>JAEOAD010000020.1:26035000-27235000 GCA_036365145.1 Orientallactaga sibirica
GTGGCACATGCATCTGGAGTTTGTTTGCAGTGGCTAGAGGCCCTGGTGTGCCATTTTATTTATTCTCTCTCTCTGCTTTCAAATAAATAAATAAAAATGATTTTAAAAAGCCAATTGCATAAAATGGTTCATACGTCTGGAATTTGTTTGCAGCAGAAGAAAGTCCTGGTACTCCCATGCCCTATCTCTCTAAGACACACTCACATACATACATACATACATACATACATACATACATACATACTCAAAAAGAAAGCATTATGCTGAGTAAAACTAGCCAAAAATGACCACATATTGTAAGACTGCATTATATGGAATGTCTAGAGTGGTCAAGTCTTTGGAGACAGAAAGTAAATTAGTGGGTGCCTTTTGTTGAAAATGAGTGGTTTAGAGAAGAATGGAGGATAATTGCTAATTAGAAATGTTTTGTTTGGGGAGGGGAATGACATAATCTTAAATTCATTGTGGTTGCCCAACTCCGAAGGTACCAGTAACCGTGATTACACAGTTGATGGGGGATTGTATGGTGTGTTAATTATATCTCAGCTGAGCTGTTAAATATGAGGATACTATAAACAACCTAGCATCCAGAATTTGTTTACTTGTAAGTTTTTTTTTTTAATTTTAATTTATTTATTTGAGAGAGGCAGAGAGAAAGAGGCAGACAGAGAAAGAGAAATAGGGAGAATGGGCACACCAGGGCATTTTGCCACTGCAAAAGAACCCCAGATGTGTGTGTCACTTTGTGAATCTGGCTTTATGTGGAAACTGGGGAATCAAATTGAGGCCATCAGGCTTTGCCAAAAAAAAAAAAAAAAAAAAAATTTGGATCAACCTTTGAAAATACATGAAATTTGCCACATTAGTAAATATACACAGAATATCAAATGGTTGTTTTTTAAAAGATATTTATTTATTTATTTGAGGCAGAGAGAGGGAGAGAGAGATAGAGAGTGAGTGAGGGAGAGAGAATGAGAGCACCAGGGCCTCCAGCCACTGCAAATGAACTCCAGATGCATGTGCCACCATGTGCATCTGGCTTACATGGGACCTGAGAGAATTGTACCTGGGCCCTTAGGCTTCTCAGGCATGCGCCTTAACTGCTAAGCCATCTCTCCAGCCCTGGTTGGTTATTTTCATAGATGCAGAGAAAGCATTTTGCACAATTTAAAGAGAAAAAAATCTAAAAATTCAGGAGTAGAAGCAAGTTGATCCAGATCATCAAATGTGTCTGTCACCCATGCCCCTTCCAAATGTCATGTTCTGCAGCCACTTTTGGCAGCCCTATCACTTTTGTCAGAACGTAGATAATGGAGCTATCTTGGAAGGAATCCGGGACCACCATTGTCCAAGAGTAGCAGAGCTGCTCCCCTCCCCTGAGCACTGTTACGTTAGAGAGACGTAAATCATTCTTGTTCTGTTAACCACTCACGACATTCACTTCTCTGTATCCCTACTATAGCACAGGCTGGCATGCAAGTTGAAATAGGAAAAACAAAATGTTGCATTTTTGAGATAGGGTCCAGCTGGAATGTATAACAAGCATACTTCAGCCTCCTGAGTGCTGAGATTACAGCATGTGCCACCAGGTCCAGCCAAATTAGGAAAAATTTTGACTTGAAAAAAAATTTTTTTTTTGAGGTAGGGTCTCACTCTAGCCCAGACTGACCTGGAATTCACTGTGTAGTATCAGGGCGCACTACCTCAGCCTCCAGAGTGCTGGGATTAAAGGCATGTGCTACCACGCCTGGCCTTTCTTTTCTTTTAAGGACATTTGATAATCAAGATGACCCTACGCCAAAAAGACTGCAGCCCAGGAAAGTTATCCATTGGACCGCAAAGTGAAGAGCTTTGCCCTGCCCTGCAGTGACACCATGCCAGCCTTGTTTATCTGTTTAATTTTTGGCACTATTAAAGTAAAAATCATTGCTTTATTTTGGTATGTACCATCTTATCAAAGTTTAGAGTTCCTTCACAATACTTGAAGCTGTATTAATTTATGTCTTTTGATACACAGACTTAAGTCATTAGTATTTATTATAATTACTGTATATGTTTGAACTTATTTGCAGCATATTTACCTTTTTTTCTCCCTTTTTCCAGTCCCCCCCCTTTTTTTTTTAAATTTTGAGAGCAAGAGAAAGAGGTAGAGAGAAAGAATGGGCACACCAGGGCCTTCAGCCACTGTGAACGAACTCCAGATGTGTGCTCCCCTTTATGGGGCATGTGCGACATTGTGTGCTTGCATCACTGTGCATCTGGCTATGTGGGACCTGGAGATTTGAACATAAGTTCTTAGGCTTCATAGGCAAGTGGTTTAACCGCCAAGCCATCTCTCCAGCTCTTCCAGCCTTTTATTAATTTAAATGTCCTATTCCATCCTTCTTGCTCACTTATTTGGGAAACCCTAGATGCATTTCTTTCTTTGTGTGTGCGATTATCCTAAAATGTTTAGCATCCAATATACATTTCCTTGCCATGTCAGTTACTTGCCTTGTCATTGCTGTGACAAAATACCCAACCAAAAGCAACGTAAGGAAAGGGTTTATTTTTATCGTACAGTTTTAAGGGGAATTTTCATCATGGTGGGAAAAGCATGGCAGGAGCAGAAAGCCAGGGTCACATTGTCACATTGCAGGGAGGAAGAAGAGAGGTGGATACTAGTGCTCAACTAGCTTTCTTCTTTGTATACGACCAGGGGCCCCAGCCCATGCACAGAATGGTGCTGCCCACATTTAGAGGACAAAACCCAGTTAATCATATATAGAAAATTCCTAACAGACATGCCAAGAGATTTGTTTTCATGGTGATTCTAAATCCTATCAAGTCGACAAGCAGGAATTAACCTTCACACTCACAGAGTGAGAAATCACGCCATTCCTCTCCTAACCTGCTTTATCCCCATCTAAAACTACTTTAGTGACCCATTAAGTACTCCTAAACTTTCTTCCAGCTAATCTTACTATCATTATATTATATTTACACTATTCATTTATTTATTTATTAGTTGCAAGCAAAGAGAGAGAGAAGAGAGACACACAGAGAGAATGGGTGCACCAGGGCCTTCAGTTGCTATAAACGAACTCGTGATGCATGTGTCATGTTATATATTTGGGTACTAGGGAATTGAACCCTGGTTGTTAAGCTTTACAGGCAAGCGCCTAAGCTGCTGAGCAATCTCTCCAGCCCCCTTACATTTAAAATTTTACCACTATTTTTTAACACATTTTTTTTTTTTTTTTTTTTTAATAATCAATAGTATTGCTTTTTAAAGAAAACTCCTGACGAAATTCCTGGAACTTGCATTCCTGAGACTGAATGAGGGCTTCCCTGACACAGAGTTGGTGTTCAATAAATTAATCCGTCCTCTCCCTCCTTCTCAAGCAAACTGTTTTCTCTTTAAATCTAGATGCAAGTGCCTTATGCACCCAGGTTTTCCTCCGAGTTGGATCCATTTCAAGGAGAGCTGTCAAAGATTAACCTCTCTTTATGTTATCTTTCTGCACACTGCACTTGACTGCGTAACAAGCCCAAAGGCGCAGGATTAAATGTTCTCATTTCTGCGCTGTGAAGTGTTGAAACTGATCAGGAAGTGAAGGCAGAAGGCCTCTCCGCTGGGAGCTCTTGGCTCCCGGCTGGAATGCAGCTGTTGAGACAGCTGCTGAACTGTTTGCCCAACTAGGAAGGACACTGCCAAGTGGCAGAGCTTTTTTCATAACAACATTTGACTTTTGCTGAGAACAATGGCAGTGCATTTTGTTAAGCTCCAGCAGTGGGCCAAACACAGCACATGTATGAGTCAGCAGGTCCACAACCTCGTCTGCACATAGACATAGTCGCTCATTTACATTTTCAATATTTAGAAGTAGAGCAAAAGGGCTCCCAGAGGAAGCTTTTGTCTAAGACATCTCCACAGCTTAATTATTTGTTGAAATGAAAGCAGATTAACTTGAAAATATGAAATGTCTTTGAAAGGAAAATTCAAATCCAGACATGTAGCCAGGCACAGCGCTGTGCTCCTTTATGCCTAATGCTGGGGAGGCTGAGGTAGATGGCCAGTTTGAGGCCAGTCTACGGTAAGTACATAGTGAGACCTAGTCTGAGACAGAGACAGGGCAGAGGGTGAGGAAAGGGGAAAGGTAAGAGATCTAGAAATGTCAATGGGAAGAAAGGTTTAAATGTTAAATGTAACATGGCCAAAAGTGTAAAGTGCAGGCAGCAGTAACAACATCCGCTGAATCCCTCCAGTTCATGGGTCTCAGGACCTGTGGGTCACACTGTTGATCTGTTGTTCATTTGAATATTGACACTGAGTATTTCAGAAACAATTGTGCTGAATTTGTCAGGCTGTGTCCCAGACGTGGAATGGGAGATTGCCAGCTATTTTTATTTAATTTTAAAATTAATGTGTGAAATGAAGACACTAAAAGTTAAGAGAACTAAAAATAAATAAAATTATTATTGCCGGGTGTGGTGGCACATGCTTTTAATCCCAGCACTCAGGAGGCAGAGGTAGGAGTTCAAGGCCACCCTGAGAAAAAAAAAAGAAAGAAAAAGAAAATTATTGAAAAGGGATAAATTTCCTTTTTAAGATTTTTTTATTGACAACTTCCATAATTATAGACAATAAACCATGATAATTCCCTTCCTCACTTTCCCCTTCACAAGTCCACTCTCCATCGTATCCTTTCCCTCTCTCTGTTAGCCTCTCTTTTATTCTGATGCCATCTTCTTTTCCTCCTATTATGCGTCTTGTGAAGGTATTGCTAGGCCCTGTGAGGTCGGGGATATTGGGGCCAATTTCCATCTGGACAGTTTATTGTAATCAGTCCAACCTTTTCTTTGGCTCTTACATTCTTTCTGCCACCTCTTCCACAATGGACCCTGAGATTTGGAGGGTGTGTTAGAGAAGTTTCAGTGTTGAACACTCTTCCATCACTTCTTAGCACTATGTTGTCTTTTGGGTCATCCCAGTTGTCACCACCATCTGAAAGAGAAGCTTCTCTAACTCAAAGTGAGAGTAGCACTAATATATGGTTATAACATTAAGGAAAGTGCTTACAGGGCAGTTTGGTGAGCATAATATATGCATTTAGCCAGACAATACTACTATTGAGACCACTAAGTCTCATGACCTTCCCTGCCATAGGCTTTTGATTAGGTTTTCAGTACCAGGCATGTATTCCCTCCCATAGAGCAGGTCTCCAGTCCAATTAGAAGAGCAGTTGGTTTCCCCCACGGCAGACATGCCACTATTGCACCCATTCAGTCATTTGGCCTGTCTGGCCAAACTTGAGGCTTCCAGTGTCCAGTGATTTCACTGCTGATGACTTCTGTCTCCCATAGGGCTGCATACAGTGCAGCTTTTTCCAGCTTTCGATTAGCTGGTCTACCGGGAGGAGGTTTTCTGCTCGGTCTGAGCTTGATTTCTCAGTGACCTTGATGCTCAGGCATGTGGAGTCTTCAGCAATAGAGTCTTACCATCTGTTTCTCGTGGGAAACCAAGGGTCTTGGCAAAAACCTGTAATGTTTTGGAGGCAACAGAGACCCCCTGGACAACAACTCACTGGAAGGCATCCCATCCCTAGCACTGAAAATTTTCTCGTAATGATCTATGGCTTTTGGGTGTGCCATTATCCAAAAAAAAGTAGGCTTTCATATGTCTTATTCAGAATACCTTTAATTTTCTTTGTCTCTCCCCCCCCATCCTTCTTTTACTCACTCTCTTCCCCTGGCCTCGCTTAGGAACCAAAAATTGGTAGCAGAGACAAGTAAGCTAGAAAAAGGCGATGAGGGATGGAGGAGAGGGAAGGACTTGAGGGGCTGGCTAGCTTTTGCGGTGCTGGGGCACACTATGCAGGCTGCTGAGGTAGAATCGTCACCAATAGTCCTGTAAGAACTCAACCCTGTGTGCTACCTTATCAACACATCAGGTAAGAGGTGCTCACTGCTGGAAGAGTGGCGTGTCTTATAGGTGCAACCAACTACTTCGGATTTAAGGCCCACTCCACAGGAGGGCCCCCCCCCCCATCTATTCAGCTCTGTGGATTTCACCATCCACTTGGGGCAGACTTTCCACTTAGGTGGTTGTTCTGGGTCGCCCTTCCCTTATGCTCCTGTAAGTGAACACAATAGACTCGTTGGTTCTCCAAGCTACACTTGGGTGGAATCATGACTGTGGCCTGTCGGGGGCAGGTAGATGTTTGTTCATGGTTCTGCAGTAAGCGTTCACACAACAAAAACATACGTAGTGTATGTCATTAATAATTAAGCTATGTTTTCTATAAGTAGATGCAGGTATCAGTTTATATGAACTATTAATATTAAATCTGATCAGAGGTTTATGATTTAGTGTGGAATTCTAAAGCAGCACAAAAAAAGGAACCATGTAAAATTAAATTTTTTTTTCCCCATTTGATTTTTAGAGGTATAGTCTCACTTTAGCTCAGGCTGACCTGGAATTCACTATGTAATCTTAGGGTGGCCTTGAACTCAAGGTGATCCTCCTATCTCTGCCTCCCAAATGCTAGGATTAAAGGCGTGTGCCACCACGCCCGGCTAATTAAATGCTTTAAAAGAAACATTACAAATATAGGAACGGTGTTCCATCGAAGATGGTGGATTAGAAACCTCAGCAGTGTTACTCAGGAAGAGCGAACAGCGAGGATAACACACGTCACCTCTTCCTGCCTGAGACAGTCTTTACACCCTCCTCCCCCTACATGGGCACAGCCGCCAGACAGCTCAGGAATGAGCTGCAGCAGAGCCTGGAACCAGGACAGTTTGTGTTTCCTCCTGTATAGGAATGCTTTAACCCCTTTAATTTTCTGCTGATCTCACCCACAGCCAAGCCACTGCTTCCACCCCTATGGCCAGTGTTCACTCTGCTCCCCCTGCTGGGCGGGCAGGCCTGCCTCCTCTGTCTGCAAGTTCCATGCGAAGCCCATCTCCAACTCTGGGTGGGGTTTCCGGTAGCTAGGCCTGAGCAGTCCCGTCTCTCCTGCCATCATATCCACTAGAACATGGAGCTCTGGGACTGGGTGTGATCTGCGGCTCACCTTCATGTGCTGTTACGCACACTGTGTCAATTGTGGACCCTCATGCCTATGGCATCCAGTCTTAATCTTTACCCGAGAAAATGCCCTTACTCAGTTCCAGCGTGATCCCTTGATGTCCTGTGGCTGCAGGCTGTGGTCTCTTCAGCAATAGAGACTTACCTTTAAGCTCTTGCAGGTAACTATGTGTTTTGGCAATAGCCTGTGTTATTTTGGAGGCACCTCACTGTTAAGGGAAATCCAATTCTGGCCCTGGGAATTACCAGCCAGTGCCCAAGGTCTTAATTCTTAACAACAGTGAACTTACTACATTTTAATTCTAAATAACAACTTCACTGAAACAGAAAGTCAAAGCAATATTTTCCCCTGGGGAGGGGAAGCTTGGCTGAAATGCCAAAGCAGTGATGCTCAGCAATCTGAGCTCTCTAAACACCTATGTCAGGAAGAAGGCAAGCAGGGTAAGACCAGCTGATGTGACTACCAAACTTCCTGACAGCCAGATGGACAGTCTGCAGTAATAGCAGGAGGCGGCTCTGGGCTGTCTACCATGGGCGGAGGCTGCTCCAGCCCCACAGCAGAGGAAGAGATCCTGACTCGTCTGTCCCAGAGGCGCATGACCCTTGGAACACATGGCTGCCTCAGATGGCTCCCTGGTGACAGGTGCTGGTTCGGCTGCTGCTGTCACGGGTGGCTCTGTGTTCATGGGACACAAGGGCTCTTCTTTTGGTGGCAAGTCTCTGGTGGGCACAGCTAGAGAAGCTGGCCCTACCTGCAGAGCTTCAGGGGATCCTGATGTGTCATCCTGCGCCTGCAGCTCAGAACTTCCTGTGCTGGAGGAGGCCAAACCTAAGGAGAGAAAGAGATTCACTATTGGTGGAGGCAGCTCTAAGTCAAGGTGGGATGGGAGTTATAGGGTGAGTGCCTTTTCATAAACCCTTTCTAAAGGCACAAAAGACCCATTTTCTGCTAGAGAATCCCAAGTCCCTGTCCCCTCAATAGGACACTTCACCAGCCTGGGGTCCACTTCCAATTCCAGGGTGAACACTAGTATCTGGATCTTCCCTGGTGGCACCAACACTGAAACCTCCTCTCACTTCCTCAGGCACCTACCACAGGCTTCTTCCTCCTTGGTATTGCCAGTCTTGCATTTATCCACATCCAGCACAGACAGGAGATGCTGGACATAGTTGGCCAGGTGGGAGGAAGGCACGTTGAGGCTCACACAGGCCTTCAGCTGGTTTAGCATGGCCAGAGAGTCTGGAGACTCACAAAAATCTTCTGGCATCCACTCCATCCACATGCTTAACAATATGGTTATGGCACTGAGGAAGGTTGTCACGGAGCAGAGTCAGAAGCCTGGCCTGTCCTAATCCAACACTGCCCAGGGTCCTGCACACAGAGATTCCCAGCCCATGTGCAGCTGGGCATGGTGAGCAGAGGCATGGGGCCTATGTCTACAGGGGATCCAGACACCTCTGTCCAGGCCCTGGTGGAGGACAGTGCTGGCAAACCATCCTGGGATGGGCTAGGGCAGGCATGCATGTTTACAGGATTCTGATTTTATCTGCCGTTCTCCCCTGTGCTCCCAGGTACTGAGGACTCCACCCACACATTTTCCTCCACCTACAGGGGAAGCTCAGGTGTCAGTCTTCTAGTGGAAATCACCAGAAGAGGGCTATGGCCATTGCTCAGCCCTCCAGCAGTAGCTCC
Source organism: Orientallactaga sibirica (assembly GCA_036365145.1). Taxonomy (NCBI): domain Eukaryota; kingdom Metazoa; phylum Chordata; class Mammalia; order Rodentia; family Dipodidae; genus Orientallactaga; species Orientallactaga sibirica. The sequence continues at coordinate 26,043,766 of JAEOAD010000020.1, forward strand.
CCAAATATCACACACTGCAAAGGGGAGCTGTGCTCCCTCTGCACCCAAAGCCCTCTCACTTCTTGTCTTTCTGGTCCTTCTCACAGTCCGGCTGGAAGGATGGGTACCTAGAGGAAGTCAGGAGGGTGTCAGTCTTTAGCTCCTGTGTCCCCAACAGCTAGGATTTCTGGAGGGGCTGGCTGAGTGTGGGATGGAAATAGCAGCCTATTGGAGGGGCTGGGAATTTTGTGTTGGCTATTCTGAGTTACCTGTTAATTGCCTGACAAACTTTCTGGAGTCACAGGCACTTTGTACAATGAACAAACCCAAGTGGCACTTTCCCAGATATCGCCATAGGCACAGAGCTTCTTGGTATGGCCTTGAGGGGGTCATCGATCATGTGCCACTTATGCTAGGTATGCTAGATGTCATCTGGATCCTTCTTTACAAATGAAAGAAGTGCTTTGTCCCAGGGCTAACAAGGGCTAGTGCTGGGCAGAGTGCTTTTTTAGGGTAGGGTAAGTTGATGTCACCCACTGGAGTCCCCCAAGTCCTTCCAGACTCAAACCCCACACTGCCGGGCTGCAAACTCATTTAGTCCTGACCACAGTCTAGGAGAACAAACAGCTTCAGAGACAGCCAAGCAACTCCCAGTACTGAAGCCAACGGGGTGAGCTCCCCTTGCCTTGGCTATGGGCTCACCTTTCCATGATCAGGCCCAGCACCTCCCAGATGATGGTAAACTTTTGGGGGAAGACCACCAAGGATGAAATAAAATAATAATCCCCATTGTTCAGTGCAGTTGGGAGGTAGTCCACCACGGTCCTCATGGAGTTCCAACTGCAGCGGGCATCTTGGCCGGCAGGCATCTTTTTAACATGAAGAGGGATAGGGAAGGCTGGTTCAAACGTGGGAGCATTTTCAGACTGCTAAAGTACTTGTGGTCATACACTGAAGTAGAAAATGTGCTGAAAGAATTTTCTGCCATGTACACACCACACACACACACACACACACACACACACACACACACACACACACAGGAACTAGGGTTTTCCAGGGGTATCATGGTCTGTATAACTGCTATAGGCTATCAAGTATCACCTGTGTGTCACTGCAGAAAGGCAGCCTGACACATTGGGCACAACAGAGTATCCAGCATCTCCAGAAGCAGTGAGGGCCTCTATACAAGGCATTACTGAGGCCTGAACCCACAGTACTCGAGAAGCAGCAAGAGAACCCCGTACCCCGTCCAGTGTCCTCAGACAAGTGAGTCCGTTGAGGTTGCCTCTGGACTGTGGTTGCCTGGTCACCAGGGTTCCAATTCTATTGGCCACTGTCTAGGAAATGAGGTCACTACTGGTGACAAACTGGCCCCTCTTACCAGTTTCTTCCTCCCACAAGACCTTCCCCATACACCCTAACTCTCGTCTTCCTTTGCCCCAGGAACAACCGGATACAGTGATAGCAACATACTCCACCCCACCCTACTGTCTGGGAAGTCAGGCTTCTGCCAGCTCGTCAGCTTCTAAGAGCCAGAGCTAGTCCCGATCCACACCCTCCTTCATGTTGGAAGTGTCACCCAAAGTAGCCCTTGTCCCTCTCAGAGATGCTTCAGTTGTCCACCTGCTCCCCAGCGTCATTCTAGCTTCTACTTCCTTGCATGCTATCAGCTGTATATGACTACACATACCTGTATGACACAAGTCCAGGGCTGGTATCACCTGACACGCACAGGCCAACATGGACACGTACTTGTATGCACACATGCTCACGCAGGCACACAGACTACCCATCCACAGGTCCCCATGAGCCAGGAATCATAAGGGCTCTTTCCCATCACAGTTGGTCAGATGGTGGTTAGGGTTGGGGTGTCAAGTGTCAGCACACAGTATGTTTCCTTTTCATTTTCCCTTTCCCTTAGAGGAGTGACATGGCTTTCTCCACACTGCTCTGTGCATTCCAGTGTCTTTTCCTCTTGAATTCCACATCCATGGTAGAATGACTGTCACATCATCCTGGGAGAACTGCAGTGTGTGCTTTGACTGCAACATGTGTGTGTCACAGCACTGATGACAAACGTTTTCACTACCCCTAGGAAAGGTATTAAGTTTAGACTTTAATAAATTTTAATTCATCAAGAAATTTCAGGGCTGGAGAGATGGCTCAGCAGGTAATGCACTTGCCTTCAAAACCTAACGACCTGGGTTAGATTCTCCAGTACCCACATAAATCAAGATGCACAAAGTGCTATGTGCATCTTGAATTTGTTTCCAACAGCTAGAGGCCCTTGCAGGTCCCTTCCCTCGGAAAAATGACAAAAAGAAATTTCTTTGCTGGAGAGAAACAATAAAAAAATATTTGTAAAAAGAAATTTGTTGAAGGATAAATCAGACTGCATATGAATAGGGGAGTACTCACATAAATCCAAATGCACAAAGTGGCATGTGCATCTGGACTTCGTTTGCAAAATGAGAACTATTCTCAAATGATCTTGTCCCTCTCTTGTTTGATTCAGGGTGTCCCATTTAAACATGTGTTCTGAATGCTAGGTCCCCAGGTGGTGGTAAGTGGAGCCTTCTGTAGGCAGTGCATTGTTGAGGGTCAGCTTAAGGGTGTTATATCCAGGTTCCTCTGGCCAGTGTTTGCCCACTTTCCTGCTGCTCTCAAATATGTGATGTTAGCCAGGAGGTTAAGTCCACCTGCTACTCAGGTAATCATGTTCTCCTGCCATCATGGAGCTTCCCCTTGAGTCTGAAAGCTAAAAAAATTTAAAAGTGCTGGGCCTCCTAGGTATTTTCTGCCATCTATAAAAAGCAGATTCTCTAATCAAGGAGCAACATGGATTGAATCAGTTGTGATATCTAGGCCTGGAGTCAGAGCACTCATAAGACAGAGGAATTAAATCACTGGATTGAACAGGCATTTGAGTATGTTTGAAGCAAAGAAGGTGTGAGAACTGTTGAAGTGAAATTATAATGTCCAAATGATTTGTTTAAACAAGATTTGGTGTCCAGGCCTGCAAATTTAGTGTGTTAGGAACAGAGGTCTCCAGCTGGTAGCATTTGGCAAATCAGGTGTGATCCTCAGGACTGGAGTCAAAGAATTCAGCTGACAGAGTGTTAGATCCAGGTTCCCGAATCAATGTTGCCCACTTTCCTTAATCACAGTATTCTGATGTTACAGAGGTGGAGATCCCTCTGGATTGAAGGTAATCATTGCTCCAGGCCATCAGTCACAGTACCCAAGGAGAAACCTAAAACAGGGAGAACAGTCTTGGTTTGCCGGGGTTTGATGCCATTTGGAATCACATTCACTTAGGAGACAGAAGCAGAGGGTTCGCAATTTTGTACCAGGTGGGATGTCCATGCCTGGAGATACATTACTCAGGAGACTGAGGGATCACAGGTTCGAATCAGGTGTGATGTCCATGCCTGGAGTCACAGCTCTCAAGAGGCAGATGGATCATGGGTTTGAATCAGGTGTGATGTCCAGGCCTGGAATCATAGAACTCAAGAGACAGAGGGAAGAGGATCATGGGTTTGAACCAGTTGTGATGCCCAGGCCTGGAGTCACAGAACTCAGGAGACAGAGGCAGGAGAATCAAGGGTTTGAATCAGGTGTGATTTCCAGGCCTGAAATCACAGCACTCGGCAGACAGAGGTCTCCTGGATCACAGGTCTTGTGAAGGTGTTGCTAGGCACTGCAAAGCCGTGGATACCGAAGCCAATTTCTGTCTGGACAGTTGCATTGTAAGTAGTGGTACCCTTCCTTTGGCTCTTACATTCTTTCCGCCACCTCTTCCGCAATGGACCCTGAGTCTTAGAGGGTGTGATAGAGATGTTTCAATGCTGAACACTCCTCTGTCACTTCTTGTCAGCACTGTGGTACCTTTTGGGTCATCCCAGTGGTCATTGCCATCTAACAAGAGAAGCTTCTCTAACCAAAAGTGAGAGTAGCACCAATATGTGGTTATGACATTAAGGAAAGTACTTACAGGACAGGTTGGTGAGCATAATGTATGCTTTTAGCCAGACAAGAGCAGGCGTTATACTCTAAAGCTCATGACCTCCCCTGCCATGGGCTTTTGATTAGGTTTTTCAGTACCAGGCATGTGTTCCCTCCCATAGAGCGGGCCTTCAGTCCAATTAGAGAGCAGTTGGTTTCCCCCCAGAACAGACATGCCACTATTGCACTTGTTTGGTCATTTGGCCTGTCTGGCCAAACTTGAGGCTTCCAGTGTCCACTGATTTCACTGCTGATGACTTCTGTCTCCCATAGGACCGTATCCAGTGCAGCTTTTTCCAGCTTTTAGTCAGCTTGTATACAGAGAGGAGGGAAAAAGGATAATTTTCTATCAGACTCAAATGTGCAAGGGTCATGAACAAGTGAAGGCTCCTAGCCTTAGAATACTATCCCTAGCCAGAAGCTCAGATTCCTGTCCTTGGGATACTATCCCTAGCCAGAAACTCATACCTTCAAAATCTCTTATGGAGAAATACTGCAGGCACATGGAGAGAAGTCTGAACACACCCATTGTGTGTTCCATTTGCACTGATGTTAGAAGTCCATAATAAGTGCCGTTCACATTACTCAGTGTGTGATCCCCACACACCTTTGAAGGCCACAGGGGTGGAGCAGAGAGCTTACATTCTCATTTAATGAGCCCCACAGTCAAAGCTGAAAGAGATTTTTTTTCCTCAATTTTATTTATTTATAGGGAGGGAAGGAGAGAGATAGAGAGAGAGAGAGAATGAATATGGGCACGCCAGGGCTCAGTGCCCCTGCAAACAAACTTCAGACAAATGCACCACTTTGTGCCTCTGGTTTTACAAGGGTACTTGGGAATTGAACCTAGGTCTTCAGGGTTTGAAAGCAAGCACATTTAACCACTGAGCCATCTCTCCAGCCTGAGATTTATTTTATTTTATTTTATTTATTTATTTTTTTGTTTTTCGAGGTAGGGTCTCAATCTGGCCCAGGCTGACCTGGAATTCACTATGTAGTCTCAGGGTGGCCTTGAACTCACGGCAATCCTCCTACCTCTGCCTCCTGAGTGCTGGGATTAAAGGCGTGCGCCACCACGCCCGGCTCTGATTTATTTTTTGAAGATGAACCAAGCTGAGCAAAGATGCGTGACCAGTAGAGACTCTAACACACGTGGTCTCTACCATTTACTAAATAGTAATTCAACCAGAAATGACAAAGCCAATCTTGATTGTTTTCTTTCTTCTCTCCTCCCTCCATCCCTCCCTCCCTCCTTTTCTTTCTTTCTTTTTCTTTCTTCCTTTCTTTTGAGGCAGAGTCTCACTCTAGCCCAGCATGACCTAGAACTCACTCTGTAGCCCAGGCTGGTCTTAAACTCAGGGCAATTCTCTTCCCTCAGCCTCCCAAGGGCTGGGATTAAAGGTGTGAGCCACTGCGCCTGGCAAGTCTCTAATCTGGCAGTTCCTTCAAACTGCAAATGGATAGTTTTTCATAAAGCTCACAGGATTTCTTGGAGAAGGAATTCCCACAAACGGGATAAGAGTCACTGAGGAAATTTGACACAGGCTTTGTTCGGAGAAACAGCCTACGGACACCATGGATGAAGACAAGATCACTTCTACAGAAAGAACCCAGCTGTTAGAGAGAGCTGGCTGTGCAGCTGAGTGAACTGAAGTCGCAGATAGAGGAGCAGAGCACTCTTCAGGGAACAGCTCGCCCAGCTTATAGGTAAATGCTGCTGCCAGTAGCCGTCAAGTTGTTTTAGAGGAGCTGGGTGGCCTAATAGGCCATTATCTGGTGTGTCTCGTGGGCCCAGGATCTTCACAGCCCTGTTACTGTTTACACGACAACCCTGCTGGGTGAGTGACACTGTACGGATGCTAAGGGGTGGGCAGCGATCAGGAGAAGAGGCAGTAAGCAAGCGAGACTGTAGTTCATTCCCAAGATGATTCTGAAGAACTTGGGTGCTTGGAGTGGTTTACAATTGGCCTTTCAAGCCACTGAAATAGATCAAGGGTCATGTAATGAGACGGAAAGATCACAGAACCACGCAAATCATCATTCCCTTTCACGTTGGCATTTTTATTTGAAGAATGAGGTAAAAGATGTGTACTGGGCTGGAGAGATGCTTGGTGGCTAAGGCGCTTGCCTGCAAAGCCTAAAGACCCAGATTTGATTCCCCAGTATCCACATAAGCCAGATGCACAAGGTGGCACATGCATCTGGAATTTGTTTGCAGCAGCTGGCTGGAGGCCCTGGCATGCTCATTGTCTCTCTCTCTATGTGCCTCTTTCTCTCTCTGAAATAACTAAAATATAAGGACTGGAGAGATTGCTTAGTGGTTAAGGAGCTTGCCTGCAAAACCTAAGGTCCCAGGTTCCACCCCCCCCCAGTACCTACATAAGCCCGATGCACAAGGTGGCGCATGCATCTGGAGTTTGTTTGCAGTGGCTGGAGGCCCTGTGCACCCATTCTCTCTCTCTCTCTCTCTCTCTGTCTCTCTATCTGCCTCTCTCTCTCAAATAAATACAAATTTAAAAAATGAATAATAATATTTTTTAAAGATGTATACTGCTCCTACCTCATAAGGTTGTGAGGAGCAAGTGACAGAAATGCTCATACCAAAGGGTTTTGAAAACTTTAGGATTACCACACAAAGATCAAGAGATGATCCTGCAATTTAAAAGCCTGGCAAGTGGCTCCTCTATGCATCACAGTATGAAAGGAGGGCTTCCCAAACCCTGGATACTCATGTTTCTGGATCCCCTCAACTGCCCAGTGTCACCTGGAAGAATGTAAATCCTGCAGAGTCTCAGGAAACATCTTTTGTTTGCCAGGTGCTGTGCTAGCTTCTGGAGTTCTGGAAAAATGTCAATACCCACTCCTGCTAATCATTTTAGCATTCTTTCCCCCACTGAACTAGGCTGGTCTTAAACTCAGGGCAATTCTCTTCCCTCAGCCTCCCAAGTGCTGGGATTAAAGGTGTGAGCCACTGCGCCTGGCAAGTCTCTAATCTGGCAGTTCCTTCAAACTGCAAATGGATAGTTTTTCATAAAGCTCACAGGATTTCTTGGAGAAGGAATTCCCACAAACGGGATAAGAGTCACTGAGGAAATTTGACACAGGCTTTGTGCTCTTCTTTTCCAAGCGTACGGAGAAACAGCCTACGGACACCATGGATGAAGTCTATAAGATCACTTCTACAGAAAGAACCCAGCTGTTAGAGAGAGAGCTGGCTGTGCAGCTGAGTGAACTGAAGTCGCAGATAGAGGAGCAGAGCACTCTTCAGGGAACAGCTCGCCCAGCTTATAGGTAAATGCTGCTGCCAGTAGCCGTCAAGTTGTTTTAGAGGAGCTGGGTGGCCTAATAGGCCATTATCTGGTGTGTCTCGTGGGCCCAGGATCTTCACAGCCCTGTTACTGTTTACACGACAACCCTGCTGGGTGAGTGACACTGTACGGATGCTAAGGGGTGGGCAGCGATCAGGAGAAGAGGCAGTAAGCAAGCGAGACTGTAGTTCATTCCCAAGATGATTCTGAAGAACTTGAGTGCTTAGAGTGGTTTATAATTGGCCTTTCAAGCCACTGAAATAGATCAAGGGTCATGTAATGAGACGGAAAGATCGCAGAACCACGCAAGTCATCATTCCCTTTCACGTTGGCATTTTTATTTGAAGAATGAGGTAAAAGATGTGTACTGGGCTGGAGAGATGCTTGGTGGCTAAGGCGCTTGCCTGCAAAGCTTAAAGACCCAGATTTGATTCCCCAGTATCCACATAAGCCAGATGCACAAGGTGGCGCATGCATCTGGAGTTTGTTTGCAGTGGCTGGAGGCCCTGTGCACCCATTCTCTCTCTCTCTCTCTGTCTCTCTATCTGCCTCTCTCTCTCAAATAAATACAAATTTAAAAAATGAATAATAATATTTTTTAAAGATGTATACTGCTCCTACCTCATAAGGTTGTGAGGAGCAAGTGACAGAAATGCTCATACCAAAGGCAAAGGGTTTTGAAAACTTTAGGATTACCACACAAAGATCAAGAGATGATCCTGCAATTTAAAAGCCTGGCAAATGGCTCCTCTATGCATCACAATATGAAAGGAGGGCTTCCCAAACCCTGGATACTCATGTTTCTGGATCCCCTCAACTGCCCAATGTCACCTGGAAGAATGTAAATCCTGCAGAGTCTCAGGAAACATCTTTTGTTTGCCAGGTGCTGTGCTAGCTTCTGGAGTTCTGGAAAAATGTCAATACCCACTCCTGCTAATCATTTTAGCATTCTTTCCCCCCACTGAACTGAAAAATCTTTTCTTTCTTTTTTTTTAAAAATTTTTTTTAAAAAATTATTTTATTTATTTTTGGAGAGAGACACAGAGACAGACAGAGAGAGAGGGAGAGGGAGACAGATGGAGATGGGCGTGCCAGCAGTCTCTCAGCTGCTGTGAATGAAATCCAGATGTGTGCACCCCCTTGTGGTCAAGTGCAGCATCGCGCCCTTGCGTCACTTTGCATCTGGCAAAACGTGGGACCTGGAGATTTGGAACCCGGTTCTTAGGCTTAGCAGGCAGGCGACTTAACCACTAAGCCATCTCTCCAGCCCTCTTTTTTTTTTTTTTTTAAATTTCATTTTATTTATTTGAGAGAGAGGCAGATAGAATGGGCATGCCAGGGCCTCTAACCACTGCAAACTAACTGCAGATGCGTGCACCACCTTGTGCATCTGGCTTATGTGGGTCCTGGGGAATCAAACCTGGGTCTATAGGCTTTGCAAGCAAGTGCCTTAACCGCTAAGCCATCACTCCATCCCTTTTCTTTCTTTTCTTTTCACTTTTTTATTTTTAAAAAATATTTTATTTATTTACTAGAGAGAGAAAGACAACAACAGGACACACCAGGGTCTTGTTGCCACTGCAAATGAGCTCCAGTTGCATGCACCACTTTGTACATCCTGCTGTATGTGGTATTGGGGTATCGAACCTGGGCTATCAGTCTTTGTGAGCAAGCACCTTTAACCACTGAGCAATCTCTCCAGCCCCCACTTTTCTTGAGAAATGATTTTTCATTTTCATTCTTTCCTCCTTTTTTCCTCCATCAACCCCGTGGTTACATGCTTCCTAAATGCTCACTGAACAGGTTAATGAATATACGTCACATGAGTAATACTTGCTGAACAAATGAGTGAATCTCTTTGAAGGTCGATGCATACGTCACATGGGCTCACTAGCTATTTCTAGGTCATCCACAGACACACGGAGGGCAACTGAAAGGAAAGTCGCTATTTGAGTGAGAGCTGGGCAGCTAAGCTCGTGACTCTGCCCAGGCCCCAGCATGCCAAAGATTGGGAGACAAGAGGGTAATGGAAGCCTTCTTCTGCCTCCATAAGAGCCTGCCCAACAGCAGATCCTCTTTCTGTTTGATTGCTGCTTCTCCAGTCTCACGAAGCTTTGGCCAGGATCAGTGAGCATGGAGGTTACACCCGTGATTTCAGTACCCTCCTCCCCTGCTCACTGCACCCACCAGGACGTGAGTTGCTTACGCTCATGAGGTTACTAGATCTCCTGACAGCCTAGTGACTTTTAATTTCCCCTGGTGCTGGGGATTGAACTCACGGCCTTACCCTTGCTAGACAAGTGCTCCAACCATTGAGCTACACCCCATCCTCCTAGTATTCTTTTAACATGAGCACTTGCTGGCAAGTGTACAAACCACAGTGGATGGTAAACACATTCTGCTCACCTGGGAAATAGCTCAGCAGTCAAAGGTGCTTGTTTGCAATGCCCGTTGGCCTGGGTTTGATTCCCTAGGACCCACATAAAGCCAGGCACACAAAGTGACACATCTGTCTGGAGTTCATTTGCAATGGCGAGAGGCCCTGTTGTGCTCATACTCATTCTCTGTCTCTCCCTGTCTTCTCTCTCGCACAAATAAATAAAAATAAAGTTTTTTATTTAAAAAAATAACTGAGGTCATTTGAACAATATCAATCCAAATTCCACTGCCCACAACCCTGTCAAAATCTCTAGGCATGGGCTGGAGAGATGGCTTAGCGGTTAAGGCGCCTGCCTCCTAAGCCTAAGAACGCTGGTTCCAATCTCCAGGTCCCACGTTTAGCCAGATGCAAAGTGACGCAAGGGCGCAATGCCACACTTGACCACAAGGGGGCACACACATCTGGATTTCGTTTGCAGCAGCTGAGACACTGCTGGTGCGCCCATCTCTGTCTTCCTCTCCCTCTCTCTCTCTTTGTCTCTCTCTGTGTCTCTCTCAAAAAAAATTAAAAATTAAAAAAAATTTTTAAATCTCTAGGCATGTGCTGCAGAACTACCTGCTCTGGCTCCTCTGCTAATGGCTGCAAATAGCATCTTGAGAACATGAACATCTGTTTCTGAGTACTGTCCCCTGGAGTTCTAGTGCTGCCAAGAGAGCTCTGTTCTTTCTGGTTCCATGTTCCTTCCCTCACCAGGGCCACACGGCTGGTGCTCCTGGCATCAGAGTTCCTGGTACAAGCTTGCCCGTGGCCCATGCTGCTTCAGCTGGTGTAGCTGCATTTTTTGTTCAAGATAGCAATCTTCCCGAGACAGAGTTTGGCTAAAATAATCTCTAAAGGATTACCCGTTTGATATTGAAGGGTTATTTTCACCCTTAGACAATCCAGAAAGAAACCACAGCCGCAACAATAACAACAAAACCTTTTGTTTAAGTGACTGTATGCCAGTTTTGTGTGTCAATAGAGAGGGGAATGAGACTTGGTAAACACACTGCTTGTCAGACACAAGGTTCCCAAAGGAAATACAGGCAAGGAAATACAAACCCTCCCCATGGGCCCCTTCTTATACTCTGGAGTAGGAAATAGTGAGGTCAAAATCAAAGGTAGAAGGTGTGGGGAGAAAGAGAGAGAAACTGGTCCAAGGGAACATTAAGTATATAAAAGATTCTGAGCAAGACAGAAGAATGTGGCCTTGCCATGCCCCGAATAATCCACTGAAATATGATGTACTCATTCAGAAATGAGCACTCGGGAAGAGTTTCAGATTCATCAGGCCTAGCTTTCATCTGATCTATTACAGCGTTCTATAATTGCAGCTCCGGTTGCATCAATCTTTCTGCAGCTCTGTTCAAATACCAAAGGATGTCTCTTACTATAGAAGAGAGAGGGAACTGGCCTTGAAGAAAGCCTTACAGGTGAGCATGAGGGTGGGCCATCACAAGGCAGTCCACCATACATTCGATTTTCTAACTTGGAAACTTTTTACAAGACAAGTTTATTTTTGCAAACAAACAACTGGTGTTATTGAAAGTGGCTTTAAGAACAAAACCACCCAGCAGTCCCTGCTAGAAAAGGGCAGGCTACTGTTTCCTTACAGAGGTTTGATCTTGTGAGACCTGAAAATTTATACTTCCTTGATAAGGGATATTGAAACTCTTTCCGGTTTAGGTGAGGGAGCCCAAGCCCCTTGTGATTCAGGCTGATGTCATGCAGGGGGAGCTAGAGAGCTGCCTACGAAGGGAGTACACTCCGGAAAATCTACCTTTGCTCCTTTTGAAGGTAAGGGCCATTTTGCAACTTGGAATTTAGTAGAGCTGCGTCAACATCCTGGCTTTCTAGTATATCCTTTGTGTAGGTTTTCTAGACACGCGTAGTCTGTAGAACTTGGTATAAACGCTGTTCTTTTTAGAGGCTTCTCACAGCTAAATTCAGTATAAAGTCACTGGGCAATTTAAGTTTTTACAAAATATTGCTGTGCTGGTGTTACAGAGCATTTCAGCATGGGCAAAGACAATCCCAACCTTAAAAGGCTGCAGGCTAATCTAGGAAAGACCTCTCTGGAAATGTCTCCTAAGAAGATTACTCAAAGCTGGGCATGATGGCTCACGCCTATAAAAACCCAGAAGTTGAAGCTGAGGTCAGAGGATCCCTGTGAGTTCAAGACCAGCTTGGGCTATAAAGTGAGTTCCAAGTCAGCCTGGGCTAAAGTGAGACCCTACTCAAAAATTAAAAAAAAAAAAAAAAAAAAAAAAAAAAAGATTACTCAGAATGAGAAAGAGTTTTCTATAAAGGTTGTTGTAGCCTTATAGTAAAAATAAAATAAAATAAAATAAAAGCATGAGAGACCGGGGAGATGGCTCAGTGAGTAACATTTGCTGAAGAACAAGGGGCTGAGTTTCCTCCCCAGTGGCCACATTAAAACAAATCAAAACAAATCTGTGTGGTGTGGCCATGCACGCCTGTAACCCCAGCAGAGGTAGGAGGATCACCATGAGTTCGAATCCACTCTGAGACTGCTGAGTGAGTTCCAGGTCAGCCTGGGCTAGAGTGAGACCCTACCTCAAACAAACAAACAAAACCAAAATAAAACAGTGTGGTGTGACTATGCATGCCTGTCATCCCAGGGTTGGGGCTGGGGAGTGCTGGGAAGGAGCATCTCTGAGGTCATTGGCCAACCAGTCTCACTGAACAACTGAGAGCCGCAGGTTCAATGAGCCATTCTGCCTCACAGGTATAAGGTGGACAAGCCGTAGAGGAGAAGCCCAAGTTCTCCTCTGGCCTCTGCGCAAGTGTGCATACACACGCACACACCGCACACACACACACACACCAAAATCCAAATAAACAAGTAAACCCCAAATATTTTTAAATATATTTTATTTATTTATTTTAGAGAGAGAGGGAGACGCACACACACACACACACACACAGAGAGAGAGAGAGAGAGAGAGAATGGGTGCACCAGGACCTCCAGCCACTGCAAACGAACTCCAGATGCATGTGCCCCCTTGTGCATCTGGTCTTAACTGCTAAGCCATCTCTCCAGCCCCACAAATCTTTTTTTTTTTTTAATGTAATTACCTGGGCTGGAGAGATGGCTTAGGGATTAAGGCGCCTGCCTCCTAAACCTAAGAACACTGGTTCCAATCTCCAGCGGTTCCAATCTCCAGGTCCCACGTTTAGCCAGATGCAAAGTGATGCAAGGGCGCAATGCTGCACTTGACCACAAGGGGGTGCACACATCTGGATTTCATTCGCAGCAGCTGAGACACTGCTGGCGCGCCCATCTCTGTCTTCTCTCTCTCTCTCTCTCTCTCTCTGTGTCTCTCTTCAAAAAAATAATAAAAAAATAAAAAGTTAAATGTAATTACCTAAATCTCTACTATCTGATAAGGAAAAGGTAGGTAAAGCAATGTGGTATTTGGTAGAATATTGCTGAACCATTTCATGAGTTGTTTCTTGCACAAGAGTTAGTATGTTATGTAATGTTAGTTAAAAAGTAAAAATTGTGTGTTTAATAACAATGATCAAATAATGTGTAGGACAAACCTCCTTTTACATATTTCCTAAATTTTGTATAGTCATATTATTTCAATTTTGAAAATTGTCTTTAACTTCTCTTTTATTTTGTTTATTATTTATTTGCAAGCAGAGAGATGGGGGCACAGAAGACAGAAGAGGGGAAGAGAGAAAGAGTCAGAGAGAATGGGTGCCAGGGCCTTCTGCCACTGTAAATAAACTCCGGAAGCATGCACCACTGTATGCATCTGGCTTTATGTGGGTTCTGGGGACTTGAATTGGGACAGTCAGGCTTTGCAAGAAAGCGCCTTTAACCACAGAACCATTTCTCTAGCCCAGTTGTCTTTAACTTCTATTAAACTACTTCATATAGTTCCAGGCTATGAGCTCCTCTCCTCACCCCTGCAGATTAGTTCTTTAGCAGCTAGTCAGCTATTAACTACGAATCACAAAGAAATAAGATACTGAGATTCTATGTGCAAGTCAGACCATTGTCATTATCTTCATTCTGAAGTCTCTTTTCTTAAAATTTCCTTCGTTTCTTCCCTCCTTCCCACTCTTCTTCCTAGTATTCTCCATTATGTATCTATCCATAGTTCTTGAAGACAAGAGTGGAAGGGTAGGAATGATAGATATTTTGTATGCCAGAGGTCATATGCCAAAGCCTGGAGACATTTTTGGGGTCTGCTTGGTGGTACCTCATATTTAGTTGCCAGAGGCCAGGGATATCATGAAACACTCTGCAATGCACAGGGCAGCCTTCTACAACCAAGAACTATCCAGTCCTAATTGTCACCAAAGGTAAGGTTGAGACAGCTTAGGATAGTCCGAATTTCCATATTACGTCATTTACCTTTTGTCTGAAGAACTTCCTTTGACATTTCTCATGGTGCAGACTCGCTCCAGACACTTTCTACAGTCTTTGTTGTTTTATTTTAAAAAAGTATTTTCTTTTCATTTTAGAAAAATATTTTTGCTGGTCATAGAATCCAGGCTTTTTTTTTCTTTCATTATCTTAAAGACATTGCTCCAGTTGTTCTAGGTGGAGTAGATTTCACATCTAAACATAGTATCTTTCCCTGCTCTGGCTACTCTTAAGATTTTCTCTTAATTAATTTTAGGTATTTCATTATGATGTGTACAGATGAGCCTTTGTTGTTTTTTTTGTTTGGGGTTTAATTTAACTTTTCAAATCATAGGTTTATTTTAATATTATTTATTTATTTGCAAGAAGAAAGAGAGAGAAAGAGAGTGAGTGTTTGGGAACACCAGGGCCTCTTGCTGTTGCAAATGAACACCAGATGCATGTGGCACTTTGTGCACATGGCTGTGGTGGGTGTGGAGAAATCAAATTCAGGCCTGCAGGTTTTGCAAGTGAGAGCCTTTAACTGCTGAGCCATCTTTCTAACCCAGGCTTAATTTTTTCTCAGTAAACTTGTCTTAAAAGGAGGAAAGATTTCTTTTGGCTCACACTTTCAAAGGCTCTAGTCCCCTGTCACTTGGCTCCAGTGTTTCTGAGCCCATGGTGAAGCAGGATACCATGGCAGGGAGTGTGGGGCAGAGGATGGCCGTTCCCCTCATGGTGGTCAGGAAGCAGAGAGCTCACTTTTTCTTTGTTTTGTTTTTTTGAGGTGGGGTCTCGCTCTGGCCCAGGCTGACCTGAAGTTCACTATGCAGTCTCGGGTGGCCTCAAATTCATGACAACCCCATCTCTGCCTCCTAAGTGCTGGGATTAAAGGCATATGCCACTACACCTGGCTTTGATACGTTTTTCATGGTTAGAACAGCCCTCTGAGTCCTGAAGAAATTGCCCCCATGGTTCTGAAACGACACCTGCTCTCTGGCTTCAGTGAGGTTCAACAGAAGGGTGAGATCTTCTCACACAGACGCATCAGGGTAGTGCGACCACATGGAGACACACTTCAAAGCCTGCAGCTGGCTGCTTAGTGAAGGCGGCCCTGTTCCTCCACTGCTTTCTCGTCTTTTCCTCTGGGATCGGCTATGCATAGTTCCAGGGGGACAGAGTCCATCCCAGTGGGGAAGGTATGGTGGCAGGAGCAGGAGACAAGCCGGTCACATTGCATCCAGCAATCAGGCAGAGAGAGCTCTTCTTTCTTCTTCTCCCTTCCCCTCCTCTTTCTGCTTCTTTCTCTTATCTTCTCTCAGGTTCTTCTTTTTATCTTCAGGGACCTGACTGACCTTCATCTGGAAGTGATCTTGACATTGTCGTCTCTCCTTGCTATTCACGGGGTACCTTTCACCACGTTCTCTCTCTCTCTTTCTCTTTGTTTGGTTTTTCAAGGTAAGGTCTCACTGTAGCCCAAGCTGACCTAGAATTCACTATGCATTCTCAGGGTGGCCTCAAACTCTTGGTGATCCTCCTACCTCTGCCTCCCGAGTGCTGGGATTAAAGGCATGCACCACCATGCCCGGCTTCTCTTTTTGTTTAATGAAGATTCTCTGTTCCTACCTGTTGGCCCAGGACAACCAGTATGGTTGGGCCGTGAGACTTTCTCACTTTTTGAAAAATGGAAACCACTATTTCTTCAAACACATTTTCCTAGGTACTGAGAATGTGGCTCAGTGGAAACGCAAATGCTTAGCATGCACAAGCCCCTCGGTTCAATCCCCAGAACCATAACTTTTTTCTATGGGCAACCTCCTTTTTTGGCATTTCAATTATACATATATTAAACTATTTCAGATTGGTCCATAGATTACTAAAAGTGGTTCAGTATGCTTTTTAGTCTATTTTTCCCCTTGTTACTTTTGTTGTTGTTGTAGTTTTTCGAGGTAGGGTCTCACTCTAGCCCAGGCAGACCTGGAATTCACTCTGTAGTCCCAGGCTGGCCTCAAACTCACGTCAATCCTCATACCTCTGCCTCCTGCGTGCTGAGATTAAAGGTGTGTGTCACCACACCTGGTTCCCCTTGGTACTTTTTTTTTGATGTGTGTTGTTGCGTGCATGTGTGTATACATGTTTGTACCTGTGTAGGTACCCACGTGTGTGCTGGTACACATGATGTGTGTGTTCATGTGCGTGGAGGCCAGAGGTTGACGTTGGTGTCTTCCTCAACTGTTCTCAGCCTTATTTACTGAGACAGGATCTCTCACTTGACCCCAGAGCTCCCCAGTTTCACTAATCTAGCAGACCAGTTTGCCCTTGGCATCCTCTGATTTCTCCTCCCAAGTGCTAGAAATGAAACGTGACTGCCACACCCACTTAGTTAGAGCTCCAAACTCAGGTCCTTATATTTCCATGGCCAGCTCTCTCCCAGCCCTCTCCCTAGCCTCTGGGCTTCATTTTTGTACCATTCCTATTGTAGTATTTTTATGTTCGACAATTTTACGTTCTATGGTGTTTGATCTGCTTTACATCCAACCCATTCAAGTTTTCTTTCAAATATTAGATCCTTCATTTCTAGACAGTTCATTTGATTCCCTTTTATGTTTTCCATTTCTTTCCCTGTTAAAGTCACATGGGCTTCTCAATCCTTGAACATGCTGTACATATTCATAACAGTTCTTCACAGGTTTGGGTTGCTGATTTCATTTCTAGGTGTGTTTCTCATCACTATCAATCACTAGTTTCCCCTCTGTACCCGGGAATGCTTTCCTGCCCCTGTGCATGGCTGATAACTTCTAAATGAATGCCCCAAATTGTCAAATTTTCACTGTTGGATTTTATTCTGGCAAGCTTTTGAATTACTTACACATCAGCTTTATCCTTTATAGTTTGCTTTTTTTTTTTTTTTGAGTTTTATTTATTTATTTATTTGAGAGACAGAGAGAGAGACAGACAGACAGACAGAGAGAATGGGCCTCCAGCCACTGCAAACGAATTCTAGACACATGTGCCACTTTGTGCATCTGGTTTACGTGAGTCCTGGGGAATGGAACCTGGGTCCTTTGGCTTTGCAGGCAAGCGCCTTAACCACTGAGCAATCCCTCCAGCCCCAAAGTTTACTTTTAAGCTTTGTTAGTATGACTTTGCTCTAGGCATCATTTGTCCTTATTACTAAATCCTCTGGTGTCCCCACCGAAGGTGTCAGGTGTCCAGGGAAGACACTTCACTCAGGCTGGTTGGAACCAGAACATCACCCAGTCCTGTGGGAAGACAGAGAACCTTTCAGTTTACAAGGCCCCAGGCAGTTATTCATTACACAGCCACCTCGATTTTTACCATCTGCATGCGTGGCTAGGTTCTCTCCAACACACTCAACACACAACCACGGATCTCTACACAGTTTTCTGGAATCTTTCTCTGCAGCTTCCTCCTCTCCAGTACTCCACCCAACCAACTCCAGCTGACTCCACTTCCCAAATTTCAGTTTCTCTCTCCTTAACTCAAAGATCACCCCCTCTTTCTTAGGGTGTCCTTTCCTTGTCCCTGGCTCAGAAGCTGCAAGTGACGGGAAGGCTTGCTGACCCATTCTCTTCTCTCAGGGACCATGGTACATTATACGATGTCAGCAAGCAGCTACCTTGTCTGTTATGTCCAATTTTCTGCTTGTTTGTGACGGGAGGTTGTGTTAAAACTCTGTAGCCAGTATTGCTTTATCAGTAAAAAAACAAGCCAAAGAAACTATATATTTTGAGATATTTTAGTGGCTGGTTTTGAACTCATAATCCTCCTGCCTGGGCCTTCTGAGTGCAGGGATTTCAGAACTGCACTAACATGTCCGTCTTATTGACTTTTTTTTTAAATTTTTTTTTTTGGGGGTGGGTAAGGTCTCTACCTACCTCTACTCTTACCCAGGCTGACCTGAAATTCACTATGTAGTCTTAGGCTGACTTTGAACTCACAGTGATCCTCCTACCCCTATCTCCAGAGTACAGGGATTAAAGGCATGTGCCATCACACCTAGCTTTTTATTTTTTTTTAAAAATGTTTCTTTATTTGTAAGCAGACACAGAGAGAGAGAGAGAGAGAAGAGAGAGAGAGAGAGAGAGAGAGAGAGAGAGAAGAGAGAGAGAGAGAGAGAAGAGAGAGAGAGAATGGGCATGCCAGGGTCTCTTAATGCTGCAGTCAAACTCCAGATACATGCACTACTTTGTGCATCTGGCTTTATATGGGTACTAGGGAATTGAACCCCAGTTGTTAGGCTTTGCAAGCAAGCACATTAACCACAGAGCCATCTCTCCATGCCCTTATTAACTATTTTTAAGTGTTAAGAAAATTTCCAATCTGATGTTAAAAGCTATGATTTAGCTTGTGGGCTGGAGAGATGGCACAGTGGTCAAGGCACTTACCTGAAAAGCCTAAGAATCTGAGTTTGATTCCCCAGTGTCCACATAAAGCTAGTGGCACATGTATCTGGAATTTGTTTGTAGTGGCAGGGAGCCCTGGTGCAGCCATACTCATTCTTTCTCTCAAATAAATAAATAAAATTAAATTAAATAAAAATAATTTGTTATATACTTGGTATTTTTTTTGAATCTTTTTGTGTACATGTGTGATGTGCCTGTGTTATGTGTATGCATATGAGTGTGCACATGCATGTGAAGGCCAGAGGTCGAAAATGGGTTGGGTGTATTCCTTAATCATTTTACACCTTTTTAAAAAAAAAATTTTTTTTTTTTTTTTGGTTTTTTGAAGTAGGGTCTCACTGTAGCCCAGGCTGACCTGGAATTTGGAATTCACTATATAATCTCAGGGTGGCCTTGAACTCACAGCTATCCTCCTACTTCTGCCTCCCGAGTACTGGGATTAAAGATGTATGCCATCATGCCTGGCTTAAAAATATTTTTATTTATTTAAGATAGAAACAAAAAGACAGACAGAGAGAGTGCCTATGGGCACACCAGGACCTCCTGCCTCTGCAAGCAAAGTCCAGCTGCATGCCAGTTTGTACATCTGACTTTATGTGGGTAATGGGGAATCAAACTCAGGCATTAGGCTTTGCAAGCAAGTGCCTTTAACCACTGAGCCATCTCTCTAGCCCAACACCTTGCTTCTCTGAGATAGCATCTTTCACTGAATGGAGAGCTCACTGATGTGGCTAGACTAGCTGGCCAACAAGCCCTAGGGCTCCTTCTGTCTCCTCCTTCCCAGTGCTTGGATTATAGGTGCATGCGGCCATTCCTGGCTTTGATGTGGGTACTGAGGATTCAACTCACGCCCTCATGCTTGCATGGCAAGCACTTGGCCCACTGATACCTCTCCTCAGGCCCACAGTTTTCACTTTCAATTTCAGGTTTTGTGTGTGTGTGTGTGTGTGTGTGTGTGTGTGTGATATGCGCATGCATGTGTGTATGTGTATGGGGGTGCATGTATGTATGCATTTGGAGGTCAGAGGTTGATATAGAATGTTTTCCTCTATTGCTCTCTACTTTGTTTACTAGCACAGAGTCTGTAAGGTGAACCCAGCTAGTTGAGCTAGCCATCTTGCCCTAGGGACCCCATCTTTGCCTCCACAGTGCTGAGATTGTAGGAGGGACGCTGGATCCACCAGCATTTCCATGAATGCTGGGCACATGGGCTCAGGTCTTCGTGCTTACATGTATGGCACAATGCAGGTCGGGCCCTAGCCAGGCTGCTTGCTAGGAGGAACCAGGAAGTGGCTTCTGTGGATGTGGCATCCTGCACAGGCCTGGCGTGACGATAGCTATAGCCCCATGCCTGCGAGCAACCTGCTGCGAGATGATCTGCCCGGAGACAGGCTGTCATTGGTCACAAGAAGGGAACCACCCCCTACAATGATTGGCCAGCCAAACCCTTAAAAACGCCTACACTTCCCTGAATAAACAAGTCTGCAGCAGCTCAGCCTCTGCCTGCTTTCACTGAATCCCGGTGTCTGTGTCTTGACTCCACACCTCTCACCCCCTGCCCGGTGGAGACCCTGCATCCTCTCCTGGGCTGGCCCTAGGAGTGACCCCAATACTTACACAACAAGCACTTTGTCTACTGAACCATCTCCCTAGCTTCTCTCTCTCTCTACATATATATATATATTTTTTTACTGACAACTTCCTTAATTGTAGACAATATCCCATGGTACTTCCCTTCCTTCCCCCACTTTCCCCTTTGAAACTCCACTCTCCATCATATCCCCTCCCCCTCTCAATTTCTTTGACTCTCTTTTAATTATGATGGTCTTGCGTAGGTAGTTTCAGGCACTGTGAGGTCGTATTTTTGCTCTTCCAGGGCCGGCATTTACAGGCACTGGGCATTTAGAGGCACCGCGATGGTTTGACATACCGTCATAGGCTCTCCTATATTACAGCCTCTAATGAAACTAAGCTGTCCCAACCCCTGGTAATACAATCGTTTACCTGTGCACCAAGAAGATCAGGAAGGCGCCAGAGTCAGCATGCGGTGTGTGCCCAGACCAACGTCGAGGGGTTGGTGCTCTGAGGCCTATGACCTTATGAGATAGTCCAAAACAAAACATGTCAGCCGGGCCTGTGGCAGTTCTGTGTGTGCTGAATGAGTATGTGACAAGATCAAGTGAGCTTTCCTTATTGAGGAACAGAAAACTGTCATGAAAGGTGTTGAAGGCACAAGCAGAGTCAGAAAGCTAAATAACCATGAAGCTTTCTAAATAAAAAAATATTTATTTATTTATTTTCATGCAGAGAGACAGAGAGGAGTGGCAGAGAGAATGGGGGCACCAAGGCCTCTAGCCTCTGCAAATGAACTCCAGATGCATGTGCATCTGGGTTTAGTGGGTCCTGGGGAATGGAACCTGGGCCATTAGGCTTTGCAGGCAAGCGCCTTAACCTCCTAGCCATCTCTCCAGCCCTCCCTAGCTTTTTAATTCCAGTCTTTAATACAAAATTTAAGTTCAAGTTTAGGC
The DNA here is from genome assembly GCA_036365145.1 of Orientallactaga sibirica. NCBI lineage: Eukaryota > Metazoa > Chordata > Mammalia > Rodentia > Dipodidae > Orientallactaga > Orientallactaga sibirica. The sequence continues at coordinate 26,064,816 of JAEOAD010000020.1, forward strand.
AATTTAATATTTAACTTTCACTGCTGAAATTGTTGAGTAACTAACAAGTAAATTTACAATGGACTGACTTGGAAATATATCAGAAAGCTTGAGGAACATCTATTCGGCCTACTTGCTTTATTTAAGTTGGAATGATATACTGGCCCAGACTTCTCAACTTTATGGTGTTCATGTAGAAAAATGCAGTTCCTCAATACAACTAGATATTGATATATTGATTTGTTATTTATTTATTAAGACGTAATTCAGTCCTCCTTGTATAATTGTGTTCTGCTGAGTACTTATTTGTGTTGTGTTACAGTATTACACAGAGAGAATCTCACAGCTGGCCCAGAGTAAATATTTGCATGCGCTTAGGTGGAGACAGATCTGCCAGGACAGTCAGACCATGGAACAGCTTCACCCTCTTTACAAGGTAGGAAGCCTGTGAGCAGAACCAGGGGTGAATTTTTTTAAAGAAACAACGTAAGTCAGTAAGCTTGCTGTTTTCTACAAGGCACAACTAAAGATATGGAGCTAATGAAAGCATCTTCTTGCATGCTGTGCTAGTGGTGGAAGATAAAGGTTTCCTTTAAAAAAATCATATTTAGAGCCAGACGTGGTGGCTCACGCCTTTAATCCCAGTACTCCAGAGGCAGAGGTAGGAGGATCACTGTAAATTCGAGGCCACCCTGAGACTACATAGTGAATTCCAGGTCAGCCTGAGCTATAGGGAAACCCTACCTTGAAAAAAAAAAAAAAACAAAAAAAATCATATTTATTTATCTGGTGGGGGGTGGAGGGAGTATGGGCATGTATGAACTCCAGATGCATGTGCCACGTTGTGCATCTGGCTTTACATGCCTACTGGGGAATTGAACCTGGGCCAGCAGGCTTTGCAAACAAGTATGTTTAATGACTAACCCATCTCTCCAGTCCAAAAGGTTCCTTCTTGTAGCCTTGGCTTCTGCTGTAGGTAGAAAGCTCTGCAATGGACTCCCATGACTAAACTTCCCATTCACCAGCTCTTTGGGGTCACTCTCCTTCGAAGTCCTAAGAAGATGACCATGGCCTTTGTCAATCAGTTAGAATATGGAAGAATTTTGGAACCCCCAAGAGCCCTCATCTGGCCCCCAAACAGCGTTACTTAATGCTGGAAGCCAATGGCACGGGGAACAGGGCTTGGGGGCAGCCTCATTCAGTGTTATGTGTTTCTGAACAGAAACAAGTGGGCTATATTATGCAGGAGTTCAACGATGCCGTTCAGAGAGCCGAAAGACTGTCTGCTGCTCGAGAAAACTTCCTTATGGGGAAAAGCAATCCTCCTAACCTAGTGACACAGGAAGACCTGACCATTTACACAAAGTGGCTGGTGTGTCACTTGCATTCCCTCAGGACCATTCACCACTACTTGCAGGTTTGTGAAGCCATTATGTGACATTGCAGTGCCTTTCCACGAAGGACCCAGCACAGGGTTTCCACGCACTTTTTACCTCCTTTGGGATTTTACCTGTTCTATAGTGCACCTGCCCCGCAAAGGACAGGAAAATATTGTGTCACTGAATATTTCTCATAATTGAAACCTTGCCCTACTGCAATTGCTCCATTGTTGAGTGCTCTCAAAACTGCCTCTCGTGGCCAGGTGTGGTGGCACACACCTTTAGTCCCAGCCCTCGGGAGGTTGAGGTAGGAGGATCGCCATGAGTTGAGGGCCAGCCTGAGGCTCCAGAGTGAGTTCCAGATCAGCCTGGGCTAGAGTAAGTCTCTGCCTCAAGAGTGCTTACAATACTGTCTTCCAGACCTAAAGTGGCCGTGATATTCATGCCCTCAAAGTGGCTGATGCTACCTACACAAGCCCTGCATAATAGGAGGAAAAAAATGATGACATCAAGAAGAAAAGAGAGTAGTTGGAAAAAAGAAGGGAGTCAGTGGAGGGGAACCTGGGAGGAGAAGACAAGAGGGTGGTGGGAGGGGATTATGATCATGGTATATTGTTTGTATTTATGGAAGTTGTCTGTAAAAAGGTTTTAAGAAAAGAAAAGAGCTGGGCTTGGTCATGCACACCCTTAATCCCATCACTAGGGAGGCAGAGAGGATCATAGGGAGTTCCTGGCCAGCCTGAAACTACACAGTGAATTCCAGGTCAGCCTGGGCTAGAGTGAGACCCTACCTTGAAAAACCCCAAAAAAGAAGATGACTCTGCCTCGGGAAAAAAAAAATGCTTCTCCTGAACTATTTCAAATATACTCTAAGTTGTTATTTTCAACTTCTTCAGGATTTATGCTTTCTAATTTAGGGCTACTTTTCACTGCAATGTTTAGTGAAGGTTTAATATGTCCAAATACTATGAGATAGGACAATATATTTTGATTTTTTTTTTTTTAATTTGCATTTATTTATGAGAGAGAGGGAGAAGACACAGGGAGAGAAGGCGTGCACAAGGGCCTCCAGCCACTGTAGACGAACTCCAGATACATGCACCACCTTGTGCATCTAGCTTACGTGGGTCCTAGGGAATTGAACCTGGGTCCTTTGGCTTTGCAGGCAAGTGCCTGAATCACTAAGCCATTTCTCCAGCCCGACAATGCATTTTTCTTTGTCAATTTGGCCTTGTAGTCTTAGCCCACACAAGCAAGAAAAATTAGCCTTTGCTGAAAAGTCACTAGGTCCTGGCTAGTAGGAGGAAGGACAAGTCAATTTCAGCTGCAGTGTGATGGCTGGGATAAGAAAGAGGAGACTTACATGGGCATTGTGATACCACCTATATTGTAACACTGTGGAAGCTGAGGCAGGAGAATGGGGGGCTCCATCATGAGTTCAAGGCCAGCATGGTATGTCATGCGACCTTGCCCCCTCCCACAAGTAAGGAGACTATAGGGTAAACGGTTACATGGGAGAGACCCTGAGCAGGTAGGTTAGAGGATCACAGAGAGGTAACACAACCAGTTTCCAAAAACCTGACCATCGCTTGGACTTTCATCCCTTCCTCACGGCCAGCCAGCACCCGGAAGCATGGCCAAAAGTTAAAGAAGGATCTGGGAACGTCAAGGAACCATCATGGGTGGTGGTTACCGGGGTTCTACACCCGCTCCCCGCCCCGTCTCCTTCCCTCTTTGTCCTAACAAAGGCTGCAACTCCTGTGTGTGAACTGGCTTGACCCGTGGCCTCTTGGTTTGTACCCCTCTTTAGAACCTCCAGTATTTGCCCTTCTCCAAAGTGCTGAGTTTAGCCGACAACCAAGTCCCTGAGTTTGGTCAGGAAGATGAGGAAGTCTATGTCAATGACATTAACCCTGATATCCAAGATTCTTCACCGCCCCATCCTACGGACAGCAGCATTTGGGGTAAGAAGTTTGTCCTTTCTTTACAGTGGCATGGAGAAAGGATTGTGATTTTTGGACATGGCCTATTTTGTCTTATATCTTCCTGAAACTTTTCTGTGTGCATAAAGTTTTAACTTAATAATATTTCCTGATGGGAAAAGTAAGCGAGAGAGAGAGAGAGAGAAAGAGGGCGTGCCAGGACCTCCTGCCACTGTAGACAAACACCAGATGCATGCACCACTTTGTGCATCTGGCTTTACATGGTGCTGGGGAATCAAACCAGGGCCATCAGACTGCAAACAAGCCCTTCAACTGCTCAGCCGTCTCTCTAGCCCTCCTTAGACATTTGATACTTGTGTTTACAACTAGCACATTAAGACACAAGGAAAAATGGACTTAAGCCAGGTGTACCAGGTTCTAGGCCCATTTCTGTTGCAGCCTCACGCGGGCCTGCATCTCACCTCCTTGGGACTCAGTTTATTCTTGTCCATGGTAATCCTTTCAGAGTAAGTGATTTCTCAGATTTCTTCCAGGTTTAATGTTACACAATTGTAAGAGAACTTCCCTGTCAGAATCAGTCTTTCTGTCCTTACCCTGTGTTACTGAGGCTGAGAAAGCTGATTAGGTTTCTGCTCTGAGTGCCCTTCCTGCTTGGGTACCCTGTGTTACTGAGGGCTGAGAACAGCTGATTGAGATGTTTCAGACCAGGTCAGTTATGGAGGAAGGGTGCCCTTCCAGGGAAGTTCCATAAAGGCAGGAAAAGCCACCTGATTTCCAGAGAGAGAGAAAGCCAACCAGCCACCACAGCACACAAAGGCAGCCACAGCACACTTCAGTTCTGGGGACATATCTTTACAATGGAATCAAACCCACCATTAACCTCTTCTTACATGTTGCAGATGCAAAAAAATTAAAACACTGAATTATATTTTATAATTTTTATTTTTAAAAATTATTATATTTTATAATTTTTATTTATTTTTATTTTGAGAGAGAGAGAGAGAAGCAGAGAGAGAGAGAGAGAGAGAGAGAGAGAGGGAGGGAGGGAGGGAGGGAGGGAGGGAGGGAGGGAGGGAGGGAGGGGAGGGAGGGCATGCCAGGCCCTCCAGCCGCCTTGTGCATCTGGCTTCTGTGGGTCCTGGGGAATTGAACCTGAGTCTTTTGACTTTGCAGGCAAGTGCCTTAACCACTAAGCAATCTCACCAGCCCTACAAAAATTATTATTGTGAGCAGAGGGAGAGAGAACGAGAGCGCATAGGCACACCAGGGCCTCTTGTCACTGCAAACAAACTCCAAATGCATGTACCATTTTGTGCATCTGGCTTTATGTGGGTACTAGAGACTCAGACCTGAGCTTTCAGGCTTTGCAAGCAAGCACCTTAACCACTGAGCAATCTCTCCAGTGTCTGGAAACACTTTTTTAAAAAAAAATTATATGGACAACTTCTATACTTACAGACAATAAACCATGATATTTCCCTCTGCTCCCTACTTTCCCCTTCACAACTCTGTTCACCATCATATCCCCTCCCTCTCTCCATTAGTCTCTCTTTTAATTTGATGTCATCATCTTTTTCTCCTATTATGAGGGTCTTGTGAAGGTATTGCTAGGCACTGCAAGGTCATGGATATTGAGACCAATTTCTGTCTGGACAGTTGCATTGTAAGGAGTCGTACCCTTCCTTTGGCTCTTACATTCTTTCTGCCACCTCTTCAGCAATGGACCCTGAGCCTTGGAGGGTGTGACAGAGATGTTTCAGTGTTAAGCATTCCTCCATCCCTTCTTCTCAGCACTATGTTGTCTTTTGGGTCATCCCAGTGCTCATCACCATCTGAAAAGAGAAGCTTCTCTAACCAAAAGTGAGAGTAGTAATAATATATGGTTATGACATTAAGGAAAGTACTTACAGGGTAGTTTGGTGAGCATAATATATGCATTTAGCCAGACAATAGTAGGCTTTATACCCTTAAGGTTCATGACCTCCCATGCCATAGGCTTTTGATTAGGTTTTCAGTGCCAGGATGTATTCCCTCCCGTAGAGTGTGGGGGGCAGGGTGCTCCAGTCCAATTAGAGAGAAGTTGGTTTACCCCAGAGCAGAAATGCCACTATTGCACTCGTTCAGTCATTTGGCCTGTCTGGCCAAACTTGAGGCTTCCAGTGTCCACTGTTTTCACTGCTGATGACTTCCGTCTCCCATAGGGCTGCATGCAGTGCAGCTTTTTCCAGCTTACAGTTGGCTGGTCTACAGGGAGGTTTTCAGCTCAGCACCAGCTTGATTTCTCAGTGACCTTGCCACTCAGGCACGTGAAGTCTTCAGCAATAGAGTCTTACCATCTGTTTCTCAAGGGAAACCAAGGGCTTGTCAATGTCCTGTAATGTTTTGGAGGCAACAGGGACCTCCCTGGCCAACAACTCACCGGGAGGTATCCCATCTCTAGCACTGAAAATTTTCTAGTAACAATCTTTGACTTCTGGATGTGCCATTATTCAAAAAAGTAGGTTTTCATATGTCTTATTCAGCATATCTTGAATTTTGATTGACCATCCCTCCTGCACTTCTTTTACACAATCTTTTCCCCTGGCCTCACGTAGGCCTTTACCTTCTCTGTAATCTGTTCTTCTACTTACATATATACTATACCATCCCCTTAAGTCCTTCTCTTTCCTCCCTACCTTATAACCCTTTTACCAGCTTACTGGCCTCTGCTACTGATTTTTGGTTCCAGCTCACACACAAGTCTATACATTTGTAGCTAGGATCCACATATGAGAGAGAACATGGGACATTTGGCTTTCTGGGCTTAGGTTACCTCACTTAGTATAATCCTTTCCAGATCCATTCATTTCACTGCAAAATTTCACAATTTCATTTTTCTTTACCACTGAATAGAACTCTGTTGTGTAAATGTACCACATATTTATTATCCATTCATCTTGGGAGGGACATCTAGGCTGGTTCCATTTCCTAGCTATTGTGAATAGAGCAGCAATAAACATGGTTGTGCAAGTATCTCTAAGGTAGTGAGAAGAGTCATTAGGATATATGCCTAGGAGTGCTATAGCTGGTTCATAAGGTAGATCTATTTCTAGCTGTCTCAGGAATCTCCACACTGATTTCCACAATGGTGGTACCAGATTACATTCCACCAACAGTGTAGAAGGATTCCCCCTTTTCTGCATCCTCACCAAAATTTATTGTCATTTGTTTTCTTGATGGTAGCCATTCTGACAGGAGTAAGATGGAATCTCAAAGTAGTTTTAATATGGATTTCCCTGGTGGATAAGGATGTAGAACACTTTTTTAGCTGTTTATATGCCATCTGTATTTCTTCCAGTGAGAACTCTCTATTTACTTCCATAGCCCATTTTTTAATTGGGCTGCTTGATTTCTTTCTTTTTTTTTTTTTTAATTTGAGAGAGAGAGAGACAGATAGAGAATGGGTATGCCAACAGCCTCTCAGCAGCTGTGAACAAACTCCAGATGCATGTGCCCCCTTGTGCACATGTTTGACATTGTGCACTTGCATCACTTTTTACATCTGGCTAAATGTGGGACCTGGAGAGTCAAATGGGCATTGTTAGACTTCACAAGCAGATGCCTTAACCACTAAGCCATCTCTCCAGTCCTGATTTCTTATTGTTTTGTTTTTTGAGTTCTTTGTATATTCTGGATATTAATCCTCTGTCAGATGTATAGCTGGCAAGATTTTTTTCCCCATTCTGTAGGTTGTCTCTTTGCTCTATTCACAGTGTGCTTTGCTGCACAAAAACTTTGTAATTTCATGAGATCCCACTAGTTGATTAGTGGTTTTATTTCCTGAGCAACTGGGGTTATATTCAGAAAGTCATTGCCTATGCCAATATGTTGAAGGGTTTCCCCTGCCTTTTCCTCTAGCAGTTTCAGAGTTTCAGGTCTGATACTAAGGTCCCTGATCCACTTGGACTTGATTCTTGTACATGGAGAGAGACAAGGATCTATTTTCATCCTTCTACATATAGATATCCAGTTTTCCCAGCACCACTTTTTGAAGAGCCTATCTTTTCTCCAATGAATGATTTTTTTGGCATGTTTGTCAAAAATGAGATGGCTGTAGCTGCCTGGATTAATATGTGGGTCCTCTATTCTGTTCCATTGATCTACATGTCTGTCTTTGTGCCAGTACCATACTGTTTTTGTTACTATGGCTCTGTAATATAGCTTAAAATTGGGCATGGTGAGACCACTAGCCTTATTTTTGTTGCTCAAAATTGTTTTGGCTATTTGAGGGTTTTTGTGCTTCCAACTGAATTTTAGGATTTTTTTCTATTTCTGTGAAGAATGCCATTGGAATTTTGATGGGAATTGCATTAAATGTGTAGATTGCTTTTGGTAAGATTGACATTTTCACAATATTGATTCTTCCAATCCAAGAACATGGATATCTTTCCATTTCCTTGTGTCTTCTGCAATTTCTTGCTTGAGAATTTTCAAGTTTTCACTGTAGAGATCCTTTACTTTCTTGGTTAAGTTTATTCCAAGATACTTTATTTATTTATTTTTAGGCAATTGGGAATGGGACATGTTCCCTGATTTCATCCTCCACATGTTTGTTGTTAGTATATAGGAAAGCTACTGATTTCTGTGTGTTTATTTTGTATCCTGATACATTGCTAAAAGTGTTTATCAGCTCTAACAGTTTGCTGGTAGAGTCTTTAGAGTCTTTTGTGTATAGAATCATATCATCTGCAAATAATGATAAAGTTATCTCTTTCTTTCAACTTGTATCCGTTTTATGAGTGTCTCTTGCCTTATTGCTATAGCTAAGACTTTCAGTACTATATTAAATAAAAGTGGGGACAGTGAACACCCTTGTCTTGTTCCTGAATTTAGTGGAAAACTTCAAGTTTTTATCCATTTAGTATTATGTTGACGGTAGGTTTGTCATAAATAGTTTTTATTATGTTGAGATATTTTCCTTCTATTCCCACTTTCTGTAATACTTTTACTATGAAGGGACATTGAATTTTTGTCAAATGCCTTTTCTGCATCTGTTATGATGATCATGTGATTTTTGTTCTTTAGTCCATTTATAGAGTGTATTACATTTATTGATTTGCATATTTTGAACCATCCCTGCATCTCTGGGATAAAGCCTACTTAGTTGGGGTGAATAATATTTCTGATATATTCTTGTATTCTGTTTGCCAATATTTTGTTGAGAATTTTTGCATCTATGTTCATGAGGGAGATTGGTCTGCAATTTTCTTTTTTTGTTCTGTCTTTGTCTGGTTTTGGCATCAGGGTGATTTTGGCATCATAGAAGGAGTTAGGTAGAATTCCTTCCTTTTCTATTTTATGGAAAAGTTTGACAAGCAGTGGTGTTAGCTCTTCCATGAAAGTCTGGTAAAATTCACCAGTGAATCCATCTGGGCCTGCACTTTTTTTAGTTGGGAGACTTTTTATAACTACTTGGATCTCCGTACTTGTTATAGCTCTATTTAAATGGTTCATCTCATCTTGTTTTAATTTTGGTAGTCATATGAATCAAGGAAATCATTATTTCTTTCAGATTTTCAAACTTAGAAGCATATATATTCTTAAAGTATGTCCTTATGATTTTCTGAATTTCTTTGGTATCTGTTGTAATGGTGCCCTTTTCATCTCTAATTTTATTAATTTTTGTCTCTTTTCTCTTTCTTCTGGTCAGATTTGCTAAGGGTTTATCAATCTTGTTTATCTTTTCAAAGAACCAACTCTTTGTTTCATTGATTCTTTGGATTTTTTTTTGTTTCTTTTTCATTAATTTCTGCCATTATTTTATTATTTTTTTCCCATCTACTGATTTTTGGTTTGCTTGTTCTTCTTTTTCCAAGGCCTTAAGGTCAAGCATTAAATTGTTTACTTGTGTACTCTCTAATTTCTTAATATAGGCACTTAAAGCTATAAATTTCCCTCTTAGGACTATCTTCATTGTGTCCCAAAGGTTTTGGTATGTTGTATTCTCATCATCATTTGAGTCTATGAATTTATTGATTTCCTTTTTGATTTCTTCAATAACCATTCATCATTTAATAGGGTAATGTTCAGTATCCATGAATTTGTGTATGCTCTGTAGTTTTTTTCTGTTGCTAATTTGCAGTTTAATCCCATTGTGGTCAAATAGAGTATAAGGGATTGTGGCAGACAGCTTCAAGTTCGCTGAGATGAACTTCCAGACCAGGCACAGTTATGGAGGAAGGGAAATTATTTATTGAAGCTTACAGATCCAGGGGAAGTTCCATAAAGGCAGGAGAAGCAGCCTGCTCTCCACAGGACCAGGCAAGAGAGCCAAGCCCCCAGCCACCACAGCACACAGAGCAAAAAACTACAGCCAAAAGGTCACACAGCACACTTCGGGAACTCCTGCTAGGCACATTTGCATATCTTTACAATGGAATCTCAAACCCACACCTTAAGACCAGCCCCCAGTGACATTGCCTCTAGCAAGGTGATTGAAGATGCAAACTATAACTAGTAAAACACTGAATATATTGGGGGACATATATTCAAACTACCACAGGGATTATTTCAGTTTTCCTGTATTTGTTAAGATTTGCTTTGTGTCCTAATATATGGCCTATTTTAGAGAATGTTCCATGTGCTGCTGAGAAAAATGTATATTCTGTAGCATTTGGATGGAATGTTCTGAATATATCTGTTAGGTCTATTTGGCCCTGGCATGCCAATTCTCTCTTTCCCCTCTCACCTTCTTCTAATTAGCTGGTTAATTTATGATGCTGCGACTCATGGATCACAGGCCCATGGTAGGGATCACAGGCCCATGGCAGGACTGCTCCCAGAGTGATCCCCTACAAGGTCTGGGGGTTCCCCTCAGGCTGTGAGATGCTGAGGCGTCCTTGCTCGTCCCAGAGAAAAGCCAGCTCCAAGAGCTTGGGATGGAGACCTGACCAGGCGTGAGCAGACTAACCTGCAGGGAGAAGGCTGAGCAGCAAGCAGAGGGTCGACCTCCACCATTCACAGGGTCCTCTGCTGGCTCTCGGACTTGTGCTCACTGCTCTTCGTGCTCTTGATTTTGGATTTTTTTTTTTCAGGGCCAGTGAGCGCATGCGGTGCTTGCGTCCTGCCCCAGCACACCACAGACACAGGAGAACTGAAACCGCAGCTGAGGCACCTGCTCTCCCGCTTCCATGTTCCTTTCGACCTGCAGGAGCTGAGGGACTCGGCAAAGGAGATGGAACTTTTTTCTTTGGTACTCGATGTTCTTACTACAAATATAGTGTTGAAAGGGCAGCGCACAAAGTTTCTTTTGTTTTTTTTTTTTTTTAACTTATTTGACAGAGACAGAGAGCGAGGCAGATACAGAGAATGGGTGTGCCGAGGGCCTCCAGCCACTGCATATTACAGACGCAAGCGCCACCTTTTGCATATGGCTTATGTGGCTTCTGGAAAATTGAACCTGGGTCCTTAGGCTTTGCAGGCTTGCACCTTAACTACTAAGCCATCTCTCCAGCCCCATCTTTTATTGTTGTTTTTTTCTTTTGGTTTTTGGAGGTAGGGTCTCACTCTAGCCCAGGCTGACCTGGAATCCATTATGTAGTCTCAGGATGGCCTCGCACTCAGACAGAGAAAGAGGCAGACAGCTAGAGAGAGAATGGGCATGCCAGGGCCTCCAGCCACTGCAAACAAACTCCAAATTCATGCGCCATCTTATGCATCTGGCTTATGTGGTTCCTGGGGAATCGAGCCTTGAACTGGGGTCCTTAGGCTTCACAGGCAAGCGCTTAACCGTTAAGCCATCTCTCCAGGCCCTAGAACACTGGAATCAATGTCATCACACTCCTCTAGCTTGTGTGATGACTGTAATATTTAGCTTTTGCCTGCCTCCCTCCTACTTTTCCTCCTTGTCCTCACCTCTCCCCTTTCTCCCCTCTTCTAACTTTTCTTCTCCCCTCCATTTCCTCTTCTTCCTTTACTTCCCCCTTCTTCCTCTTCTTTCTTCTCTTACTCCTCCTCTTCATTCTTCTACCCCTCCTCCTTCTCTTCCTCCCCGATAGCATCTTTTTGAGTAGCTCAGACTGACCACAAACCCTCTCTCTTAGCCTCCCAAGTTCTGGGATTACACATGTAATTACCATGCCTGAAACTTTTATCTTTCTTTTCATATAACCCATGATAAGCAAAAGGACATGATGGGGCTGGAGAGATGGCTCAGCCAGTAAAGTGCTTGCCTTTAAAACCTAACGATCTGGGTGCGATTCCCTAGTACACGTGTAAAGCCAGATATACAAAGTGGTACATGCATCTGGAGTTTGTTTGCAGCAGCTAGAGGCCCTGGTGTGCCCACCAGTTCTCTCTCTCTCTTTGGTTATAAATAAATAATTTTTTAAATGCATTTTAAAGGGATATGAGGCCATCTAAACCTTCTAACAAAGCAGCCTTGTTCCCGAGGAATAGCGTGTATTCTTTACATGATGCAAGTTCCACTCGTGATTGTCTTAAAACAGTGTTATGTCCGGGCGTGGAGGCGCACGCCTTTAATCCCAGCACTCGGGAGGCAGAGGTAGGAGGATCACTATGAGTTCAAGGCCACCCTGAGACTACATAGTTAATTTCAGGTCAGCCTGGGCCAGAGTGGGATTCTACCTCAAAAAAAAACAACAAAAAACAAAAAAACAGTGTTATGTGAAATGCTGACTGTGTCCTCAGTTATCAATCACAATCCAATGACGTGTGTGTGTGTGTGTGTGTGTGCGTGTGTGTGTGTGCGTGTGTGTGTGTGTGTGTGTGTGTGTGTGTCATTTTTGCTCCCTGGTACTTTAATGCCCTGAGCAGTGTCAGCCAACTACAGCCCGTAGCCTACCACCTGTTTTCCCAAAATAAAGCTACGTCAGAATCCAGCTGTCTTAGCCCATCTGGACAAGTGTAACAAGATACCACCCACTGGGCAGCTTATGTATAATCAACACAAACAGATCCTACATCAGGTAGAGGGGTTCACACAGTCAAGGCAGGTGTGGGGCCTGGGGGAGAGCTCTCTTTCTGGCTCACAGATGTTGCCTTTTTGCTAGGTCCTTCCATAGTAGAAGGGGGCAGGGTCTCTCTGGGATTTCTTTTGTAAGGCAAGAGTCCTATACATGAGAAGGAATCACTTACTCGAAGCTCCATCTCCTAGACCCCTTACTCCTGGGGTTAGGATTTCAACGCAGGAATTTTGTGGACGCACAAACGTTCAGATCACAGCAACACTTCATCCACTAACTGGCAGACCTGAGTTGCTGTAACAGAGACCTTATGGTCTACAAAGACTCAAAAATAGTCTGGCCCTTTAAGCAGACATTTGCGGCCCAGCTCTGAGCCAGCACCCCTCACTGAACTTCCTGCCTCGGAGGATGTGTTCCCAGGCTGCTCTGTGCAAGGTGTCAACCACTGGTCACGTGCAGCTACTGAGTGCTTGAAATGTAACTAGTGCAAGGGAGAAATGAAATTTTTATGTTTATTTCATTTTATCTTTAATTCGTTACAAGTAATTAATTTGTAATTAAATGTTGAACAGCCACATGTGGTGCGAGTAAAAGCACCAGGGAGCGAAGCCTCAGGGGTATCCGCTTGCTTTCTCTGGGAGAATCCTTGGCTCTGAAACTCACAGATTTGCTCACTCACCGCAGAAGCCTTTGCTGAGGCGTTGCTGTGTCCAGCATGATGGCAGGCTCCTTTTAGGCATATGTTCATGTGTGTGGGATAAAATACACATATTATTTACCATTGTACTCACTTTACATATACAATTCCGTGGCACTAAGAATTTTCACAGTGGGGCTGGGGAGATGGCTCACTGGTTAAAGGCCCTTGCTTGCAAAGCCTGTTGGCCTCGGTTGAATTTCCCCAGTATGCAACAAAAATCAGATGCATAAAGTGGCAAGAGGCCCTGGCATACCAATTCTCTTTCTCTCAAGGAAGGAAGGGAGGGAGGGAGGGAGGGAGGGGAGGGAGGGAGGGAGGGGGGAGGAGGGAAGGGAGGGAGGAAGGGAGGAAGGAAACTTTCACACTGTTGTGAGTGTGACCATCTCGTGTGAGGACATCGTGATGCACAGTGGCTATGCACTCACAGGACAGCCACTACAGATCCAGAGAGCCTTGCCTACTCTGGAGAAGGAAGGAGCAAGTTCTGGTCATTTGGGCGGTAGGAAGTGATTATCACAGAAAGCGTTTTAGCTTCTGTCTGAAGATGGCTTGTGAAGGAATGGAGCATGGTGCCTTAAAAGGTTTGAACAGGCCCTGACATCAGAAATCCTCTCTCCAGCAATATCCTAGCTAGGCTTGTTGTGGGAGCAGAATTTCTTTAACCCTTAGATTTTTCAGTTTACCTGGTGGTCAGAAAAGGTGAATCCAGAGGCGGACAGTTGACCTCCCACTTATATTTAGAGTCTAGATCAATGCATATACAGAAATGTGTCAGGGCTGGAGAGATGGCTTAGTAGTTAGGTGCTTGCCTATGAAGCCTAAGGACCCAGGTTCGATTCCCCAGTACCCACCTAAGCCAGATAAACATGGTGGTGCATGTGTCTAGAGTTTGTTTGCACTGGCCAATGGCCCTGGCGTGCCCATTCTCTCTCTTCTCTTTATCTGCCTCGTCCTCTGTCTGTCTCTCTCTCTCAAATAAATAAATAAAAACAAAAATATTTAAAAAAGAAATGTGTCAATGTATTTCTTTGAAATATTCAGAATAAGAAATGTATACATTTACGATAATGATCAGAGTGTACGTGTCCTGTCATTAACATACAGTCCTATGTTATGAGTTAGTTTGACCCCAGGATTAATTTTGAAGGCAATCAGGAGGTTCTTCTTTTGCGTGTGTATATGTGTGTGGTATGCATGCATGTGTGTGCATGCGTGTGTGCATGAATACACATATGTGCATGGAAGCCGGAGGACAAACTCGGGTACTAGCCTTAGATATGCTGTCCACCTCTTTTTTTCTTTAATTTTTTTATTAACTTATTTTATTTTTAATAATCTTTTAAAAATATTTTATTTTTATTTATTTATTAGAGACAGAGGGAAAGAGAGAGAGGGAAAGTAAGAATGGACATGCCAGGGCCTCTAGCCAAGCAAACAAACTCCAGATGTGTGTGACCCTTGTCCATCTGGCTTACGTGAGACCTGGAGAATCGAACCAGGGTCCTTAAGCTTCACAGGCATGGACCTTAACCGCTAAGCCATCTCTCCAGCCCCTGTCCACCTCTTTTTGAGACAGAGTGTCTCATTGGCCTGGAGCTAACCAATTAAGCTAGGCTGGATGGCCAGCAACTCCTGGGACTTGTCTCTACCTTCCCAGTGCTGGGATTCCAAGCCCATGCTGCCCTGCCTGGCATTTTACATGGGTACTGAGGATTGAACTCAGGATTGAACTTTACCAACTAAACTCTCTGTTTTAAAGGCCAAGCAGCTGGTTTTGAAATTGTCTACAATGTGAGACTTTTTCTCTGGGTTCCATTTCTCTCTTTTCAATTCTGTTTAGGTTTCCCTCAAATTCCAGAGCATCTTCACAGAGCAGCAGAGAATGCAGACATTTCCAGACTACGAGGCTGGGATAACGAAAGTGGACAATTTGGGTTTGTCGGGACCTGCAATGGCTCTGAAAAAGAGAGCCAACTGGATTCCTTTTATAAAGGTAAGAAGGCTGTGGGGAAAGTCATCAGTCAGGGATGTCAGCTATGTCACTACACTTTCCTCTAACCAGGCACCCTAGCAGCCCTGGGTCTTTCTGGTCCCTGTTGTCCCCTCTCCTCAGTGACTGCAGCAAATTGTCCTCCAAGACCAAAGGGAGGTGCTCACTGTCCTCAGGGAACCTGGCCCCGTACACAGGGACCTCCCAGCTCTCTTCCTGCTTATCTCTGTGTTGCACACAGCCATGATGAGCAGCCTGCTCTGGAACTCACTATGTAGCCCAGGGTGACTTTGTACTGGTGGAGGTCCTTCTGTGTCAGGATCCCAAGTGCTGGAACTACTGGTGTGCACCACCATGCCAGAGTTCCTTTTCATTGTCAATGGTCTCATATATTTGGTGAGAACAAAGAAATGTCACTCAAAAGTACAGTTGATTTGTGTAAAGCCAACATTTTAGTTTAAAACCATTATTGGGCACATGTACTGGACCAGGCATGGCTGTGGTGCTGAAGATGCACAATTCACAAGCCAAGCGGGCTAAATCTTGTGACATTAGTGTGACGCATGGTCAAATCTCACTATTCAAGCTAGCTATGTTCTAGAAAGAACTGGGGCCAATGGTTTAGCAAATACAGAAATACAGGGTTAGGTTCCTGAGAATGTCTAGTTATAACATCAATCAATACAGACCCTTGCCAAGCGTGGTGGCTCCCACCTGTAACCCTGCTACTTAGGAGGCTGTGATAGGAAGGTTGCCATGAGTTCAAGACCAGCCTGGACTACAGAGTGAGTTTCAGGCCAGCCTAGGCTACAGAGTAAGACCTTGTCTCAATAAAATAAAATAAACCCTGAAGCCAAATCAAACCCAAACCCAGAAACTTAATTTACATGTGTTTCTGTTTATAATATAGATCATGGATTCCTTAACATGGAACTCATGGCCAGTGGCACTTGAACTTGTGTGCTGACACTTGTCTAACAGGTCTTTTCTGGAGGGCATGTCACAGCTCTCTTGTGCTTAGGACACCAGCCAGCTTTCTAGCACTCTGTTTAGGGAACATTTTTAACAATGAAATAACCCACAAAAAGAATGATAAATGTGGCTATAAATAGTCCACAAAAGGGGCTAGAAAGATGGCTCAGTGGTTAAAGGCACTTGCTTGCAAAGCCTAGCAGCCTGAGTTTGATTCCCCAGTACCCATATAAAGCCAAATGCACAAAGTGGTGTATGCATCTGGGGTTCCTTTGCAGCAGCAGGAGACCCTGGTGTGCCCATTCTATCTCTGTCTTTGTCTGCTTGCAAATAAAAATATTTTTAGAATAGTCCACAAAAGAATCCTTGTTTATAGAATCCTTAAGGTAGGGTTAGAATTGCTTCCCTGTTCAGCCTTAGCTAGGACAAAACCCACTGGCCCCGCCCCGTGCATGCCTATTACTCATCGTGAAAGTCCTATCATGACTGACTGAAGTTTGGATCACAAGTCAATCTTAGGCAGTAAGCAAAACTGGAAATACGGAATCCGCAAATGATAAGGATTGATTGTGTTATGAAGAAAAGTCTTACTTGATTTTTTTTTTTTTTTTTTGTCCACTCAGTCTGCTTTGAGAAAACATTGGGTAGATTCTGCAACAGAAATGTATTTCTCACATTTCTGGAGGCTGAGAGGCCCAAGGTTGTGGCATTTTGGCATGGTGGGGCAACTCTTCCGCCTTCCTGAAGTAATCCCTTCGTAGAAGTCTCACCTCTTATAGTAGCGAGTTGGGGGGCGGATTTCAGCATATGGATTTTGGAGGGACACAAACATCCCAAGGACAGTCCCTTTGAACAGTGAACTGAGAGGAAAGGAGAGAAATCAAAGATTGTGCCTACATCTCGGGCTTGAGTTCATGGTGATCAGGGTTGAGAAGCCAGATTGTCTTACATTTTACACTTGACCTCCAAGGACAGCTGTTAAACAGATAGTTGGACACAATACTCTAGAGCTTAGAGCCGAGATGTAAATTTGAGAATAATCAGAATACTGGTGGAATTTATAGCCTCACTCAGCCTTGAAATCCAGCTTGTTAAAGTGAAACATCAAGTTTCAGATGTGAAGCCATAAGGAGTTGTGGGTGAATTTCTTTCTCTTGTCCATAAAGTGCGGTGCCCAAGACTAATGGTGTTAGGGTCACACAGTTTAGTGCAGGTGCACTGATGCGCTGCATAGGCCAGGCACTCGGATGGGAACTGCTGGCTCCTTCCATAGATCTGGGATCCCATGCAGACCTTCCCAAAACCTCTCACACCCCAGATTATCTTCCAGCACCAACTCTGGAGCATAGTATTGAAGATCCCAGAACCTTCTTGCTTGTGCCTTCCATTCGGTGATGCTGGAGCTTTCTGTGGACATGTCTGTTCTCTAGATCAAACCAAAATGTGATCCTTGGCAAAAGAAGATGTTAGCCAAACTGAAAGAACGGAGGAGAATGGATCCATTATTGCAGCTTCAAGCAAAGTTTCTGAAGGTAAGAAATACCCATATTCTCTTGTAGATAAAATTACGTCCAAAAACCATCCCCCCAAAATGGAATTGTTAATAAAATATTTATTTATAGCTGGGTGTGGTGGTGCACGCCTTTAATCCCAGCACTCAGGAGGCACAGGTAGGAGGAGTGCCTTGAGTTCAAGGCCACCCTGAGACTACATAGTGAATTCCAGGTCAGCCTTGGCTAGAGTGAGACCCTACCTCGAAAAAAGAAAAAAGAAGTATTTGTTTATTTATTTATTTTATGAGAGTGTGGGCATGCCAGGGGCTCCCGCTGCTGCAAACAAACTCCACACAGGTTGCCACTTTGTGCATCTGGCTTTATGTGGATACGGGGTCGTCGAACCCTGGTTGTTAGGCTTTGCAAGCAAGTGCCTTTAACTGCTCAACCATCTCTCCAGCTCCCTCTCTCCCAGTGGAATTTGTTTTCCCTTAAAAAAAAAAAATGTTGGCATAGGTTCACTACAAAGACTTTGTTTGGAACTTTCTACTATTACCCAAGTAAAAATCTCACTACCTTTCAATAGAGAAGAAAAATTGGTAAAAGACTAGGCCAGGGAAGTGGCTCTGTGGACTGATGTGAGGACTGGAGTTTGCATTCCCAGAACCCACGTTCATGCCTGATGGATATGGTGGCTGCAGCTTGTAATCCCAGTGCTCTTGGGCTCAGGAGGTATAGACAGGGGATCCTGCCAGGCTGGATAGACTAGCTGAATTAGCGAGCTGTGGTTCCCATCAGCAAACAGGAGACACTGTCTCATTAAATAAAGTGGAGAGTAGTTGAGGGAGACTCCCAGCATTAACCTCCAGCCTCCACAAGTCAACGCACAGACCCCTGAGAGTTTGTCTGGAGGGTCTAACAGAGGAGTGCAGCTACCTGTATAGCCTCTGTTCCTGGGCATCTTCTAGAGGGGCACACATGAGCAGTGAGGGAGGAAGAGGGCACCCACCTAGCCAGCTAGATCAGCCAAATCAACCCTGGCGATCAATGGAGTGGCAGACGCTGCAGCCAGCTCGCCCTCACATCCTTCCCCCCACACATTTGAATGCACACCTGTGCACACTTGTACCCACATGCACGCTCACCACAAACATACAAACACAAAACAGTTGTCAGAAGAGCTTGGTTTTTTCAGCCCAGCTTTTAACTCCGAGCCTCTGCAGGTGTTAGTGTTGTCATGTAGTCTCTTTGAACTTGTGTCTCCTTATCAGTGAAGCAAGAATGTCGTACTCAATGTTTGTTGTTGTTTGTTTGTTTCTTTTTGTCGTGGTAAAAACCACTCATAGGAAATGTAGTGACTTAGCCGCCTGAATGACATAGCTTGTAGGATGTGAGATATATTCACACTGTTGTACAACAGATCTGTGCAACACTTTGATCTATAAACAGTGAAACTCTGCCCGTTGAACAACTCCACACATCCCTCCTTCAGCTCTTGGACACCACCATTCTGTTTTCTGTCTCTATGAACTTGACTGTTTTAGATAGTTCAGATGAGTGGGCTTGTACATATTCTTTTGTGATATGCTTATTTCACTTAGCACAGTGTGCTCAAGGTCCATCCTGGTTGGAACATATGTTAGAAATTTCTTTTCTTTCTTTTGTTTTTTTAAATTTTTTCCAAAGTAGAGTCTCACTCCAGACCAGGCTGAAGAGGAACTCACTCTGTAGTCTCAGGCTGGCCTTGATCTCACAACGATCCTCCTAACTCTGCCTCCTGAGTGCTGGGTGTAAGGAAAGTGTAGGAGAAAATCAAAAGAGAACACTGGACTTGATCTCTACAGACAGATTGTTTATTGAGAGGAACAGCGAGGGGCAGCAGTCTTCCCAAGGGATGAAGGCTGAAGCACTGAGTCAGGCTGGGGTTCAAACTTATAAGGAGGATCCTAAGACAAACAGACTGAACTAGCTGCAGGTCCAAGAGAAGTAGATAAGGCATCAAAGTTATTTGCTCCATATAGGCTTTTTAGCAGAGTTGACTAGGGAGGACTGGATGCCTGCATTCTTTATGACCTTCTCATCTTAAGGTTAGTTATTAACTCTTTAGTTCCCTCTATTTTTCAGGAAGGCTATTAACCCTTCGCTGGGATTAAAGGCATGTCCCACAACACTCTGTAGAATTTCCTTTTAAGGGATAAATGACAATGAGATTTATTAAATAATGAATCTATTGATGGATAATCAGGGTGCTTCCACCATGGCTACGGTAAACAGTGCTGCTTTGAACATAGGCATGCAAATATCTCTTTAGATTTTGTCTTCAATTCTTCTGGTATATATGCACAAGTGAAATAGTGGGATCACATATCAGTTCTACTTTTAATTTTTTTAATTTTTTTATTTGAGAGAGAGAGAGAGAGGCAGATAGAGAGAATAGGCGCATCAGAGCCTCCAGCCACTGCAAACAAACTCGAGACGTGTGCACCACCTTGAGCATCTGGCTTATGTGGGTCCTGCGGAATTGAACCTGAGTCCGTTGGCTTGATCACTAAGCCATCTCTCCAGCCTTCTACTTTTAATTTTCAAATGTTTTCCATAGCAGTTACACCATTATGCAGTGCTACCGACAGTGTACAAGGGTTTCACTTTTGCTACATTTTTACCAATACTTGATAGTTTCTGCTTTTTTATAGCTATCCTAATGGGTGATATTTATTTCTAGTGATTTTATATCATTGAAAATATTTTCATATGCTTGTTAGCTATGTTATTTTTAGGGATATGTCTATCAAGTACTTTGCCTATTTATTTAGTAATTTAATTAAGTTGTAAGAGTTCTTTATACATTCTGTTATTCACTGTCAGATATATGATTATCAAATATTTACTCCCATTTCATGGGTTACTTTTCCATTTTGTTAATATGCCCTTTGATACACAAAACTTTTCAAGTTTGATGTGGTCCCATGGGTCACTTTTTGCTTTGGGAGGAGGGCTGGGCCTTTGGTATCATAACAAAACAAATAAACAAGCTGGGCGTGGTGGCGCACACCTTTAATCCCAGCACTTGGGAGGCAGAGGTAGGAGAATCACCGAGAGTTCGAGGCCACCCTGAGACTACATAGTGAATTCCAGGTGAGCCTGGACCAGAGTGAGACCCTACCTGAAAAATCAAAACAAACAAACAAACAAAACCAAATGTCACCAGGTCCAGTGGCATGAAGCTTTTCTTCTATGTTTCCTTTGAAGCATTTTATGCTTTTTTGGTGTTAAATTGAAGTCTTTGATCCACGCAGAGTCACCTTTTATATATGATATAAGAATAAAGCTTCAGGGCTAGAGAGATGTCTTAACTGTTAAGACTTTTTTTTTTTTTTGGGCTTAAGCTCCGTTTCTTTGCCTTCACCAATGCAGTGGATCCGTGCAAGAGCCCCAAGAAGCAGAAAAGCGGGCTTTTTATTGAGGTTTGAACAAGGGGGAGAGGGCTATCACCCACGCAACCACATGATTGGCTAATTTGAACAGTAACTATACTTGGGGGTTCTTGATTGGTCTTAGGGTTTTGGCGGGCTAGGTCTAGGGGAATTTCTAACTTAATTGGCTCAGCAAGTGGTGGTTACATTTGAACAGGTTGGCGCGTGCGGTTACATTCATTTGATTGGTTGACATTTACAAAACTCTGAGATGGTGGATCTTATTGGGCCATCCAGCCCAGGACGGCAAGAATGTTGAGTCATGCTCACACAGCAAGTTTATGGGTTTTCCTGGTACTGCTTGTTCTTCTCTTGATTCTGGGAACTCGCCCCTGTGGCCTTCAGAGTGACTGAGGCCTGTCATGGTGCTACTCTGTCCTGGGTCTTTCATTCCCCATTTGCCTGCAAAGCTAAAGGACCTCAGTTCAATTCCCCAGGACCCACATAAGCCAGATGCACAAGGTGGTGTGTGCATCTGGAGTTCATTTGCAGTGGCTGGAGGCCCTGTCACACCCATTCTCTTCCTCTCTCTCTCTCTCTCTCTCTCTCTCTCTCTCTGCTTCTTTCTCTCTAGCTTTCTCAAATAAATAAAAATTAAATTAAAAAAAAAGAATAAAGCTTCAACCAGGAGTGATGGCACATGCCTTTAATCCTGGCACCTGAGAGGCAGAGGGAGGATTGCTGTGAGTTCAAGGCCAACCTGAGACTACACAGTGAATTCCAGGTCAGCCTGGTCTAGAGCAAGACCCTATCTCAAAAAACCATAATAATAATAATAATAAAGCTTCATTATTTTTCAGATGACTGACGACTCAGCTTTCCCAGTATCAGGTGTTTTCCCATTTGGTGATCTGGAATCCTGGACCACATTTATTAGGGTTGATCTCTGAGTCTATTCTAGTCCATTGGCCTGTGGTATGTCTTTATACCAGGACTACATTGTTTTCAAAATATTTGTAATATTTAAAATTTTTTTTTCACAACCCAGTACACTCCACCCCAGATCCAGCTGAAACCACAGAGGAATTGGGGAAATGGGCAAGAGTGCTGCTTTCTTAGTGAACCTGATATCAGCACAAGGGTGAAGGAGACAGACACTGAGGACACTCAACACCTATCAAAGCAGAGATCCAGAGGCTCCTAGGAGCCCATCACTGAAGTAGACTTAAAACGCACCCAACATGGCGCAACAAATTTTTTGGAAGAGGGCGGAAAGATTGTTAGAGCCACAAGTTGGGACATTTTGCACAGAGACATTGCCTCTCCCCCACCCCCATAGTGTATGACCCACAGTCCCCATGGAGTTGACTTGCATTCCCAACAAGGAGGGCCTCTTTAGAAAAGGGGTAGGGAGGAGGGAAAGGATGGTACCAACATGTGTTGTTTACATACTAAATATGTCCATATCTAATCATATATATATATACATAATTTTTTTTCAGGGCTGGATAGATGGCTTAGCAGTTAAGGCATCTGCCTGCAAAGCCAAAGGACCTGGTTCAATTCCCCAGGACCCATTTTGCCAGATTCACAAGGGGGCGCATGTGTCTGGAGTTCATTTACAATGGCTAGAGGCCTGGTGTGTCCATTTTCTCTCTCTGCCTATTTCTCTCTCTCAAGTAAATAAATAAATAAAATTAAAAACAATTTTCAATTTTTTTTTTTTTTGGTTTTTCAAGGTAGGGTCTCACGCTAGCCCAGGCTGACCTGGAATCTACTCTGTAGTCTCAGGATGGCCTCGAACTCATGGTGATCCTCCTACCTCTGCCTCCCAAGTGCTGGGATTAAAGGCGTGAGCCACCATGACTGGCAATTTTCAAATTTTTATTTGTCAGCAAGAGAGAGAGAAAGAGGCAGATGGAGAGGATGGGTGCACCAGGGTCTCCAGACATTGCAAATGAATTCCAGATGCATGCTCAGCACCCCCTCAGTGAATCTCAGGCAAGAGATGTCTTCAGCAATGGTCTTATTTGGGTCCTAATGGGGAATTGAACTCAGAAGTCCATCCCAGGTTGAAAAATTTTTTAACAGGCAAGTGCATTATTCAAAAAAGTAGTTTTACATAGCCACTAAGCCATCTCTCCAGACCTGTAATATTTTTTGAAACCAGAAAGTGAAAACCCTCCAACTTCGTTTTCTCCAAAATTGCTTTTGCTATTTATAGTTCCTTGTGATTCTATCTAAATTTTAGGATGAATTTTTTTATATCTGCAACAAATGCCCTAGATCTTGATAGGTATGAATAAGTGATCTTTGGAATTTCTTTTTAATAGTTTTAAATTTTACTTGTTTATTTATGTACACATGTGTGCATGTACTTGTGATCATATCAGGATTTCTTGCCCATCTGTTTCTACATGTGTGGCTGGGGAATTGAACTTGGGTTGATAGGCTTTGTAAGCATGCACCTTTAACTGCTGAGCCATCTTCCCAGCCCATGGAATTCTTTTTTTTAAATATTTATTTATTTAAGAGAGAGAAGTAACAGAGAGAGAGAGAGAGAAAATAGGTGCTCCAGGGCCTCCAGCCATTGCAAACAAACTCCAGATGCATGTACCCCTTGTGTGTCTGGCTTTATGTGGGTACTGAGGAATCAAACCTGAGTTCTTTGGCTTTGCAGACAAGTGCCTGAACTGCTAAGCCATCTCTCTAGCCCTGAAATTCTTTTTTTTTTAATTGACACCTTCCATAATTATAGACAATAATCCATGGTAATTCCACCCCCCACTTTTCTCTTTGCAACTCCACTCTCCATCACATCCCCTCCCCCTCTCAATCAGTCTCTCTTTTATCTGGATGTCATCATCTTTTCCTCTTATTATGATGCTCTTGTGTAGGTAGTGTCAGGCACTGCAAGGTCATGGATATCCAGGCCATTTTGTGTCTGGGGGAGCACATTGTAAGGAGTCCTACTCTTCCTTTGGCTCTTACATTCTTTACACCACCTCTTCTGCAATGGACCCTGAGCCTTGGAAGGTGTGTTAGAGATGTTTGAGTGCTGAGCACTCCTCTGTCACTTCTCAGCACCATGGCACCTTCTGAGTCATCCCAAGATCACCACCATCTGAAAAGAGAAGCTTCTCTAACCACGAGTGAAAGTAGCATTAATGTATGGGTGGAATTCTTTTTTTTTTTGTCCTGCACTTTTTTTTATTGACAACTTCTTTAATTGTAGACAATATCCCATGTTACTTCCCTCCCTCCCCCAACTTTCCCCTTTGAAACTTCACTCTCCATCATATCCCCTCCCCCTCTCAATCAGTCTTTCTTTTAGGTTTGATATCATGATCATTTCCTCCTATTATGATGGTCTTATGTAGGTAGTGTCAGGCACTGTGAGGTCCTGGATATCCAGACCATTTTGTGTCTGGAGGAGCATGTTGTAAGGAGTCCTACTCTTCCTTTGGCTCTTACATTCTGTCCACCCCCTCTTCCACAATGGACCCTGAGCCTTGGAAGGTGTGATAGAGATATTTCAGTGCTGAGCATCCTCTGTCACTTCTTCTCAGCACCATGGTGCCTTCTGAGTCATCCCAAGGTCACCACCATCTGAAAAGAGAAGCTTCTCTAACCAAAAGTGAGAGTAGCATTAATATATGAGTGTGAACATTAAGAGAAGTGCTTACTGGGCAGTTTAGTGAACATAGTATATACATTTAGCCAGACACCAGCAGATATTACACCCCTAGGGCTCATTACTACCCCTGTCATACGTTTTCAGTATCAGGCCCCATGGAGTGGGCCTCCAGTCCAATTAGAGAGCAGTTGGTTTCCTCCATAACAGACATGCCACCATTGCACCCATTGGCTCATTTGGCCTGGCTGGCCAAATTTAAAGCTTGCTATGTTCACTGTTGAGTACCTTCACTGGTGTTTTCTCTCTCCCATTGAGCTGCATGCAGTGTAGCTTTTTCCAACCTTCTGTCAGCTGGTCCTCATGGAGGAGGCTTTCAGCTCAGCTCCAGCAGGATTTCTCAGTGACCTTGCTACCCAAGTATGTGGAGTCTTCAACAATAGGGTCTTACCATCTATTCCTGGTGGGAAACCAAGGGCCTCAGCAATGGCCTATAATGTTTTGGGGGTATCTGTGATCTCCCCGGCCAACAACTCACTGGAAGGTATCCCATCCCTGGCACTGAAAATTTTCTAGTAACAATCTATGGCTTCTGAGTGTTCCATTGTCCAGAAAAGTAGGTTTCCATATGACTTATTTTATATCCTCTTAGATTTTGATTAGCCCTCCCTCCACCTTTCCTTTACTCAATCTCTTCCCCTGACCTCACTTAGGCCTTTTCACCCCCATTAATCTGTTCTTCTACTTACATATATACAATGTCATCCTATTAAGTCCCCCTCATTCCCTTTCTATTCCCTTTATATCCCCTTTCTAGCTTACTGGATTCTGCTACTGAGTTTTATTTTTATTCACATAGAAGTCCAATCATTTGTAGCTAGGATCCACATATGAGAGAGAACATGTGATGTTTGGCTTTCTGGGCCTGTGTTACCTCACTAAGTATAATACTTTCTAGATCCATCCATTTTCCAGCAAATTTCATAACTTCATTTTTCTTTACTGCCTAGTAGAACTCCATTGTGTAAATGTACCACATCTTCATTATCCACTCATCAGTTGAGGGACATCTAGGCTGGTTCCATTTCCTAGCTATTGTTAATAGAGTGGCAATAAACATGATCAAGCAAGTATCTCTAAGGTAGTGAGAGGAGTCCTTATGATATATGCCTAGGAGTGGTATAGCTGGGTCATATGGTAGATCTATATTTAGCTATCTCAGGAACCTCCACACTGATTTCCACAATGGCTGGACCAGATTGCATTCCCACCAACAGTGTAGAAGGGTTCCTCTTTTTCTTCATCCTCACTAGCATTTATGGTCATTTGTTTTCATGATGGTAGCCAATCTGACAGGAGTGAGATGGAATCTCAACTTAGTTTTAATCTGATGACTAGGGATGTAGAACATTTTTTTAGATGTTTATATGCCATCTGTATTTCTTCTTCTGAGAACTCTCTATTTAGTTCCATAGCCCATTTATTAGTTCGGTTGTTTGATTTCTTATTATTTAATTTTTTTAGTTCATTGTATATCCTAGATATTAACCCTCTGTCAGATGTATAGCTGGCAAAGATTTTCTCCCATTCTGTAGGTTGCCTCTTTGCTCTATTCACAGTGTCCTTAGCTGTACAAAAAGCTTTGTAATTTCATGAGGTCCCAGTGGTTGATCTGTGGTTTTATTTCCTAAGCAATTGGGGTTATATTCAGAAAGTCTTTGCCAAGACCAATATGTTGAAGGGTTTTCCCTACTTTTTCCTCTAGCAGTTTCAGAGTTTCAGGTCTGATATTAAGGTCTTTGATCCATTTGGACTTGATTCTTGTGCGTGGAGAGAGATAAGGATCTATTTTCATCCTTCTACAGATACATATCCAGTTTTCCCAGCACCATTTGCTGAAGAGGCTGTCTTTTCTCCAATGAGTATTATTGGCATTTTTGTCAAAGATCAGGTGGCTATAGCTACCCAGACTTACATCAGGGTCCTCTATTCTGTTCCATTGATCTACATGTCTGTTTTTTGCCAGTACCATGCTGTTTTTGTTACTATGGCTCTGTAATACAGCTTAAAATCAGGTATGGTGATACCATCAGCCTTATTTTTGTTGCTTCAAAATTGTTTTAGATATCCGAGGTTTTTTTGTGCTTCCAAATGAATTTTTGGGTTGTTTTTTCTATTTCTGTGAAGAATGCCATTGGAATTTTGATGGGGATTGCATTAAATGTGTAGATTGCTTTTGGTAGGATTGCCATTTTCACAATATTGATTCTTCCAATCCAAGAACAGGGGATGTTTTTCCACTTCCTAGTGTCTTCTGCAATTTCTTGCTTGAGTGTTTTAAAGTTCTCCTTGTAGAGATCTTTCCTTGCTTAGGTTTATCTCAAGGTTTTTTTTTTTTTTTTTGGATGCAATAGTGAATGGTAGTGATTATCTGATTTCATCCCCTGTGTGTTTGCTGTTAGCATATAGGAAGGTTACTGATTTCTGTGTGTTTATTTTGTATCCTGCTACATGGCTATAGGTGTTTATCAGCTCAGACAGTTTGCTGGTAGAGTCTTTAGAGTCCTTTATGTATAGAATCATATCATCTGCAAAAAATGATAACTTGATCTCTTCCTTTCTAATTTGTATCCCTTTTATGTGTGTCTCTTGCCTTATTGCTATGGCTAACACTTCCAGTACTATATTAAATAAAAGTGGGGACAGTGGACACCCTTGTCTTGTGCCTGATTTTAGTGGAAAAGCTTCAACTTTTTCTCCATTTAGTATTATGTTGGCTGTGGGTTTGTCATAAATGCCTTTATTATGTTGAGATATGTTCCTTCTATTCCTAGTCTCTGTAGGACTTTTATCATGAAGGGATGTTGGATTTTGTCAAATGCTTTTTCTGCATCTAATGAGATGATCATGTGATTTTTGTCCTTCAGTCCATTTATATAATGTATTACATTTATCAATTTGTGTATGTTGAACCATCCCTGCATCTCTGGGATAAAGCCTGCTTGTATTCTGTTTGCCAATATTTTGTTGAGAATATTTGCATCTATGTTCATGAGGGAGATTGGTCTGTAATTTTCCTTTTTTGTTCTATCTTTCTCTGGTTTTGGTATCAGGGTGATGCTGGCTTCATAGAAGGAGTTTGATAGGATTCCTTCGTCTTCTATTTTATGGAAAAGTTTAAAAAGCATTGGTGTTAGTTCTTCCATGAAGGTCCAGTAAAATTCAGCAGTGAATCCATCTGGGCCTGGACTTTTTTTAGTTGGGAGATTTTTTTATAATTGCTTGGATCTCCATACTTGTTATAGGTCTATTTAAGTAGTTAATCTCATCTTGATTTAATTTTGGTAGGTCATATGAATCAAGGAAATCATTTCTTTCAGATTTTCAAACTTAGTGGAGTATATGTTCTTAAAGTATGTTCCTTTGATTTTTTAAAAATTTCTCTGGTATCTGTTGTGATGGTGCCTTTTTTATCTCTGATTTTATTAATTTGTGTCTCTTTTCTTTCTTTTGCTCAGATTTGATAAGGGTTTATTAATCTTATTTATCCTTTCAAAGAACCAATTCTTTGTTTCATTGATTCTTTTTTTTTGTTTGTTTGTTTCTATTTCATTAATTTCTGCCATAATCTTTATTATTTCTTCCCATCTGCTGATTTTTGGTTTGCCTTGTTCTTCTTTTTCCAAGGCCTTAAGGTGGTACATTAGGTTGTTTACCTGTGACCTTTCTAATTTCTTAACATAGGCACTTAAAGCTATACATTTCCCTATTAGGACTGCCTTCATTGTGTCCCAAAGGTTTTGGTATGTTGTGTTCTCATTATCATTTGACTCCATGAATTTTTTGATTTCCTTCTTGATTTCTTCATTGACCCATTCATCATTTAGTAGTATATTATTTAGTTTCCATGATTTCATGTATGCTCTATAGCTTTTCTTGTTATTGATTTGTAGTTTGATTCCATTTTTATCAGATAGAGTGCAAGGAATTATTTAAACTTTCCTATATTGGTTAAGATTTGCTTTGTGTCCTAATATATGGTCTATTTCAGAGAATGTTCCATGTGCTGCTGAAAAGAATATGTATTCTGCAACATTTGGATGAAATGTCCTGTATATATCTGTTAGGTCCATTTGTTCTATGACCTCATTTAATCCAGAAGCATCTCTGTTTATTTTTTGCTGGGATGACCTGTCATTGGTGAGAATAGGGTGTTGAAGTCACCCACTATAAGTGTGTTTGGTGTTATCTATGACCTTAGTTCTAATAGTGTTTGTTTGATGAAATTGGGAGCCCCCGTGTTAGGTACATATATGTTTAGGATTATAATGTCCTCCTGTTAGAGCATTCCTTTAATCAATATAAAGTGACCTTCCTTATCTTTCCTAAGTAATGTTGGTCTGAAGTCTACCCTGGCAGATATTAGGATAGTGACCCTGGCTTGTTTTCTAGGCCCATTTGCTTGAAACACTGTTTTCTAACCTTTCACCATAAGATAGTGTCCATCCTTTGTAGAAAGGTGAGTTTCTTGGAGGCAAACCTATGTCTTTTGGTTGGGGCATTCAGGCCAATGATATTAAGAGTTATTATTGAAAGGTATGTATTTATTTTTGCCATTTTTCTTGTTTTGTAGTTCTTCTGATTTTACCTTTGCTCTCTTGTATTAACTAGTATTGGAGTATGGTTTGTTTTTTCCAGGTTCATTATAGGTGTGCTTTTCTTTCTCTTCAGCATCGAGGATCCTTTCAAGTATTTTCTGTAGATCTGGTTGTGTCTGCAAATATTCTTTTATCCTGCTTTTGTTGTGGAATGTCCTTATTTATCTGTTGATTTGAATGTATAGCTTTGTAGGATAAAGTAACCTTGGTTGACAGTTGTTATCTTTCAGAATGTGGAATACATCACTCCAAGCCCTTCTGGCTTTTAAAGTTTGTGTTGAGTAATCTGCTGTGATTCTGATGGGCTTGCCTTTGTAGGTCACTTGCTTTTTCTCTCTAGCTTCTTTCAATATATTTTCATTGGTTTGTATGTTTGGTAGTTTAATTATAACATGGTGAGGAAAGGTTCTTTCCAGGTTTTGTCTGTTTGGTGTTCTAAAAGCTTCCTGTATCTACATTGGCATCTCTTTCACAATTTGGGGAAATTTTTCTTGTATAATTTTGTTGAAAATGCCTACTATGCCTTTGGAATGAATTTCTTCTCCTTCTACTATACCACGAATTCTTATGTTTGATCTTTTCATAGTGTCCCAAATATCTTGAAATTCCCATTCATACCTTCCTATAGTTTGTCTTTCTCTTTGTTGGACTGTATTAGATCTCCCACCTGGTCTTTTAGTTTAGCTATTCTGTTCTCTCCTTCATACATTCTACTGGAGAGATTTTTTTAAATTTTTATTTATTTATTTGAGAGAAAGAAAGAGGCAGAGAGAGGGAGAGAGAGAATGGGCATGCCAGGGCCTCCAGCCACCGCAAACGAACGCCAGATGCATGCACTCCTTTGTTCATCTGCCTTACATGGCTCTGGGGAACTGAACCAGGGTCCTTTGGCTTTGCAGGCAAATGCCTTAACCGCTAATCCATCTCTCCAGCCCTGATTTTTTTTTTGTTTCACTGACTGTGTTCTTCATTGCTAGTATTTTTTTCTTTCTTTCTTTTTTGTTTTTTGTTTTTGTTTTCCAAGGTAGGGTCCCACTCTAGACCAGGCTGACCCAGAATTCAAATTCACTCTGTATTCTCAGGGTGGCCTCCAGTTTATGGCAATCCTCCTACCTCTGCCTCCCAAGTGCTGGGATTAAAGGCATGCGCCACCACACCTGGCCTCATTGCTAGTATTTCTGACTGGTTTTTCTTTATTATTACTATTTCCTCCTTCATGTCTTGTATTGATCTCCTTATTTCATTAAATTGGTTTCCTGTGTGTTCTTTGATTCCATTGATTTCCTCTTTGAGTTCTTTGAACATATTTATAATCATTCTTTTGAAATCTTTCTCAGGCATTTCCTCTAAATCATTCTCACTGAAGGTCATTTCTGATGTATTAATACTTTTTGTTGGATTTATATTGTCTTGATATTTTTGTGTTCTTGTATAATAATGTAGAGATTTTTTCATCTTGGACTAATTTAATGCTTGGGTTTTCTAATTATCAGCAGTAATATTAGATGTATCAATCAATATGATGTTATATACAACAGAGTAGGAGCTTAAGGTGCTAGGTGTGGCTCTTAAGACTCTCAGAGTAACCAGACAAGTTACCCTAGGTGTTGGGTTTTCCTGCTATGAGAGTATTCAAGTAAGCTGAATAGTACAGAATACAGACAAATTCTAAAAGCTTAACTAAACAATATACACATTCAATGAAAAACAGCACAGAGTATTTATGCAAACAGGTATTATGACAAACAGATCCTCTAACAAAGTCACAGTCCCTAAGGATGTGTATTGTCCCCCACCCTTAATCCTGTCAACTGGGAGGCTAAGATTTCTGGTCTGTAGAGAGTTCCAAGGTCAGATTGTAACCACGTGAGACCCTTCCCCAATGAATGACAGAAGAGGAAACAAAGACACTATAAATCAGGAAGCAACAAATGAGTAGCCCAAAATATAGCTTATTTAAGAATGTCAAATCCGACCATCCATCATATTTAATATATAATTTATTGTGACATGGATGGTGCAATTAGCCCTTCCCATGCAAGCCTATATACCAAGCTTATTTGGAGGGTACTGACCTGGTGTAATCCCAGTTACCTTTTGGGATGGCTTTGATCTCAGCTATGTTGCACGGCTGCTTGAGTCCTTCTTTGCCATGCTGTGGGCTCAGGAAGGCTGTCTGGGTCTGTGGGTCACTGCTCTGATCATGCCGTGTGCTGTGTAGGTGAGCTCCCTTCCCCAGGTCTCTGGTGCTTGCTGGCACTTGTGCCAGTGGTGGGGGAGGGGAGGGTGTGGATGGAGACTGAAGTCTGCCCACTGG
The DNA here is from genome assembly GCA_036365145.1 of Orientallactaga sibirica. Taxonomy (NCBI): domain Eukaryota; kingdom Metazoa; phylum Chordata; class Mammalia; order Rodentia; family Dipodidae; genus Orientallactaga; species Orientallactaga sibirica. The sequence goes on from JAEOAD010000020.1 coordinate 26,096,257, forward strand.
TCCACGCAGTCTTCTTCCTCACAAGCTGCTCCGTTGGTCTCTGCCGTCCTCCTTCCATGTTTCTTGAGTTTGTGAGGAGGCCAGTGTGATTGGAAAATCCCCTCACCTGGCTTCAAAATCCTGCGGCTGAGGCCGAGCCTGGTGGCTGCAGCTACATGGAACTTGCCTCGGCTGCTGGAGCCGCTTCTGTGGGCTCTACATGTTCTGGATCTCTCCTACTTCTCTGTGTCGGTTGATAATTTACTATGCACCTCACTTTTTAGTAGAGGAGTGTATTTTGCTGGGTATTTTTGTTTTTTCTCCCCTAGGCTGTTCCTATGCCACCATCTTAACCGGAAGTCTGGGTGGAATTCTTTATAGCATTAAAATATTGTCACATATGTGTGACTTAGATCAAGGTTCAGTCCTGGCTGGGACCTTTATTCAATTATTTACCCCCAGAAGAGAAGGGACACTTATTCAACTACCACAGCATGCTGGGCCTTTTGCAGCCATCCAGGGAGAGATATCACTAAGATTGGTGTTAGGTGGACATGCACTTCTCTGTGTGGAAAAGCCAGGACAGCATTAGGGAGGTGAGCCCAGGTCTGTGTCCTTATAAAAATTGGCTGAGGGCTGGAGAGATGGCTTAGCGGTTAAGGCACCTGCCTGCCAAGCCAAAGAATGCCCATTCGATTTTCCAGGTCCCACATTTAGCCAGATGTAAAGTGACCCAAGGGTGCAATGTTGCACTTGCCCACAAGGGGGCGCACACATCTGGAATTCATTCACAGCAGCTGAGAGACCACTGGCGTGCCCATTCTCTATCTCTCTCTTCCTCTCTCCCTCTGTCTCTCAAAAAAAAAAAAATTGGGTGGTCCTATGCTACTGGCTGTTCTCCCCCTCCCTAATCTCTTCCAACTTCCTAATGGAAGATAGAGTTTCCACTCACAGCTTATAGGTGTTTATCATTTCATTGGTGCCACAACAGTTGTGGAGATGTCCCCTGATATTGTCTTTGTTTTGATATATATATATATTTAAGAGAGAGAGGAGAGGGAGTGAGGCAGACAGAGAAAGAATGGGCACGCTAGGGTATCCAGCCCCTGCAAATGAACTCCAGATGCATGCACCACCTTGTGCATCTGGTTTACATGGGTACTGGGGAATCAAACCTAGATTCTTAGGCTTCACAGGCAGGCGCCTTAACTGCTAAGCCATCTTTCCAGCCCCTGTCTCATAATTTTAAATGAGGGGATATGTATATTGAATACATATTTGTCAAATAATGAAGCTATTGGACAATTGTGATGCTTGAGTTTAATTTTATATTATTATTTTATTTATTTATTTTTAATTTTTTTATTTTAGAGAGAGACAGAAAGAGTGAGAAACAAAATTGGCACACTAAGGCCTCAGCCACTGCAATCAAACTCCAGATGCTTGTGCCACCTAGTGGGCATGTGCAACCTTGTGCTTGTCTCACCTTTGTGCATCTGGCTCACATGGGATCTGGAGAGTTGAACATGGGACCTTAGGCTTGGCAGGCAAGCACCTTAACCACTAAGCCATCTCTCCAGCCCATATTTTTGTTTCTTGATGTAGGGTCTCACTATAGCCCAGGCTGATCTGGAATTCATTATGTAGTCTGAGGGTGGCCTTGAACTCACAGTGATCCACCTACCTCTGCCTCCTAATTGCTGGGATTAAAGGCATGTGCCACCACACCTGTCCTAATTTTATTTATTTATTTATTTATTCATTCATTCATTTATTTATTTATTTTGTTTCTTGAGGTAGGGTCTCACTCTAGCCAAGGCTGACCTGGAATTCACTACGTAGTGTCTGGGTGGCCTTGAACTCACAGTGATCCTCCTACCTCTGCCTCCTGAGTACTGGGATTAAAGGCGTGCACCACCACACCCAGCTTTTTTATTTTATTTTTTAAAGAGCAACTGGAAGCACCATGGGAGAGCCACTCTTTATTATTATTTTTATTTATTTATGAGAGATAGAAGAGGTAGGGGGGTAGGGAGAGGGAGAGAATGGGAGCACCAGGGCCTCCAGCCACTGTGAACAAACTCCAGATGCATGCATTACCTTGTGCATCTGGCTTACATGGGTCCTGGGAACTGAACCTGTGTCCTTTGGCTTTGCAGGCAAGTGCCTTAACTACTAAGCCATTTCTCCAGCCCTTAATTTTATTTTTTAATTGAAAAATGTCCCACCTAAGGCTTCTTCCTTATTCATGTGTGGATGACCAAATTCTTGCTACAAAGAAGGGAACAATATTTCTATTAACCTTCTCTTTTCTCTCTGTCTTCTACCTGAGATTTCCGACCCCAAACGAGTCATGCAAGTGCTCCAGAACCACGCTGCAAAGACAGTCACACTGGCTCCCCATCAGTCATCTGGCAGGACTTTCCATCAGTGCAACTATGATCAAGTCTGGGAAAATATTTATAGCAACCCTAACCTCTACCAGGTACGGTAGTAATCAGTACCCAGTATGCCTTCTCTTCAACCTCAACACCTGTGTGCAGTCCTTTGATTTACTTTGGATGTTTACTGCAAACTCTCCTCCCCTAAAGACACTTGCTTGCAAAGCCTGATGGCCCAGGTTCAATTCCCTAGTACCCATGTAAAGCCAGATGCACAAAGTGGTGCATGTGTCTGGAGTTTGTTTGTAGTTGTAGGAGGTCCTGGCCCACCCATGCCCCCTCTCTCTCAAATAAATAAATAAAGATATTTTAGAAACAGGAATATAAAAATGTGTACTAAGTCATGTTCCTACCAGCCCACAGACTTCTGAGGATCAATAGCAAGCAAGGCTGCACACCATAGTCCTCGACACTGCATGCTACCGAATGTGGACAGGGTCTGGGGGGAGTCGCCCCCACAGGGCTGGTTCTAGTAGGGAAAGCCTCCTGAAGAAGAGAGAACTGAGCAGGGCTTGAGGGCAGGGTAGGGCCCAGGCAAGCAAGGACATTGCACAAGGGAGCATTTTCTAGGAGGGACAGCCCAAACCATGGTGCAAAGAGACCGTGTGAGTGGTGTGTTCAAGTCCCGATTGGGTGACGGGAAGATTCAAGTGGAAATACAGTGAACAGAGACTGTTGTGATTTGAGTGGGAAAGAGAGGCAGGTTGTGAGTAACTGCGGATACCAGACAAAGGGATCTGCGTCCTCTCCTGTGGTTTGTTTGTTTGTTTGTTTGTTTGTTTGTTTGTTTGTTTAAATATTTTATTTTTATTTATTTATTTTACAAAAAGAGGGAGAGGGGAGAGAGAGAGAGAGAGAGCGAATGGGTGCACCAGGGCCTACAGCCACTGCAAACAAACTCCAGATGCATGCGCCACCTTGTGCATCTGGTTTACATGGGTCCTGGGGAATGGATCCGAGGTCCTTTGGCTTTGAAGGCAAATGCTTTAACCACTAAGCCATATCTCCAGCCATATATATATGCATGTATGTGTATATATATATATATTTTTTTTTTTCACTTATTTGACAGAGAAAGAGAGAATGGGCACACCAGGGCCTCCAGCCACTGCAAACGAACTCCAGACATGTGCGCCCCCTTGTGCATCTGGCTAACGTGGGTCCTGGGGAATCGAACCTGGGTCCTTTGGCTTTGCAGGCAAATGCCTTAATTGCTAACCATCGAAGTCATCCCTCCAGCCCCTTGTTTTGTGTTTTGAGGTAGGGTCTCACTCTAGACTAGGCTGACCTGAAATTCACTATATAGTCTCAGGCTGGCCTTGAATTTACAGCCATCCTCCTATATCTGCCTCCTGAGTGCTGGTATTAAAGCTGTGCACCATGACACCTAGCTCGCCTGTGGTTTTAAGGAAGATTCACGTAGCAGCAAAGCTGGATTGAAAGAGGGAGAGGTCAAAGCAAAGACGCCACTTAGACAGGAAAGGCACGAGGCTTGGCAGCAAAAGAACTTTTCAATACAACACCAGTGTCATTTGTCTTTACTGTGGTGTCATTCATTGGTCTCTGATTTACTCATCTAAGATGAAGACGAGAGGACCTGGATGTTTTCACAGTCTGAAAGAAAGGGGCAGTGGAGAAGAGATGGAAAAGGCAAAAGGGGAAAATGGAGAAACCGATGACCTTGTGGGAAGAAGAGGGGATGGGATAAAGAAAGCAGGTGGAGGAATGATTCTGAGAGAGGGAGAATGATGCCACTTCCCTTGAAGTGAATAAGATCGCAAGTGTAAAAGGTAATGACTGTGTGTGGGGTGGGGAGAGGGCTCGTCCGCATTTGTGAGGTGGAAGGTCAGAGGGTGGGCAAGGAGGCGCATCACTATGGGCGTGGTAGCAGAGCCATCTGGGAGCAAAGAAGATACGTGGATAACTGCACGGTCATAAGGCTCAAGGGAACGTGAATTTGAAAAGGGCCCATTCTACATTAATTCTGTTACTTCCACCTCTGAAGATAATTGCCGCGGGAGTGAAAATTGCATAAAGCCATAGGCATAGGGAAGTTGAGTGGTATGTGGGAGAGAACCATCATCCAAGGAGAAGTGAGACCTGGAGGTTTCCAGTGAGTTCCAGATAGGCTGGAAGTGAATACACATGGACATACATGTACACACACACACACACACACTCACACACCTTTTGTATAACTGCTTAATCTATTCAATGTGGGTCTTGAGAACCCAATGAGAAGCGAGTTGGCCATGCAGGTCAGAGTAGAGGCAGCATGTCAGCATGGGTCTCCCTGTCCCCAGACTCGCTGTGGGGTACACTTGGGTACCGGTGACACTCATTCTGCAGTTTGCATCTTGCCAGAGCTGAGGAGGTAGCCCACTGTTCCTACCCCATTGCCATATGTACTGAGGTATACATCACCATTCAGGAAGACTGTATGTTAAGTGGACATTTTATTTTTATTTATTTGGTTTATTTTTTTTATTTATTTGAGAGAGAGAGAGAGAGAGAGGAAGTGGCAGAGGGAGAGAGAGAATGGGCACACCAGGGCCTCCAGCCACTGCAGACAAATTCCAGATGCATGCGCCCTCTTGGGCATCTGGCTTACATGGGTACTGGGGAATCAAGCCTCAAACCAGGGTCCTTAGACTTCACAGGCAAGTACTTAATGGCTAAACCATCTCTCCAATCCAAGCAGACATTTTAAAGCACCTGATTTTACACTTCTTGACCCAAACTGAGAAGGGAGTGATCGTGGGAAAGGCAGGAGGGACAAGATAGCCAGTCCTGGGTACAGCTTAACAATACCCCTGCTTCTTGTGTCCTGGACAGTTGATGTCTGAGGCTGATTGATAATCATGTTTTCCTGGGATTTGGGGGTATTAATATCTGAGGGCCCCTGGGTTTGGTGGCACCTATCTATAATGCTAGCACTTGGAGGTGGTAGCAGGAGAATCAGGAGTTGAGGGTCAACCTCTACCTACCAAATTTGAGGCTGATCTGGACTACATGAAACATGAGACCCAGCCTCAAAATAAAATATTGTGCTTGGGCTGGAGAGATGGCTTAGCGGTTAAGGCGCCTGCCTGCTAAGCCTGAGAACCGGGTTCCAATCTCCAGGTCCCACGTTTAGCCAGATGCAAAGTGACACAAGGGTGCAATGCTGCACTTGACCACCAGGAGGCGCACACATCTGGATTTCGTTCACATCAGCTGAGAGACTGCTGGCACGCCCATCTCTATCTGTCTCCCTTTCCCTCTCTGTCTGTCCCTCTCTGTGTCTCTCTCCAAAAATAAATAAAATAATAAAAAAATTAAAATAAAATATTGTGCTGGTTTGAATTAGGTGTCCCCTATGAACTCAGGTGTCTGAATGCTTGGTTCCCAGCTGGTGGCAATTTGGGAGGTGGAACCTTGCAGGAGGAGATGTGTTCTTGGGAGCAGGCTTAGGGGTGTTATAGCCAGCTCCCCTTTGCTAGAGCTTGGCACACTCTCCTGCTGCTGTTGTCCACCCGATGTTGGACAGGAGGTGATGTCCAGCCTCTGCTCATGCCATCATGGAGCTTCTCCTCAAGTCTGTAAGCCAAAATGGACAACTTTCCTTCCATCAGCTGTTTTTGGTCAGGTGCTTTGTGCCAGCTACAAGAAGTTATCTGTGACATATATAAAATAAAATAAGGAATCCAACGGCCATAAACACCAATCTGTTCTCCTCACTGGCCGAGAAAGCACAGGCGAGCGAGGGAGAGGTCGGAGGCAGTGCTTCACGTCTGAGATTGTGCGGAAGTGAAAAGGTGCAGGGTGTGGCCTGGTCAGCAACTGTTTTGAGTTTAGCAGTGCCCATGGTACTTAGCGGACAAAGGTGATTCCTTCCAAGGGACCCCTGCCAATGACCAACAGAAGATGCACAGCCAGAGCACACAGTCGCTTAGCTAAGTGCTGAGTGACAGAAGGTACCAATTTAGGATGACAGTGTGAGGAGCCATGATGGAAGTGGAAGTGAGGAAGGTTCCTGCTGGCCTTTGTCCAGTGTGCAGTAGAGGGAGAGCACACAATTCCTAACTGGGTTTCCTTCCTTCCTTCCTTCCTTCCTTCCTTCCTTCCTTCCTTCCTTCCTTCCTTCCTTCCTTCCTTCCTTCCTTCCTTCTTCCACTGGTACAGGGGGTGAAGAATCAGGTGTCAGAGTTGTAGTCTGCTTGCACCAAAACCATGTTGAAGGCACTTGTCCAAGTATTCAAAAGAAAGGGAAGAGTTTGAGGCCACTTAAGACTACGGGAGTGAATTCCAGGTCAGCCTGGGCTAGAGTGAGACCCTACCTCAACAAACAAACAAACAAAAAAGCAAGGGAGGGAGGGATGAAAACATGGAAAGAAGGAAGGAAGGAAGGAAGGAAGGAAGGAAGGAAGGAAAAAAGAAGGGAGGAAGACTACTTCTTTTGGCTATTTGCTGAGTTATAAATCTTCTTCGAATTAGCCAAAGGAAGAAAAATACTTATTTTTCACTACGTTTTCAAATTGATCTATGGTAAATAGATCAACAAGAAGCCTAGAATACCTGGGCATTTTCAGAGTCCAGAGCTGAGGGCATGAAGAAGACACAACTCACACATCACCCTGCATAGTAACTCCCTTCCTTCCTTCTCTCCTTCTCACCCTCCCTTCCCCTCTCCCTCTCTTCCTTCATCATGCTTACATGGTTGCTGCCTTACTCCTGGGATCAGGCTGGGCTCAGGGAATGAAACAGACCCAGTCCTTGCCCCTGGGGAACAACAGATACTAAATGAGTGAACAAGGAAGTACACCTGACCTCTCACGTGTGTGCGTGAGGAGACCACCTGGCATAAAGCACTGGGGGGAGGGCCACACTTGGACAGAGCTCAGCCAGAATCTCCTGCGGGGGCGGGGCGGGGAGGCCGGGCTGTGGCGTTTGGGCTGAGACTTCATGAAAGAGAAGGAGCCAGCCATGCAAACAGTCCAGAGAAGAGCTTTCTAAGCAGGGATGAGAAATACCACTGAGTTCAAGAAAGTAGGCAACATCCTGTATTATTTATTTTTCTTCACATTTTTCTCATGAGTGATAATTTGTGACCTCCTCAAATATTTCTGTCACTTTATGTCAGAGCCCCGGTGGTATCACATAACCATTCTGAATGTTGCATAGCAGTCAGATGAGGTTGGGATTAAGTGAGAAGTGGCAGCTGGAGGAGTGATGGGAATGTGGGTATGGATCTCACAGCTGCGTGGCAGGTGGCTGTTTTGCAAGCATGTGGTAGTCAAGTATGAACTTTAGCATCTGCGTGCTGGTCAGCGTTCTGACTCTGAGGTCAGCAAGTGGCCGCCAATAACCCGTAACAAATAAGGGTCTTGGGTATAGAGGAAGGCAAATCTCATGGGTTTGTTTATTTTAACAGCTTTGAGAGAGTGCAATCGCTAATTAAGTGTCGTACAACTTCAGAATAGCTTCTCATCCATTTTCAAGAAATGCTGTTCAGCAGTAACTTTGTTTTAGAGTTTTTATTTATTTTATTTTAATTAACTAATTTATTTATTTATTTATTTTGGAGAGAGACAGAGAGAGAGGGTGAGGAGGACAGATAGAGATGAGCGAATGGGTGCGCCAGCAGCCTCTCAGCTGCGGCTGAACTGAATCCAGATGTGTGCGCCCCCTTGTGGTCAAGTGCCGCCTTGCGCCCTTGCGTTACTTTGCATCTGGCTAAACGTGGGACCTAGAGATTGGAACTGCTGGAGATTGGAACCAGTGTTCTTAGGCTTAGGAGGCAGGCGCCTTAACCGCTAAGCCATCTCTCCAGCCCGAGTTTTTTATTTTTAATAAGAAGTATTTAGTTACGCGGGCTGGAGAGATGACTCAGAGGTGAAAGCACTTGCTTGCCAAGCCTAATGGCCTGGGTTTGATTCCCCAGTACCTACATAAAGCCAGATGAACAAAGTGGCACATGTGTCTGGAGTTTATTTGCAGTGGCTGGAGGCCCTGGCATGCCCAATCTCCCTCTCTTTCTCCCCACCCACATAGAACCACTTGCAAATAAATAAATAAGTCCTAGGTTTGAGGAACAAAGAAAAACATCATGTTTTCTTATTGTTAATTGATGACAATGTATAACTAGAAATAATTCTGGCTTAAACAGACCATAATTTTAAAAATATTCTTTGCAGAAACAGAGTGCTTAGTATACTCTTGTTCAAGATAAGGCCTGTGCCACTGGGGGCCGTGAGCTCCTCCTGTGAGCCTGGGACCTGTTAGATCAAGTCAGTCATACCCCATGTCATATCCTGTGACAGACATATGCGACTGCTGGCAATGGCATTTTATTTGAGGTGGGGGGAGGGAGGGAGGGAGAGAATGGGTGCGCCAGAGCCTCTAGCCACTGCAAACAAACTCCAGACGCATGCACCACCTTGTGCATCTGGCTTACGTGGGTCCTGGAGAATCAAACCGGGGTCTTTAGGCTTTGCAGGCACACGTCTTAACTGCTAAGCCATCTCTCCAGCCTGGCAATGGCATTTTTAAAGATGTAGTTTAAACTGCTCAGGTTTTGAACCTTCTGGTGTGAAATGGTAGCAAACACCATCCAGATGCACAGCCAGGGACAGTGGTACAACCTCTTCCTTCACCTCTTCCCAGTGGCCACACCCTGACTGTTGTGGCTTCTCTCTGACTCCAGAGATGATGCAAGGCAGGGGAGCATGAGATGCAGGAGAGAATGTGTGCATGGTGGCTCTCATATGCAGGAAGTTCTATAAAACATAAAATATTTTGGCTTGCTATTCCTCATCAAATTCAGTAGAACTTTTTTTTTTTTTTTTTTTTTTTTTTTGGTTTTGCGAGGTAGGGTCTCACTCTGGTCCAGGCTGACCTGGAGTTAACTATGTTATCTCAGGGTGGCCTCGAACTCTCAGCGATCCTTCTACCTCTGCCTCCCGAATGCTGGGATTAAAGGCGTGCACCACCACGCCCTGCTCAGTAGAACATTTTTTTTAAACAAATATTTTCCAATAACAATAGGGACACATTTAATTTTTTTTTTTTTTTTTTTTTTTGTTTTTCGAGGTAGGGTCTCACTCTGGCCCAGGCTGACCTGGAATTAACTATATAGTCTCAGGGTGGCCTTGAACTCAAGGCTATCCTCCTACCTCTGCCTCCCAAGTGCTGGGATTAAAGGCGTGCATCACTACGCCCAGCTTCATTTAAAAATTTTTTAAATTTTTATTTAAAATAAATAAAAAGAGAGAGAGAGGGAGAGGGAGAGAAAGAGAGAGAGAGAGAGGGTATGGGTGCCAGGGCTTTCTGCCTTGGCAAATGAACTCTAGACACGTGTACCACTTTGTGCATCTGACTTTACATGGGTATTATGGAACTGAACCTGAGCTGTCAGACTTTGCAAGCAAGTACGTTTCACTGCTGAGTCATCTCTTCAGCCCCACATTTTTTTTATTTAAAAAAAATTAAGAGAGAGTGAGAGAGAGAGAGAGACAGAGAGAGAGAGAGAATTGGCATGCCAGGGCCTCAGCCACTGCAATTGAACTCCAGCCTCTTGTGCCACCTAGTGAGCATGTGCAACCTTGAGCTTGTCTCACCTTTGTGCTTCTGGCTAAGGTGGGATCTAGAGAGTAGAACATGGGTCCTTAGGCTTCGCAGTCAAGTGCCTTAACCACTAAGCCATCTTTCCATCCCCACTTTTTTTTGAGAGAGAGTCAGAGAGAGATAGAAAATGGGTGTGCCAGCAGCCTCTCAGCTGCTGTGAACGAACTCCAGATGTGTGCGCCCCCTTGTGGGCAAGTGCGGCATTGCACCCTTGAGTCACTTTGTGTCTGGCTAAGCATGGGACTTGGAGAATCGAACAGGTGTTTTTAGGCTTAGCAGGTAGGCAACTTAACCACTAAGCCATTTCTCCAGCTCAGCCCACTTTTTTTTTGTTTTGTTTTGTTTTTTTCGAGGTAGGGTCTCACTCTAGCTCAGGCTGACCTGGAATTCACTCTGTAGTCTCAGGGTGGCCTCAAACTCACGACGATCCTCCTATCTCTGCCTCCCAAGTGCTGGGATTAAAGGCATGCGCCACCACGCCCGGCCCAGCCCACATTTTTTAATCATAGAAAATAAAAGAAACACAGAAAAAGATTAAAGAATAAAAATTACCCATTATTTTACCACCTTAGATAATACTAGTTGGAATGTTTGGTTTATATCCTTCTAGTTTTTTCAGTCTATAGATAAATTTGCATATGTTGAAGAGACATTTGGGGACAGGGAAAATCAAAATGAACTTTTCCTATAATTATTCCTCCTATCCTGCTTCCCAATCCACTATCTCTGCCAACTTCCAAGGCGTTTCCTTGAGGTTTTTCAGTCAGTGAAAATCTCAAAACCCAAACTCATGAAGTCAGCTCTGCTGGTTTACAACCAGTCACAGGCAGGATCAAGGTCAAGGTCAAAGGTTTGCTTACTCAGGAAGAAAGAGAAAACCTAGCAGGTGCTGACCCTGGTTCTGTATAGCTCAGTACTTTCCAGAACTGTCTCCTATTCCTGAGAGTAATACACTCCTGGATGTTGGGTCCAGGAGGATGCTGGGCCATCTCCCTTCCCCACCCATACCTGTCTCTGCTCCCTGCCTTTCTTCCTGGCAATCCACAACACTTTTGTGGTTGGTTCTGTCATTCCTTCACATGTCTGTCACCGCAACTCGGTGTCATTTTCTGTCCTTTTCTATGCAATCCTGGATAATTTTAGAGGCAGCCAAAAAAAGTTACAATCCCATCAGAGAAAGGATGTGGTTCAAAGTCTTCCTTCTGGGGTCATGTAGGTCAGTGCCAAATGGCAACCAGTGATCATGACAGACCCAGGAGACAAAAATGCCCCACAGGTCCCCTCACCCTAAAACCATAGGAGTGTGAAGATCAGCTCTCCTGACTGGTGCATGACAGATCTTCAAATAGAGTCTCTTCACTTCCAAATGGCCACCTTTCATTTCTCTTTTTAGGGACCTGTTCCATGCTACCTCCCAGGGGCTGTTCTAGTCCTAGGGTTGTGAGACACATACAATGAAATGCACCAATTGTCACTCATGGTTTCATTCACGTGTCCTCCATAAACTCAGGTGTTCTGAATGCTAGGTCCACAGCTGATGGCTTGATAATGTCACCTTCAGCTGAGTGGCCAAGTGTGGAGAGGCTGCCCCGAGGGACCACAGATGGCATCACCTTCTTTATGGCTGTCCCTGGAGCCTTGAGTGCATAATCAATTCCTTCTCAGCACCAGGGAAAGATGAGTGTGGGAAGTAAATGTGAACATGAAGTCCAAGACAGGGCCTATGGCCTGACTGAGGACTGCAACCCCTGGAAGACAGAGGGAGCTCCCATCACCTACTCAGTACCAGGCACAAAGACAGAGGCTCTGGATGCATTCCCTATTCACTTCTCATAGCCACTCATCATCAGTTCCATGGTCATGCCATTTTATAAAAGAGAAAATAGGATCCAGACTTTTAAGAGACTTCCTCAGGGCTGGAGAGATAGCTTAGCATTTAAGGCACTTGCCTGTGAAGCCAAAGGACCTGGGTTTGATTTCCCAGTACCCATGTAAGCCAGATGCACAAGGAGGCACATGCATCTGGAGTTCATTTGCAGTGGCTACAGGCCTTGGTGTGCTCATTCTCTATCTTTCTCTCTGCTTGCAAATAAATAAAAGAAAAGCGACTGCATCACACAGCTAATGAGGAGAAAAAGATTGAAATCCACTGGTCTCTCTTTGTGCAGAGCAGGGTCGGATTAGAGAGGCTCAACGTTCCATGCGTGTATGGCTTTGAAAAATGTGTGCATCACTGTTTTTTTGTAAAGTGAATCATGTAAAAGGTAGGGAGTGGGGGCTTTAGGGCCTGTTGTTTAAAAGCTGTGAATGCCTTCATAAAAATAAAGACTTTCTTAGTGAAAATGGTGACCCCTAATTTTTAGAAATATAAATTTTCTTTTGGGGGGAGACTGGTGAGATGGCACAGTGGGTAAGAGAGCTTGCCATGCCTGATGAGGGACAGAGAGGTCCTGATTTACCCTGGGTTTGATTGCCCAGTCCTCGTGTCAAAAGCTGGGCATGGTCACATTCACCTGTAATGCAATTCTAGGGGAGCAGAGACCAGAAAATTGCTGGGGCTCCTGAAAGCAACAGCCTCAGGTTCAGAGACAAACTCTGCCTCAAGGAACTCCATGGATGAGGGATAGAGGGACACACCTGATGCTCTCCTCCATATGCACACACATGCATACACCATGCACACACCCATACCACATACTACACACATACACACATACACCATGCACACACACACAAGCATATACACCATGCACACACACCCATGCTACATACTACACACATACACCATGCACACACACCCCTACCACATACTACACACACACATGCATATACACCCATACCACATGCACACACCATGCACACACACCCCTACCACACACTACACACACATGCATACACCATGCACACACACCCATACCACATATCACACACACACATGCATATACTCCATGCACACACACTGCTACCACATACTACACACACACATGCACACACCATGCACACACACCCCTACCACATATTACACACACATGCATATGCCATGACCTCACATCCATACCCCATACACACACACACACACACACACACACACACGCATGCATTTTTTCCTCTTTTTATGCGTTCATGTATGTGTGCATGTTCGTGTGTGTGCACATCAAGGGCAGAGGGCAACCTCAAGCACTGCCATCGGGAATGCCATCCAACTTTTCTTTCTTTTTTTTTTTTTTTTTTTGGTTTTGTGAGGTAGGGTCTCACTCTGGTCCAGGCTGACCTGGAATTAACTATGTAGTCTCAGGGTGGCCTCGAACTCATGGTGATCCTCCTACCTCTGCCTCCCGAGTGCTGGGATTAAAGGTGTGCGCCACCACGCCCGGCTTCCAACTTTTCTTATTCAAAACCAGGTCTCTCATTGGCCTGGAGCTTGCCTAGACCAGCTGGCCAGCAAACCCCAGGGATCTCCCTGCCCTCGCATGCCCAGCACTGGGATTCAAGGTGTGCACCATACATTGAGCACCTTTAAATGGGTACTGGAGATCAAACTCAGTTTTCATGGTGGCAAGGCAAGCACTTCACTGACTGAGCCACCTCGCATCCGTGGATGTTCGTATGATGAAATGTATGAAGATGCTTGTCTATCAATGCATAGTCTTTTGTCTAATTATATGATGACCTGTGATTCTTTTTAAATAGCATAAATGCTTATGTATTTGAACCAATGCTAATTTTTTATAGACTGAAAATACAAAGGATGATGACTTTTCAGTGGAACAGAATGACAATGACCTTGAGCAAATAAGTCACCACCAACATGCTGATGGGCCTCGTAAGCAAGAAACAGAGACAGGGTAAAATGAAAGCTAAATCTTTGGTTTAAAGACTGTGAGGAAAACTGACTGATTAATATATAGCTTACCTGTTAGCTCAAAAATATTTGAAGTCAGAATGAAAACAAAACTTTTAAAACAGGTCAGATAACTAAATTAACATTTCACCCTAGGACTGTGGCTTTAATGAGAGTCATTGCTAAGAGAAATATCTTTTTATATTTATACCTACAGACTATTTTCCCTACAGAGTATTTTTTATTTTTTTTAAATTTTTATAGAGAGTGAGCAAGGGGGGGGAGAGAAGTGTTGTCCTCAGCCACTGCACTCGAACTCTCGATGCTTATGCCACCTAGTGGGCATGTATGACCTTGCAGTTGCCTCACCTTTGTGCATCTGGCTTGCGTGGGATCTGGAGAGTAGAACATGAGTCCTTAGGCTTTGCAGGCAAGTGTCTTAACTGCTAAGCCATCTCTCCAGCCTCCTCCAGAGTATTTTTTTCTCTTCTTCTTTTTTTTTGGGGGGGCGGTTTTCGAGGTAGGGTCTTGCTCTAGCCCAGGCTGACCTGGAATTCACTATGTAGTCTCAGGGTGGCCTCAAACTCTTAGTGATCCTCCAACCTCTGCCTCCCAAGTGCTGGGATTAAAGGCGTGTGCCACCACGCCTGGCTTCTCCAGAGTATTTTTAAAGAGCAGCTATTGTAAAATTTCTTAGGTTCAATAAAACGATTTCAATGTAGTGTGTGTGAATTTTCTGAACTGCTTTGAGGTGAAAGGTTTTTCTTTTATTTTTCCTGCATACTGAAGATACAATTATACGATAGCCCTCCAGCTGCTGGGCTTGGACGAAGGGACAGAGCCCAGTGGCAGGAATCCTATCCTGATGAGAGGGGCCTACTTGTCCTTCCTGTATCTGCGCCACCTGCGCATCCGGGAGTTACAGGTATACAGACCACCTGGCACCCCGGCTCTGGGTATCTGTCTGGAAAACGGGTTGCTTTTCAGTAGCAATACATTTTTATGCTTTTACTCTTTGCTTTTTTCTTTCTTGCGTTCCTTCCTTCTTTTTTTCTCTTCTCTTCTCTTCTCTTCTCTTCTCTTCTCTTCTTTTCTTTTCTTTTCTTTTCTTTCCTTTTGTGTGGAATTGGCCCCTTTCAGAAATGGTGTGCTCTTTTCTCCCCAGCAGGGCTGGCCTGCTCTGAGGGATGGGGCAAGGCGGAAGGGCGGCCTCCCGATTCTGTTCTTTCTTACAGCGCATCTGCTTGGGAGTTCTCAACTACTTCAGATCTGTTGAGCGAACGTTGACCATCAATGTTTCAGGCCTTACCTCCGTTTCAGGAAAGCTGGTCCCCACTATGGAAGATAGTTCTTGGGTAAGTACAACAAAAGGAGGCTTGGGTACCTTGCAAGGCCTAGGTGCTCACCAATGTGTCCATAGGATGCCTGCTGAGCAAATGGTGAGTTGGTCTGCTTGGTTCTTCTAGCTTGTCTCTCACAAGCCACCTTTTTTTCTTAGTGCCTAAAATCAGCTAATGAGATAAAATAGCAGGTGCAGAGGTTCTTGGACAAATGGCTTTTAAAAAAATGTGAAAATGACAGGCATGGTGGCACCTGCCTTTAATCCCAGCATGCGGGAGGCACAAGTACATATAATTCCAGGTCAGCCTGGGCTAGAGCAACACTCTACCTCAAAAAAACCAAAAACCTACAGAGGTCCGGTCAAGATAGCGTCCACGTAACCTCGCCTCACCTTACAGGTGGACAATGAACCTGAAGGGAGGATCAGCTAACGACACCTCACCAGGGCCCCAGCTGAAACCATAGAACAATGCAGGGGAAGGGCAAGAATACAGTATTTATGGCGATCACGACACCAGAAAAAGGCTGAAGGAGATAAACACAGAGAACATCCAACTCCAACTAAGCCAGATATCCAGAGACACAGAGGCTCCCAAAACCTCATCACTGAAGCAGAACTAAAATGACCCCAATGTGGCTCAGGGAAACTCGCGGAAGAGGGGGCGGAAAGATTGTTAGAGTCACAAGTTGGGGCATTATGCACAGAGACTGGGGCATACCCCCCAGAACTCCCTTTGAAAGTGGGAGGACAGGGAGGAGGACAATGGAACCAACACTATGAATGTAAAATCAGAATAATACAAATAAAAAATATATATTTAAAACAAAAAAAGAAGATAAGCTATTGAAATAAACAAATACCTGATAGTTTAACAACATCAGGGATAGTGACAAGGAAAAGTATGTTCTAATGTTTCATCATACCTGGCAAAAGAAATTTTAACTTTTGTGCTGAATGTTTAAGATGAGATAATACATTTTTAAAATGTCAATATGAACTTGAATAAAAGAGAAGGATAAGTACAAAAAAATAAAACAACAACAACAAATAATAATAATAGTAATAAATAAGGTGGAGAGCAAAAAAAAAAAAAATCCAAAAAACAAACAAACAAAAAGTAAAAATGGATGGACCTGGAGATCGTCCTCTTGAATAAAATAAGCCAGACTCAGAAAGACAAATATTGCATGGTTTCTCTTGTATGTGGGATCTGGGTTAATTAAAAGGAAAACATATGCAAGTAGAACGGCAACTATTTTGAAAGGAGACCAGGGTGGGTGTGGAGGGACGGATAAGAGAGGGCAATGGGGGGGGAGGAGAGAAGGGTGTGAATATAACCAGAGCATGTTATGTAAGTGTATGAAAATGTCACAATGATACCCATATTTTGAATGATTAGTGTATGTTAATAAAAATAGAAAAAATATAGTAAAAGAGGAAATGACTAACCACAGCTAAGCACAGTGTACAAAGCTGGTTGTGGGGCCACTCACCTGTGATCCCAGTACTTGGGAGGCTGAGCAAGAGGAGCTGAAGTTGGGAGGCCATCCTGGGCCACACATCAAAACCCCCACTATGCACTTGAGAGCAGGATGCAGGCAGACAGCCACATCCTAGAGCAGCTGGCTCTGTGGGCCACAGTGGGAAGGAGGCCGTTGAACTGCTCAGTTGCTGACTTCCTAGTAAAGGGCTTCTAGTGAGGGGTCCTTCCTGTTGTCATGGCCAGAGGCACACACACTTTTACAAAGCTCTTGCAAGATTATCTTTAGCCGGGTGTGGTGGCGCACGCCTTTAATCCCAGCACTTGGGAGGCAGAGGTAGGAGGATCGCCAAGAGTTCGAGGCCACCCTGAGACTACATAGCTAATTCCAGTTCAGCCTGGACCAGAGTGAGACCCTACCTTGCAAAAAAAAAAAGATTATCTTTAAAGTAGTAGGGAGATGGCTCAGTGGTTAAAGGCACTTGCTTGCAAAGCCTACCAGCTAGGGTAAGTTCGCCAATATATACATAAAGCCAGATATACAAAGTGGTACATGTGTCTGGCGTTCATTTGTAGTGCTAGTATGCCCTGGTGCACCTTTTCTCTCTTGTAAATAAATTTTTAAAAAATAGTTTAAAGGGCTGGAGAAATGGCTTAGCCTGGAATTCACGATGTAGTCTCAGCGTGGCCTCGAACTCACAGCAGTCCTCCTACCTCTGCCTCCCAATTGATGGGATTAAAGGTGTGCACCTGCGAAGCCTAAGGAGCCACGTTCAACCCTCTAGATTCCACATTAGCTAGATGCACAAAGATGAGGCAAGCACAAGGTCGCACATGCCCACTAAGTGGTGCAAGCATCTGGAGTTCGATTATAGTAACTGAGGCCCTGGCATGCCAATTCTCTCTCTCTCTCTGTCTCTCTCAGTCTCTCTAAAATAAAAATTAAAAAAATATATTTTAAAAATGATTCTCTTTGACATTGTGAGAGTTTCTTTTTGTTCCTTCCCTATTTTCAAAGCCCCAAATGGAAAATAGATTTAAAAACAAGGGTAGAAAAATTAGTAAAGTTAAATAACTTAAAAAAAAAAGAATTTTGGGTTAGGGAGATGGCTCAATGGATAAAGGCACTTGCTTGTAAAGCCTGCCAACTGGAATTCAATTCCCCCAGAACCCATGTAAAACTAGACAGACACGCGAAGTGGCACATGTGTCTAGAATGCATTTGCAGTGGCAAGAGACCTTGGCATATGCGTTCTCTCCCTCCCTCTCTTTCTCAAATAAATAAATAAATAAATAAGATATTTTAAAAGACTTCTATCTCTTCAAAAACCTTGTTTGAAAACAAACAAAAGCAGCAAGAGCCAGGCATGTGCACACCTTTAATCCCAGCACTCGGGAGGCAGAGGTAGGAAGATCACAGTGAGTTGGAGGCCACCCTGAGAATACATAGTGAATTCCAAGTCAGTCTGCTCTAGAGCAAAACCATACCTTGAAAAACCAAAAACTAAAATAAAATAAAAAATATTGTCCCTTGGTAATTTTGATATTTCTTGTATACATTTTTCTATAGCATCAGTAAAATTTAAGCCCTGCTTAACAAGACAAATAAGACACAATTTATATTAAATCCCTTTTTTTGGTGCTGCTGCAGTATTTTTGTCTCAGCCTCTAGAAAGTTTACTTCTGAAGACAGAGCTTAATACCAACTCAAGCCTCTTAAAGGATACTAAATTAATGCCGGGTGTGGTGGCGCACGCCTTTAATCCCAGCACTTGGGAGGCAGAGGTAGGAGGATCACTATGAGTTTGAGAGCAGCCTGAAATTCCAGGTCAGCCTGGGCTAAAGTGAGACCCTACTTCAAAAAAAAAAAAAAAGGAAAGAAAGAGAAAAGAAAGATACTAGATTAAAATAAGCATGATGGCACACACCTGTAATTCCAGCAACTGGGATGTAGAAGTAGGAAAATCAAGAGTTCAAGGTCATCTCCAGCAACCTGGGCTATATGAAACTCTGTATAGTCTTTCCTCCTCCTCCTCAAAAAAAAAAAAAAAAAAAAAAGCCAGGCATGGTGGTGTTCACACACACTTGTAAAACATGCACTCCAGAGCCTGAGGCACAAGGATCATGGGTTCAAAGACAGCCTAGTTTGCATAGTGGGACTGCCTTAAAAATAAAAACAAAGTTAAAGAGCATATTAGATGACAGATGCGGAAAATAAGATCTATTTATCAAACAAGTCATATTCGAATCCACTGTAGCCCCTGATATAGGCCTGTCATAGCTTTACAGTATGAAATCTCACTGTTAATGATTGTTCACATGCCCAGAGAAACAATGCAAAGTACATATATTATTTAAAACTTTGTAATAACTACATTTAAAGCATGCCAAGAAACATGAATTGACTTTTCTTTCTTTATTTTTATTTTACTTTATTTTATTTTATTTTTTTTTTTTTGGTTTTTAAGGTAGGGTCTTGCTCTAGCCTAGGCTGACCTGGAACTCATTCTGTAGTTCCAGACTGGCCTCCAACTTCCAGTGATCCTCCTACCTCTGCCTCTGAGTACTGGGATTAAAGGCATGCGCCTCCACGCCCAGCAGTGAATTGATTTTAATAATACAATCTGTAACCCGGTACATACAAGATATCATTTCTACAGATACTCAACAGTAAGAAGGCAATGATGAGATATGCATATTTTTGTACCAAGTCTTCGGAATCTAGTGTATATTTTCTGCAACAGCAAGTGTGGCTGGAGGCTGCCATATTGAACAACATAGATGTAGATACTGCCGAGTATCTTATTTTTTTTTCACTCAGATGCCTAGAGTCCACCTCTGCTCAGTGTCCAGGACAGCCTTCTCTTCTGCTCTCCTCCCTCTCAAGCACCGCCAGGTCCTGTCCCCTCACCATACCCAGGCTCCCTGGCTGATCTGCCCTTGTCCTCTGCCTCCTCCTTACGCTCGTTCGTGAGGCCACTGGTTCACCTTAGCGGAGCAGGGGAGGACGTGCAAGGCTCTTTTAAGCAAAACACACGAGTACCACACATACACGCTTCTCTTACTAGCATTAATCCTACCACCGCTACATTACTATGCTAATAGAGTTTTTCTTAAAAAAACACTTTTCTAGCCAGGTATGGTGGCACATGCCTTTAATCCCAGCACTAGGGAGGCAGAAGTAGGAGGATCGCCGTGAGTTCAAGGCCACCCTGAGACTACAGAGTAAATTCCAGGTCAGCCTGGGCTAGAGAGAGACCCTACCTCAAATAAAATAAAACAAAATAAAATAAACCACAAAAAACACTTTTCTTACCAAAAGCCCTCTCCCTGTTTGTTCTGGTGTAAGGAGTAGACATGGAGGGGAGGCCTCTATCTATCAGTGCTATCCTGCCCTGTTGACTGCAAGAATAATTTCTTGGGATGGTGCACTATGTCCTCCCTGTTTGCTCATAAATGATAGGAATCACATCATACTCCAAAGTTCCCCACTGCTACCACTTTAGTGTGAGACACTCAAGACAGCGGCCTTCCATCAATAGGACCATGTATATGCAATGGGGGTGGCCTTGTTGCAGCCTTGGATGGCGTCACTCTTTTCCACTTGAGGGGAAGGGGACATAGATGTTCATTTACTGGGGTCATCTTGCCAGGCCCAGGGACTAGCTGCTGGGAGCAAGACTGCTGGGACATCAGATATGGGAGCTGCTCCTAAGATAGAGGTTCCTTCCTTGACCCTTTCCTCCTGGCCCCAAGCCTTTGATTCCACAAGAAAAGACTTGGGCTGATATTAATGACTGTTCACTCGACAGCAATACCAGATCAAAAAGGTGCATACTGTTTGTCACAGACACTTTGAATTTTTATTTTATTTTATTTATTTATATTTTATTTTGAGAAAGAGGGAGGGAGGGAGAGAAAGAGAGAGAATGGGCCACCAGGGCCTTCAGCCACTGCAAACAAACTCCAGACACATGCGCCCCCTTGTGTGCACGTGCAGCATTGCATGCTTGTGTCACTGTGTGTCTGGCTTATGTGGGTCCTAGAGAATAGAGCACGAGTTCTCACAGGCAAGCGCCTTAACTGCTAAGCCATCTCTCCAGCCCCTCACCTACTCTTAATTCAAGACTGCATTCTAAAAACTTCTGTGGGCAAAGCCCTTCTTTAAGTCTGTATGCAGAACTGAGAGCTGCTCCTGGTGATGGTTCATAGGCATGCATCATGGCACTCAGCACATGGCTGTACCTATTTACACAGGCTGTGAGCCCATCACCAACTAATTGATTAATTCCACAGGTATTCTGACTCATAAGTGTACTAGGTTCTGTTCTAGACATGAGGGATACAGCATGGAGCAAAAATGACACAGTTCCTGCCATCATGGGACTGACTATATCAGGACAAAGAGATACAATATGCATAGAGATATGACAGAGACACAATATGCATAGAGATATGACAGAGATACAATATTTATAGAGATATGACAGAGATACAATATGCATAGAGAAATGCACAGAGACACAATATGCATAGAGATATGCACAGAGATACAATATGCATAGAGATATGCACAGAGATACAATATGCATAGAGATATGCACAAAGACACAATATTCATAGAGATATGACAGAGACACAATATGCATAGAGATATGACAGAGATACAATATTTATAGAGATATGACAGAGATACAATATGCATAGAGAAATGCACAGAGACACAATATGCATAGAGATATGCACAGAGATACAATATGCATAGAGATATGACAGAGATACAATAATTATAGAGATATGACAGAGATACAATATGCATAGAGATGACAGAGACACAATATGCATAGAGATATGCACAGAGATACAATATGCATAGAGATATGACAGAGATACAATATTTATAGAGATATGACAGAGATACAATATGCATAGAGAAATGCACAGAGACTCAATATGCATAGAGATATGACAGAGATACAATATGCATAGCGATATGACAGAGACACAATATGCATAGAGATATGTACAGAGACACAATATGCATAGAGATATGTACAGAGATACAATATGCATAAAGATATGACAGAGATACAATATTCATAGAGATATGACAGAGATACAATATGCATAGAGATATGACAGAGACACAATATGCGTAGAGATATGACAGAGATACAATATACATAGACATATGACAGAGATACAATATTCATAGAGATATGACAGAGATACAATATGCATAGAGATATGCACAGAGACAATATGCATCAGAGGTCAGGCTACTGGACACGAAAGCTTCCTCAGAATTCCTAGTCCTGGGCTGGAGAGATAGATGACTTAACAGTTAAGGCACTTCCTGTGAAGCCAAAGGACCCACGTTCTATTCCCCAGGACCCACATAAGCTAGACTCTTAAAATTATTTATTTATTTATTTATTTATTTATTTATTTGACAAAGAGGGAGAGAGATAATGGGACAGACAGAGAGAGAATGGGCATGCCAGGGCCTCCAGCCACTGTAAACGAACTCCAGAGACATGCGTCACCTTGTGCATCTGGCTAACATGGGTCCTGGAGAATCAAACCTGGGTCCTTTGGCTTTAGAGGCAAACATCTTAACTGCTAAGCCATCCCTCCAGCCCTAAATAACTTCTAAAAAATGAGTTCCAGACTCTTTTTAAAATTATTTATTATTATTAATTTTTTTGTTTTTTTAATTTATTTATTTGAGAGTGACAGACACACAAAGAAAGAGACAGAGAATGGGCGCTCCAGGGCCTCCAGCCACTGCGAACGAACTCCAGATGCATGCACCACCTGTGTATCTGGCTTATGTGGGTCCTGGGGAATCGAGCCTGGAACTGGGGTTCTTAGGCTTCACAGGCAAGCACTTAACCACTAAGCCATCTCTCCAGCCCCCTAAATAAATGTTTTTTAAAAAGAATTCCTAGCCCTTGCAGTCAGACGGGGCTCTGTGACTAGCACTGAAAGCCAGTAGGCTCTGAGCAGAAATGACATGTCAGTGTCACTTGAGAGGACTTGGGAGCTGCTCTAGACCATCTGACTGTCTCCCTGCTTTATGGTGGCGGAGGGCAGGTGTTGAGAGGGTCACATGACAAGATGAAACCCTCCTGGGTCGCTGCAGGAGGGTGACATCCTACACAGCAGCTGGCCAGGCAGTGGCTCTGCACGAGGAAGTTCACTGTGTTCACGAGGAAGGCCACTGAGCACTGCGGCCATGGACCAGTGAGGATGGCGATGGTGCTGTGGAGGGACGCGAAGAGAGGAGAACAGAGACCTGGAGCTGGGCAATGGATGCTGCTGTTTTAAGGAGGTGAAGGGAGCTGGGCGTGGTGGCGCACACCTTTAATCCCAGCACTCCTGAGGCAGAGATAGGAGGATTGTTCGAGGCCACCCTGAGACTACATAGTGAATTCCAGGTCAGCCTGGGCCAGAGTGAGACCCTACCTTGAAAAAAAAAAAAAAAAAAAAAAAAAGAAATTAGGTGAAGGGGGAAGCCTTAGAGAAGGACAGAGTAACTATCTGAGAAAAGATCCCAAGAAATCAAGGACAAACCACCTGGAAAAGTACCAGACAGAGGGAGACCAGTGCCGAGCAAGACTGTCCCAGCAGTCAGACTGCATTACAGCCAGGAGTTCACTGTGATGGAGTGGATGAAGGAGAAAGAAAACCGGTGAGTCTAAAGAGAAGAAGGAAGGTTTCCCATGGGCCATTGCGAGGACCTTAGCTTTGAAGCCTGGCCTGGTGACGCACGCCTTTAATCCCAGCACTCGAGAGGCAGACGTAGGAGGATCGCAGAGAGTTTGAGGACACCTTGAGATGACAGTGAATTCCAGGTCAGCCTGGGCCAGAGTGAAACCTTTCCTCAAAAAAAAAAAAAAAAAAAAGGACCTTAGCTTTGACTCCAAGTGAGAAGAGGAGCCCTTGTCCAGTTGAACAGAGGAGTGCTACACTTGATTTAATTTTAACATTCATGCTGCTGCCATGGGGACAGACAGAGGCATTTAGGACTGGTGCAGGGAGGCTAGCTAGCAGGCTATTGCATTAATTAAACCAGAGACAACGTGTCTGAGAAAACGACCAGGCAAGAAATGATCAGATTCTGAAGATAACGCTCACGCTTTGTGTAACCTTGCTTTGGTCAGTGATGGGCTGCATATACAATGGTGATCCCCTGAGATGATGATTATTATTATAAGATGAAAGGTGCTTATTGTCTAGTGACATTGTAGCCATTGCATAATAGCAGAATGTAATACATTACTGCAGGTTTGTGGTATGGGGTTATGTAAACAAACTTGTTTCGATATGTTTAAACAAATGCTGTGATTATATTCTAATTTTCTGCCACAGTGAGTGTAGTAATGTGCTTTACAGGCTTGTAGCTTACAGACAATAAGTTAGACCATATATGTAGAAGACTAAACATTCTCTGATGCTCACACAACAGTGAAATCACCGACTGACACATCAGAACAAATTTCTTATTAAGTAATATATGACTAGTTAATTTTAATTTTGTTTTGTTTTGTTTTTCGAGGTAGGGTCTCACTCTAGCTCAGGCTGACCTGGAATTCACTATGTAGTCTCAGGGTGGCCTCGTACTCACGGCGATCCTCCTACCTCTGCCTCCTGAGTGCTGAGATTAAAGGCGTGTGCCACCACGCCCGGCTAATTTTAATTTTTATTTAAAACAGTTTTTTGAGGCAAGGGCTCACTCTACTGCAGGTTGACCTGGAATTCACTATGTTATTTCAGGTTGGCCTCCAACTCATCCTCCTGCTGCAGCCTCCTGAGGGCTGGATTAAAGGCATGCCCCACCATGCCTGGCCTTCTTTAATTTTTTTTTTAATATTTTTATTTATTTGTGAGGATGAGAAGTTGTCAAGTGGTAGCTTTGTTATGCAGTTAGGGTGACTGGGCTCCTGAAAGTAAAAAAGCAGGAAAGTTTGCACTTGCTAGAGATCAAAAGATGATCTGGCTTCTTATCTCTTGCCCAATTCCCTAGACCTGTTTTTCCATACTTAAGCCCTTCCCTGGGAGAGGGGGGCCTTTTTCTAGAATCCTGATATTGCAGTTGGTCAAGCTTAGACCCCACAAGTTGGCATCATGGCTGGCCTCTTCTTGAGACAGCCCTTAGCCCAAACCAATGAGCTGTCCCTCTGGCTCACCTGAGCCGGAAGGCAGGGCCACCACCATAAGGTTATAAATAACGTTTGTGAGGGGAGGGCCTGCTCTCTGGGCTGCCTGGCCTCTCCCCAACCTCCGGCTTCTAGTGAGTTTCTCCCACCTGGGCCAAGCCGAGAGGAGCCCCCTAGCCCTGACTTTCCATATGGCAAGACTCAAAGAACTCTCTGTTCTGTCCCCATGGTTTTCCCAGGCCTACCACATGTGCTCTCAAGCCACGTGGGTGTCTTCATTCTCCTTTTCTTGGTTCTGGACTTCCTTCAATAAATCTAATAATTTAATAATTATCCTTCTCGGTCTTCTTTAAATCAATCCTTTGGTTAAAAATAGACACAACCCTATGGTTTGGGGGTTCAAGGACTTTCCTGAACCCCTAGTATCCCATTTCAAGGCAAAAAAAAGAAAGAAAGCAAACACCAGGGCCTCTTGCCGCTGCAAGTGAACGCCAGACACATGCACTATGTTGTGCATCTGGCTTTAGCTGGGTACTGGGAAGTCGAACCTGGGCCAACTCAGGCTGCAGGCTCTGCACACAAGCACTTCCAACCACTGATCCATCTTCCCAGCCCCATATGACTGTATTTTTTAAATTTTTTTTAAGTTATTTTATTTATTTTTGGAGAGAGACACAGAGAGAGACAGAGAGGGAGAGGGAGACAGATAGAGCAGTCTCTCAGCTGCTGTGAACGAAATCCAGATGTGTGCGCCCCTTGTGGTCAAGTGCGGCATTGCGCCCTTGTGTCACTTTGCATCTGGCTAAACATGGGACCTGGAGATTGGAACCGGGTTCTTAGGCTTAGCAGGCAGGACCCTTAACCACTGATCCATCTTCCCAGCCCCATGTGACTGTATGTTGAAGGTACACCTAGCAAGATTTCCATGCAAACAAATCAAGGTTCATCTTCAAGTCTGGACCTGAGCATGTGTCAGTTTGGAGTTGCCACCGGCTGAGATATGATTACAACAGATTGATTGTGAAGGTTAGCGTCTCATTTAGGACATGGAGATTTGAGGTGCTTGCTGCACATGCACATGGTAAAGGAAGTAGAGATGAGGATATGTATTGTTCACATAGTATGTATTTAATAAATATTTATTAATGAGTAATATCAACTTAATTAATATTAACCATTCTGCCCCTAACAAAATGGTTAGATTATCAGAGTAGCAAATACAAAAGTGACTTGGGAAGTATATCATGCTGTTGAAACACAGAATGACTAACAATAATAATAAAATCATTCTTTATGGACTAGAAATATAGAGTAAATGAAGTGTAAAAGTTATATTTGATCTTTTTAAAAAAAAAAATGAAGCCAATGATGAGTCATTTACCAAACATTTCTGACAACTTCTTACACTGCACTACTGTTTTCTTAAAGCAAAATGATTTAAGGAAAGGTAATCTTGTCAGGTAAGTATTGTCTACATTGCCAAAAGGCCCCAAATTCACATTAATTAATGGTGGCAGAAGCCAGTAGAGAGAAAAAGCAATGAAGGTCACCGGTTTTTCTATAGTTACTTTTCTTCAGCACATAATTATTGTGCCATCAGCTAAAAACATATATGAATCATTCCAAAGGTCACATTATTTCTTACTCAGACGATAATTACTGCCCTGCCCTTCCAGCCACATTTCCAAGCATAGTATTGAAGTATCAACTTTCTCACCACAAAACCTTTAGAAGGAGGATCTTCCACATGACCATGAACAACTCAAAAAGGAACTATGAAAATGTTATAGTATCTGAGCCATTACCCTACACGAAGCAGTTTGCTAAGTTAATTCCTTTTGCACTGGCGTGACCAAAATACCCGAGAGAACGAGTTAAAGGAAGTAATTGTTCATTTTAGCTGATGGTTTCTGAGGGTTCAGCCCGTGGTCTCTTGGCCTTACCACCTGAAGAGAGCATCATAACAACAGAAGTGTACGGTGCAGGACGACTGTGCACTTCAGAGCACACAGGAAGTGGAGAGGAACAGTAACAGGAAGGGACCAGGGCAAGATAAAGCTTCTCAAGACATGTCTGCAATAACCCACGTTCTCCAACAAGGCCCCAACTTCCACAGATCCTCCACCTCAATAGTCTATTCAGACTTTGACCCTAATGGTGGATTCATTCATTAGGTCAGAGCCTTCATGTTATGAGGGTTTCTGGAAACGTCCTGCTGGACACCCCTAGAGGTGTGCCTTGCTAATCCCAACGTCAATTAACCCAATCAAGTTGGCAATCATGATTAACTCTCACATTGGCCATATTTGGCTTTCTTTCTTTCTTTCTTTCTTTCTTTCTTTCTTTCTTTCTTTCTTTCTTTCTTTCTTTCTTTCTTTCTTTTTAGGTAGGGTCTTTAGCCCAGGCTGACCTGGAATTCACTATGTAGTCTCAGGCTGGCCTCAAACTCATAGCGATCCTCCTACCTCTGCTTCCCATGCTGGTGCCCACTTGGTTTTCAAAGTGTATCTCCTGTGGGCACAAGTACACATTTTAGAGGAAGCAAAGAAGGGAAAGAGAAAACTATAGCAAAGAAAGAAAAAGAAAGAAAGAAAGAAAGAAAGAAAGAAAGAAAGAAAGAAAGAAGAAAGAGAGAGAGAGAGAGAGAAAGGGAGGGAGGGAGGGAGGGAGGAAGGAAGGAAGGAAGGAAGGAAGGAAGGAAGGAAGGAAGGAAGGAAGGAAGGAAAGAAGGAAGGAAGACAGCCTGTGCCTTTGTGGATGATTTTAGTGGGGAGAGATATAAATGACTGTTTAAATATATGGCATCAGGGCTGGAGAGGTTAAGGCATTTGCCTGCAAAGCCAAAGGATCCCGGTTCTGTTCTCCAGGTCCCACGTAAGCCAGATGCACAAGGGCGCACATGCATCTGGAGTTCATTTGCAGTGGCTAGAGGTCCTGGTGTGCCCATTGTCTCTCCCCCTCCCTCCCTCCCTCCCTCCCTCCCTCTTTCTCTCTCTCAAATAAATAAATAAACTACATTTAAATATACGGCATCAGAACTGGCAGTTGACAATACTATTTCTCTTCATCAGCTTCCAGACTCAATTCAATGGCCATTTACTTAAAGTCTTATAAAATTCTCCCGTATAATAACAGTGGGAAAGATCTTTTCCAGTAATTAGATATTAAAAAAAAAAAAAACCCTCCACATTAAGTTGTCCTTTTCATCAAGGATAATGGAAAAGTACATTATGACAGGACTTTAAAAGGCCAAGAACCAGCACACAGGTTATCAAGGAAGCTGCTGCTGGCATGGTAGTGCACACTGTAATCTCAGAACTAGGGATGCTCCACACAGCTGGCCTGGGCCGCAGTGGGAAATCAAGGACAGCCAGGCAACTTAGCGAGCCCTGCTTCAAAGTCGCAAGGGAAAACACAGTAGGAGATACAGCTCAGCACAGAGCGCTGGCCTAGCATGCGTGAGGCCCTGGGTCAAGCTCCAGCACTACTGACCCAAAACTAGAAGAATAATAGTAATTAAGAAAACGCTCAGGTGATTAATTTTGTTATGCATATTTTTGCCACATTAATGTATATATAATTTTAAAACTAGGTCAGGGTTTTTTTATCCTCTTTTGCCTTATGAGTCTTCTTTTATAGCTTTTTTCCCACTCATCCCCTCCAAAGAAAAGTTAATGCCAGAGAAATGCCATATATTTGTTTAGTACCATGTGTATATCTGTCTGCTTTGTATGTGAAGAGAATAAGCTTTTATTTTTCTCTCCCAGAGTCATCTTCCACTCCGGGCATTATCATCCTCATATAGGATGTGTATATTACACTATAGTGACATGAAACCAGAATTTATGAAAGCAAAACACAAAAGTTTCGATTAGAATAGTTTACAAGTACAGGAGGAGACCGTGAACACAGACTTAAGGAAACATATATGTGCAAAAATGTCTAAAAACTTTTATTCATTCATCTCTTTATTTAACAGTTTCTAAACATCTACTATGTGTACCAGTGGGTGTGCAATGATGAACAAACTAAACATAGTGCTTTGCCCTCATAGTACTCTGTGATCCGTTGAGTAGACAATAGTGGTCACACAAGTCACTCAAGTGGCTGAGAAGATGGCTCAGTGGTTAAAGTGCCTGTTTGCAAAGCCTGCCAGCACAGGTTCAATTCCCCCGCCGCCCATGTAAAGCTGGATGGGCATTCATTTCCAGCAGCAAGAGACTCTGGCATGCACACACATGTGTGCATGCACACATACTCACAAATAAAAACATTTTAAACCATCACACAAATAGGGCTGGAGAGATGGCTTAATGGTTAAGGCACTTGCCTGCAAAGCCTAAGGACCTAGGTTCAACTCCCCAGAACCCACATAACCCAGATGCACATGATGGCACATGCACCTTAACTCAGTCCATCAGTAGGACATGACACGAGGCTGTGCCGATGCATTCTGGAAGATCTTGCAGAATTAAAACAAAATGGTTTTCATGGCTATTATTTATGGAATCAACATGCCTCACCTGTGTGATTTCACAGATTTCCACAACTCTTATATTTTACAATGTTCCCCACTGTCCCCATTTGCTTATGAACTAAGAGCCGCAGAGCACCTGGCCCACGTTGAGATCTGGCAGCCCTTGGCCCTCTGTCTCCAGAGGCTACTTTTCCATTGCCCTAGAATTGACCAGAAAGATAAATTATCTGGCATTTATCTGCCTCAAGAACTACCTCTTCCTCCAACATTCTTTTTGTCCATATATTTTTTTTCTGCATGCAGCTTTTTATCCATCCAGAATGTCTGCAGTTCCATGCTGACAGTCCACTGTGTAAGCATCAAAACCTGCTGTCTGGGCTACTTGGGCTTGGAAAATACAGCTCTCCCTTTTCCGGTAACTTCATGGCTTGGCTTTCTTTCTAGGTCCACAGCTTCCAGTTCATGGAGTTCTCAGAAGTGGAGAACCAGGATGACCACTACAGCACAGGAGCTGACTGTGTCCACACCCAGGACCATTGCGGGGTGTACGTCATATATGACATAGCCTTACAGGATCTGAAGGAACTGGAGGCAGAGCTGCTGCTTGTGGCCAGCCACTATATCGAGAAAGAAAAAGGTAAGGAGTGGGATTTTTGAAAATCAACTGGTCAGGGGTTGGTGGTGTAGCTCAGTGGTAGAGCACTTACTTGGTATGCTCAGAGGCCTGGGTTAGTTCCCCAACACTGGGGAAAAAAATGACCAAACAATAGTATCTAAAAATTCAAGGCTGAGGAGATTTCTCAGTGGATAAATGCACTTGTTTGCATAAGCCTGCTGGTCCAGGTTCAATGCCCCAGTACCCACACAGTGATGTATACATCTGGAGTTTGTTTGCAGTGCATGTGGCCTAGGCGTACCCCTTTCCTCCCTCCGTCTCTCTCTCTCTCCTTGTGAATAAAGGAAGAAATATTTTAAAAATAAAATTGGGACTGGAGAGATGGCTCAGCAGTTAAAGCACTTGCTTGCAAAGCTTGAAGACCTAGATTTGATTCTACAGTACCCACATAAGCCAGATGTATGAAAATGATGAAAAAAGAGAAAGGGATGCATGTATCTTGAGATAGTATACAGTGGCAAGAGGCCTTGGCATGCCCATGCTCTCTCTCTCTCTCTCTCTCTCTCTCTGCTTATAAATTATAAATAAAAATCTTAAAAGAATAAAAATTCATTAAACAGATAGTTTAAAACATACCCACTAGAGCAAAGATGGTTCTGTTACAGCTCAATTCCCCTTCCTGGTAGAAGCTGACTACTCTTGAAGTGCTCAGCTGAAATTGTTATTTAAAATATTTATTTATTTATTTATTTATTTGCAAACAGAAAGAGACAGAGAGTAGTGGCTCACCAGGGTCTTCAGCGCTGTAAATGGACTCCAGATGCATGGGTCACTTTGTGCATCTGGCCTTGTGTGGGCACTGGGGAATTGAATTCTGGCCATTCGGCTACACAGGCAAGCACCTTAACTGCTGAGCCATCTCTCCAGACCCTGAAATTCTCATTTAGACTATGCTTGTTGGACAGGGACATTTCTGCATCACCCACTGGGTGTAAGGGATGTGGTGCTGGGCCCTAAAGCAAAGGAAGCAAGTGAAATGAATGACTTTGTTCCCCTAAGCAACTGACCTTGAGGAAACTGCATTTAGAAGCAGAGACATGCTGGGATCCTAACAGGAACACACCAGGATGCAAAAAGAGCTGGCCAGAAGAATGCCAGACAAGCCTCAGAGGGCGTACTCATCCCTCAGGGTACATCATCTGTGTACTCTTCTTTTCTGGCACCATCATCTAAATGGCCAATTTTAGAAATAGATGAAATAAGAAGGGAATAGTGTGGGACTGGAAAGATGGCTTAGTGGTTAAGGCACTTGCCGGCGAAGCCTAAGGACCCAGGTTCAATTCCCTAGTGCCCATGTAAGCCAGATGCACAAGGTGGCGCATGCATCTGGAGTTTGTTTGCAGTGACTAGTGATACTGGTGTGCCCATTCTCTCTCTCTCTCTCTCTTTCTCTGTCTCACACATAAATAAATAAATAAAATATTTAGAATATTTTTAAAAGAATGGAATTGTGTGACAGCATTGGCTATTTCATTTGGAAAGAGTTGAAGGGAACTTGAGCATGGGTTTGTGTTAGTTTGTAGTATGTGTGGACTGTAATTATGGATAATTCATGTTTGTAGTGTTATAAAATGCTGCTCAAAGAATGTTCAACAAGTAACTTATCAAGTCTCAGAATGAATTTAACAGAATGAATCGATTCTATATCGTATCATTGCTACAACTCTGAGGATCTCAGTCGTGCAGGAATGGCATCCGATGCTCTAGCACATTTAATTTTAGCTTGTCACTTTTATCTTTACGGGCTAGATGACATACATTGCAGCCTTTTTGTCCATATTAATCCCTAATACCATGTCACTGTTTTTAGCTGCCAAGAGTTTAATTAGATTGAAACGCATTTAACCACACAAGCATCTTTCAATCAAGCTAATAAATATATTGTAACCACGGTAACCATTGTCAAATGGTTTTCCGGCTTCTGCTAGAGAAATCAAAGTCTTTTTCTTGCTGAGTACCCATCATAGACTCAGTTATTATCCAATCCACATGGCTGCACCTGAACATTCTTGCCTTCTTTTCTTATGAAACACACCACTTAAAAATTCAAAGCCATAGGGCTGGAGAGATGGCTTAGGGGTTAAGGCGCCTGCCTCCTAAGCCTAAGAACACTGGTTCCAATCTCCAGCGGTTCCAATCTCCAGGTCCCACGTTTAGCCAGATGCAAAGTGACGCAAGGGCGCAATGCCGCACTTGACCACAAGGGGGCACACGCATCTGGATTTCGTTCGCAGCAGCTGAGACACTGCTGCCACACCCATCTCTGTCTTCCTCTCTCTCTCTGTCTCTCTCTCTCTGTGTCTCTCTCCAAAAAAAACAATAAAAAAAATCAAAGCCATAATAATTTTGGCAGTAATAACTAAATTAATATAGTAGAAAAATATTTCTGTCAAAAAGTGATAAAGAGCCTGGTGTGGTGATGCATGCCTTTAATCCCAGCACTCGGGAGGCAGAGGTAGGAGGATCGCTGTGAGTTCGAGGCTGCTCTGAGACTCCATAGTGAATTACAGGTCAGCCTGAGCTAGAGTGAGACCCTACCTCAAAAAAACAAACAACAACAAAAAAAAAAGTGATAAAGATTAACTTTACTGATTTAAGTTGGCAATCAACATAATTAAGGAATATTTTGTGAGTTTCCCTGAAAAAATCTTTAAACTTTTTAAATAATTTAATTTATTTATTTATTTATTTATTTATTTATAAAGATAGAGAAAGACAGAGAGAGAAAGAGAGAGAGAAGAGAATGTGTCAGGGCCTCTAGCCACTGTAAACAAACTCCAGATGCATGTGCCACCTTGTGCATCTGGCTTATGTGGGTCCTGAAGAATTGAACCTGGGTCCTTAGGCTTCTCAGGCAAGCTCCTTAATAGCTAAGCCATCTCTCCAGCCCTTAAAACATTTTATTGATAATTTTCATAATACACATAATGTATTTTGATCATAATCCCTTTGCATTACCATTTTAGCCTCCTCCCTTATATCACTGAACCCCCTTTTTTTTCCAATGAGTACCTCTTCTCTGAAAAATTGTGATTTAGTTAACTGAATACAATAGTAAATTGGGGGGCTGGAGAGATGGCCCAGCAGTTAAGGTGTTTGCCTACAAAGCCTGAGGACCCAGGTTTGAATCCCGAGTACCCATGTAAAGCATGTACAAAGTGGTGCATGCATCCTGAGTTCATTTGAAGTAAATAGAGGCCCTAGTGCACCCATTCTCTCTGTCTCTCTGTCTCTCTCTGCTTGCAAATAAATATATAAATAAATTATACATATATATACATATATTTATATATAAAATAAATATATATAATATAAATATATAAATATAATATATATTTATGTATTCATATACATTATATTTATATACATATATATTTATAATTTATCTGAGGGTATTTTTTAATTATTAATATTTTTATTGACACCTTCTATACTTACATACAAAAAACCATGATATTTCCCTCCCCTCCCCCATTCCACTTTAGAACACCAATCTTGATCATATCCCCTCCCTCTCTCCATTAGTCTTTTTTTAATTTGATGTCCTCATCTTTTTCATCATCTTTTTTTTTTTTTATTTTGAGGGTCTTGCGAAGGTATCGCTAGGCACTGCACTGTCATGGATATCGAGGCCAATTTCTGTCTGGGCAGTTGCATTGTAAGAAGTCATACCCTTCCTTTGGCTCTTCCATTCTATCCGCCCCCTCTTCTGCAATGGTCCCTGAGCCTTGGAAAGTGTGACAGAGATGTTTCAGTGCTGGGCACTCCTCCATCCCTTCTTCTCAGCACTATGTTGCCTTTTGGGTCATCCCAGTGGTCATCGCCATCTGAAAAGAGAAGCTTCTCTAACCAGAAGTGAGAATAGCGTTAATATGTGAACATGAACATTAAGTGTAGTGCCCCCAGGGCAGCTTGGTGGGAATAATATATACAATTAGTCAGACAAGAACAGGCTTTATACCCCTAAGGCTCATGTCCTCACCTGCCATGGACTTTTGCTTAGGTTTTTCAGTACCAGGCATGTATTCCCTCCCGTAGAGAGGGCCTTCAGTCCAATTATGGAGCAGTTGGTTACCCCAAGAGTAGACATGCCACTATTGTACCCATTCAGTCATTGGGCCTGTATGGCCAAACTTGAATATTCAGTGTCCACTGTTTTCACTGCTGATGACTTCTGTCTCCCATACGGCTGCATGCAGTGCAGCTTTTTCCAGCTTTCAGTTGGCTGGTCTATAGGGAGAAGGTTTTCTGCTCAGCACCAGCTTGCTTTCTCAGTGACCTTGCCTCTCAGACAAGAGATGTCTTCGGCAATAGGGTCTTACTATCTGTTTCTCAAGGGAAACCAAGGGCTTTGGCAATAGCCTTTAATGTTTTGGAGGCTACCAGGACCTCCTTGGCCAACAACTCACTGGAAGGTATCCCATCCCAGGCACTTAAAATTTTCTAGTAACAGTCTAAAGCTTCTAGAGGAGCCATTATTCAAAAAAGTATATTTACATAAGTCTTCTTCACAATATCTTGAATTTAGATTGACCCTCCCCCTGCCCTTCTTTTACGCATTCTCTTCCCATGGCCTCGCTTAGGCTGTTCCCCTCCCTGTAATCTGTTCTTCTACTTACATATGTGCATTACCATACACTTAAGTCCTTCTCTTTCCTCCCTCCCTTATAGCCTTTTACCAGCTTACTGGTTTCTGGTACCGATTTTTGGTTCCAGTTCACACACAAGTCTATACATTTGTAGCTAGGATCCACATATGAGAGAGAACATGTGACATTTGGCTTTCTGAGCCTGGGGTACCTCACTTAGTATAATTCTTTCCAGATCCATCCATTTCCCTGCAAATTTCATAATTTCATTTTTCTTTACTGCTGTATAGAACTCCATTGTGTAAATGTACCACATCTTTATTATCCACTCATCTGTGGAGGGACATCTAGGCTGGTTCCATTTCCTAGCTATTGTGAATAGAGCAGCAATAAACATGGTTGTGCAAGTATCCCTAAGGTAGTGAGAAGAGTCCTCTGGATATATGCCTAGGAGTGCTATAGCTGGATCATATGGTAAATCTATTTCTAGGTATCTCAAGAACCTCCACACTGATTTCCATAATGGCTGGACCAGCTTACATTCCCACCAACAGTGTAGAAGTGTTCCTCTTTTTCCGCATCCACTCCAACATTTATTGTCATTTGTTTTCTTGATGGTAGCCATTCTGACAGTAGTGAAATGGAATCGCAAAGTGCTTTTAATTTGCTTTTCCCTGATGGCTAAGGATGTGGAACACTTTTTTAGATGTTTATATGCCATCTGTATTTCATCTTCTGAGAAATCTCTGTTTAGTTCCATAGCCCATTTTTTAACTGGATTGTTTGAATTCTTATTATTCTGTTTTTTGAGTTCTTTGTATATTCTGGATATTAATCCTCTGTCAGATGTATAGCTGGCAAAGATTTTCTCCCATTCTGTAGGTTGTCTTTTTGCTCTATTCACAGTGTCCTTTGCTGTACAAAAGCTTTGTAATTTCATAAAGTCCCAGTGGTTGGTTAGTGGTTTTATTCGCTGAGCAATTAGAGTTATATTCAGAAAGTCCTTGCCTATGCCAATATGTTGAAGGATTTCCCCTGCCTTTTCCTCTAGCAGTTTCAGAGTTTCAGGTCTGATATTAAGGTCCCTGATCCATTTGGACTTGACTATTGTGCATGGAGAGAGACAAACATCTACGTTTATCCTTTTACATACAGATGTCCAGTTTTCCCAGCACCACTTGTTAAAGAGGCTATCTTTTCTCCAATGAATATTTTTGGCATTTTTGTCAAAAATCAGGTGGCTGTAGCTGCCTGGATTAATATTTGGGTCTTCTATTCTGTTCCATTGATCTACCTGTCTGTCCTTGTGTCAGTACCATGCTGTTTTTGTTTTTTTATTTGAGAGAGACAGAGAAAGAGAGAGGAAGAGGCAGAGACAGAATGGGTGCACCAGAGCCTTTTCAGCTGCTGTGAACTCCAGATGCATGCGCCCCCTTGTGTGCATGGGCGACATTGTGTGCTTGCGTCACTTTTGTGTACATGGGACTTGGCGATTTGAACAAGCATTCTCAGGCTTCGCAGGCAAGCACCTTAACCGCTAAGCCATCACTCCAGCCCTAATCTGAGGTTTTTGCTAAACCACCTTTAAAGTCGTAACTCTGAGGACATCTTAACATTGGTTTTATGTCAGCTGAACTTGGGTTTAATGTCTAAAATTTGTCTTTAAAATTGGAAAATGAAACCCCCAAATTCCCATTGACTTGGAGGTCAACAAGAGTGGACCTGGACCTCGTCTTTGTGGCTGTTTCTTCAGTTGATTTAACAGTCCCAGTCCCGGGCTCTGCGTCTCCATTCCTGAAATAGAGCTGATAATCCCAGGGGCACATTTCTCTCAGAACCAGCCTTGTTGGAGGCCTTAATCTAATTCTTCCCATCCGCTTCTCTCCCAGGTCACAAGGAGGACAGCAAGTCAAAGAGTAGCCCGCACTGGGGATGGGCCCATGCAAGTGTGGACAGATTTGCTGTTCTGCACGACATGTGGACTTGGGAAGCAGCTCTCTTAGAAAACAAACACAAGGTATGATGTCTAGAACACACAGCATCTCCTAAACCCCATTCTTGCTGGGTATGGTGGTATATACCTCTAATCCCAGAACTCGGGAGGCTGGGGCAGGAGGATTCCTGCAAGGTTAAGGTCAGCCTAGACTACAGAATGAGTTCCAGGCCATCTGCTACATAGCAGGACCCTGTGGAAAACAACCAAACACAGTAAGACTAGTCTTGCCAAACCAGGTTTTTTTTATAATAAAAAAATTAAACTCAAAGAGACTTTTAGGAAGCTCTCAGTAAAGCAAATCATTTTTATTTAAGTAATTTCAGCTAATTATAAAGACATGAGTATTAAGTTTAGGTTAATTATTTTTTAAATATTTTATTTATTTATTTGAGACAGAGAGAGAAGCAGAGAGGGGGGAGAGAGAGAGAGAGAGAATGAGTGCAACAGGGCCTCCAGCTGCTGCAAACAAGCTCCAGACATATGTGCCACTTTGTGCATCTGGCTTATGTGGGTCCTGGGGAATCAAACCTAGGTCTTTTGGCTTTGTAGGCAAGTGCCTTAACCACTAAACCATCTCTCCAGCCATAATTAATCTTTTGTAATGAAAAAGAGAGAGAATTGGCATCTAGGGCCTCCTGCCACTGTAATCAAACTCCAGACATGTGCACCACCTTGTGCACATGTGTGACCTTGTGTATCTGGCTTATGTGGGTTCTGGGGAGTTGAATCTGGGTCCTTGGGCTTCACGAGCGAGCACCTTAACCACTAAGCCATCTCTCCAGCACCTAATTAATCTTTTCTTGTGTAGTACTGGGGACTGAATCCAGGGAAATTCTAGGCAGGCACTCTCCCACTGAGCTATATCCCCAGCCCTCTTTTTATTTATTTATTTATTTTGGTTTTTTCGAGGTAGGGTCTCACTCTGGCCCAGGCTGACCTGTAATTAACTATGTAGTCTCAGGGTGGCCTTGAACTCATGGCGATCCTCCTACCTCTGCCTCCCACATGCTGGGATTAAAGGCATGAGCCACCACACCCGGCATTTGTTATTTTTGAAACACATTTCACTATATTGTCTGGGTTGGTCTTGAACTCACTCTATAACTCAGGCAGGCCTTGAACTTTTTTTTTTCTTTTAATTATTGAGAGAGAGAGAGAGAGAGAGAGAAAGAGGCAGAGAGATAGAATGGGTGCGCCA
The DNA here is from genome assembly GCA_036365145.1 of Orientallactaga sibirica. Classification (NCBI taxonomy): domain Eukaryota; kingdom Metazoa; phylum Chordata; class Mammalia; order Rodentia; family Dipodidae; genus Orientallactaga; species Orientallactaga sibirica. Next base: position 26,134,043 of record JAEOAD010000020.1, read on the forward strand.
GTGGCCTCTCAGCCCTTGTGAACAAATTCCAGATGCATGCGCCCCCTTCTGGGCAGGTGCAGCATTGCGTGCTTGTGTCACTTTATGTCTGGATAAACATGGGACCTGGAGATCGAATGGGTGTTCTTGGGCTTGGCAGGCAGGCGCCTTAACTGCTAAGCCATCTCTCCAGCCCAGGCCTTGAACTTTTGATCCTTCTGCTTTAGTCTGCTGAGGAGCCAGGATTACAAGCCTGTGACATCCACTAGGCCCAGTTCAATTTTATTTTCTGTATGTGGTTCTTCATCACTAAAAATAAAATGTGACGATAGTCCTTCATCTTGCAGGTGTGTTAGAGAACTGTTTGATTTAGGCCTGGCTTATGCTGGGTGTGCTAGTAAATATGTGTGGTTATGGAGGGTATGCTATTAGATGTGTATGCTTATGATGTTGTGGTGGTTTGATTCAGGTGTCCCCCATAAACTTCAAGTGTTCTGAATGCTAAGTTCCCAGCTGATGGCAACTTGGGAATTAACACCTCCTGGAGGCAGAGTATTGTTGGGGGCGGGCTTACAGGTATTATAGCCAGCTTCCCCTTGCCAGTGTTTGGCACACTCTCTGGTCACTGTTGTCCACCTTATGTTGACCAGAGGGTGATGTCCACCCTCTGCTCATGCCATCGTTTTTCCTGCCATCATGGAGCTTCCCCCTCGAGCCTGTAAGCCAAAATAAACCTCTTTTTTCCCACAAGCTGCTCTTAGTCGGGTGATTTCTGTCAGCAATGCGAACCTGACTGCAACAGATGTGTATGCAATTAATGAGAATGGGCCATGATTTCACTTGCACTCACTGCCCAGTCATAGGGACAAGCCTGGCTTTGCTAAACACAGGCAAACGGTCTGGAACAATGAGGGCCTTTTGAAGTAGATGTCACCAGCGAGTGAAGCAGTGAAGCAAGGAGAGCCGAGTGCAGTGATCACAAGAGTGAGTTTAAAGCAATGAAATAGCAAGTTGCTAAACCATCTGCCAAATCATTAGCAGTGGACCTCTCAGTAAGAAATAAAACAGTGCACATGAACTACTCCTGGCTGTCAGCCCTCCCAATGATAATCCACTGTTTTTACTTGTGCTTGCCTGCAAAGCCTAAGGACCCATGTTCAACTCTCTAGATCCCACGCAAGCCAGATGCACAAAGGTGAGGCAAGTGCAAGGTTGCACATGCCCACTAGGTGGCACAAGTGTCTGGAGTTCAATTGCAAAGGAGGAGGCCCTGGAGCACCCATTCTCTCTCTCTCTCTAAAAAGATATTTTTTATTTATTTACTTGCGAGAGAGAATGGAGAATGGGTGCACCAGGGCTTCTAGCCATTGCAAATGAATTCCAGATGCATGCACAACCTGTGCATCTGGCTTACATGGGTACTGGGGAATTGAACCTAGGTTCTTAGACTTCAAAAGAAAGTGTCTTAACTGCTAAGCCATCTCTCCAGCCCTAGAGTTGTGTTTTTTTTTTTTTTTAATCAAACATTAAATACTTACCCCACCATGTACTATTCCAGGGACACACAGTAAATAAAAGAAAATGGTTCCTATCTTTAAGAAATTTGTAGTGTATAAAAGTTCATCCAATCTCTAAGAAAAAGCATAACTCAGCTGGGCATGGTGGTACACACCTTTAATCCTAGCACTTGGGGAGGCTAAGGTAGGAGGATCGCCCTGAGTTTGAGGTCAGCCTGGAGCTACAGAGTAGGTTCCAGGTCATTTTGGGTTAGAGTGAGACCCTACTTGAAAATAAATAAATAATAAAAGTATAACTCAGGGGCTGGAGGCATGGCTCAGCATTTAAGGCCTTTGCCTGCAAAGCCAAAGGACCCAGGTTCAATTCCCCAGGACCCAAGTTAGCCAGATGCACAAGGTGGCGCATGCAACTGGAATTCGTTTTCAGTGGCTAAAGGGTCTAGTGCGCCCATTCTCTCTCTCCCTCCCTCTCTCCCTCTCTCTCTCTGTCAAATAAATAAATATAAAATATTAAAAGTATAACTCAGTATCTGTCAGTTTAGAACTGAGGCACATTCAAGAGCAATGGGGACTTCAGTGGAGGGAGTCAGAGTAGAAAAATGCCAGGATGTCTTTCTAGAAGAACAAATACTTAAACTCATCCTGGAAAGATGAATATAATGTTGTGTGACAGAGAAGCAGATTCTTAAGCATAGGAAGTAGCATTTATGATGTCAGCAAAGGTGCTTATGGAAATGGCCAGTTGAGTGCCAGGCAGACTGCTCTGGCTAGAATGTAAAGGCATAATGAGATACTAGGAATTTTAGGGTTCATTGTATAATGAAGAGCTTCTTAAACTTTATCCATTTGTGTCCCTTTATACCCAAGAAATTTTTACATGGCTCCAGGTATACAGGTTTGTATAAAGTAGGTATTCAAATTAAGCATTTACTGATGATAAATCTTATCTTCTTTATTTTTAGAGGTAGGGTCTCACTTGAGCTCAGGCTGACCTAGAACTCTAAAGCCCAGGCTGGCCTTAAACTCAGAGTAATCCTCTTCTCTTAGCTTCTTAATTGCTAGAAATATGGGAGCAAGCCAGGCACGGTGGCTCATGCCTTTAATCCCGCTCTTGGGAGGCAGAGGTAGGGGGATTGCTGTGAGTTCGAGGCCAGCCTGAGACTATATAGTGAATTCCAGGTCAGTTTGAGTGAGACCCTACCTCTAAACGAGAAAGAAAGAAAGAAAGAAAGAAAGAAAGAAAGAAAGAAAGAAAGAAAGAAAGAAAGAAACAAAAAGAAATACATGAGCCAACATATTTGGCTATAAATTTATTTTAAAACAATTCTGGGGAATATGTTGTAGTTACTGTCTCATTGCTGTCATGAAATACCCAACCAAAACAGCTTGTGGGAGGAAAGGGTTTATTTTGGCTTACAGACTTCAGGGGAAGCTCCATGATGGCAGGGGAAAATGTGGCATGAGCAGAAGGTGGACATAAGCCTCTTAGCCAACATCAGCTGAACGACAGCAGCAGGAAAGTATGCCAAACACTGGCAAAGGGAAGCTGGCTATAACACCCATAAGCCTGTCCCCAGGAATACATCACTTCCAGGAGGATCCAAGTCCCAAATTGCCACCGGCTGGGGACCTAGCATTCAGAACACATGAGTTTATGGGGGACACCTGAATCAAACCATAGTATACATGTAGTTTTGGCATAATTAAAGGTGAAAATGAATTTGCATGCCACTGTGATGTTCATACTTACTTTTCGAGAACAATACAATCCAAAGATACACTAATTTGATACTTACATGCCAAGGAAAGATGGTAGGATGATACAAAAATTCTTGGTTTTCCATAATCAAAACATTATGTTGCCATAAGAGCAATAAACTTTGTATGTACAATAAATACACTGAAAGTCATAACATATAATTGTCGAATTTAAGCTAAAGAGTTTCAGGCAGCGTTCATTAACATTCTGTGGTGTGATGCAAAGTGTGCGTGTTCAGAGCAAGGCTTCAGTGAAGTCACGTGGTGCATCCTAGGCGAGCACTTCCACAAACACCTTAGATTTGTGTTGAATTTGATGTGTGTGTGTGTGTGTGTGTGTGTGTGTAGCATGTACTATGTGTGCTATGATGTGACGGGTATGTGATGGATATGTGTGTGGTGTATGCACATGTGTGTGTTATGTGGCTATGTGTGTGCGTGTAGAAGCCAGAGGAGAACATGCAGTATCCTCTGTCACTCTTCAGCTTGTTTCCTTGAGATGGAGTCTGTCACTAAACCTGGAGATGCCATTTCAGTCACATTGGATGACCAGTCTCTGCTCCCCACAGGACTGGGGTTACAGGCATGCACAGTCATACACAGCTTTTTTTTAAAAGATTTTATTTTTATTTATTTATTAGTCAAGAGAGAGAGGGGGAGAAAGAGAGGGAGAATGAGCACGTCAGGGCCTCCAGCTACTGCAAACGAACTCCAGCCACATGCGCCACCATGTACATCTGGCTTATGTGGGACCTGGAGAATCGAACCTGGGTCCTTAGGCTTCACAGGCACATGCCTTAACCGCTAAGCCATCTCTCCAGTCCAGCTTTTTTTTTTTTTTTTTAACATTTTCATTTATTTATTTGTAAGGAGAGAAAAAGAGAGAGAGAATGGGTTCTCCAGGGCCTCCTTCCACTGCAAACGAACTCCATATGCATGTGCCACTTTGTGCATCTGGCTTTACATGGGTACTGGGGAATTGAACCCAGGCTGTCAAGCGTTGCAAGCAAGCGACTTTAACCACTGAGCCATCTCTCCAGCTCCATATCCAGCTTTCTACATAGTTTCTTGGACTCATAGTTTTGGGGGGAGTTGGAATCCAGGTGTTTCAGGCCCCCTCAGGCCCTCCTGCATACACAGCATGCACTCTTTACCTTCAGCTCCTGCGTTTGATTCTGAATTCACTTTCGGTTATTGTGTGATTCAGAAATCTTTTGGTATTGCCAAATTTTTCATGACCACCACATGCGTTGGGTTGTGACCCATAGTTTAAGAAGCTGTGGAAAAGCAAAGGGTCATACGTGAGAATCACGATGGCAGCTTTGTTTTCAGCAGCCACCTTGGTGTCAGCATGGAGGATGGCTCATGGTGGAAAGCCCTGGAGAAAAGGAGGGGCAGCTATTGCAACAGTGACCTGGAGAGTTAGGAGGGACAGGGCAGCTGGGATGTGGCGATGAGAACAGGAGAGAGGGGCAGACTTGAGATCATTCCGAATGGAAACTGAGGACCAGATGTGAGTTTTGGAGTGAAAGAGTAAGGAGGATTTAAAAGGCCAGAAGGGTGGAAAGATGGCTTAGTGGTTAAGTGCTTGCCTGTGAAGCCTAAGGACCTGGTTTGAGGCTCAATTCCCCAATACCCACATAAGCCAGATGCATAAGGTGGCACATGCATCTGGAGTTCATTTGCAGTGGCTGGAGGCCCTGGTGTGCCCTTGCTCTCGCTGCCTCTTTTTCTCTCTGTCTACTGCTTCCAATAAATAACTAAAAATGAACAAAAAATTATAAAAGGGCTTTCACAGGATCCAGCCAGTGGCTGCTAACTAACGGAAGCAGGAGTGAGGACATTCTTTAAGGGAGATCAGCTTGGTTCTAGGACACAAGTCACTGAGGTGTTTGTGAAAACCCTAAATACTTAGTGAGGAGCTGCTTGAAGCTCAGAACAGATATGAGCTGACCTATAATTGTGGAACCTGTGCCACAGTCATGAGTCAAAAGCAACGAGGAAAGTTAGGGGTCGAATGGGCCCCTGAGGGGCACCTACATTTAACAGGAGGTCACAGAACAAGAAGTATGGAGAACATCCAAGAAAAACAGAGTTTTGTGAAAGCCAACGGGGCGGGGGCGGGGGGGAGGAAAAGGTGAACTATGCTTGCTGGTGTGGAATACAGTGAAATTTCAAGAAGGATGACTCCCCAAACCCCACGGTGGGGTCAGAGCTCAGGTGACCAGTGGCAGCTGTGTAGGACTTTTCCCGGAGGCTTTCTGGGGGTAGAAGTCAGACTGCCACACGCTGTGATGTGGTCTGCAAGCCGGGAAGTGGAGACGGTTTCCTTTGTATTGTTTTTCTAGTGCAAGAGATGGCTGACTTTCTTTTACCCTCTGGTCTGTTACTCACGGAGCTGGGGGTCATCCCACAGCGTTTTGAAAACAACCGGTGGAGTTGTTTAAAAGGTATAAGCCCTGGGCTCTGAAAGAATGTTTTTCTTTTCCAAGAAAACCTTGACCTTGGAAGGAAGTAAATGAGAGGTTTCAACTCACAGCACAGTCCCTGGAAAGGCAGTATTAAATGTAAATAAGACAGTAAGACAGAATCTTAAATTTTGGTCCAGGCATGAGTTTCAAATAGTCCTTCTTTTTGTTCTCTCTTTCCCTCTTCTTCTCGCTCTCTCTCTCTTCCTCCCTCTCAAAGTCGACGGGGCGGGACTAGATGGCGACAAGAATAGAAGAGGAGGAAGTCCTGAAAACCACTTTCTCCACAACGGACCCTCTAGTTCATGCTGGGCTTAAGCTGTAGGCTGCTCATGGGTTCTTTCCAGGGCAAATGAAACTATTTTAATTTTTAAAAAATTATTGAAAATATCTCTCCTTCCTACCCTGAGAATAAGTTCCCTATAGAAACTGCGCTTTCTGTGCCAAAACTGTAAAATATGGCCTTCCAAGTCAGAAAAATCTCGCCTCAGGTCCTATTTTTAATGGCCGAGCCTGATTTCTATCTAAAGCACAATTGATTTCCCCGGCACTGAATCTGCCGCCAAATTTCCTCAGCTGTTTCCAATTGCTAAATATATTATTGGTCTCACTATTTGAGAATGACTTGAACATATTGGGCTCTTTTAAGTCCTTAAAATGACCATGGTATATATGGAGACTCATAAAATTAGAACTGAGGTCGATTTAAGTGGATTAAGGGACCCAAGGAAGCCGGGTATCCGCTGCAGCAGGAAAGTCATGTAGGTGATGATGCACTGACTTTGGATCCTCTCTCTCCACAGCCACCAATCACATTTCCAGGACAATCTGATGAAGTGCATGTGGCACTGAAATGATTTTCGTATATTATTCCCTTGAAGAGAAGAAATTAACTCTGTGACAAGTTATGTTTAGCTTTGGTTTTTTTTTTATTTTTAATTTTATTTATTTATTTGAGAGAGAGAGTGAAAGAGGTAGACAGAGAGAGAGTGCATCAGAGCATCCAGCCACTGCAAACAAACTCCAGACGCATGTGCCACTTTGTGTATCTGGCTTACATGGGCCTTGGGGAATCGAACCGAGGTCCTTTGGCTTTGCAGGCAAATGCCTTAACCGCTAAGCCATCTTTCCAGCCCCTGATTTCCTTTAATTGATTAATTAATTAACTTATTTATTTGCAAGAAGAGAGAACAAGAGAAAGAGAGAGAGCATGTCAGGGCCTCTTGCTACTGCAAACAAACTCCAGATACAGGCACCACTTTGTTCATCTGGCTTCACGTGGGTACTGGGGAATCAAACCTGGGTCTTCAGGCTTTGCAAGCAAATGCCTTAACCACTGAGCCATCTCTCCAGCCCCTGTCTTTGATTTTCTGTTTTGCACCCTGATTTGACCTAAAATCCTTCTTTAAAAAGTTATTTTAAATGCTAGAAAAAAAAATGGTGAGGTTAAAAATAAGATACAGTGCAACTTGGGATTATTTGTTTTGTCGATTTTCCTATTTTCTCCAACATTCTCCTGCCCACTATCCCTGTGTGTACAACATATTATTTTGCCTGAACATTGGCCCTTGACACACAGAGGTGACATTTGACAGGCCAGGAAGACTTCTTAGACAAATACCAGCCCGGAGTTTAAATGGACATGGGCCAGTTAGCAAATAGATAATAAATAGAACCTGTGAAGCAGAAAGAGTTTGTCCCACCCTGTTAGGAAAGAATTAATAATAAAATTATGTAAGAATCCATCTGAGAGCTTCAAGAGCTTGAGCCCAAAGCTTACAAAATCCTTGTTAATTCAGAAAGCCACGTTTTCCCTCTCAACAGCTAAGACCACTAGATGAAATATTGCAATATTTGGGACATACTTATGCTGAAGAAGTATCTGTTACTTATCTGAAATTCAAATGTGTTTGGGTACTCTCACCCACTAACTAGCCATGTCATCAACAATGAGCTTGCAGTTCAGCAGAGTCCTCTCTCTCTCTCTCTCTCTCTCTTTCTCTCTCTCTCTGCAGCCGGGTGTCACTAGACTAAGCAGCTAGCAAGAACCAGCTCCCCAGGAACTTCCCTGCCAAATAGTCAACACTCAGACTCTTTGTCCAAAAAAACAGGTCAAGGAAGTTTAAATACCATAAACCAGCTCTTGAGGTTGCCCTGGCCCAGCCAAAAAGATTCAGGTTAGGCCAGAAGGAATTAAGTAATTATTGTTTTTTCTAATCTCCCCCTGGGGCTACTAAGTGATGCTCCTAGCCAGTCGATTCATTCTTCTTTCATTTCCGTCTTACTGTTTGCTATTTCATAATTGGATCTTATACCAAAGTAGACCTCGGGTGAAGAGGGAATAAGGTCATTTTCAGCTTATTCTTCCTGCTTCATTTTCTGTGGGGATCACTTACAGTCTAAGGGATCCTTCCTTCCCTGCACTTGTGACATGTAGTCCCTAAGGCATGGGGCACCTTCTGCCCCTTCTGTGGTGGCCTGAGACTCTCTTGGTGTTCTCCTTTACATGTCAAGGTTGATCCAACCTTGACTGGGATTTGGCACCTTTCTGAAAAGGTATCCAAGATACTCGGGTTATGTATTCATTACTTTTCTGGTCACTGTGAGAGAATGCCTGAAAGGTACATGTGAAGAGAGGCTGGAGAGTTGCCTTAGTGGTTAAGGCACTTGCCTGAAAAGCCACAGGGCCCAGGTTTGATTCCCCAGGACTCATAAGCCAGATGCATAAGGTGGCACATGTGTTTGGAGTTCGTTTGTAGTGGCTGAAGGCCCTGGTGTGCCCATTCTCTGTGTGTGTGTGTGTCTCAAATAAAATAAAATAAAATAAAATAAAATAAATGCTTTAAAAAAGAGAGGAAGGATTTTCTTTAGCTCACTGTTTGAGGGGACATAATCTGTCACGGTGTGGGAGACGTGGTGGCAGGCAGCTCCAAGGCAGCAGGGGAAACATGTGACTCTTCCATTATCTCACGTTTCAGCACAACAAGAGGCAGAAGCAAGACAAGAAGTGGGGGACAGGTTATTAAACTCAAGGTCCATCCCCCCAATGATCCACTTCCCAACCTCCACAAATATCACCACCAGTTGGAGACCAAATTTTCACACACGATTCTGTGGAGAACATTTTACATCCAACCATAACGGGTGCTAACTGAAATCTCCCAGACTGTCCCTCCTTCAGCCTTGACCCTGGGAAGACGTCAAACATCTCTTTATCCAGCAATATTTGATTTCTATTGTGCTATTCGTCTTCCATCATCTAGCACTCTTATAGAGGAAGAAGATCTCCTCTACCCACTGAGATTCAGTGCCTGAGCCCCAAAAAGTAAACTGACGAAACACAGAAATGTTGGCATTGTGTGCATGTAGTGGCCTTCATAGAAAAGAAGACCCAGGGGCTGGGGAGGTGGCTCAGCAGGTGAAGGCACTTGCTTGCAAAGCCCATCAGCTTGGGTTTGCTTCCCCAGTGCCCATGTAAAGCCAGATGCACAGTGGCACATGCATGTGGAGTTCATTTACAGTGGCAGAAGGCATTGGTGTGCACCTCTGTCTCCAATAATAAATAATTTTTTTAAAAAAAAAGAGAAGAAAAGAAAATCCAAAGAAGCAAGGAGGCAAACAAACAGAAACTCTCTCAAATCTTCCAATCAATAAATGGGCCAATGAACTGAGCAGAAACACAGATGGCTAGTAAAAAAATTTTAAAGTGTTCAACAGGGCTGGAGAGATGGCTTGGCAGTTAAGGCGCCTGCCTGCCAAGCCTAAGAACGCCAGTTCCAATCTCCAGGTCCCACATTTAGCCAGATACAAAGTGATGCAAGGGTGAAATGCCACACTTGCCTACAAGGGAGCACACATGTCTGGAGTTTGTTCACAGTGGCTGAGAGGCTGCTGGTGCACCCATTCTATCATCATCTATCTATCTATCTATCTATCTATCTATCATCTATCATCTATCTATCTTTCTAGCTCTCTGTCTCTATCTCTCTCAAGTAAAAAAAGAAGTGTTCAACATCCTTAGCCATCAGGGAAATGTAAATTAACCTCAAGAAAACAAATGAGGCCGGGCGTGGTGGCACACGCCTTTAATCCCAGCACTCGGGAGGCAGAGGTAGGAGGATCGCCGAGAGTTCGAGGCCACCCTGAGACTACATAGTGAATTCCAGGTCAGCCTGGACCAGAGTGAGACCCTACCTTGAAAAACCAAAAAAAAAAAAAAAAAAAAAAAAAAAAAAAGAAAACAAATGACAACAAATGCTGGCAAAGATGTAGGGAAAGGAGGGATTATTCCCCCCTCCTGTTGGTTGGAGAATAGACTGGCATAGCCACCATGGAATTCATTGTAAAGGTTTCTCAAAAAAAAAAAAAAAAAAAGACTAAACAAACATAACATTAAAGTAGGAGGGGGACCAACTGGGAAGACGAAGGAGTTTAGTAGGAGTGGGAGCTGATCAAGAGAAGGTAACAGAGGTGAATATGATCAAAACACATTATATACATGTATGACAGAAAATTGGGAGCTGGAGAGATGGCTCAGTGGTTAGGGTGCTTGCTTGCCTGCAAAGTCTAACAACCTGGATTTGATTCCCCAATACCCACATAAAGCCAGATGTACAAATGGTACATGTGTCTGGAGTTCATTTATAGTGGCTAGAGACCGTGGTGCACCCATACGTGCTCTCTCTCTCTCTCTGTATCTCTCTGCTTGCAAATAAAATATTTTTTTAATAAAAGGTAATGAAGGGGCTGGAGAAATGGCTTAGTGGTTAAGGCATTTGCCTATGAAGCCAAAGGACCCTGGTTCTATTCTCCAGGACCCATGTAAGCCAGATGCACAAAGGGCACATGCATCTGGCATTCGTTTGCAGTGGCTGGAGGCCCTGGCGTGCCCATTCTCTCTCTGTCTGCCTCTCTTCTCTCTCTCTCTGCTAAAATAAAATAAAATAAAATAAAATAAAATAAAATAAAATAAAATAAAATAAAATAAAACATAAAATAGGAGGTGAATATGATCAAAACACTTTACATATATGTATTAAATTATCAAAAATAAATTAATTTAGAAAAAAACTAAAAGCAGGACTAGTCTATGACCCAGCTATACGACTCCTGAGCACATTTCCAGAGGGTTCTCTGTCAGAACACAGAGGTACTCGTCACGCATGCTCATGACTCCGCTGTTCCCAACAGCCAGGACATGGAGCCAGCCATGAACAGATGAGTGGATGAAGAAAATGTGTTACAGATGCCCAATGGAATTTTATTCAGCTGTAACAAAATTAAATCATGATATTTTTAGGAAAATGGAAGAGACTAGAAATTATGTTTCCAAAGTATCCTAGGCTCAGAAAGACACTGCACATATTGGCTCATATACACATCTTAAATTTTAATTGTTTGTTGGGTTTTTTTTTTCAAGGTAGGGTCTTGTTCTAGCCCAGGCTGACCTGGAATTCACTATGTAGTCTCAGGGCGGCCTCGAACTCTCGGCAATCCTCCTACCTCTGTCTTCCCATGCTGGGATTAAAGGGATGCACCACCACACCCAGCAATTTTAATTTTTATATATGTGTGTATGGGGGATATAGGTCATAAACCTAGAAAGGGACCATGGGGGGAGTACTGGGGAAGGGGGGAAGTCAGTATTAAAATACATATGATACGAAAGTGGAAGGGGGCCACCAGGGGAGGAAGAGTTTTGGCAGGAGGGGATGGCAGTAGGGGAGAAGGAGGGCAGGAGAGATGACTCCACAGTTAAGGTGCTTGACTGAAAAGCCTAAGAAAGCCTAATCACCCCGGTTTGATTCCCCAGTACCTACATAAAGCCAGATGCACAAAGTGGCACATGCATCTGAGTTTGTTTGCAGTGGCTAGAAGACCTGCTGTGCCCATTCTCTCTCTCTCTTGCTCTCTCCTTGCAAATAAATAAAAATAAAATATTAAATAAATTTAAAAAAGAATGAAAGTGCCATCAGGAAGCCCATTATTTTGTATACAAAGTTTAAGAAACAAATCAGTCGACTATAGTGTGTGGTTATGAGATAAAAGATGCATTGCAGGGCTGGAGGGATGGCTTAGCGGTTAAGATGTTTGCCTGCAAAGCCAAAGGACCCAGGTTTGATTCCCCAGGATCCACATTAGCCAGATGCACAAGGGAGTTCATGCGTCTGGAGTTTGTTTACAGTGACTGGAGGTCCTGGCCCTCTCTCTCTCTCTCCCTCCCTCTCACTGTTAAATAAATAATTAAATAAATAAAAATATTTTTTATAATTTTTAAAAAAAGAAAGATGCATTGCACAGTAACTTCTCTCATCCAAAAGAGAAAGGATGCAAGTGGACCTAACAAGAGATGGAGCTAGACAAAGGGAAGAGAGGTGGGCTTCTAGGAATGGGAAGCATTTGGGAAGAACCTTGGAAAGCACCCATCATCTCAATGGAGCTTGTAATTATCGCAGCTCTTCTTTTATTTGCAGAGAGCAGAGCGAGACGAGACAGAAGCAGAAAGTCAAACTCAAGTCCAGTTCTTCTGGCTCCAAAACATGTGTTCTCTCTATGTCTTCCTTACTTTGGAATTTACTAACTGCCCAGCTCTCACAGGTGCTGCATCTGTCTGCACCAGACCCTACCCTATAGTCCCAGAGGCGCGGGGCTTTGTCTCCTGCTAAGGCCATAGGTGGGACCTCCCCTCTTGTTCTCTGGGCCCAGGGCTGCCTCTGCTGTCTCCTGACTATCAAATTTACTTTCAGCTTCTTGATAGTTATTTTGAAGCCTACCAGCACACGTTGGATCCTGAGGAGAGGTTCACCTTAGCACAGGTGATGACTGACATAATGCACCGGCACCCCAAGTTTGATCTCAGCCACCCTTATTTCATTAAGGCCTACCAAGATGAATGCACCTGCCTGAGGCTTCACCTACAGCTAGTGCGGGCCATCCTCAACCATCAGGTGAGCAGGGTTTTAAATACTGCATATGCAAAGAGGATGGAGGGCTGGAGAGGCGGCTCAGAGAGTAAAGGCACTTGCTTGCAAAGCCTGATGGCCCAAGTTCAATACCCCAGTACCCACGTAAAGCCCACTACACAAAGTGGCTCAAGTGACTGGAGTTCATTTGCAGTGGCAGGAACCCTGGTGTGTCCATACTTCTTCTCTCTTTCTCTCTCTCTCAAATAAATAAATGAAAATGAAAAACGAAATAAATGGAGTTAGAAAAATGACTTAGTGGTTAAGGCGCTTGACTGCAAAGCCCAAGGACCTGGATTCTATTCCCCAGTACCCAGGTAAGCCAGATGCACAAGCTGGTGCATGTGTTTGGTGTTTGTTTGCAGTGGCTAGAGGCTCTGATGCATGTTCTCTCTCTCTCTCTCTCTATCTGCCTCTTCCTCTCTCAAATAAATAAATAAAATATTAAATGAAAGTTTTTTTAAAAAGAGGATGGAAACAGGAGCCAGAAATGAAAGTATGCTCTCCTTGTGTCACAGGTCCAGAATCTGGGTTTTCTGGGCAGAGTTTCTTTGTAAGCTCATTTGCATGGCTGCATTCCAATCCCAGCTACAGTCTTATGGGAGTTTCTAACCCTAATTACAGGTAATGGTCCACAAGGAACTGAGGGCCTGCGTTTTTATGAGATCACAGTTATCAGTAATGAAGGAACTGAAGACACATCTTCCCAAGACACCAATGTTTAAAATTGTGAACCATTTTTGTGACTATTTCTGGTACACTGAAAGAAATGATTACATTGTATGTCCTCTTGGGAAAAGCTAGGAGTGATGCAAACGGGAAACAAGGACACTGAAACTTGGTTGGAATTGGGCCTTCCCTGCCCGCCCCCCATACAGTGAGGTTTCTTTTCTTTCTTTCTTTCTTTCCTTTCTTTTTTTTTTTTTTTAAGACAGGGTCTCATATTGTAGCCCAGGCTGGCCTTGAACTCATGGTAATATTGCCCCAGCCTCTGGAGTGCTGTAATTACAGCTGCAAACCACTACATCTAACTTTAATTTCTTAAAAATATTTTATTTATTTATTTGTGGAGAAAGAGAGAGAGTAGGCATGCCAGGGCCTATTGCCACTACATACAAACTCCAGATGCATGCTCCACTTTGCAAATCTGGCTTTACATGGGTACTGGAGAATCAAACCTGGGCATTCAGGCTTTGCAAGCCAATGCCTTTAACTGCTAAGCCATCTCTCCAGCCCTATTTTTTAAAATTTATTTTGAGAGAGAGAAAGAGGCAGAGAGAGAGAGAATGGGTGCACCAGGGCCTTCATCCACTGCAAATGAACTCCAGACACGTGCTCCCCCTTGTGCACACGTGCAACATTGCGCAATTGCATCACTGTGCATCTGGCCACGTGGGACCTGGAGATTCGAACATGAGTTCTTTGGCTTCACAGGCAAGCGCCTTAACCACTAAGCCATCTCTCCAGCCACTATTTTATTTTTTTGACACAAGGTCTCACTCTGTACCACTGGATACTTTTTTATAGCCCTCACTAGCCTCAAATTCATGGCATTTCTTCTCACTCAGTCTCCCAAGTGCTAGGATTATAGGTGTGAGCCACCACATCTGGCTTAGAGCTTAGAGAATTATTTGTCAGAAACAAAACAATATTTTTGGTTTTGCCCATTAAAATTGGCCTTTTCTTTCTTAGTGACCCTTGGCTTAGACTGAGCCATCAGCATGATTCGTGGTAAACAAGTCTTTCAAACCATGTCTGCAGGCTGGGGAGATGGCTCAGTTGGTGCATTGCCCCCACGTCAAAGCTGTGTGTGACAGTGTGCACCTGTAATTCCAGGGCTGGGGAGGATCCCTGGGGCTTGCTGGCTAGTCTAGCCAAGTCAGGTTCAGTAAGAAACCCTGTTCTCAGAAAAAAAAAAAAAAAAAAGATGCCAGGCATGGTGGTGCATGCCTTTAATCCCAGCACTCAGGAGGCAGAGGCCAGAGGATCACCATGAGTTTGAGGCCACCCTGAAACTACATAGTGAATTCCAGGTCAGCCTGGACTAGAGACCCTATCTTGAAAAACCAAAAAAAAAAAAAAAAAAAAAAAAAAAAAGAGAGTGGAGGGCTGGAGTGGCTCAGTGGTTAAGGGGCTTGCCTGCAAAGGAATGACCTGGGCTCAATTCCCTAGTGTCCACGTAAAGTGAGATGCAGGAAGAGGTGCATGCATCTGGAGTTCGTTTGTAGTGGCTAGAGGCCTGGTGGGCCTTGCAAATCTCTCTCTGTCCTTGTTTTAAATAAAAATTTTTTTTTTTTTTTTTTTGAGGTAGGGTCTCACTGTAGCCCAGGCTGACCTAGTGACCTAGAATTCACTATGTAGTCTCAAGATGGCCTGGAACTCATGGTGATCCTCCTACCTCTGCTTCCCAAGTGCTGGGATTAAAGATGTGCACCACCACACCCAGCTAAAAATAAATATTTTTTTAAAAAAAATAAGGTGGAGAGTAACCAAGGGAAACACGAACATCAGCCTCTGGCCTCCACATGTGCACACGCACACACATGTGCACACGCACACACATGTGTGCACAATGTAAACATTTTGGGGTGAAAAGATGAAGAGACACACAGCAATGTCTCCTCTTGTCAAGGTTCAGAGCTGAGGTCCATGGGAAAGCCTGACTCTTCTCTTGCTACCCCTTCAGCTGGAGCAACAACGGGAGTATGTCCAGAGGCTCTGGCGAGAGGATTGTTCCGACAATCATAAGACATTTGGACTTCCCCTTAATGTAATTTGCAATCAACTAATTTCCATCAACAACAGCTGGTAAGTCTTAGGCATTTTATACTGAGTCATCGAGGGTGATATGTTGGGTCTAAATGCCAGACTTAGGCCAGGCATGGTGGCACACATCTTTAATTCCAGCACTCGGGAGGCAGAGGTAGGAGGATGGTCGTGAGTTCAAGGCCATCCTGAGACTACAGAATGAAATCCAGGTCAGCCTGGGCTATAAGAGAGACCCTACCTCAAACAAAAATTGTTTAAATACCAATCTTTAAAACATCACTAAAGGATTTGGGCTGGCGTGGTGGCACATGCCTTTAATCCCAGCACTTGAGAGGCAGAGGAAGGAGGATCGCTGTGAATTCAAGGCCACCCTGAGACTACATAGTGAATTCCAGATCAGCCTGGGCTAGAGTGAGACCCTACCTCAAAAAACCAAAAAAAAAAATCACTAAAGGATTTGGGAAGATGAGAGATTTCTAAAACGCACAGAAGACAGAGTCCTCCAAACATTAGACCTCTATTGTGCTTTGTAAATAATAAAGAATAGGTGGCTAAAATTTAAACTGATATCGTTCGGTGCAAGACCATCACCTCCTTGCAAAGTTCTGAGGAGGGCTGGGGAGCTGGTTCAGTGGGTAGAAGCGCTTGCTAGGCAAGCCTGAAGACCTGAGTTCGGATCCCCAGCACCCATGGAGAAAGCCAGATGCAGTAGCACAATTGTCTGTAATCCCCGCCCTCCTCAAGTGAGATGGAAGGTGGCAACAGGAGAACCACCGTCCCCCCAGCCCTGGCTTGGGCCAGCTAGCGTGGCTTACACAGCGGTGAGCACAAACAAGACCTCAGCCTCAGACAGGGTGGAGGGCACGGATCAACACCTGTGACCCCATGCACATACTGTGCTACGTACACACACACCAAAAAAAAAAAAATAAATAAGGGGCGGGAGTCCCATGGGAAAACAAACAAACAAACAAAAACACATTTGTTCTTGAAATGCACAAAAGGCCACTCTGAACCTAGATGTGCTTCAAAGGCTTTCAAACAGAATTATCTTCTCACGGTGTCAATAAAGAGGTCCTTGAGGATTTCGTTGGTGACATCACCCATTTAAAGAGCAGAGTTCTTGCTGCTGTCTTTGCCCGCCCTTTTTCCTGTGGTGGAGACAGCAAGAACCACCGTGGTCCAATGAAGGGACTTAGTGCTCACAAGCAAGTCTCTCTTTTTTATCAATGTGCCTTAAGTCCTCTGAACCTTAGTGGGTGAAATAAACTGTGAAATCATGAAGTGCTTACTTCATAGCTAAGTGTGGTGACACGTGTGAGGACCAAGGGTGTGGTGCCAGGTTGATGGAAGCCCCTGGGGTGAGCACGGCTCCTGGGGATATGGGTTGAATGTTGTCCGCCCCACAGAGCCTTGTAGCTTTGTGAGTATTCCTGGGTATCTAGGGTACCTCACACCTACCGTGGACTCTTGGGTGAGGGGGTAAGTACCCTGTGACTCTCAGGAAGTGGCACAAATATCGAGTCATTGTCCTTTGTTTTTGTCAGCAATAAGCAGCCATGCGATGAGCTGGGCTGACTGTAGTTTACTATGCCATTTATAGGAAACAGCCTAGGTTTCCAGGTTGCTGATATGAACTGTCAGAATGAACAATGAAGATGTCCAAATAAAGCTTTATTTGTTAAAAAAAAAATAAAGCCGGGCGTGGTGGCGCACGCCTTTAATCCCAGCACTCGGGAGGCAGAGGTAGGAGGATCGCCGTGAGTTCAAGGCCACCCTGAGACTACATAGTGAATTCCAGGTCAGCCTGGGCCAGAGTGAAACCCTACCTCGAAAAAACCAAAAAAATAAATAAATAAAGAGCAGAGTTCAGTTTCCTCCCCCTGGCCTTTTGGTCTTTGAGGTTAGAGGGAACTGAAGTGGTGACAGGCTCCAGGTTGATGTGAGCAGCCCCAGGGCACAGTCTGCCTATTGTCTCCCAGCGATGGAGAGAATGTCTAGCTTCCCTCAACATGCAGCGTATACTGGTGAGGATGGAGGTATGAACACAGGCACAGCCCTGTGTTTCCGTAGTGTGTGCACTCAAGAGTCTTTAATGGAAGAGGTTGTCCTGATAGGTTTGGGGACAGGCAGGGTACTGTGAGGGTTAATAGCTGAGATCCTGGGCTGGAGAGATGGCTTAGCAGTTAAGACGCTTACCTGCAAAGCCTAAGGAATCATGTTCGATTCTCCAGGACCCACATGAAACAGATGCTTGAGGTGATGCAAGTGTGCAAGGCTGCACATGTGGGAACACATGCATCTGGAATTCACATTTAAAAGGGGGGGGGGCGCCTGGAGAGATTGCTTAGTGGTTAAGGTGCTTGCCTGCGAAGCCTAAGAACTCATGCTCAACTCTCCAGGTCCCACATAAGCCAGATGCAGTGAGGCAAGTGCAAAAGGTCGCACATGTGCTGAAGGGGCCACACATGTGTGGAGTTCAGTCCCAGTGGCTGGAGGTTCTGGTGCACCAATTCTCTGTGTCTCTCACACTCTAACTTTCACATTTAAAAAAAAAAAGAGGCCAGTCTGTTGAGCTTGCCTCAGGGGGGTGGGGTGGGAATCTGAGATCCTAGCCTCATTTCTTTAAAAAGAGCTCTGGAAGTTCCAGACATAAAACTCCATTTTCCCCGTAGACGTTTTTGGGGATTGATTTCTTTACGGTAATGACCATGAGACTCCAGCTGTGTGTACATCTTGCAAGAATCAGCTCTCAGGAAATGGCTCTTGGCTGATCACGCCAAGGCTACGTGGATGCTAGAAGCTGTTGGAATGCTCTCCACGGCCAGTGTCATTGGCTTGATGAGGCTCCTTCCCAAACGTTGGACTGTACTTTTTTAAAATCCAGGACTAAGCAAAATCCCATTTGCACAGATGTAAAGGGAAACACCCCTGGTCCTTAGTTCTAAGAAGAAAGGCTCCCAGCTTCTCCTGTCTCCTCTGCTCCCAAAGGAATCACCCACAGACAAGAATTCTATCGGCTCTGGCTTCATCCATTTCTTTATTGGGTTTTATTTTGCATGTGTGCCTACGTGCATGCACATTGTATGTGTGTGGGAATGTGTGTGTGGATGTGTGTGCATGCACATGTGTGGACATACATGTGGAGGTCAGAGGAGAGCTTCAGGGGTCATACCCTGAGGTATGCTGTCCACCTCTCTTTCTGTAAGTTTTATTATTTTTATTATTTATAACTATATATTTATATATAATATATAGTCTATAAAATATTACATTATATATTTATTTATATATTACATTTATATTATTTTTATTATTAAAATACATACATTTCACAAACAGAAACCCTCCAACACCACACAGTTCCAAACCCAAATGTTTCTATTTTACCAACATTCTTCATCTATTTACATTGTATTTGCCTTTTTTTTTTTTTTTTTTTTTTTTTTTTGTTTTTCGTGGTAGAGTATTACTCTAGCTCAGACTGACCTGGAATTCACTATGTAGTCTCAGGGTGGCCTTGAACTCATGGCAATCCTCCTACCTCTGCTTCCCGATGGCTGGGACTAAAGACGTGCGCCACCATGCCCGGCCTTGCCTCTTTTTTGAGACAGGGTATCTTATTGGCCTGCAGTTCACCAATGAGACTTCACTAGCTAGACAAGGGGCTCCAGGGACCCTCATGCCTCTGTCTCTCCTGTGCTGGGATTACAGGTGCTAACCCATATGCCTGACCCCTTACATGGGTACTGGGGATCAAATTCAGTCCTAATGCTTGTGAGGCAGGCACTTTATCACAGCCCTGGCCTTGGGCATTTGAAAGTACAATATCCTGACAGCACATAGGATTAGCCAGCAGTGTTTACAGGACTTAAAATGTGTCTGTATCGCTGGGCATGGTGACTCACATCTTTAATCCCAGCACTCGGCAGAGGTAGGAGGATCGCCGTGAGTTCGAGGCCACCCTGAGACTACATAGTGAATTTCAGGGCAGCTTGAACTAGAGTGAGACCCTACCTCGGAAAACCAAAAAAAAAAAAAAAAAAAATTTGTGTGTGTGTGTCAATTAATTTTTTTCAAGGGAGGATAAAAATTCAGGGGAAAAGATTAAGAACCATGGAAGTTATTTTGTTTCTTAATAATTTTTATTTTTTTAATGTTTTATTTATTTATTTGAGAGAGAGAACGAGAGAGAATGGGCACTCCGGAGCCTCTAGCCACTGTAGACAAACCCCAGACACATGTGCCACCTTATGCATCTGGCTTTACATGGGTGCTAGAGGATTGAACTCAAATCCTTAGGCTTTGGAGGCAAGGGCCTTAACTTCTGAGCCATCTCTCCAGCCCCCATTTTTTTGTTGTTATTCTTTCTTCAGTTATTTGACTGGATACTGGTTGCTGAACTGTTAGCCTTTTACCATCTCCAGCCTTAATCTTATTCTTACTGGGCAATTAGCATACATGCCTATTTATTTTGGTTGTAAAGGGTTTGCACTAAGACAAAGCACATGTTGTAGAATCCAGTTAGTTTCCTGGATGCTTGCTGAAATCCTGCTGAGTTCCCCGTTCTTGATCATGTTCTTGACCTATACAGCTTTATTATCAATCCTTAGAAACAGAATTCAAGCCATTATGGTGGCGCATGCCTTAAGTCCTAGCATTTGGGAGGCAGAGGTAGGGGGATTTCTGTGAGTTTAAGGACACCCTGAGACTACATAATGAATTCCAGGTCAGCCTGAGCTAGAGTGAGACCCTACCTCAGAAAACCAAAAAGAAAAAGAAAGGAAGGAAGGAAGGAAGGAAGGAAGGAAGGAAGGAAGGAAGGAAGGAAGGAAGGGGGAAGAGAGAGACAAGGAAAGAAAAGAGAGAGAATTCAACAGCTGTGAAGATAGCTCAGTGGTTAAATACATTTCCTTACAAAGCCTGACAGCCCAGGTTTGATTCCCCAATACCCACATAGAGCCAGATGCCCAAAGTGGTCATGTGTCTAGAGTTTCTTTGCAGTGGCCAATCCTCCCCCTCTGCTCACAAATAAATGAGAATGTTTTTTAAAAGAAAATATAATTCAAGAATCTCCAGAAACATTTTCTTCATTGTGTAAGATGACCATTTTGTTTTTCTTCTTCTTCAAGCCCAACTTTGAAAAATGTTCATCCACTGGAGTTCCATCCTTCTCTTAGCCTGGTCAGGCTCATCCCCCAAGCCTTAGAGCACCTGCTGCGCGAAGTCCGCCATGCCCACAAGCCCCCATCACCCAGTGGGCTCGCCCTGCTGGAGCTACGTGTCCTGCGGCTGGCCCTGGAACTGTGGCTCACCCCATCCCAGCCTGAGGCCTGGTACAGTGCGCAACTCCAGAAAGATGTGGGTTCTTTCTGCAGGGGACACTTGGGTCCTTGGCAAAGAGAATGTTTCCTTCCAGATGTTACTATTTAGCTGTGTTTTGCTGTTTGGCTCCGTTCCCTTCTATTTGGCCAGAGACAGAGCACAGCCCTAGGACCTGCCAATATTTTCACGTGATTCTTTTTGGACAAAGTTTCTAGTTTATAAGGATATTGCTATAATTAAAATTAAATGGAGGATTACATAAGTATGTGAGAAGTATTTTCTCATTTCTCATTGGCATTATGACAATACACAGTATGCTTGTGTACTGGGGGAGACATTGGTAAGTGAGAAGGTCTGCAAAGTCCAGCTCTCCAATACTTCATGGCTAAAGATGTGCTTAACAATGTCTGTGGAGCCTGTAATTGCTCTTGCATCCTGTTTGGCTTCCGTTAAGGCTACCAAGGCTGAGCTTACCCAGTGGGCACCACCTGCCAAATTACCTGGTCCTTTGTCTTCTCGTCTCCTGCCTAAACTAAAATTCATCTAAAAATTAATTTTAAATTGAGCAAAATAAATTTATAGAGCCTTTAGTGAAACTGGAAAGGCAAGGACACAGTTTAACCTGAACAAAATCACTCGAAAGCTGGGCCTGGTGGTGCAGATCTGTCATCTCAGCTCCTCGGGTGGCTAAGGTAGGAGGATCACAAGTTTAAGGAGAGTCAGGCCAGTTTGAGTTCTATGGAAAGATTCTGACGCAAAGTTTTTTGCAAGTAAAAAGAGGGCTGAGTAAGTACTCAGTGGAAGAGTGCTTACTTAGCTTGCATGAGGGTGCAGGTTTGACCCTTAACACTACAAAAATAATAAATATAAATAAGTAAATAAAGCCACTCAAATGCACTCACCATTATTGTTTTTCTAAATTCGAGTATTCCTCATATACATAGGATGTGACCAAACATTTCATGCATTGTTACCTTCTATTTCTCTCAGTTAATATTATATCATATATTTTCATATTTTCTACTAGATTTTTAAAAATAGTCTGTTTATTTAAGAAAGACAGAGACAGAAAGAAGTAGAGAGAGGGGTGGGGAGGAAGTGTGTATGGGTGTACAGGGTCTCCTGCCAATGCAAACAAACTCTAGACATATGCTCCACTCTGTGCATATGGCTTTACATGGGTACTAGGAAGTTGAACATGGACCATTAGGCTTCGCAAGCAAGTGTCTTTAACTGCTGAGCCATCTCTCCAGCCCCTCTACTAGTTTTTTTTTTTAATTTACTTTTATTTATGTGTGAGCAGAGAGAGAGAGAGAGAGAGAAAGAGAAATAGAGAGAAGAGAGACAGAGAGAGAGAATGGGCTCACCAGGGCCTGTAGCCACTGAAATGAACTCCAGAAGCATGCGCCCCCTTGTGCATCTGGCTTACAAGGGTACTGGGGAATTGAACCAGCATCCTTTGGCTTCGCAGGCAAGCACCTTAACCACTAAGCCATCTCTCCAGCCCAGCCCCCTACTAGTTTTTATACTCAGCTTTGTGACCACATAATATTCTTAATGATGAATCATAACTTCTCTAACCATTTCCTTAGGGTAGACATCTAATTGGTTTTTTTAATATTATATTTTTATAATTTATTTAGTTATTTGAGAGAGAGAGAGAAAGGGAAGCAGATAGAAAGAGAGAAAATAGGTTTAGCAGGGCCTCCAGCCACTGCAAACATTATGTGGTGGTTAGTGGAGAATCAAACTCAGGCCCTGAGGCTTTGCAGGCAAGTTCCTTAACTGCTGAGCCATCTCTCCAGCCCACAAATGTTTTCTAGTTTTTCATTATTATTAAAAATGTTGAGCTGGGCATGGTGGTGCACGCCTTTAATCCTGGCACTTGGGAGGCAGAGGTCAGAGGATCGCAATGAATTCAAGGCCAGCCTAGGACGACAGACTGAGTGCCAGATCAACCTGGGCTAGAATGAAACCCTATCTTGAGAAAAAGCAAACAATGCTGAGTTGGAAAGATGGCTCAGTGGCTAAGGCATTTTGCTTGCAAAGCCTGACGGCCTGGGTTTGATTTCCCAGTGCCCACATAAAGCCAGATGCATAAGGTGGTGCATGTGCCTGGAGTTCATTTGCAATGGCACAGGGACCTGGTGCTCCCGTTTTCTCTCTCTCACTCGCTTTCTCTCTCCCCTTGCAAATAAATAAATAAAAATCAAAAATCAAAACAATGCTAAAGGCTGCACTTGCACCTGCACACATACAAATACATACATAGAAAAGTAAACTAAAACATCTTTGTGTTTCTAGCTATTTCCATATTTTGAGTTGATTCCTTTTGATAGATTCTTGGAAGCAGGATTGCAGAAATGAAATTTAATCTCAGATGCACATTAGCAGACTGCTTTCCAAAAGAGCTGTGCCAACTTATATGATGCTGTCAGCTAATGGAGAAGGGGCTGGTTCTGCTATAGTGCTATATATATATATATTGCTATAGTGCTAGGTGAACATAGAGTATCAGCTAATACCTGCATGTACATGAAGCATGACCTTATGCTCTTAGTTTACATTTCCTTGCTATTTATTGAGACTATTCTTGCATACATTTTGTTCCCAGGTAAAACTTTGTGAAAGTTTTGCTCTTTCCCTGTGCTTATCTATCTGTTGGATTTCTATCCACTTACATGAGCTTTTCTGAAGTACAATTTCCACTGTTTTGTCTATTATATTTTCGACAAATATCTTTCTCATTTGCCTCTGTGGAGAATTTTTTTTGGTAGGGTCTCGCTCTAGTCCAGGCTGACCTGAAATTCACTATGTAGTCTCAGGCTGGCCTCAAACTCACAGTGATCCTTCTACCTCAGCCTCCCAGGTGCTGGGATTAAAGGCATGTGTCACCAAGCCCAGCGTTGCTCTGATTTTTTTACCTTTTTTTTTTTTAAAACCCAAGGGGTAGGGTCTTGCTCTAGCCCATGCTATCTGGAATTCACTATGTAGTCTCAGGGTGGCCTCAAACTTATGGGGATCCTCTTATTTCTGCCTCCCAAGTGCTGGGATTAAAGGTGTGTGCCTCCATGCCTGGCTATCTCTCTGGTATTTTTACATAAAATTCTTATTTTAATATCCTCATATCTGTTGACCATTTCCTTTGTGACTTCATCTGCCCGCCTAAACGCAGAAAGAAAATCTTCATACAGATGTTTCATATTTGTCTTATTTTATTACAATTTTAAGGGTTTGATTTAATTTTTAAAATATTTAACTCCTTTACCATTTCACTGGAATGTATGCACATGTGTATGATGTGTGAGGTATAAATCAAAATTGAATTTTCTCCAAGTTATGAGCCATTTCTCTTTCCATGTAATGAGGATTCTTTTCATGCTGTCTCATACCATATTTAAATATGAGACCATATTTAAGAAAGCTATCTAAAAGTCACCACTAAACTGTAGTGTGCATTTGGGACACTCACACCGCCTCATGGTACCATATTTAAGGATGTTTTTGACATTCTTTAATAAATTTTGGTGAGCACCTGGGACACTTGTTTAGTCTCATCTTGATCCCATAGCTCTAATTATTTTTTAAATGGATTCAAATGTGGACCCCCAAAATGCTCAATATTCATATTAATCTTTTGTACTAGAAAACAGAGAGAGGGTTAAAGGCACTTGCTTGCAAAGGTTGATGGCTTGGGTTCGATTCCCCAGTACCCATGTAAAGCCAGATGCACAAAATGGTGTATGTGTCTGGAGTTTCTTTGTGGAGACAGGAGACCCTGGTGTACCCATACTCTGTCTCTCTGTTGCTCTTTCTCTCTCTCTTTCTAATAAATAAATAAAACATTTAAAAAGGAAATAGAGGCTTATAATCCCAGCCACGTGGTTGAGGCAGTGGGATTACAAGTTCAAGGCCAGCCTGGGAAACTTAGTGATATACTGTTTCAAAATAAATAAAAGGAGGGTTGGCGATGGGACCCTGTATGAGGCCCTGAGTTCAATCCCAAACATGCACGCATGCACAGTTAAAGGTTGTTTCAGATTCCTCATTGCTAAGAGAGAATAATTTGATAAAAATGAAAGTGGAGCTGGAGAGATGGCCTAGTTGTTAAGGCGCTTGCCTGAAAAGCCAAAGGACCCAGGTTCGACTCCCCAGGACCCATATAAGCCAGATGCACAAGGGGGTGCATGCATCTGGAGTTCATTTGCAGTGGCACGCTCATTCTCTCTCTCTCTCTACCTGCCTATTTCTGTGTCTCTCTAAAAAAAAAAAATATTTTAAAAAATGAAAGTGATTTGACATATGTGGAAATATTTGAACATTTTAAAGCTAAAATTAGAATGGTTTATTTTAAAAAATGCTATTCACCACCCATATAATTCTTTTTTTTTGCGGGGTTTTTAGGGTTTTTTTCAGGCTGACCTGGAATTTTTCTCAGGGTGACCTCGAACTCATGGGATCCTCTTACCTCTGCCTCCCAAGTGCTAGGATTCAGGTTGACCTTTTTTTTTTTTTTTTTAGAAGGGTCTAACTCTAGCTCAGGTTGACCTGGAATTCATTCATTCACTCTGTATTCTCAGGGTGGCCTCAAACTCACGGCGATCCTCCTACCTCTGCCTCCCGAGGGCTGAGATTAAATGTGTGCGCCACCACGCCCAGCATGGACCTTGTTCTGTAGTCCCAGGCTGGCCTTGAGCTCACAGCAATCGTCTTACCTCTGTTTCCTGAGTGCTGGGATTAAAGGCATGTGCCCCCATGCCCAACGAAAAATAATTCTTTTTTTTTTTTTTTTTTTCCAGGTTTTTTTTTGTTTTTGTTTTTGTTTTTTTTTGAGGTATGATCTCGTTCTAGTCCAGACTGATCTGGAATTCACTATGTAGTCTCAGGGTGGCCTCAAACTCATGGCAATCCTCCTACCTCTGCTTCCTGAGTGCTGGGATTAAAGGGGCCACCACGCCCAGCTGAAAAACAATTCTTAAAATCTATTTCTATTAAGATTTTTTCCCCAATTTCTATGTTTAGACTTGAAGCATTTATAATCATGATCACATTTATCATAATGATGACAAAAGTACTTTTGCATATATTAGCAGTCCTAACCTCTTCAACAGCCCTATTAGGTAGCAATAGCTATTAGTATCTGGTGGTGGGGGGAGCCCAGAAAATATGGACCAGGATGTGTGTCACTAGCAGTATTGTTTTTGAGCATATGTGAACTTTCTTTTTTACTTTTTTTTTTTAAATGACTGGTTTGCTTTTCAGCTGTTTTCAGCTAAAGTGATGGGTGATCCGTTTCTAGTGGAGGAGATAGGCCTACTTGCCCTCAAGTCAGCTGCAGACGAAGGACAGAAGCCGAGCCGAGATTCCCGTACGCTGTTCTTGGAAACCTTTTCCAAGCTTCTGGAGCTCCTGACCCTCCGCCACCGCCTGATAGAAATGAGTGTGGCCAGTGCATGCTTGGCTCGGTCAGTGCTGGCGAGCTCCATGGCTCGCCATGTATAGTACAGTATCGTATCGTATCGCCATGTATAGTACAGTATCGTATCGTATCGTATTGTATTGCCATGTATAGTATAGTATAGGAAAGGAACAGCAGCCCCAGCTCTCACTGCTTACAAGCCTGGTGCCTCTGTCCCCACACAGCAGCCAGAATCACTTTTCTAATGGCTAAAGAGATCCCCTTGCCTGACTGTTCCTTCCTTCTTCTATGACTCCCCAAGCTCCTCTCTGATCATTCAGCTAGGCCAGGTTCTCCCAGTCATACCCCTGTTTCCTCTTCATCCAGCACATCTGCCCTTTTACTTGGACACTAAATATTGACCTGTCATTGTTTCTGCTGGCATAAGCTCCTTGAATGTGAAAGCCCTGCCAGGCTGTTTATTGTGGTATCCTGTGACCTGGCACTGCTTTAACAGAACATCTGAGGCTAGGTAACTTATAAAGAACGCAGGTTTGCTTCTAACAATTCTGGATGCTGAGAAGTCCAGAGTGAAGGGGGCCACATCTGCCAAGACCCTTCTTTCTATATCAGCCCAAGACAGAAGATCAAGGGCAATAGAGTACGTCTTTGCTTGTGTGCACAGGTGTAGGGGGGAGAGAGGAGGAAGAAGAGGATAAGCGGGAGGAGGATATGGAGGAGAGACAGAAGAGAGAGAAGGGGCTGGAGAGGTTGTTCAGTGGTTAAAGGCACTTGCTTACAAAGCCTGATAGCCCAGGTTCGATTCCCCAATGCCCATGGTAAAGCCAGATGTAAAAAGAGTGGTGCATGTGTTGGAGTTGTTTTTATTTTAATTTTTTATTATCACTTATTTATTGATTTGAGAGAGATACAGAGATACAGAAATAGGCAGGTAGAGAGAGAGAGAGAGAGAATGGGCATGCCAGGGCCTCCAGCCACTGCAAACAACTCCAGATGCACGTGCCCTCTTGTGCATGTGGCTTATGTGGGTCCTGGAGAATCCAGCCTCAAACTGGGGTCTTTGGGCTTCACAGGCAAGCATTTAACCGCTAAGCCATCTCTCCAGCCCCATGTGTTGGAGGGTTTTTTTGCAGTGGCAGGAGGCCCTGGTGCACCCATTCTCTTCTCTCTAAATAAATAAATACATACATACTTTTTTCAAAGGCGAGGAGGAAGAAGTTCTCTTATCAGGAACACACTCCCACACTATCTAACCCACTTCCTCAATAACACCCTAGCCCTCGCAACCTAGTTCTCTCTCAAAAGTCCCACTTGTCAGCAATCTTTATCAGGGATTATTTTATTTTATTTTACTTTATTTTGTCTTTTTTTTTTTGCGGTGCTGAGGACTGAACCCAGGGCCTTGCACTTGCTAGGCAAGTGCTCATCCACTGAGCTAAATCCCCAACCCCTGTTTTATTTTATTTTATTTTATTTTATTTTATTTTATTTTTATTGACAACTTCTATACTTACAGATAATAAACCATGATATTTCCCTTCCCTCCCCCCTTTCCCCATCAGAACTCCACTCTCCATCATATCCCCTCCTTCTCTCCATTAGACTCTCTTTTAATTTGATGTCATCATCTTTTTCTTCTATTATAAGGGTCTTGTGAAGGTGTTGCTAGGCACTGAGAGATCACAGATATTGAGACCAATTTCTGTCTGCACAGTTGCATTGTAAGGAGCGGTACCCTTCCTTTGACTCTTACATTCTTTCTGCCCCCTCTTCCACAATGCACCCTGAGCCTTGGAGGATGTGACAGAGATGTTTCAGTGCTGAACACTCCTCCATCCCTTCTTCTCAGCACTATGTTTTGGGTCATCCCAGTGGTCATCGCCATCTGAAAAGAGAAGCTTCTCTAACCAAAAGTGAGAGCAGCATTAATATGTGAATATGAACATTAAGTGTACTGCTTTGAGGGCAGTTTGGTGGGAATAGTATATACATTTAGTCAGACAAGAACAGGCTTTATACCCCTAAGGCTCAAGACTTCCCCTGCCATAGGCTTTTGATTAGGTTTTTTCAGTACCAGGAATGTATTCCCTCCTGTAGAGCGGACCTTCAGTCCAATTAGAGAGCAGTTGGTTTCCCCCAGAGTAGACATTATCAGGGATTAATTTTTAACACATGAACTTGGGGAACATTCAAGATATAGCATTTGGTTCAGGTCCTGAGTCCTTCTAAGCCTCTGGAAATACTGGCTAAATTTGCTCTTGAATGCACTGAAATTGATCGGCAGAGGGCTGGGAGGCGGGAGAGTGAGACCCTACCTCGAAAAAAAAACCTGATCACTGTGCCCTCAGCTTTCTCGCCTCCAGAACCGTGGTACAGTGAAGTTCTGCTGTTTCAGACACTGGGCACTTGGTGGTTCCACGGTACTTAGTCACATGTCGCAGCAGGGTAGCACACAAATACATGTGTGATTTAACTCAGCCTTCACTGCCAACTTCTCAGAGTGAGAACCGGGTTAGAACAGGGGAGTGAGGGGATGGGGAAGGCATTGCAGACGTGCAAGGCTGAGCTGGCAGAGGGACATCTGAACAGAGCCACAGTGCAGGCCATGGAAGTGGGGAACCGGAGCTCAGAGGTGAGTCAGGATAGAGACAGGGGTCACAGAGGCTCACAGGATGGGT
Organism: Orientallactaga sibirica; assembly: GCA_036365145.1. Taxonomy (NCBI): domain Eukaryota; kingdom Metazoa; phylum Chordata; class Mammalia; order Rodentia; family Dipodidae; genus Orientallactaga; species Orientallactaga sibirica. The sequence goes on from JAEOAD010000020.1 coordinate 26,162,918, forward strand.
TGGTTTCAGGGTCTTGGGTTGGATGGATTCCTCAAGGTAGATGTAGGAGATAAAAAGAGGACCACCAAGGCTGGACCCTCCCACCCCCCCCCAAAAAAAAACCCACAAAAACTTGAAAGCCAGAAAAGACTGAGGTAGGGGAGTTGTGAGGCAAAGCACAAGGATCCAAGAGAACGCAAGTGTTGTGAGAGAGACCGAGGGCCAGCTGCAAAGAGCTATGAGAGAAAATGGTGAACACTGGTCGCCTCACGAGGGCTCTGGAGACAGAAGCCGGTCTAGAGGAAATGAAAGTTAAGGAGCTATTCAAGTGCATCTCCATCTTGACCTCCTTTCTGCTGTCTGTACCTGACACAGCCAGAACAGGACCCGGGATCTTTCTGGTTTATTCGCTTCACACAGTGCTGGGTTTATTCTTGTTTAACTTTGCTTAATTTCTGTTCAAGAGAAAATACGAACAGATGTCCTTGGCTTTTTTTTTTTTTTTAAGACTCTATAAGGAAATGGCAAAGGAAATGGGTTTTGAAGAATTTCATTTGTTCCTGAGGCCTGTTTTCTTTGAGTTGGCATTACCCAAGAACAAGATGGACCAGCCACCTTCTGTCTTTATGACGTCTCTGCTGGAGGACAGTGGTCGGGTAGACAGGTAAGTGTCAAGAAAGTCAAAGTGAAGATGCTGTTATGACCAGCAACAATAGTTTCTTTCACCACTAGACACACAAGTGTAATTGCATTTCTAAATTCTTTCTTTATAGTCTATCTGCCATGATGTTCACTCTGCAATCCCAGGCTGGCCTTGAACTCACAGCAATCCTCTTACCTCCTCTGCCTCCCAAGTGCTGGGATTAAAGGTGTGTGTCATCACACCTGGCTCGCTCACCCTTCCTTCCTTCCTTCCTTCCTTCCTTCCTTCCTTCCTTCCTTCCTTCCTTCCTTCCTTCCTTCTTCTTCTTCCTTTCTTCTTCTTCTTCTTCTTCTTCTTCTTCTTCTTCTTCTTCTTCTTCTTCTTCTCTCTCTCTCTCTCTCTCTCTCTTTCTTTCTTTCTTTCTTCTCACTCTAGCCCAGTCTGACCTGGATTATGTAGTCTCAGGGTGGCTTCAAACTCATGGCGATCCTCCTACCTCTGCCTCCCAAGTGCTAGGATGAAAGGTGTGCGACACCACACCCAGCTTTTCTTTTTTTAATAAGAGGGGTAAAAGAATATTTCAATCAAGAGGAATAACTAGATTTTAAAACACAGAACCAGCGCTCGCTTTGGCAGCACATATACTAAAGTTGGAACAAGCCGGGCATGGTGGCGCACGCCTTTAATGCCAGAACTTGGGAGGCGGAGTAGGAGGTTCACTGTGAGTTCAAGGCCACCGTGAGACTGCATAGTGAATTCCAGGTCAGCCTGGGCTAAAGTGAGACCCTACCTCAAAAAAAAAACTTAAAAAGAAATTGGAACAATACAGAAAAGATTAGCACGGCCCCTGCACAAAGATGACATGCAAATTCATGAAGCATTCCATATTTAAAAAAACAATAACAGGGGCTGGGGGAATGGCTTAGCTGTTAAGGCGTTTGCCTGCAAAACCAAAGGACCCAGGTTTGATTCCCCAGGATTCACATTAGCCAGATGAACAGGGGGCGCACGCATCTGGAGTTCATTTGCAGTGGCTGGAGGCCCTGGCGCACTCATTCTCCCTCTCTCTTTTCTTCTTTCTCTGTAAATAAATAAATAAATAAATACACAGAATTAGGGGCTGGAGAGATGACTCAGTGGTTAAAAACACTTGCTTGCAAAGCCTGACATTCCAGGTACAATTCCCCAATACTCACATTAAGCCAGCTACACAAAGTGGCACATTAGTCTGGAATTCATTTGCAGTAGCAATAGGCCCTGGCATGCCCATTTGCTCTCTCTCTCTCTCTCTCTCTCTGCCTCTGTCTCTCTCTCTCTTTCTCTGTCCTTACAAATAAACAATAAATAGAAATGGAATTTAAAAAAAAAACAGAGTCATTGAGAAGTGAAAGAACCAGGTTACAGAACTGAAATGAAAGCACAGGCCCCACAGCTTCCTAGAACATGTTGCTTCTAAGTAGAGGGAAGGATGAGGGGTGCTCTCACTTTCTGAGACCAGGAAAAAGTGGCATTTGATTTCTTTTTCTTTTTTTTGCGTGTGTGTGTGTGTGTGTGTGTGTACATCTGTCTTTGCATCTCTGTGTGAGTGTGCACATATGTGCATGTACGCAAGAATGTGAAAACCAGTGGTTGATTGGGGAGGGAGGGTCTTCCACAGTTGCTCTCCATCTCATTCTTTGAGACAGGGTCTCTTGCAGAACCTGGATCTCACTGGTCCACTAGACCAGCTGGCCAGTAAACCTAGGAATCCTCCCGTCTCTACCTCCCCTGTGCTGGGAGTGTAGGCACATGCTGTGGTCATCTCCCAGTTTTATTTATTTTCTTTATTTTACGTTTTATTTATTTATTTAAGAGAGAGAAAGAGGCAGAAAGAAAGCGAGTGCACCAGGGCCTTCAACCTCTGCAAATGAACTCTAGATGCACGTGCCACCTTGTGCATCTGGCTTACGTGGGTCCTGGGGCATTGAACCTGGGTCCTTTAGTATTGCAGGCAAGTGTCTTAACCACTAAGTCATCTCTCCAACCCAGTCCCCAGTTTTTACATGGGTGCTGAAGATCAAACCCAGGTCCTTCTTGTGCTTGCACTGTAAAGACTGAGCTGCCTCTGGGGGCCATTTCCATTATACAGTGTGCTAATCTCACATGCAGGTGCCATCTCAGTCAGCCTCTTTGTTGGAAGCCAATACCAACCGATAAAGTCTCTCTCATGGCCCAGAGGATTAGCCCATTGCCTGGGAGGAAGCACTCTTATCAGCAGCCATCCACAATCTACTCAGCTAGCGGAATGCGTGCGTGCATGTGTGTGTGCGCGTGCGTGTGTGTGTGTGCGCGCGCGCGTGCCCATTCGTGTGCATGCATTGCAGGTGGAGTCCAGATGACAGCCTGTGGTGTTGCTTCTCAGGATCCATTGTCATCTTTTTTTAAGAGAGGATTTTATTTTTAAAAATATTTTATTTATTGATTTTCAAGGAGAGAGAATGTACACACCAGGGCCTCTAGCCACTGCAAATGAACTCCAGATGCATGTGCCCCTTGTGCATCTGTCTTACGTGGGTCCTGGGGAATTGAACCTCGGTCCTTTGGCTTCACAGGCAAATGCCTTAACCTCTAAGCCATCACTTCAGCCCCACCCCCATCATCATTTTTGAACAGTGTCTCTCACTGGACTGGATCTTGCCAAGTAGGCTAGACTATCTGCCTCTCTCTCTTAGAAAGAAAGAAAGAAAGAAAGAAAGAAAGAAAGAAAGAAAGAAAGAAAGAAAGAAAGAAAGAAAGAGGGAGGGAGGAAGGAAAGAAAGAGAGAGATAAAGGAAGGAAGAAAAAAGAGGACAGGAAAGAAAGGAAAAGAAAAGAAAAAGTAAGGAAAGAAAAGAAAACAAAAGAAAAGAAAAGAAAAGAAAGGGGAAAAGAAAAGGAAATAAGAGAAGTATCAAAAAGACTTTAAACATGAAGTGCCACCATCACCAAACAGTGGAAACTGAGTCCAGTGAGGGCCAAAAAGACTCCAGAGCTGTCCAGTCCGGGGTTGGAATGTGGTCTTGTGGAAACTCGGCTGCTACTACTAATGTTCCAGATCTGGTCCCATGCCTTCTCTGCCATCGGGACTGGCATCTCTCGATCACTGGCACAGCACTTCATCACAACTTCATTCTCTTCTTACAGATACACTCCTACTAACCTTGTCTTAGCCATCTCGGAGGTGGATGAGAACCAAGTTGGCAAATTTAGTTTTTATACCAAAGAAGCCATCCTTAAGGTAAATTGTTTCTGTGATTTTTAAGAAAAGAAGCTAATGCTAAAAATAAAAAAAGCTAAAGTAAAAGAAAGCAACTTTTTATATGTTCCTAAAAATGCTATTTAATTCATATATATTTGGTTTTCATTTATAGAAAAATGCTTTCCTTTATTAGTAATAATAATGGCCTTGCCTTGTTAGTGTGGCTTGAGCCACAGACATTGCAATGTCACATAGAATAACTTACGTTAAACAGGAACAGGAAGTACGTGTAGGGGCTGTAGAGATGGCTCAGCGGTTAAAGGTGCTTGCATGCAAAGCCTGCAGCCTGGGGTTGATTCCCCCACATCCATGTAAAGCCAGTTGCACAAAGTGACACATACATCTGGAATTCATTTGCGGCAGCAAGACGCCCTCCCCCCCCTTTCTCTCAAATAAGTATAATAAAAATATTTTTATAAAGGAAGTATACTCAGCAAACCACCTTTGCATTGAGCTTTTGAAGTATACAATTAGTAGTGGAACTCTTATCTGATCTTTGGAAACCTGGTGCTGTTTTTTTCCCAGGCCCCTTGGATTTCTTTGTATTTATATGAGCGTTTTTTAAAGATTTTATTTTTCCTTCCCTCTTTCTTTCTTTCTTTCTTTCTTTCTTTCTTTCTTTCTTTCCTTTCTTTATTAGAGACAGAGAGAGGGAGAGTGAGAATAGGCGCACCAGGGTCTCTAGCCATTGCAAGTGAACTCCAGACGCATGTGCTCCCTTGTGCATCTGGCTTATGTGGGACCTGGAGAATCGAACCGGGGTCCTTAGGCTTCGCAGGTATGCACCTTAACCACTAAGCCATTTCTCCAGCCCTATGTGAGCATTTTAAAGACATTAATCGATCTAATCTTGGCTTGTAAGAGTGGCAGTCCATATACTTTGTCAGAGCCTCCCCATTCTTCCCTGACCATAGGGAAAACCACACAGATGTGTAGCTTGGAGGCTGCCTGCCTGTGATGCAATCCTGCCTGGGGGAGACTGGATGCAGTCTGATGGCTGATCAATAAAGATCACAGCACACCCTGCAGTTAAATTCATAGGTGATTTTACACACTGGATAAGTGATCATCTCTACTTCACCTTAAAAAAATTTTTTTAAATTAATTAATTAATTTATTTATTTGCAAGCAGAGAGAGAGGTAGAAGACAGACAGAGAGAACCTGTGCACTAAGGCTTCCAGCTGCTGCAAACCGATTACAGATGTATACGCCACCCTGTACATCTGGCTCCACGTGGGTACTGGGGAATCAAATTCTGGTCGTTAGGCTTTGCAGGCAAGCACCTTTCACTGCTGAGCCATCTCTCCAGCCCTTCACCTCTTTATTTACGGAAACAATTCCTAATGCTCTTCACATTTTCTTCCTTAGCTCTTGTTACATTCAGGAGTGGAAAATATGCAGGTGACTCTTGCATGTCAAGCTGCTCAGAAAAACGCTTTGATGGTGGCCATTCAACAGGCATCCTTCTATCACACTCCACAAGTGGGCTGCCCTGCTGAAGTCAAGGTCAGCCTGTATGATGGAGAGGGACCAGAGGTGTGCGGCCACTGCCACAGCTAATGTCTGGCCGTCCTTGCTCCTCCCTCCCTCCCTTTTTTCCTTCCTTTCTCCCTCCCTCCCTCCATTCCTTTCTTTCTTTTTTCCTTCTTTTCCTCCCTTCCTCCTTCCCTTATTTTCCTCTCTTCCATTTTTCCTTCCTTCTTCTAATCCCTCTATCCTGTTCCTTTCTCTCTCTTTCCTATCTGTGTAGGAACAACAAATCCAATTTCTCATACTAAGTACAGCACAGATCACTTCTGTGACCCTCCAAAATATGAGGATTTTTTCCCCACTAACAAGCAAGCAATTTTGCAGAGACACCATCTGGGCGGGCTGGAATTCAACTCAATTCTGACACCATCCACCGGAGATAGTGGCAGATCCCATATATTAAGGTGTCCTTCCCCAAACTGCTCCAAATTCAGACCCAGTCACAAGTCTGCACCTCCAGAACTTCTGACTGACTGCCTACAAATTAGACTTCCCACAGCCCCTCGGTCAAGTGGTTGAGAACTCAGGGAAACACTACATATTATAAATGATTTAAAAGTATTTTTATTTATTGCCAGACGTGGTGGTGCACTTATTGAATCCCAGCACTCGGGAGGCAGAGGTAGGAGGATCACCATGAGTTCAAGGCCATCCTGAGATTACATAGTTAATTCCAGGTTAGCCTGGACTAGAGTAAGACCCTACCTTGAAAAAACAACAATAACAAAAAGTATTTTTATTTGTTTATTTGCAAGAAGAGAAAGATTGAGAGAGAGAGAGAGAGAAAATAGTTGCACCAGGGCCTCTTGCTGCTGCAAACAAACTCCTGATGCCTGCACCACTTTCTGCATCTGGCTTTATGTGGGTACTGGGGAATTGAACCCAGGCCATCAGGCTTTTCAAGCAAGTGCCTTAACTGCTGAGCCATCTCTTCAGCCCTTATAAAAGGTTCTCTAGGGCTGGGGAAATGGCTTAGGGGTTAAGGCACTTGCCTGCGAAGCCTAAGGATCCAGGTTTGATTCCCCAATTCGCATGTAAGCCAGATGCACAAGGTGGCACGTGCCAGGTGAACGTTTCTCCTAGTTCTTGTGTCACAAAGGAATGAAGCCAGCTGAGAGACACAGCTTAAGAGTTAGTTAGTTAGTTAGCAAAACAGAGCAAAGGATAGCCCTCCAAAGAGAGACTGGAGTAGGCTGAGGTGCAAAGGAAGAATAACTGTTCTTTACTGTGTGATTTTTTAATTCTTATGAATATTCATGAGGTAGATGGCATAATCATGAGGTGAAGTGACCCTTTCTTCCCCTTCTAAATCTTGGTGGACCCCATCTCCCTTTTAGGATATTTCTTCCTATGATCATCTTGAAAAGTCCACAGGGGGTGGGGATCAAAACTACAATAAAGGGCTGGAGACATGGCTTAGTGGTTAAGGCGCTTGCCTGCAAAGCCAAAGGACCCTGGTTTGATTCCCCAGGATCCACATAAGCCAGAAGCACAAGGTGGCACCCACCTCTGGAGTTCGTTTGCTGTGGCTGAAGGTCCTGGCATGCCTTTTTTCTCTCTCTCTTTCTCAAATAAAAATAAATTTAAAAAAAATTTTTTTAACCTACAATGCAAATGATTTGCTAATGGGTTTGTTGAGGATGCAAGACCTCCTTTAGAACACATGAATGGAGTGGCTTCTGGGAAAGCCCCTGGTGCCTGGGTTTCTATTATAGCGAAAAGAAGGTAAGAACAGCTTCAAGTATTTTTAGCCTCAGAAGGGTATTCTAACCATCAGGAAACAGCTACCAAGACCCGGCTTCCTTGGTTACCTCATATCTAACTCCTTGTCTACCTGGTCTCAGGGAGGAAGACCCAGCAAAGGCTTGTCTGTCCAGATTCCTCCAGCACATGGGCCTAGGGCAGACGCCCTTCTGCAATGGGGTCTTATCTATTATCAGATAAATGTCAAAGAAGTTAAGATTAGAGCTTCTACTACCTGCCCTGGAGAAGGAAATTCCAGTTTCCACAGCCTGCTTTGAAGAGAAAAAGGAGCCCTTGGAAAGCTGGGAAAGGTGTGGGCGGGAGGAGACTGGACTGCTGTCTGAGGCCTGCTTCTGAGGACTACAAGGACGCAACATCATCACTAGTCAGGAAATAAAAAGTGTTACGGGGGTTAGGAGTCGAGAGTAACAAAGGGATACGAAACCTATCATATCATATTTTCTTTCTATCTTCCTTCCCTCCTTCTTCTCCTCCCTACCTTCTTTGTAATTTGCGAATCGGTGGATGACCAGATCTTTACTGAGTATCTTCACTGTAGAAATATGCTAATAACTTTTCCTTTATGTATAACTCTATGATGTTAATGTACTGAAGTCACAGCATATCAGATTATTCCTTTAAAGTGCCTACTAAAACAGTTCCAAATATATTCACAGGAACATGCCACGATCACTACCACTGATTTCAAAATCCATTTTAGCACTTTCATGAGAAGCCCTGTGCCCATCAGCAGTCAGTGGTGTTTCCACTTCCTTTGTCTCTAGACATGCCTGTCTTCACCATTCACATAAACAGAATCAATTATATAACGCACAGCCTTGCATGTTTGGCTTTTCCTCACTTACTATAATATTTTTTAAAGTTTATCCATGTTATATAGTATGTATCAGACCTTCACTCCTTTTTATTGCTGGAACAATATTCCATCATGCTATATTTTGTGTATCCATTCATCAATTGACATACGTTGGGTTGTCTTGTCTTTACGACTATTAGAACTGAGCTGCTGTGAGCATCCACACATGGGGACCAGAGCACCCATGATCCCAGAATGGAGACCCTTCAGTGACTGTAGCCCAAGAGCAAAACTCAACATTCTTAGCTAGGTATAAAGACCTTCTCTATCTGACTCTAGCCTTCTAGCCTGTCCCTTCTACTGACCTTGACTCTAGCTAGAACCCTAAGTGTTCTGTACCCCCTCATGTCTCCACGCGTTCCCAGAATTTTACCCTCAGTCTCCCGCATCTTGTTTTTGTCTAGGGGATGCTCTGTGCTCACCAAGAGTCAACTAAATTATGACATCTTCCAGGAAGTGTGCGCTCATCTTTGAACTCTGCCGGAGTGAATGTCATGACTCCGTCGGACGGTACACGCGAGGGTGTAGCTCAGTAGGTGGAATGCTTGCCTAGTACACACAGGCCCTGCACTGTTGCTCCCCAGCAACACATAAATTATGGTGCATGCCTGTTGTTACAGCACTCTGGAGGTAGAAATAGGAGGATCCGAAGTTCAAGGTCATCTACTACATAACAAAATGGAGGCCAGCCTGGGATACATAAGACTCTGTCTCAAAAAAAAACCTTTATGGGGGCTGGAGGGATGGTTTAGTGGTTAAGGCACTTGCCTGTGAAGCCTAAGGTGCCATGTTCAACTCTCCAGATCCCACGTAAGCCAGACACACAAAGATAAGGCAAGTGCAAGGTCACACATGCCCACTAGGTGGTGCAAGTGTCTGGAGTTTGACTGCAGTGGCTGAGGCCCTGGGATGCAAATTCTTTCTCTCTCTCTCTCTTTCTCTCTCTCTGAAAAAAAACTATATGCTGTAATGTATACATACAATACACACATATATACATGTATAAATAATCTTTTTTTAACCAATGTGAAACAAGGGGCTTGTGACAGTATCCAGAGACATTGTAAGGGGACAGGAGGGAGGGTGGGAAAAAAGAAGGAGACAAGACAGAGCAAAAGCGAGTACTGCCACCAAAAGCCAAAGGAAAGGTGTGTTTCCAGAATGAATGAGGGCTGGGAGAGTGCTCAGTGGCACAGGCCCTTGCCTGAAAAACCAGACAACCCTGGTTCAATTCCCCAGTACCCATGTAAAGCCAGATGCACAGTGGTGCATACATCTGGAGTTCATTCATTCATAGTGACTGGAGGCCCTAGCACACTCATTCATTCTCTCTCTCTCTCTCTCTCTCTCTCTCTCTCTCCTCTCTCTCTCTTTCTGTCTGTAAATAAATAAATAAAAATGTTTTTCAAAAAGTAATGAGTCACTGAAGACATACGGATGACAAGTAGGCAAGGAAGAGATATTTAACACCACTAGTCACTAGGTCCCTGTACACTGAACTCCATTGAGAAATTCTTCCACACCCATTAGAATGGGAGAAATTTGTTGTTGTTGTTGTTGTTGTTGTTGTTGTTGTTTTCAAGGTAGGGTCTTGCTCTAGACCAGGCTGACCTGGAATTCACTATGTAGTCTTAGGCTGACCTCAAACTCAAGGTGATCCTCCTACCTCTGCCTCCCAAGTGCTAGGATTAAAGCGTGCGCCACCACACCTGGCGAGAAATTTTAAAGATGGGCCATCCCAGGTGTTGGCAAGAATATGGAAGAGCTGGAGTCCTGTGTACTATGCAAAATGGTCCAACCACCTTGGACAATGGCTTAGCAATTTCCTGACAAGTTAAACATATGCCTATCATATGAGCTAGCTATTTCACTTCTATGTATCTATCCAAGAGAAATGAGAACATGTGTCCACGCAAACATTTGTACATAAATGTTCGTAGCAGGTGTGTTAATAATACCCAAGAACTGGAAATAATCCAAATGACCATTAACAGGTGCATAAATAAACAAACTATGGCATGTCCATTCAGAGTACTACTCAGCAATGCAAAGAAACAAACTGCTGATACACGCGTGAATGAGTGAAGCCAGATTTAAAAAGAACAGCATGTCCTGCGGGACTTGATTTTTATGGAATTCTAGGAAGCCCATCCTGATCTCTAGTTGCAGCAGGAGGATCAGTGTGTGAGAAAAGGAGCAAGGAGAGAAAAATGTGGTGATTGTTTCACATTTGAGTGCATATGAAATACATCAGAATTTATCTGATTGTACACTTTAAATATGAGGTGTTGGGCTGGAGAGATGGCCCAGTGGTTAAAGGTGCTTCCTTGCAAAGCCTGACGGACTGGGTTTGATTCCCTAGTCCCCACATAAAACCAGATTCCCAAAGTGGTGTATGTATGTGCCTGGAGTTCCTTTGTAGTGGCAGGAGGCCCTGGCACACTCATTCTTTCTATCTATCTCCTTCTATCTCTCAAATAAATAAATAAAAATATAAAAAATGAGGTATTTATAAAATGTCAGATACTCCTCAATAAAGCTACTATTTTAGAAAGAACAAGAACTTGACAGGTATGAATGAAGAAGGGGAAAATGAGGCGGGTGGGTGGAGACTAACACGAAACTGTGTGACAGTCACAGACTTCATTGCTGACTGCTGAGCAACTCAGAGTCAAGGCTAGATGCCAGAGTTAAAGCACAAGAGGCTAATAGAAGAACCGGAGGATTTAATTAATTAATTTATTATTATTATTTTTTAATCAGATCGAGAAAGAGAGAGACAATTGGTGCCCCAGGGCCTCCAACCACTGTAACCAAACTCCAGATGTGTGTGCCATCTTGTGCACATGTGCGACCTTGTGCACTTGCATCACCTTGTACATCTGACTTACATGGGACCTGGAGAGTTGAATGTAGGCCCTTAGGCCTTGTTAGGCAAGTGCCTTAACAGCTAAGCCATCTCTCCAGCCCTAATTTTGTTTTGTTTTTGAGACAGGATCTTATATCTCAAGCTGGTCTCCAACTTACTATATTGCTGAGGATGGTCCTGAACTTCTGATCCTTCTGTCTCTACTCCAGAGTGCTGGGATTATAAGTACGCCCCCCCATGCCTGGCTTATGAGGTACTGGGGATGGAACCCAGGGCTTTGTGTATACTAGACAAGTATTCTCCCAATTGAGCTACGCCCCCGGCCTGGGAGGAATGTTTGTTGTTCTTACACTGGTCAGCTAGGGCGACTACAACAGAATAGATGGTTTGATCAATAGAAACAAATCTTTTCCCAGTTCTACAGACTAGAAGTTTTCTTTAATCTTTTGTTTTTATCTTCTTTTAAAAAATTATTTATTTATTCATTTATGAGAGAGGGAGAGAGAAAATGGGTGTGCCAGGGCCTCCAGCCACCACAAGCCCTGCAAGTGCCCTAACCACTGAGCATCACTCCAGCCCCGAGACTAGAAGTTTGAGACCAAAGTGCAGCTTGGTTTCTTGTAAGGGCTCGTCTGGCTGGGAGATGGAGCCTCTTGGCTGTGTCCTCATATCAAGGGGACAAGCAGGTGGGGAAACAAGCCAAGGAGAGCTCGGCTGTCTCTTTGTATATGATGCCAGTCTTGAAGTAAGTCCCTACTCTTAGGAATTCATTTAACCTTTACCGAACAGAGATCCCTCTATCACAACATACGGTAAAACTTTTTGGAGGCATATAAACGTGCAGTCTGTAGCAGTTATTTAGGAAGTTAGGTCAGCTGAGCATGGTGGTACACCTGTAATCCCAGCATTTGGGAGATAGAGACAGGAAGATAGTGAGTTTGAGGCCAGCCTGGGCTACATGAATCCCTGTCTCAAAAAAAGCAGGGTGTGGTGGCACACGCCTTTAAACCCAGCACTCGGGAGGCAGAGGTAGAAGGATCATTGTGAGTTCGAGGCCACCTTGAGACTACATAGAGAATTCCAGGTCAGGCTGGACTGGAGGGTAACTCTACCTCAAACAAACAAACAAAAGACCAACAGGAGGCTGGGGAAATAGCTTAGTGGTTAAGGCATTTGCCTGCAAAGCCCAAGGACCTTGGTTCAATTCCCCAAGACCCAGGTAAGCCAGATGCACAAGGGGCACATGTGACTGGAGTTCGTTTGCAGTGGCTAGAGGCCCTCGCATGCCCATTCTCTCTTTCTCTCTATCTGCCACTTGCTCTCTAATAAATAAATAAGAAACTGTGGCCCTTTCCTCCCTTAAAAAAAAAAAAACAGGGCTGGAGAGATGCCTCAGTGGTTATAAAGTACTTGCCTGCAAAGCCTAAGAACCCTAGTTTGATTCCCCAGTACCCACATAAAGACAGATGCACAAAGAGGCACATGCATCTAGAGTCTGTTTGAAGTGACTAGAGGCTCTAGCATGCCTATTATCTCTGTCTCTCTTCCCTCTGCCTTTCTTCCCTCTGTCTCTCTCTTTGTGCAAATAAATAAATAAATAAATTTTTAAAACCTTTAAAAAGAAACCATAGAGGGGCTGAAGAGATGGCTCAGTCACTAAATGCACTTGCCTGCAAGGCCTGAGAGCCTGGGTCTGATTCCCCAGCATCCACATAAAGCTACAAAGTGGTGCATATGTTTCAAGTTCATTTGCAGTTGCAGGAGGCCCCAGTGCCCCCATGCTCCCTCTCTTTGTGTCTGCCTCTTCTGGTCGCTCTCTCTTAGATAGATGATAGGTAGATGATAGATAGATAGATAGATAGATAGATAGATAGATAGATAGATAATAGATAGATAGATAGATAGATAGATAGATAGATAGATAGAGCTGGGCGTGGTGGTGCACACCTTTAATCCCAGCACTTGGGAGGCAGAGGTAGGAGGATTGCTATGAGTTCGAGGCTACCCTGAGACTACATAGTGAATTTCAAGTCAGCCTGAGCTAGAGTGAGACCCTACCTCGAAAAACCAAAAAAAAAAAAAAAAAAAAAAATAGGGAAAGAAAGAAGAAAGAAAAGGAAGAAAGAAAACGAAAGGAAGGAAGAAAGATATATTAGGCCAGGTGTGGTGGCACATGCCCTTTAATCCCAGCACGCTGGAGGCTGACATTTGAGGACAGCCTGGGCTACAGTGAGGTCCTGCTTAAAAATAAAATAAATAAAAAGGTCAGGTCTGAATTGAGAAGGAAACTTGAAGCAGCAAGAGTATTTAAAGAGTAAGAAGAAATGTGGAACTTTTGTAGGAAGGGGCAGAAAAAGAGAAAGCAGTTGAGCAAGGAAGTGAAAGCTGGGCGTGGTCAGAGCAGAGGGGGCTGTGAGGGAATCCAGGAGTGAGGGGCTTCACTGCGGGGCTTCTGTGGGCCAGGCTGGCAGAAAGCAAAAGAAATGCAGCCACTGGGAGCCGGCGTAGTAAAGCCCCATGGGCTGGGTGGTGTTCTGGATGAGGAAACCGGCTTTGAAAAGTTAAGGAAAACAGACCTGCCAGCAGGCAGAATCTGACTCAGAGGGCTCTTCTCTTTCCTTCCGCCCCTCCCAGGGCCTCGTAAGACTTCTAAAATGGTCTTCTGAAATGGTCCACACTGCTACTTCCAGTAGTCTGGGATATCACAAGGGTCTTGGGGGAAAAAATGGTTGGAAACTTTAGATTTTTTTTTCCCTAGGATTTCCTTTCTTTTGGCCTCACTCTTCTTTATTGTCAGTCATAAATTCAATAAGTATAACTCCTTGTTTATTTCAAAGTATGGCCTTTCCTCTGAAAAATTAACCCGTTTCTTTTAGCTAATTATGCTCTGTAGCTCTATAATAAGATGGCGCTGGAATATTGAAGACACTGGTGTCTGTTTTTACCGTCTCTTCTCTCCCTCATTCCTCCCACCTTTCCTTCAATCCCTCTCTCCTTCCCTCCTTCACCATGACATTGCTGATGGCAGCATGCCCTTCATGCTTGGGTGCCCTGTGGAACTTTCCAGATCTTGTAGCTGTGAAATCCATTAGCAGCTTTTCTTAGGAGGTAGTTGCATATAGAGCATTCCCCACAACCACTTTGTAGAATGGAGGATTTTTCCTCAGAGCCCTTTAAGTAACTGTACTGAATTCTGGAACTAGTCCGTACTTCCTTGTGCAAAATGGTATCTCTTTTATCCCCCTTCCTCCACCCTTCTTTCTAGTCTCTTCCTCCCATTACCGACCTGCATGTGAGATGAGTTGTGGTTGTGAGATAATTTTACAACCAGCACTGTAAGACTTATCCGTCCAACAAATTGATTTCATTTGGGATGGAAATGTTTTAGGAAACAAGTTCAGATCTGAGGAATCATGTTGGAATGAGTGCGACGAGAAGAACACATTCCAGAATGGTGAATGGCGCAGAGACCTTGCTGGTAGCCCCAACTCCGAAAGTCCCAGGTGCTCTGACTCATCCTTCAGAAAGATTTCAGACTGCAAAAAGGTACTGTATCTACTTGCAGGATAGTTTAAAAAAAAAAAAAAAAGTGTTCTCTCTCTTTTTTAAAGTTTTTATTTAATTTATTTATTTGAGAGACAGAGAAAGTCAAAGAGATAGAGCGAGCAAGAGAGAGAATGGGAGCACCAGGGCTTCCAGCCACTGCAAACGAACTCCAGATGCATGCACCACCATGTGCATCTGGCTTCTGTGGGTACTGGGGAATCAAACCTGGGTCCTAGGGCTTTGCAGGCAAGCACCTCAACCACTGAGCCATCTCTACAGCCCAAATAGTGTTCTCTTTTGAGTCAATATAAAACAGTTATGAGATTGAAGGCACCTGGCTTCTCAGTATGATTAGTATGTGATTTTTTTCTTTTAAGATCTCACATGAAGGGGCTGGGAGATGGCCCGGTGGTTAAAGACTCTTGCTTGCAGACCTTGACTGCCTAAATATGATTCTCCAGTACTCCAAGCCAGACACACAAAGTGATACATGCACCTAGAGTTCATTTGCAATGGCCAGAGGGGTTCCCATATTTATTCTCTCTCTCTCTCTTTTTTTTTCTCTCTCTCTCTTTCTCCCATAAATAAAAAAATTACAACACAAGAAAAAAATTATATAAAGACTTTCTAAGAACACTCCTTCAATGTGGTCTAGTCTATGAAGAAGAGTCAGCTGCCCCTAATTTCAATTTTGTTTGTTTGTTTGTTTTGTTTTGTTTTTTTCAAGGTAGGGTTTTGCTCTAGTCCAGGCTGACCTGGAATTCACTATGTAGTCTCAGGGTGGCCTCAAACTCACAGTGATTCTCCTACTTCTGCCTCCTGGGTGCTGGGATTAAAGGCATGCACCACCACACCCAGCTCCTAATTTCAATCTTTTCCTCCTTTATTTTCTTCTCCTCTCTTCCATCTCTCTCCCCTTCCTTCTCTGTTGTTACTTTCTCAGTATATTTTTCAAACTCTTTTTCACAAGCAAGAAGAGGTAGAGGCCACTCCAATTTTTTTTTTTTTTTTTTTTCTGTCTTTATTTTATTTTTTTTATTTTTTGTTGTTGTTGTTGTTGTTTTAAGGTAGGGTCTCACTCTGGTCCAGGCTGACCTGGAATTCACTATGTAGTCTCAGGGTGACCTCGAACTCATGGCGATCCTCCTACCTCTGCCTCCCAAGTGCTGGGATTAACGATGTGCACCACCACGCCCGGCTCACTACAAATTTTCTGTGTTTACGTTAAAACGAGAAGTACAGAATTGCCCTCACCATTCTAATAAATGTTTTGCTGTTGTTTAAAATAATAGCATGGTTAATTCTCTGAGAGGTACAGTCTCCATAGAGGTAGTGATAATCCAGGATAACCAAGATTATGTCTTGATCTCTTATATTCTGATGCTTATATTCTGTAATAATAATAATATTTTTTTAAAAATAAATATTTTAGCCAGGCGTGGTGGCGCACGCCTTTAATCCCAGCACTCGGGAGGTAGAGGTAGGAGGATCGCTGAGAGTTCGAGGCCACCCTGAGACTATGTAGTTAATTCCAGGTCAGCCTGGACCAGAGTGAGACCCTACCTTGCAAAAACCAAAAAAAAAAATAAATAAATAAATATTTTATTTATTTATTTGCAAGCAGAGAGATAGAAGAGAGGCAGACAGAGAGAATGGGTGCACCAGGGCCTCCAGCCACTACAAATGAACTCCAGGTACATGTGCCTCACGGTGCATCTGGCTTTATGTGGGCACTGGGGAATCAAACCTGAATTGTTAGGCTTTGCAAGCAAGCACCTTAACTGCTGAGCAATCTCTCCCACTCAGTAATAACTGTTTTATTCAGGACTTACCAAGGATGCTTAAATTTAATTTAGCAAATTAGAATGAAAAACAGTAACAGGCACATCAACTCTGCTATTCCCAATGCCATTAATCTGCCACATGATCAGAAGTCAAGTTCCTTCAGCCCACATCCCCAGTATGGATGGAAGATTTAAGATCAATCAATGTGTCTAGTTGAGAGACCCCTTCATTCCAGGTACCCCAATGGCCCAGGCCAGGAGGGCACACTTGGCAGCTATGTCTAGGGAGGGAGTGCTGGTGCAGGCCAGGCTCTAGGTACAAAGCTCCAAGAGGCATGGCGCCATGGTGGCATCTCTGGTGAGTAATCAGAAATGCATAAAGCAAAGCTGGGCGTGGTGGCAGATGCCTTTAATCCCAGCACTCAGGCGGCAGAGGTAGGAGGATCGCTGTGAGTTCGAGGCCACCCGGAGACTACATAGCAAATTCCAGGTCAGCCTGGGCTAGAGCAAGGCTTTACCTCGAAAACAAAACAAACAAAAACCAGAAATGCCTAAAGCAGATGAGAACTGTGGAGACAGGCCCACCTGCCCTCTCGTTGTAGCACATGAGTTGTCTGCATGTTACATGTCCTCTAACCTCCCACCTCAGCTCAGCCATCTCTCTCTTCCCTTAGCAGGAGTCCAGAGGCCTTTGTGTCTATTCAGCTAGAAAAGGTGGGGTTGCGGGATGCAATGCTGAATGCCTTCCTCCTCAGGAAACAGGCCGCGGCTGACAGGATGAAGAGCCCTGTGAGTGTGCTGCGAGGGGAAGGGCTTCCCAAAACCCTGCTTCTCTTTTGAATCTTAGAAAATAAAAATTCTGAACTTGGACTCAGTTGTTTTCAGCCATTTGGATAGGATTATTGAATATATGTTGTAAAGAACTGAAAAAAAATAGAGTTGAGGGCTAGCAGTTAAGGCGCTTGCCTGCAAAGCCTAACGACCAGGGTTCAGTTCCCCAGGACCCACATACAGCCAGATGCACAAAGTGGCACACACATCTGGAATTCATTTGCAGTGGCTAGAAGCCCATTATCTCTCTCTCTCTTTCTCTCTCCTTGGAAATAAATAAATATCAAAAAAATGGAGTTGAATGAAAAATAAAATAATCAACTCTAGCAGTTTAATGTCAGTGTTTTTCCAAGCGCATGTGTGGTTTGTTACCTTCTATATCAACCAGTCTGAGCACTTGCACTGGGACCCTTGCTATTCCCAAGTGATTCATAAGTGGCTCAAGCAAGGTGGGCATTCACCTGTTTCTTGGTTATTCAGATGCTGCTGGTATATTCCTGTTTGAGCTTTTATGTTAACCAAATTAGTTGGAAAACATGAAACTCAAAACCTTATTCAGTTAAAATCATTATCTAATTTTATGATTAGTATAGTATTTCATTATACATTATTATTATTATTATTTTTTTTTTTGGATGGAGGAATCACTCCACTAATGCTTTAGCTACTTGGAAGGAAAGCATCCAGGTTTAATGCCTGTGGGCTTCGTCCCCACAGTGACTGAGAAGGAAGGACTGGAATTTGCCTGATGGAGTTATGCAGATGGATGTGACTGTGATGGAGGCCCTCTGTTCTGTTTTGCTGAGGAGCAGAGGTGGAAGCAAAGGCCATCAATTCTTAGCACTGGAGAATACACAAAACCTTTAACCGACCTTCAGGAGTATCTAATACCAGCTGGGAACACAGCTCAGTTGTAAAGTGCTTGCTCAAGGCTCTGGCTCCCCTGAATGGAAAAACGAAACAAAAATAAACCAACCAAAACAAAACTGTGAAGAATTATCTAATGCCTACTACATCAGAAAGAGCTCAGGCTATATATAATGATCCGTTTTTCGGGTCTGGGATTTTTTTTTTAATTTTAATTATTTATTTATTTGTTTGAGAGATAGAGACAGAGGGGGAGAGAGAGGGGCAGATAGAGAATGGGCATACTAAGGCCTCAAGCAACTGCAAACAAACTCTAGATTTATGAGCCACCTTGTGCCTCTGGCTTACATGGGTACTGGGGAATCAAACCTGAGTCCTTAGGCTTCATAAGTAAGTGCCTTAACCTCTACGCCATCTCTTCAACCCAGGTCTGGGAGTTTTAGCCTACTGACCTGTTAGGAAATTAGCCTTTTTCTGTTCCATGGGTACCAGCAGAGGACATGAGACTCCAAGGTCAGTGACAAAGAATTACTCACAGCAGAGCAGGCAACATGAGTGTCCTGTTTATGTCATGACCCTGAGAAACGGTCCTGGTTAAAAGTGGTCAGGGCATGACGTTCTTGGCAGACTTAGCGAGATGTGTGAGGTTAGAACACACCACAGAAGAGTGTCCAACAGGCTTAGCCCTAGAAAGAAATGTTTCGGCCGTGCAACTTTTTCCCACTTGAAGTTGGCCATAAGTATGTACATATGTACTGAGACAACTGGCCCCAGACAACTAACCAATGAAAGATCATTTTCTTTTATCACAGGATGAGATTGGAAAAGTCAAGAGGGACGTTATAATCGAATATTGTCAAAAGTAAGTATAATCTATGTGAATTACACACAGTGGTTTCTCTGACTGAATGGAATTATCAGCAATTTCACATAGGAGCCCAGACAATGAGTATATAGTGGTTTGTGTCTAAGTAAACCAGTGGCTACTGAATGGAATTTTGTGAAACTGTCCCATCACATGCTGGGCAGCACCAGCAACGAAAGGTAGAAAGCACTTCTCTGCCTTTGGGCAATGCCAACCTGACCCCAACGGCAATTTTCTTTTTTCTGGCAAAGATGCCCTATTCTCTTTGAAACATCCTCTAGGAAGTAGATTCTGGAACTTCCTTGAGAGGTGGAAGACCCTGGACTCTTCTTTGGGCCACTACCTTTTCTTCTGACTTCCAGATTGAACCGCCACATGTCTCACTATGCCTTTCGGGGACAGATCATGGCATATTACAATAGCCTGAGAACTCTGCTGGAAGACTTTCCGACCATCAGGGATACCTTCTTTATGATGGGGCAACGAGAGGAAACGAAGGAGTGGAAGGACTCCAAAGAGACCCCCAGGGCTAATCCCAGGTATGTATGTTTGTAGAGTTTGTGATTTCCCAGGATCCACCTCTCCCTTAAGGGGCACAATGAGTATGAAGGCTCTGTTTTGCTTATTTGGTTTATTTTGGTCGTTTTTTAGGTAAGGTTTCACTCTAGGTCAGGCTGACCTGGCACTCACTCTGTAGTCCCAGGCTGGCCTCGAACTCAATCCTCCTACCTCAGCCTTCCGAGTGCTGGGATTAAAGGCATGAGATACCATACTTGGTACTCTTTTTTTTTTTTAACCATATAAAATTAATTTGAATGATATATTCTGTTGGACTCAAATATATTCAAATATTATTTCAACTTGAACTATGAAAGCTATTAAGGAAGTATTTTACATTCATTTTGCACTAAGTTTATACACCCCAGGTTTGCAGAATCACTCAGTCACATTGCAAGGCTCCTCAGGACCCTGTGGCTCGTGGCTTCCTTGTGGGTGCCGCAAGCCCAGCTGCTTGGCCCTTGACTCTGCTGCTCAGAGAAGTTCTCCCTCGAAGCCTCCGTTCCCTGGTCTCCATGCGGGGATGATGATGGAGTTGCCCATAGTCTGGCTGGGAGTACGGGCATGTCACACAGTAACATCTGAGATAATCTTCAAGGCTTTCAAGTATGAAGACTCTTGCTGTTAGAATTTGGTTCTTGAGTGTCCCCAAGGCCCATGAATAAAGGCACTAATGGTAGAACTTTTAAGAAGTGGGATCTAGGGCTGGAGAGATGGCTTAGAGATTAAGGCATTTGCCTGTGAAGCCTAAGGACCCAGGTTCGATTCCCCAGTACTCTCATAAACCAGATGCACATGGTGGTGCATGAGCCTGGAGTTCATGTGCAGTTGGCTAGGGGCCTTGGTGTGCTCAGTCTCTCTCTCTTCCTTTTAAAAATAAATAAATAAATAAATAAATAGGACTGGAGAGATGGCTTAGCAATTAAGACACTTGCCTGTGAAGCCTAAGGACTCAGGTTCTATTCCCCAGTACCCATGTAAACCAGATGCACATGGTAGCGCATGCATTTGGAATTTGCTTGTAGTGGCTAGAGGCCCTGGTGTGCCCATTCTCTAACTGCCTCTTTCTCTCTCTCTCTCTCTCAAATAAATAAGTAAATAAATAAATGAATAAGAAAGTAGGAAGTGGGATCTAGTGGGAAGTTTTTAGGTCACAGGCTGAGTTCTTGATGGATATTACATTGTGGGATCTCGGTCTCTTTTTAGTCTCTGTCTCTCAGTCACATAGTGGTCCCAAGCAATGGGGCCAACCTATCATGGTCTGAAACCTTTCGATTTTTGAGCCAAAATAAATATTTTTTCCTTTATAAGTTGATTGTTGTATTTCTTTTTTTTTTAATTCTTTACTAATTTTTTTGTTTTGTTTTTGGAGGTAGGGTCTCACTCTAGCCCAGACTGACTTGGAATTCACTGTTTAGTCTCAAGCTGGCCTTGAACTCATGGCCATCCTCCTACCTCTGCCTCCCAAGTGCTGGGATTTAAGGTGTGTGCCACCATACCCGGCAATTAATTAATTTTTTCTTTTCTTCTTTTTTTTAAAAAAAAATATTTTTATTTTTTTTTATTTGCAAGCAGAGAGAGAGAGAGAGAGATAGAAGAGAGGCAGACAGAGAGAGAATGGGCACACCAGGGCCTCTAGCCAGTGCAAACAAACTCCAGATGCATGTGCCCCTTGTGCATCTGGCTTACATGGGTCCTAGAGAATAGAACCAGGATCCTTTGGCTTTGCAGGCAAATGCCTTAACCACTAAACCATTTCTCCAGACCCCCCCCTTTTTTTTTTGAGGTAGGGTCTCACTTTAGTTCAGGCTGACCTGGAATTTACTATGTAGTCTCAGGGTGGCCTTGAACTCATGGCAGTCCTGCCTCTGCCTCCTGAGTACTGGGATTAAAGGCGTGTGCCACCACACCTGCTAATTAATTTTTTTCTTTTTTTATTGGCAACTTCCATAATTATAGACAATAAACCATGGTAATTCCCTCCCTCCCCCCACTTCCCCCTTTGCAACTCCACTCTCCATCATACATTTCCCCCTCTCAATCACTCCCTCTTTTATTTTGATGTCATGATCTTTTCCTCCTATTACGATTGTCTTGTGTGGGTAGTGTCAGGCACTGCGAGCTCATGGATATCCAGGCCATTTTGTGTCTGGAGGAGCTCGTTGTAAGGAGTCCTACTCTTCCTTTGGCTCTCATATTCTTTCTGCCACCTCTTCTGCAATGGACCCTGAGCCTTCGAAGGTGTGATAGAGATATCTCAGTGCTGAGAACTCCTCTGTCTCTTCTTCTCAGCCCTGGCTAATTAATTTTTTAACATAAATTGTAGCATGTACCCTTGCCTGGTCCCCGTTTTCCTGCAGGTCTTCCTCAATAAGGTTATCGGTGTTCACACATTGGTGCAGGCTAATTAGGGCCTCTGTCTGGGAGGGGGAGGGTGGAGCCCTGTCTCAGGGTACTTCTACCTGTCTTGTGGCTCTTACAATCTAGCAGCACACCCTGTTCCCCAACAGTCCTGTAGGTATTTCTTATAGTAACCAAAAGCTAACAGACATGCTCCCTTTATTGCCCTTGACTTTGACATTCTGCTCTAGCAGGACAAAAGAAAACATTAACCCCTAAGAATAAAAGCATCTTTGTATTTGACCCCAGAAGGGATTCTTTGTTTCTGGGCCTTATGGCTCCTTTTTTTTTTTTTTTTTTTTTTTTTACATCAATGCAGTTTTGTTTGGGGCTGGGAGGTCAGGGATTTTCATCAGTCACAAGCAAACAAACAAGGAAGCTTGATGGGGAACCATTTTAGCTTCGAACATTCTACTCAATGGAGCAGAAGAAATATTTGGGGAAAAGAAATCGACCAGTGCTACCGGTCAGCCAGGGTCTGCTTTTCTCCCACATAGGTAACGATCAGAGGATAGCAGCTTCCGAGCTACTTACACTTCTCTAGTTTTCCAAACGTTCTTAACCCAGCCGACCTAGAGTTCACCCACCTGGATGGAGGAGTCAGCATTCCTGTGCAGCCATCAACCACATTTCCTTAAAAGCGGGAACTTGTGTTACATGTGTGTGCAGTCTCCAAGCAGGAGCAGAGTCATCCCGTAGGGTGGCTTACCTCCCGTCTCTATCTTTCCCTTATAGCACAGAGCTCGAGGAACAGTAATATTTAAAATATGAACATATGGGCTGGAGAGATGGTTAAGGCGCTTGCCTGCAATGCCTAATGACCTGGGTTCAGTTCCCCAGGACCCACATAAAGCCAGATGCAAAAAGTGGCGCATGCACCTGGAGTTTGTTTGTGGCGGCTAGAGGCCCTGGAACACCCATTCCCTCTATGTCTCTTTGTTTGCAAATAAATAAATAAATAAGATTTTTTAAAATGTGATCATAAGCTGGTTGGATGAAGGGTATAGAGATCGTTTGCATGAGCTCCTTCGTGCATTCAGTGATTCATTCACGCATGCTTCTATGGCTTATTCACTCAGTTCTGACCGTTCCAGGCACTGTACTGCATGCTGCAGGTACAAAGGTGAGTGAGTCATTGTCTCCCAGCAATAAATTCCTTCTGGTGGAAGAAGGCTGTATAATCAAACAAGTTAACTTCAGAGATAACGTGTTAGAGGTATGTGGAAAGGTATGTGAAGGTTCACAGCAGGAGATGCTCAGCTCTACCCCGGGCCCTCAGGGAGGAATTAAAAGGGCAGGTGCTAGCCAGGTGTGGTGGTGCATACCTTTAATCTCAGAGGTTGAAGGATTGTTACAAGTTCAAGGCCAGCCTGAAACTATACTGTGAATTCCAGGTCAGCCTGGGTTAGAGTAAGACTCTACCTTGAAACCGCCCCCACCCAAAAAAAAAGGGCAGGAGGTAAGAAAGCTGGAGGTCACAAGAAAATAAAATAGCTGACTGAGAAAGAGAATGCCAGAAACTTAAGTCAGCCCCTGACTGACTGGCAGCCAAGTACCTGAAGAGCATCCAGTCCTATCATGATACTTATAAGATGCTCAGCCAGCACTTTCCTTTGAGTAGATATCAGGATTTGCCTCACGTAAGAATGCACTTAGAGGGCTGGAGAGATGGCTTAGTGGTTAAGGCACTTGCCTGCAAAGCCAAAGGATCCAGGTTCGAGTCCCCAGAACCCACATAAGCCAGATGCACAAGGTGGTTGATGCATCTGGAGTTTGTTTGCAGCAGCTGGAGACCTGGTGCACTCATATTCTCTCTCTCTCTAATAAATAATTTTTTTTTAAAAAGAATGCATTTAGAGAAAAGTGGGGTAGAGACACAGTAGTAGACTATTTAGTGGAGGGTTTAACTAGACACATGCATCTCAGAGAAGATATGAGAAGCTAAAATGTATCTTTCAAGAAGTAGAACAGGAAAATCCTCTAAGACATCTTTAGTTTCATTATTTCATCACCCTCTAGCCAAGTTGACCTGATTGGTTTTGGATCAGACTTGAAAAATTCTTTGGCTAGGGAGTGTCCTCAGAGGCGAAAGGCACTTGCTCCCGAAGTCTGTTGTCCAGGTTCAATTCTCTAGTACCCATGTAAATCCATATACATAATGTGGCATCTGTGTCTGGAGTACTTTTTAATATTTTATTTATTTATTTATCTATTTGAGAGAGACAGAGAGAGAGAATGGGCACACCAGGGCCTATAGCCACTGCACATGAACTCCGGATGCATGTGTCACCTGGTGCATCTGGCTTTATATGGGTACTGGGGAATTGAACCTGGGTCCTTAGACTTTGCAGGCAAGCACTTTAATGGTTAAGCCATCTCTCTGGAGTTTTTTTTTTTTTTCTTTTTCTTTTTTTTTTTTGGTTTTTCAAGGTAGAGTCTCACTCTAGCCCAGGCTGACCTGGAATTCACTCTGTATTCTCAAGGTGGCCTTGAACTCATGGTGATCCTCCTACCTCTGCCCCCCTATTGCTGGGATTAAAGGTGTGTGCCACCATGCCCAGCTCTCTGGAATTTTTGTTGTTGTTCTTGGTTTTGGTTTCTCGAGGTAGGGTCTTGCTCTAGCCCAGGCTGACCTGGAATTGTAGTCTCAGGATGGCATCAAACTCATCATGATCCTCCTACCTCTGCCTCCCAAGTAAAGGTGTATGCCACCATACCTGACTTTTAATTTTTTATTTTTATTTATTTACTTGCAAGCAGAGTGAGATAGAAAGGAGACAGAGAGAATGGGCACGCCAAGGCCTCCAGCCACTGCAAATGACGACTTCACGCATTTGGCTTTACATGAGTACTGGAGAATTGAACCCAGGTCACTAGGCTTTTCAGGCAATCCTCTTAACTGCTGAGTCATTCCTCTCTCCAGCCCTGGAGTTTTTTTGTTTGTTTCTTTTTGTTTTTTTAACAGCAGCAGCAAGAGGCCCTGGTATGCCCATTCTCTCTCTCTCTCTCTCTCTTTTTAATTTGAGAGAGAGAAAGACAGATAGAGAATGGGAGTGCCAGCAGCCTCTCAGCCACTGTGAAAGAACTCCAGATGTGTGCACCCCCTTGTGGACATGTGCGACATTGCATGCTTGTGTCACTTTCACGTCTGGTTAAACAGGGGACCCAGAGATTCAAACAGTGTTCTTAGGCTTTGCAGGCAGGCGCCTTCACTGCTAAACCATCTCTCCAGCTCTCTCTCTCTCTCTCTTTCTCTCTCTCTCTCTCTCTCTTTTTCGAGGTAGGGTCTCACTCTGGCCCAGGCTGACCTGGAATTAACTATGTAGTCTCAGGGTGGCTTCGAACTCACGGCGATCCTCCTACCTCTGCCTCCCAAATGCTGGGATTAAAGGCGTGCGCCACCACGTCCAGCTCTCTCTCTCTCTTTTTAAATAAATGAAAACATTAAAAAATTCATTCCAAAAGCCTATCCACAAGTTAGCTGCACTTGTGGTTAGGATGAAATGTATTTAGGTCTCTCTTTGCTTCTGAAATGTTTAATTTGTAGCAATCAAATAAGGAGATCAGGACACAAAGGGTAGGAGAGAAAAATCTCTGTAACATGCAGGTCTTGTTTTATTCCTGAATGATTTCTTGTCAATATCTGTGCTTGCTAAAGTTAAGGAGAAAAGAGGTTTAAGCTAGAGAGCCTTGAGGAGACTGGTCCATTGGTGTGTGATGATTTCAGGCAGGGTCTCTGGGCTAGGAAAGTGAAAGTGAAACAAATGCCACCCAGAGCCCAAGTCACCAAGTGTTGCAGTTACCTTCTCCTTGCTGGAATGAAACACCCTACTAAGTCGAACATGGTGGCACACGCCTTCAATTGCAGCACTCTTGGAGGCCAAGGTAGGAGGATCGCCATGAGTTTGAGGCCATCCTGGAGCTACAGAGAATATTAGGGCATCGTCATCAGTTTACCTCTGGACAGGGCCTTCTTGGCTGAGTCCACTTATGGTGGGAGAAATTACATCACAAATTAAGAAGGTATATGTGGGGATGGTGGCACATTCATATAGTCCGAGCACCTGGGAGGTGGAGAAAGGAGGATTAGAAGTTCAAAACCATCCTCAGCTACTTAGCTATGACACCCTGTCTCAGACCTTTATCCAATTAAAATTAAAGGCTGGAGAGATTGCTCAGTGGTTAAGGCACTTGCCTTGCAAAGTCTAATGACCCGGATACAATTTCCCAGTACCCACGTAAAGCCAGATGCACAAAGTGGCCGTGCATCTGGAATTCTTTTACCATGGCAGGAGGCCCTGGTGTGCCCATTCTCTTTCTCTCTCTCTCTCAAATAAATAACGTATTTTTTTAAATATTTTACTTATTTATTTATTAGAGAGAAAGTGAGAGAAAGATGCAGATAGAAAGAGAGAGAATGGGCATGCCAGGGCCTCTAACCATTGCAAACAAACTCCAAACGCATGTACCACCTTGTGCATCTGGCTTTATGTGGGTACTGGGGAATGGAATTCTAGTCCTTAGGCTTTGCAGGCTAGTGCCCTAACTGCTGATCCATCTCTCCATCCCAAATAAAAATATAAAAAATAAATAAAATTAGAGGGCCAGCTGTGGTGACGCATGCCTTTAATCCCAGCACTTGGGAGGCAGAGGTAGGAGCATCACCGTGAGTTGGAGGCCACCCTGAGATTATATAGTGAATTCCAGGTCAGCCTGGAGAGTGTGGTCAAGGTGTTAGAATATTTGGACTTTTACCCAGCTCAGTCATATGTTGCCTTGAAGTCTTTTTTGTTGTTCTTGTTTGTTTTTTGAGGTAGGGTTTCACTCTAGCTCAGGCTGACCTGGAAGTCACTATGTAGTCTCAAGGTGGCCTTGAACTCATGGTGATCCTCCTATCTCTGCCTCCCAAGTGCTAGGATTAAAGGTATGCACCACCATGCCCGGTGCCCTGAAGTCTTGAGGGAATCATTTATCTCAGTCTCTGGACTTCAGTCTCTTTTCCTGAGGGAGGACACTGAAGTGATTTTTTGGGTTAAAAATGCTGTAATTGTTAATGACTGCTGATGAAAGACTTTCTGGAAAGAAGCCATTCTTATAACTGCTTGTGAAATGTTTATGGGAATCACCCCAACGTAACTAGAGATAAAGAGGCAAAGTTGGAGAATTAGGGTCATGAAGGAATGGATCCCTCATCTCATTCATAAAACAAGGGGTTGGGCGGGGCAGTGGTAGTTCAATAGTTCGAGGCCAGCCTGGCCTAGAGTAAGACCCTACCTCAAAAAAACAACAGAGGCTGGTGAGACAGCTTAGAGGTTAAGGCCCTTGCCTGCAAAGCCTGAGGACCTAGGTTTGATCCCCAGCACCCACGTAAGCCAGATGCACAAGGGAGTGCATGCATCTGGAGTTTATTTGCAGTGGCTGGAGGCCCTGGCGTGCCCATTCTCTCTCTCTCTCTCTCCCTCCCTCTCATAAATATATAAATATTTTTTAAATTCCCAAATTAACAAACAAACAACAACAACAGGGACTAGACTACACTGAGTGTCATAGTTACTTTCTTGTTACTGGGACAAAATACCCAACCACAAGCAGCTCATGGGAGGAAAGGGTTTATGTCAGCTTTACAGTTTTGGAAGGAAGCGTCCTAAAGCATGGCATGAGCAGGATCTTGCTACATATCTGGGTGGAAGCAGTCTCAGTGAGCTAGCTAATTAACACTGGGCTGATAAACAAACTTCAAGATCTGCCCCCAGAAACACATGTCCTCCAGCCAGCCTCTACCTCTCAAATTACCACCAGCTGGGGACCAAATGTTCAAAACACTTGAAACTATGGGGATATCTCATTCAAACCACCACACTGAGGATAAGAGAGAAGATTTATTTTTAAGGCTGGCTCCAACAACAAGTGGCCCAGCTGAGGATTCTGAGGTCACTTGTTTGCGAGATAATGATAATTGATTGGCAATGTCTGCCACGGTCAAGGAAAGGGAGAAATGAAGGCACCCGTTATTTATTTCCCATTCCTTGACTAGAAGAGTCCTATGAATCCTGTAGGTTTGACATTTTAAGATGTGACGTTATCCTAAGAGGATCTGACATTCTGACATTTGGGGCAGAATGCTCCCCAAACAGAGACTGTCAGGAGGTAAAGGGAATTCTCTTTCCACAAAGTCTTCTGGGAGCTCTCTCTCTCTCTCTCTCTCTTTCTCTCTCTCTCTCCTCCCAGGAAATCTCTAGAACCTTCTGGGAGCTTTGTCTCCTCCCACAAAGTCCCTAGAGCCTTCTGCAAGCTTTCTGTCTTCCCAGGAAGTTTCTAGAGCCTCTGCCCTTTCATGGCCCCGGAGGGGACTGGAGCCTGAAGACAAGGATGTCACTCTGAGGAGTGGTGACACTGGCTGATGTTGATAGCAAGATAATACACACAGAGAGGACACTGTTAACTGAAGATTTACTATGTGACAGACAGAGCCACTGTCACCCCATTCAGGTACTTTGTGCAAATTACAAGAAGGCATTCCTCCCTCTGGGTAGGTGTTGTCCCCAGCTAGGGTACAGGGCCTGATGAGAAAAGCTCAGGCTGGAATCTGAGCTACTGCTGGTAGCCTCAGGACACAAGAGTACTTGGCAGTGTGGGTGCCAGGTGCTTACAATGAAGTAAACATGATCTTGAAGCCGGGCGTGGTGGCGCACGCCTTTAATCCCAGCACTCGGGAGGCAGAGGTAGGAGGATTGATGAGAATTCGAGGCCACCCTGAGACTACATAGTTAATTCCAGGTCAGCCTGGACCAGAGTGAGACCCTACCAAAAAAAAAAAAAAAAAAAAAAACAAAAAACAAAAAACATGATCTTGCCCAGCAAGGGGAAATAGATACTAACAGCACACTGTGATAAGAAACAAAGCCAAAACAATGTGAATGGTCGTACACATCAAGAAATGATCCATATTATCAGTAGGATTGGGGAGGTAGTGGTGGGATCAAGGAAGGCTTTGGGGAAGAGGGATACTCATCTGGTCAAATGACGATTAGTGCTCCAATGGACAAAGAAAGTTCTCAGGGGCTGGAGAGATGGCTTAGCGGTTAAACACTTGCCTGTGGAGCCTAAGGACCCCAGTTCGAGGCTCAATTCTCCAGGACCCACGTTAGCCAGATGCCCAAGGGGGTGCACACATCTGGAGTTCGTTTGCAGTGGCTGGAGGCCCTTGCGCACCCATTCTCTCTCTCTCTACCTGCCTATTTCTGTATCTCTCTCTCTCTCTCAAATTAATTAATTAATCATATATATATATATATATATATATAAAAGAAAGTTCTCGGGAACCGGAAGGGCCACATGTGCAAAGTCACAAGGAAATGGGGCAGCAGTTGGCCATCTGCCCGACTCAGATTGAAGTATCAAGGGTGTACAAGGACAGAGCACCAAGTGGGATACACAGAGGGACAGCACAAGATCCAGAAGTCTGGTGTTTGCCCTTGGGTCACATGCAGAAGAGGAACAACACGGCTGCCAGTGACAGCATCTAATACGTTCTTCAAGTTGTACAGACAGGAAATGTATAAGAAGTGAAATCTGCTAAGCTGGGTGCCAGAAATTCATGTGGAAGGGAGGAAGAAAGGCCATTCTTGCTTAATGGATGAGGATCAGTCTTGGGAGGTTAAAACACAAGCTACGTCTGTCGGAAGTAGTGAGAGCCGCCCAATGTGAATGCACTCAGCACCACACAACTGTGTGTATAAAATGGGTAAAATGGGTTAAATAGTGTCGTGTATTTGACCTTTTTTGGGGGGGGCGGGAAGCATCCTGGGGATTGAACCCAAGGCCTCACCTATGTTAGTCAAGTACTCTACCACTGAACTGCATCCTAGCTCCACTTTTTTTTTTTTTTTTTTTTTTTTTTTTTTTTTTTTTTTTTTTTCAAGGTAGGTAGGGTCTCACTCTAGCCCAGGCTGACCCGGAATTCACTATGCAATCTCAGGGTGGCCTCAAACTCACGGCAATCCTCCTACCTCTGCCTCCCGAGTGCTGGAATTAAAGGCATGTGCCACCACGCCAGGCTTCTCCACAATTCTTTTTTTAAATTTACTTTCAATTTTTTATTAGTTATGGACATACTCAGTATGTAAACAGCACATGTTGGTACCATCCTTACCCTCATCCCTGCCCTCCCCAAAGGCACCCTCCTCCTTGGGGATGCCAGTTATCCCCATGGGGGTCTACAATCCTTTTTAATGGAGCAGAAAATGACAGTGGCGACAAGTGGGCAGAGAAACAAAATCACAGCCCGGATGCCTCAGCTGTGACGTCTGCCATGTCCCAGCAGCTGCTGGTGCAGTGTGTCCGGATGCTTTCTTGACTCCGACATGCCGAGTCTCCATGCAAGTGCCAGGGTCGCACGTGCCGCTCTGCAAGGACAGAGGTCGTCTCCATTTCCTGACCCAGTTGTGTCCCTCTGACGTTGACCCTAGTAGGAAGGGAGGTGACACATTAAATCTGGTATCTGGTCTAGCTGATTTCATCTCTTAAAGGAAGTGGAGAGGGTTCTAGCCACTGACCTTCTGTTCAATCATGAAATAGCAACTATGTCCTCACTTGCTGGCAGGAACTGGTATGGGGCTTCAAGAAGGCCTGGGGTGAGTGATCAGGGAAATGGGCATGATAACTGATCAAAGGAAAGTCACTGGGTGGCACTACTGGGGTTGGAAGCGGAAGCGGTTCACCTCTTTTTTTTTTTTTGGTTTTGCAAGGTAGGGTCTCACTCTGGTCCAGGCTGACCTGGAATTAACTATGTAGTCTCAGGGTGGCCTCGAACTCTCGGCGATCCTCCTACCTCTGCCTCCCGAGTGCTGGGATTAAAGGCGTGCGCCACCATGCCCGGCTTGAAGCGGTTCACCTCTTATGGCCTCCGTGTGATGGCTGGCGCTACTTTCTCCAGCAGTGCTCAGCAGTGTGCAACCAGGCAGGAAGCTGAATAGTCGGTTGGATGGTTCTGGTGTCGGGGCCGTTGCTAGGCCAGTAGTTTGTGCATTCAAAGATGCAGGGACCTGAAGTTGCTGATAAGGGGGTTGTTCATGCGTTGGCTATGAAAGCCAGTCTGGAGATGAGAAGGAATGGAGGCTGGCAGCATGCTGGCAAATGGAAGGAAGGGCCGGTAGAAGACTGGGTTTATGTCAAGAAGCACATTTTGCCAGGATAAAGGAGATTTAGTGGAGGGAATGAACGAGAAAACGGGAGGGACAAGAGTCCAGGTTGGAAAGTTAAGACTGTGGAGGTGGTAAGTTTCCAGGAGATGATGAAGTCTGGGGCATGTCCCTGGAGTGGGTGGCTGAAGGGGGAATATGGAAGGGGACCCTGCTGAGCAGTCCCCGACATTGTCAGGCCAGAGGAACTAGTCTACCTGTGTTCCTCTCACTGCCCCTGAGCTGGCTTCCTGCTGCCTCTGCTCTTCCTAGGCAAGTGGCTACTCACTGAAGCCAAGAATAGAAATGAGGGGGGGACTGATGAGCACTTGACAGAGGGCCCTACAGCTCAAGGGACACATGTATGTCTCAGACACAAAGCACTCTGTTTAGCCATGCTTCTGGGACACAGCAGCCCACCCATGTGTCTAGACTCAGACCTCCCTCCCACCCATGTCTTGGTTTCAATACTCTTTGGGACACCATCAAACCTATAAAATGAAATAGAGATTAGATTCAGCTGGTGTTGGTCTGTTCACTCGGAATCGTCTGAGTGTGGTTGGTAAGAAAGGAAGTTCTCCAACTAACATGATACTCACTCCTGAACCAAGAATCAGTTGATTCAGACAGACATGAAAGTTAGGTAGGCTTAAAGCCAGTGATGCACTTCAAGAATTCCAGAGGCTTGGGCTGGAGAGATGGCTTAGAGGTTAAGACACATGCCTACGAAGCCTAAGGACCCCAGTTCGATTCTCCAGGCCCTGCGTAAGCCAGATGCACACGGTGGCATATGTATCTGGAGTTCGTTTAGTGGCTAGAGGCCCTGGTGCGTCCATTCTCACTCTCTCTCTCTTCCCCACCCCCTCTCTATCTCTAATAAATAAATAAATAAAAATAAATCTTGAAAAAGAAAAGAATTTCAGAGGTTTGAATGGAAGTGTCAATCAGTTAAGTGCCTGCTGTGCAAGCACGAGGACCTGAGTTTGGATCCCCAGCACACTCATAACTGCTGAGTGAGGTGGTGCCTGCATGTAATCCCAGCACATGGGAGGCAGAGACAGGAGACGGACACAAAACTTGCTGGCTAGCTAGCTTTGCTAAATCAGTGGGCTCTGGGTTCAGTGAGAGCGACCCTTTCTCACAGAACAAGATAGAGAATTATTGAGGTAGAACTTAACATTGGCCTCTGACCTTCACACACAAACATGCGCGTGTATACCTATAACATTCATGTCATGATTACCTTTGTGCTGCTGGCACAAAGCAGCTGATGGAGCAAGGCATGGTGGTGCACATCTTTAATCCCAGCACTTGGGAGGCAAGAGGTAGGAGGATCGCTGTGAGTTCAAGGCCGCCCTGAGACTACATAGTGAGTTCCAGGTCAGTCTGGGCTACAGCGAGGCCCTACCTTATAAAATAAAAATAAAATAAATAATAAATAAAGCAGCTGATGGGAGGGAAGGGTTTATTTTGGCCCACAGCCTCCAGGGCAAACTCCATGATGACAGGGGAAAGATGGCATGAGCCGAGGCTGGGCTTCACCTCCTGGCCAACATGAGGTGAACAACAACAGCAGAAGAATAAGCTGCACATTGGCAAGGAAAAGCTGGCTATAAGACCCCCAAGCCCACCTCCAACAACACACCTCCTCCAGCAAGGCTCCAATTCCCAAATTGCCATCAGCTGAGGACTTAGCATTCACAACACATGAGTTTATGGGGGACACCTAATTCAAACCATTACTCATGTACTCCTACACACCACACACATATGCAAAAAAAGAAAAAAGGCCAGGCGTGGTGGCATACGCCTTTAATCCCAGCACTCGGGAGGCAGAGGTAGGAGGATTGCTATGAGTTCGAGGCCACCTGAGACTTCATAGTGAATACCAGGTCAGCCTGAGCTAGAGTGAGACCCTACCTCAAAAAAATTTTTTAAAAAAAAAAAAAAAAAAAGGAGTTTTAATTGGTTTTTTGGTTTTTTGAAGTTGTTGTTGTTTTGAGGTAGGATCTCACTCACTCTGGTCCAGGCTGACCTGGAATTCACTATGTAGTCTCAGGGTGGCCTTGAACTCACGGTGATCCTCCTACCTCTGCCTCCCGAGTGCTGGGATTAAAGGCGTGTGCCACCACGCCCGGCTTGTTTGTTTGTTTTTAAACATACTTATGTTCAAATTCAGCTTTGGCATTTCAAACTGAAAGTCTCACCCACCTGATAACATGAGCAACTTGCTTCAGTAAGTGGGAAGGATTATTGGAATAGCTCCTGGAGATCCCAAAATAGTTCTCATAGGCCGTCAACGTGACAGTCAAAATTGAACCCACACTGTTCAAAATGCCCCCTGACGGAGATGCCCTACCCCTCGAGTCCGTGCTATGAGCAAGGAAATGGACAAAGAATTTGGTATGGAGGTGAGAGGCGTTTGCCCTAAATTCTGGTTTCTGATGGGCATGGAGGGTGTCCTTTCACAGAGCAGATGTAAGATCTCCGAGACAGGGGTGAGGAGCCTAGTTCTTGCCTTGTTTCATTGAGCTAGCCCGAGGCACTGCCAGCCAAGATTTAGAACTCTGGGGCTGAGGAGGGGCCGGGCCCAGCAATACAGCTGTAGGAATCTTTAGTAAATGGATGTGGTCATAGCAAGAAAAGCACATGAGGTTGTCCAGGGAAGGGGTGTGGACGAGTGAGAAGAGCAGAGGGCTGACCCCAGCAGCACTGGGCAGGGGACAGTGTGAGGTCTCTACACCCACTGCCTGCCTCTCTTCTTTCCTACTTTGTTTCCATCAAGCCTGCCTATTCCAGCAAAACCAGTACAAGCCTGTGGTTGCACTGTGCTCTCGTTTCCCCAGTAGGCCTCCAGCCTAGACATCTTCCCAGTATGTTTATGATCCCAGTTTTGTTTTGTTTTGTTTTGTTTTGTTGTTTTGTTTTGTTTTGTTTTGTTTGAAGCAGGGTCTCAGTCTAGCCCAGGCTGACCTGGAACTCACTCTGTAGTTCAGGCTGGTCTTGAACTCCCAACGATCCTCCTACGTCAGCCTCCCAAGTGCTAGGATTAAAGGTGTGTACCACCACACCTGGCCATGATTCCAGTTTTAACAAATTCCTCTGTGGGCTCCCATCTACCTCCAGCCACTTGAGATATCAGGCACATATTGGCATAACAGTTAAGACTTTGTAAAGCACCACAATGTATAATGCTTTTCATATGTTCTTTGTAAAAATTATTTCTCACAAACTAAGCATGGTGGCTCACTCCTATAATCCCAGCACTTAAAAGGCTAAGGCAGAAAAGATCATCGCTCAGGTTATGGAGCAAGACCCTGTTTCAAAACAAAGTATTACACACACCAATTCTGTGAGGAATCATTACCCCATATGGTGGATGAAGAAATGCAAAGATGTTAAATGTCACACAATCATAGGTGATGGAAACTGGCCCCAAAACCCAGTGAGGTTAAATTCCACATCTTATGAAGTACACACACACACACACACACACACACACACACACACACGGTTCCTTCCACTGCTTCTTCTGAATACCAAACACAATTGGCTTGACTTGATGGCTCCAGACGGATCCATTCAAGGGAGGTTATGGTGAGTTTCACTCTTGACCTCTGGCCTTCCTGATCTCCTGATACAAAACCTGACACAGCATGCCACCTCCTTCCAGGGCTGTGGTAGACAGATCAGGGAGCACCAAGGAAGGCCTTCATTTATATAAAAGTCAAACACAGGGGCTGGAGAGATGGCCCAGTGGTTAAAGATGCTAGCTTGCAGAGCCTGCTGGTCTGTGTCTGATTCCCCAGGACTCGCGTAAAACCAGACGCAAAAAGTGGTGCATGTATTTAGGGTTTGTTTTGCAGTGTCAAAAGGCTCTCTCTCTCTCTCTCTTATTCTCTTTGTCTCTCATAAACAACAGTATTTTATTTTATTTTATTTTATTTACTTGCAAGCAGAGAGAGAGAGAGAGAAGAGAGACAGAGAGAATGGGCACACCAGGGCGTCTAGCCACTGCAAACGAACTCCAGATGCATGTGCCCCTTGTGCATCTGGCTTTCGTGGGTCCTGGGGAATCGAACCTGGGTTCTTTGGCTTCACAGGCAAATGTCTTAACCACTAAGCCATTTCTCCAGCCCAACAACAGTATTTTTAAACAAATAGGCAAAATCCAATAAAATATCTCTTACTGGCATAGCCACTTGTGGTTAAACGATAAAGAACAGCAAGGCATATTGGTTAGTGGAAAATTCAAGATGGTTACTCTGCAGGCCATGGGAGAGAGTCATATCAGGCAAGGATGCTGGGGACGTCCTATTAAGCCAAAGTACCTAGGCTTGTGTGAGTCCTTAAACCAACTGTGTATGGATGCTGTATTTGTCTATAAAATTGCAACAGAGAGACAGCCAAAGTGCTGCCTAACCAGTGACACAGTACTGGGACTCAGAGGAGAAGGACAGGGAGGCCAGAAGCTGGGGAGCTGGCAGGACACATGGTGAGCAGGGAAGGAAAACAGAACTGGTGTCAGAGCCAGGATCCTAGAGGTAGACAGATGTGCATTGAAACCCTGACTTTACCTCAGGAGCTGCCAGGCAGGACCTACACAGCCTCCCAAAGCCTCAAATCCCTCAGCTGTGAACATGGGACAAAAATAGGCTGTCAGAGAATTAAGTGACATAAAATATGTAACACCCAGTATGAGGCCTTTCCTTCCTTTACCACACATTCCCTCCCTTCATACCCACGCCTTCCTACCTCCCAGGAAGCTTGGGCTAAAATCAGCTCCCATGGCCTTCTCTCTGAGATATTTATAAGTAACTCTGGCCATGCCCTGGCCTTGGATACTGGGCCTGCGGTGGCAGGCCTGTGTGGCCTGCAGCAGTTAATGCCCGACAAGCCTCGGCTTGGTGGGAAGCAATGAGCTTACTACTGGTGCCTTCTTGTAACCCTGCAGGAGTTTCCAGCCACGGCCTCGGAGTTTGCTGTCAGCTGACGGAAAAGTCTTCCTCAATTTGTGGTTTATCCCCCATCCTTCTGAAGTACTGGTTATGTTCAAAACTCTGCCAGAAAAGGTTGGTATGTTTTTGTGTGCCAGAGTGGAAAGTGGCTGTTTCTTCTGTCTCAGAACTAAAACACATCAATTCAACAGAACGAGTTTTTGTTTTCCCTCAGTGATACCCAATCACTAAAACCTTT
Source organism: Orientallactaga sibirica (assembly GCA_036365145.1). NCBI lineage: Eukaryota > Metazoa > Chordata > Mammalia > Rodentia > Dipodidae > Orientallactaga > Orientallactaga sibirica. Next base: position 26,199,063 of record JAEOAD010000020.1, read on the forward strand.
TCAAGCTCTAATGTTTTTTGCTGCTTTATTAGAATTTCTCTTAAGAGCCATTATTTCATGAGTTCTATTCTTATCTTGATCATTAAGGAACACTAATCTGGACTCTCAAGGCTCCTTATTAATCTTCAGTGTCCTCCCTTTAACAAACCCCACTCTGATGTCCCGAGGGATGAGGCCCACACTGGTAACTCTGCAGGCTGCTAGGTTATGTTTGCTTGTGTTTGTTTGTTTGTTTGTTTGAGAGTGACAGACAGTGAGAGAAAGAGGCAGATAGATACAGAGAGAATGGGTGTGTCAGGGCCTCCAGCCACTGCAAATGAACTCCAGACTCCATGCGCCACTTTGAGCATCTGGCTTACGTGGGAATTGAGTCTCGAATGGGGGTCCTCAGGCTTCACAGGCAAGCGCTTAACCGCTAAGCCATCTCTCCAGCCCCTAATTGTTTCAGAAACAGGGTCTCCTACATTACCCACTCTGGCCTTGAACTTGAGATCCACCAGCCCCAGCCTGTGAGGAATGCTAGAATTCCAGGTGTGACCACCACATCCACCCCACTGGCTACTGACCTTGTCAATCATCGCTTCTCCCCTCTTTTTTCTACTCCTCCTTCTTTTCTCCTCCTCTCTCCTCCTTCCCCCACCTCTTGTTATTAAGCACTGCCTGGCTTGAAACTCACTATGTAAACCGGGGTGGCCTTGAACCTACAGCAGTCTTCCTGCCTCTGCTTCGGAGTGTTGGAATTGTAGGCATGTGCCAGCACACCTGCGAGGCAGCAGGCTGCTGTTTTTCAAGGAGTTGTTCTTTGTACCTAACTTAGGAATAGAGACATAGAATTGATAGCCATAAAAAGATGGATATGAGCCAGCATGGGTGGCAACCAATGAGGTAGGAGGCTGACCTGTGAGTTTGAAGCCAGCCTGGGGCTATAGCGTGAGTACCAGGTCAGCCTGGGCTAGAGTGAGAACCTGCCTCAAAGCAAACAAACAAATAAATGAAAATGGATATGGAAGTATAACCATTTGCTAGATTAAAAATGCAACGTAGCCGGGCGTGGTGGTGCACGCCTTTAATCCCAGCACTTGGGAGGCAGAGGTAGAAGGATTGCCGTGAGTTCAAGGCCACCCTGAGACTACATATTGAGTTCCAGGTCAGCCTGGGCTAGAGTGAGACCCTACCTCAAAAAAACAAACAGGGCTGGAGAGATGGCTTAGCAGTTAAGGCACCTGCCTCCTAAGCCTAAGAACCCGATTCCAATCTCCAGGTCCCACGTTTAGCCAGATGCAAAGTGATGCAAAGGCGCAATGCCACATTTGACCACAAGGGGGCGCACACATCTGGATTTTCATTCACAGCAGCTGAGAGACTGCTGGCACACACATCTCTATCTGTCTCCCTCTCCCTCTCTCTCTCTCTCTCTGTCTCTCTCCAAAAAAATAAATAAATAAAATAATTTTTAAAAATTAAAAACAAAACAAAAAAGCAAAGTGATTTTCCTTTACAACTAAAAACCTGTTTATCTATAAATATTCATATTTTGTGTACAGATATTGACTGAGGACAGTGCTGTCTAATATGGGTCCCTGGTTTGAATTTGTGACCCTTGTCATTCATTGATGGTCATGTAAACACATGTTGATATATTCATGGTCACCAGTGGCCTTAAACAAACAGAAACACATTGCTTTACCGCTCCCCCCCCCACACACACAGGAGAGTCCTTGTCCAAAAGCTTGTTTAGGTTCATGAATTGGTTAGTTGTTTTCTTTTTTAGGTATTATCCTGTGTTCACTGTGAAAATGTTGTTTAAATATAGTCGGTCGTCTGTGCCACAGTTTCTTAACTAACCACTGACCGAAAATATTTGGAGGGAAATGTGTCTGGGCAGACTTTTTCTTCCTTGTCATCATTCACTAAACCATACAAAACACCAACTGCTTATATGGCATTGATATTGTCATAGGTGTTATAAATAATCTAAAGGTGATTGAAAAGTTCACAGGTTGTGTTAACATAGGTTAAATGCCAACATGGGTTTTACTTTTTTTTTTTTTTTTTGGAGAGACACAGAGAGAGATAGAGAGGAAGACAGAAATGGGCGCGCCAGCAGTCTCTCAGCTGCTGCGAATGAAATCCAGGTGCATGTACCCCCTTGTGGTCAAGTGCGGCATTGCTCCCTTGCATCACTTTGCATCTGGCTAAACATGGGACCTGGAGATTGGAACCGGCGTTCTTGGGCTTAGGAGGCAGGCGCCTTAACCGCTAAGCCATCTCTCCAGCCCGACACTTGGGTTTCATATAAGGTGTTGATCATGTAGACATGATGGTATCACAGGGCCAACCCCCTCTACACACGGAGGGATGACTGTTTACCTAGTTTAAGATATTGTTCCTAGCCATGCTCAGACATTGAATATGTCTCTTAGAAGCCTCCTAAAACTGATTTACTTTTTCTTGTTTTAATTTATCCACAGGATGCCTTGAGATCCTTAAAGCTAACGCTACAGCTGATCGCTCCCCTCCATGACATTGTGTCCTACCTTTTCAGTCTTGCCAAACTTGGCAACCGTCCAACATGCTTCGAATTTCCTCTAAGTCCTAACCCTGTGAGGAGTGACTGGGGAGGAAGTGAGGGCATTGGTAAGTGATTAACAGTGATTCAACTCACCACTGATACTCGGTTGAAATTCTATGAAGCGCTTAATCTTTGGAAAGCCAGGAGTGCGTTATTTCCTCATAAATGACAAAGGCTGGAGAAAGGAAAAGTCCCATCATATACTGTTTCCAAAATGCACATTCACCTGGTGAGTTCCACATTTATAGGCTAAGCCATGAAGTACAAGGAGTCAGGAGGCCTACGATTGGAGCTAGCCTGTGCTACATGGCTAGTAGATGCTGGACCCTTTACTCCCCAGGTCTCTGTTTGCCTTCTACAAGATAGGATGATAATGCCGGTCTCATTAAGATGTTCTCTGGATTGAAATCTATGTAAGCCTTTTAGAAGGAAATATTGGGCTGCACTTTTCCTTCCTAGTCCTTGTGAGTTCACATGACAAGGTCAGAGACAAGCTTGAACTGTTAACAAGCTTTTAGACGTTAGGTCACAATCTCCTGACAGTCCTGTGACAAAATTGATTGAGGCTTTAGTTTCCTATGCTAACCTGTGAATGCCAACTCAGCACCAGGTTTTAAGATCCAGACTCTTCATATCGCCCAGTGTTGATAAGATACCACATAATAGTGTCTTTTGGTGGGGAGGGGTTGAGGTAGGGTCTCACTTTAGCCCAGGCTGATCTGGAATTCACTACATAGTCTCAGGGTGGCCTCGAACTCACAGTGATCCTCCTACCTCTGCCCCACCCCCGAGTGCTGGGATTGAAGGTGTGCGCCACCACAGCAATACTATCTTTAAAAAAATTTTTTTTAAACTTATTTGCAAGGAGAGAGAGAATGAGAATGAGTGTGCCAGGGTCTCCCACTGCTGCAAATGAACTCCAGATGCATGCACCACTTGGGGCATCTGGCTTTACTTGGGTATTGGGGAATTGAACCCAGGCTGTCAGGCTTTGCAAGCAAGCACCTTAATCACTGAGCAATCTCTACAGCCCCACACAATAATATCTTCTAAGCAGAAAACAGGGTTTACTGGAAGCAGACACATTGATCTTATTTTAATAATTTGCCTCTCATCCAAATGAAATCACTCATCATGCAAATATTAATCAATCAATAGTGAGCATTGTAACATAGTAGCCAGAAACTGATATTTTTGGTGGTGTATAGGGGGTGGGTTTGAGGGAAGGTCTCACTTTAGCCCAGACTGACCTGGAACTCATTATGTAGCTCAAAGCTGGCCTTGAACTCATAGCAATTCTACTTCTGCCTCCTGAGTTCTGGCATTAACGCCTGGCAATAGCCATGAATTTTAAAGGAGATGAGCCTAAGAAATGAATAGGCTGGGTGTGATGAAGCATGCCTTTAATTGCTATGAGTTTGAGGCCAGCTTGAGACTACATAGTGAATGCCAAGTCAACCTGTGCTTGAGCAAGACCCTACCTTTAAAATAAAATAAAATAAAATAAATAATAAAAAATAAAATAAAATAAAATAAAAAAAATAAAATAAAATAAAGTAAAATGAGGTGATGGGACTATTGGGATTTACACAGAAAGTATACTAAGATGCTTACCCTCAGGAGAGAGCTGCTGGGAAGTTGTGAGTGCTGACCATCATCAGATGAAGGTCAGAAAAAAGGAGGGTAGGTGGAGCAAAAGGACCTTCCTGTCCTTGAGCTGAGTAAGCAGAAGGCAACAGGAAGTCCTCCAGCAAATGGAGGCAAGACACTCCTCTCCCAGGCAAAGCCTGTGAGGAGCCGCTCTGGGGCTCTTGCCCCAGCTTGGAGAGGAGTGAGGAAAACAAGGAGGGTGACCCCAGCAAGACTAAAAACAGGGACCCTGATGAGGGCAGCCCACCAGAGCAGAGAACCTTGCAGCCCCCACTTGGGTGCCCGGAACCAGTAACACAGGAAGCCCTATTGCAGAGGACCTAGAATCCAGGTTAAAGGCCTGGTTTTCTTGCTTATTGGTGCGCAGGCCTGGAAATGGCGGAGCTGTGTGGGGCAATCAGAGAAGTACACCTTGACATGTGGTGAGGAAAATATCTGTGCTCCACAAGAATGTACACAATTTTGCATCCTTGGATTTGCAGAAATAAAGAGACAAATAACATATAAATATTAATTCCACTAAGATAAACATCTTTAAAAAAAAAAAACAAATGCTGGGCCTGCTTGATTCCTGGACCAGTTCCCTGAGGCAGCAAGGAGAACCAAGGTGGAAGATGAAACGGGAGTTTGTCCTTTTAAGCCAGTTCAGAGCTAACTGGAGGTACTTAAAATGACTTTAGTGGACTTGAGCACTTTAAAATATTTGTTCAAAGGGTGCTGGGGATGTGAGCTTCTGGTTCTCTCCATGACCAAAAGAAGCAGCTCTTCTGCACATGGACCAGATCTGAGGACGCTGCCACATTCTCTCCTTCTCTGGGAGCCAGTAACTCTCCTTGGAGTCGGTCTGAAGCAGGGGGTGTCATCAGAATGGAGCTTTCTTTGCCAAGCCTCAGACAGCCAACTAGAGCCTGAATGCAATACACTGAACCTGAGCTTTCAGGACGGTCAAGATGAAGGCTCCCTATCCCTCTCCTTCCACACTCCCCTGGAGAAAGAAAGAGAAAGAGAGAGTTTATGTGTGTGTTCTATAGTCCCAGGCTGGCCTCGAACTCATGGTGATCCTCCTACCTTAGCCTTCCCAGTGCTGGGACTAAAGGTATGCACCACTATGCCCAGCTTATTATTTTTTTATTACAATATTTTCATTTATTTATTTGTGAGCAGAGAGAGAGAGAATGAACAGGCATGACAGGGCCTCTTGCCACTGCAAACAAACCCCAGACACATGGGCCAGGCCACTTAGCACACCTGGCTTTACATGGGTACTGGGGAATTGAACTCAGGTCAGCAGGCTTTGCCAGCAAGCACCTTTAACCTCTGAGCCAGCTCCCCAGCCACTTATTTTTTTTTATTGGAGTACAAAGTGATAGGTTTCATTATGGTGTTTTCATACATAGTTCGTCTTCATTGATTCAGTTCTTTTCCCTCAGCCCCTTGCCCCCTTATCCCCCTTCTGCCCCCTCAGTCCTCTTTCATGTGTTCGCGTTCCCTCAGCCATTGTCTTAAAACTTCTCCATATCTTGGTCCCCTTTCTAGCTTCGTGACTTATCCCTACATACGCACACACACACCCACATGCAAATACACTCACACACACACACACACTCACTCACACATATAAAAGAAGATCCATTTATGAGATAAATCATGTGGCACTATCTTTCTGAGGCTGGGGTACCTCACTTAATATAAATTCCAGATCCATTCATTTTCCTGCAAATTGCACAATTTCAATTTTATTTACAATTGAATAAAACTCCATTGTGTATATGTACCACATCTTCATTAGCCATTCACCAGTTGATGGACACCTGGGCTGATTCCAGTTCCTGGCTATTGTGACTAGAACAGCAATAAACATGGATGCTGAAGTCTCTCTGTAGTAGGATATGGAGTCCTTTGGGTGTATGCCCAGAAGTGCTATAGCTGGGTCATATGATAGTTCTATTTTTAGTTTGTTGAGAAACCTGCACACTGATTTCTACAGTGGCTGTACCAGTTTATCCTCCCACCAGCAGTGAATAAGGGTTCCTCCTTCCCCATACCCTCAGCATCATTTTCTTTTTAATGATACCCATTTTGACTGGGTGAAATGGAACCTCAAAGTGGTTTTTATTTGCGTTTCCCTGATGGCTAAGGATGTTGAATACTTTTAAAAGTATTTATTGGCCATTTTAGTTTCTTCTTTTGAGAACGGTCTCTTCAGTTCATTGGTCTGTTTATTGATTGGCAGTTGTGGGGGTTGGTTTTAATTTTTGCAGTTATTTATAAATTCTGGATATTAGCCTCCCCCACCCACCCACATCAGACGTATAGCTAGCTGGCAAAGATTTGTCTCACATTCTGTAGGTTGACTGTTCACCCTCTGCTGACAGCTTCCTTTGCAGTGCAGGAACCTTTTGATGTCATGCAGTCCCGTTTGGGATTATTTCCTGTGCCATGGGAATCCTATTCAGAAATTCAGAAAATTCTTGGGGACTGAAGAGATAGCTCAGTGGCTTCTTGCACAAGCGTGAGGGCCCAAGGGGGCCTAGGACTGTCTGATTTCAATTCCCCAGCACCCATGAAAACAGCTGCCCCCCCCCATCATAACCCCAGTCCAGCAGGGAACCAAGACCGAAGAAGTGTTAGAGTTCTGAAAATGGCAAGCTCCAGAATCAGGAAGAAACCGTCTCAAGGAACCAGTGGGCATGAGAACATTTTCCTTGGGCCTCTGCACCCACGTGCATGGGACACACACCTCTGCACACACACCACACCATACACACTACTATACGCACGCACGCACGCACACACACACACACACACACACACAGTTCTTGCCTACACTTATACCTTGAAGTACTTTCTTCTCGTACTTTCAGTTTTTGTTTTGTTTTGTTTTTCGAGGTAAGGTCTCGCTGCAGCCCAGGCTAACCTGGAATTCACTATGTAGTCTCAAGGTGGCCTCGAACTCACGGTGATCCTCCTACCTCTGTCTCCCAACTACTGGGATGAAAGGCGTGCGCCACCACGCCTGACTCTAATACTTTCAGTTTTTAAATTAAGGTCTTCGACTCATTTTTATTTATTTTTGTCCACACGGAACTATTTTGATCACGTGTGAAAATGTACTTTTTTGCCCAAGGAACATGATGAAACATATTGGGCCCTGCACAAACAGGCTCCATGAGCACCCTGCCTCCCAGCATCCATTTGTTTTTAGACAGGTCACAAAAATGTCTCTTCTAGTGGAAACTTCTTTGTGGCTCGATGGGGACATCGCATTTGGAAGAGTCATCAAGGGAAATGGATTAGGCTTGGGGGAGAGCTGAGTAGGTATAGCTCTCGACTTGCAAGCATGTGATCCTGAGTTCTTCCCCAGTACCCATGAAAAAGACACACAGGTGCTTATAATTCTAGCTCTGGGAAGCGGCCAGCTGATCTGGCCTAATTAGGTGCGTTCAGGGCCAATGAGAAACTCAAAATGGTGGGTGGTGTCTGAAGCAATGACACCTGAGGTTGTCTTTTGACTTGTACTTGTGCACTCACATGTATGTGAACACACACACACACACAAGAGAGAGAGAGAGAGAGACAGAGACAGAGAAAGATTTGCTGATTGGACCTAACTATTCAGGGGTTGGCACAAAACCGAACCTAGTTTCCTGTCATGTATAGAGCAACAAATGAACATGAAATAGAACTGATCCTCTTTCCCTAGAGTCACACACATATGTGGCAAGTCTCAGCCATCATTCTCAGCCCTGGATCCACTCTGGTCAAGCTCTCCCAGACAGCTTCCCACTCCCACAATCCTCTGTTTTCCTAATGGGCAAATTCTGAGGAGGCCCAGTGCGGAAGGGAAGGAAGAGGCTGCTTGGGTCTGGAGGAGCTGCCAAGAGAGTAACTCTAGCAATGACCTTGAGCAATGCCAGCATTGCCCTTGAGCAACTCCCTCTTGAGTAACCTCTAGAAGGCAGTGATTCATTTCTACAGCCCTTCTTCCCATAATAGGGCTGTCCTTTCAGGATAGAAGAGCATCATTGTCCCAGAGGAAGCTGAAAGGCATTTGTGGGGCAGATGATGTCCAGATATTCCTGAAGGTGTGGGCCCACCATGCCCCCTACCAGCTCACGGTTTGTTTTGCTGAACGCTTCCATTGTGTCTGACTCGCTCCCTCCACGGGCCAATGACAGAGGTCTGGGGACCGCTGTCCAGATATGGGCCCAGTTCCTCAACCCAGCTTAAGTGGCGCAAAGAGCTTCTACTTGCAGCTTCCATCTGAAATGTTCACACATTTATGTGTATGCGGCATTCTCCTATAGTGGGTGTGCAAGAAATAAGGCAGATTCCTAAAATGACTAGAATCTCCTACATACTGTGGATATATGCAAACATATGCTCTGGATATCTGGCTCTGGCTATGTACACATACATGTTCATATAGATTTTACCTGCTTTGCCACTCTTGAACCAATCCATGAGCCGGTGACAGGGAAGGCTCACGTGGATGGCTTGGCGATTGAACATGAGTGCTTCTTTAAAGCATATGATAATGTCAAGGCCCTCATCAATATACTGAGGACTTTACCTTCCCGTTCCTTGTCATTTGTCCTTTTCATTCTATTTTGAGATCATTGCCTTGTAAATTTTAGAACTTTCTTTCAACAGCATGTTCTTACCGTGCCAAAAAAGCAAAGTGTTTATCTTCCAAAGGGAGGAAGGAAGGGAAGATAAATCGGAAACCTTGGGTTCTAGAGCACAAGGCTTCGCTGGTCTTGCAAAACATATAATTAGGCCATTCACAAACAAAGGAAAGGAAGTCTATTTAGGTGACAGGTTCGCCTGGGCGAGGGGACACCAGACGAAGGCTCACTGGTTTGGTCAGGTCAGCCTGTGTCTCATCCCGTCTGATTCAGATGTTTTCCACCTTCCAGGGTCTGAGCTGCAAGAATTACAGAAAAGGCTTGACAGCCTCCAGAGGCCCCAAGACCCCACCGAGGTGGCCCAGGTCCTCCTCCTCCACAGGGAGGTGATGTTTCTGCAGTTCGACGCTGTTGTGAGGCATTTCCTCGGGTAAGGGCCCCAGCTCTATTCCTGCCAGGGAGGTTCTGGTGAACAGGTGCTTGCTGGGAAATTATCTGGGGAGGCCACTCATGGCAAGATTAGATAAGAACCTAAAGCAGTCAGGGCACAACCAGATCAAAGCACATGACCACACCCCTCTTCATGTCTCTGTGGAATCCAGCCTCCTATACCTTATTTTATTTTAATATTTTATTGATTTATTTGCAAGCAGAGAGACAGAGAGGGAGAGAATGGGCATGCCAGGGCCTCTAGCTACTGCAAATGAATTCCAGATGCATGCACCGCTTTGTGCAGGTTGTTAGGGTTTGCAGGCAAGCTCCTTAACCACTGATCCATGTCTCCTCCTCCCTGATTTTAATAATGTAATTTCAAGCAGATGGTATAACAATGGTTGCATTTATAATCAGGTTGTTTTATTAAAACTTTTTTGTTTGTTATTTTGAGGGAGGGTCTCACTCTAACCCAGGCTGACCTAGAATTCACTATGTAGTCTCAAGGTGGCCTCAAACTCATGGTGATCCTCCTACCTCTGCCTCCTGAGTGCTGGGATTAAAGGCGTGAACCACCATGCCAGGCTGAAATTAAAACTTTTATGCACTTGAGAATCATTATTTCTAAGTGTTTTACTTTTTTCATCTTTACCTTTCAAAGATACAGTTTTCACTGTGCTTTTTTTGTGGGGGGGGGGGTATGTATGTGTGCATGATGCGTGTTTATGGGTGTTTGTTCATGCATGTGAGTATGAGTGTGCACATGACATTGTTGTGTGTGTGTGTGTGTGTGTGTGTGTGTGTGTGTGTGATCAGATGACAGCTTCAGGTGTTGCCTTCAGCCTTGTTTTGAGGCAGGGTTTCTCATTCACTGCTACATTTGCCAAGCTAGTTGACCCTCAAGTGTCCCAGTGATTCTCCTGCCTCCACCTCCCTTCTCGCCATAGGAATGCTGAGATTCATTCCTGAAGCTGGCTTTTTATGTGGGTTCTGGGATCCAAATACAGGAGCTTCATAGTTGTGTGACAAGCCCCTTAGTCACTGAACCATCTCCCCAGCACTTCTGAAGCTAATGGAATTGATTATAGGAGTTAAATTTCTAAGGGAATCCACTTTGACCTTGTAGGAACCATCTTATCAAGTTTTCTGCATATAAAAAGAATGTTTGGAATTGGAGAGATGGCTTAGTGGTTAAGGCACTTGCCTGCAGAAGCCTAAGGACCCAGGTTAGATTCCCCAGTACCCACATAAGCCAGATGCATAAGGTGGCACATGCTTCTGAAGTTCGTTTACAGTGGCTAGAGGCCCTGGCATGCCCATTCTCTCTCTCTCTCTCTCTCCCTCTCTCTCTCTCTCCCCCTCCTTCCCTCTCTCTATCTTAAATAAATAAATAAATAAATAAATAAATAAATAAATATTAAAAGAATGTTTTCTTTGGTTAATTAACCATGATTCTGGTAGGATTTGGATTGAGTCTGGATTAACATTCATGTTTCCAGGAGAAGTTTTATATTGGAGGGGAAAGAGTCCAGCCTCAGACTGTGTTTGTTCTTTGACACAGTGTAGCCCAGGCAGGCCTGAAGCTCACTATCTACATGTGTCCAGCCTGTAGCCTATGGGCTGCATGCATCCCAGTATATCTATGTGTATTTGTAGATGACATCATATGAATGTAGCCCAACACATTTGTAGATGACCACATCAGTCACAGTGTCAAAGGTTGGGTATCCCTGAGCAGCCCAAGCTGACCTGAAACTTGTGATCTTCCTGTTATAGCCTCCTGGGTGCTAGAATCACAGGCATGCAGCTCTGTGCCCAACTCTGATTACCATTTGAGACAGGGTGTCACTTTGTAGTCCTCACTAGACCAGGCTGAATTCGAGGCAGTCTTCTTGCCTCTGCTTCCTGAGTGCTGGGATTACAGGCCTGTGCCACCACCATGGTTATTTATTTATTTTTTTTTAGAGAGAGAGAGAGAGAGAGAGAGAGAGAGAGGAGAGGAGAAAGGCCAGGGCCTCAGCCACTGCAATCAAACTCCAGACACTTGCGCCACCTAGTGGACATGTACAACCTTGAGCTTGCTTCACCTTTGTGTGTCTGGTTTATGTGAGATCTGGAGAGTAGAACATGGGTCCTTAGGCTTAGGCTTCACAGACAAGCACCTTAACTGCTAAGCCATCTCTCCAGCCCTGGTTATTCTTTTTTTAAAAATATTTCTTATTTATTTATTAGAGAGAACATGCAGGGCCTCTAGCCACTGCAAATGAACTCCAGGTGCATGCACCACCTTGTGCATCTGGCTTATGTAGCTCCTGGGGAGTCGAACCTAGGTTCTTAGGTTTCACAGGCAAGTGCCTGAACTGCTGAGCCATCTTTCCAGCCCTGGTGATCCTTAAATTGTCAAAAGTTTTAACTTTTTTTTTTTTTTTTTTTTTAGCTCATCTCCATCATCAGTGTCACCAAGGACCTCAAATGACTGTATGAGAGAATTATAAATATTTCCCACTCTTAGCATTCAGCATCCAGAGAATGGACATGTAGGATTGTGTTGCATGAACATATTTTTTTCTGCACTTTTTTTTTCTGTTAGGGATTCTTGGATTTAGAGTATAAATTCAGCCAGGCATGGTGGTGCACATCTTTAATCCCAGCACTTGGGAGGCAAAGGTAGGAGGATCGCTGTGAGTTCAAAGGCATCCTGAGACTATATAGAATGTAAGATCAGGGCAGAAGAGATGGTTAAGGTGCTTGCCTGCAAAGTCAAAGGACCCAGGTTCAATTCCCAGGACCCATGTAAACCAGATGCACAAGGTGACAGATGCATCTGAAGTTCATTTACAGTGGCTAGAGGCCCTAGCATGCCTCTCTCTCTCTCTCTCTCTCTCTCTCTCTCTCTCTCTTTTCGACCTCCTTCTCTGTCTTTTTTTTCTCTCTCAAATAAATAACATAATTTTTTAAAAAAAGAATAGAATGTAAGTTCAGCAGAGTGTAAGAAAGTCATGTTAACGCTTTGGCTTATTATTGGCAAACAGCTTTCCAAGCTGCAGCTTAGGCAAGCAGGTAGGTTGTAAAGGATTCAAATGTTTAGATGGCCCTTGAGTAGGCACACCCGTGGGCGCTGACAGCCTAGAGTCAGAATTTGGGTTATTTTTCCTGTTTGTTTGTTTGAGATAGGTTCTCATTCCAGCCCAGACTGGCCTAAAACTCACGATGTAGCCCAGGTTATCCCAGAACTTCTGGCAGTCCTTCTGTTTCAGCATCTCAACTCTGGGATTAGAGGCATGAACTACTACTTCTACCCAAGGTCAGAATTGATAAGGAATTAATACATGGTAAAGAAACAGGAGCATCCCCCAGAAGTCCTAATGGTTTCCAGGCACACAGGAATTTGTCTGCTATTGTTCTCCTGGGGAAACCACCCTGCTTCCACCACCCCTACCCCCAGATTGCTTTGTCTTGGCACACTGTATCCTGGAACAGAGGTCACCGAGTCCTATATCTGCTCTCCATGTCTCCTAGCAGGAACTGCCCAGGTGGCACACCTCTGTGAGCCCTTATTCCTTGTGTTTCCCTGGCCTTTCTTTCCAAGGCCTTCCAGCTGGGTATATGTAGACAGCCAGCAGCAGATGGGCAACAAGAGCTACATGTGTCCCGTACTGATCCAGTCCGTGGTGGACTTTGAGCAGCCCTGTGGGAGAGAGGGGACTCAGAAGAGAAGGCAGGAGATGGGAGAAAAAGAAAAGTCAAAGGATAAATGTCACCCCTCCCCCTCCATCATCTTATGCCACACCAAACCTGCAAACAAGAGACCAGGAAGTTGGAGAAGTTCCTTGGACCTTCTCAAAATTCAGTAAGATTGAGCAAATAGGACTGTTTGCTCAGGGTGCACTTTGCCTGTGTGAGCTGGAGACTTCTCCAGCTGGAAAGGAAAGAGACTCCATGAACTCTTCCCTGGAATGAGCGTAGCATGTTTCCATAGACTGGGGGAAAAGGAGGGATGAGGCAGTTGGACAACAGGCTCCTAAAATCTGCCTCCCGCTCCCCGGAGGGTAGACCAGATGGACTTACCTGATACATTGCACATTGCTTTTGTCCCCTGCCCTCTTCCAGCTGGGGCAAAGGCCTGATGGAAATTGGTGGCTGGGCACTAATAGACTGGAGTCACATTGTCCAGGGCCCATCATTCGCCTCTGGACATGTCCGTGAAGGAGTGATCTATTCTCTGATTGAAGAGACGCCTGAGGGTTGAGCTTATCTGTAGTACTGGGTGAAGCAAGCATTCTTCCTGAGGCGAGTGGTCCCTAGAAGGGATGCTCTAAGCTCCACCTCTAATATCATGTAGGGCTCAGGGTTTAGCTCAGGGGTAGAATATGTGACCAGCATGGCCAAGGTCAAGGCTTTCATCTCCAGCTTCTCCAATGTTTTATATCAGTGTTTACTCGGTGAAATATAACTAGAGTTTTCACACTAATACATTGGACAATGTGCAAATTTTGTAAAGCTTCCTTTATCTGACTTAGTACCTAAATTCTAAAGTTCTTACTTCTGCTAACGGCCAAAAAAATTAAGTTTGGCCTCTGGGTAGATGGCTTAGTGTTTAAATGATCTTGCTTGCAGAACCTGCCAGTCTGGGTTCAATTCCCCTGCCAACCATGGAAAGCTAGGTGCAAAAAGTGGCACAAGTGTCTGGTCTTCATTTGCAGTGGCAGACACTGTAGCATGCCCATACGCCACCCCCCAGCGCATGCGTGTACACACACACACACACTGCATAATGCACAAATAAATAAGTAAATTTAAAAATTAACCTTTTTTTTTTTTTTGGTTTTTCGAAGTAAGTCTCATGCTAGCCCAGGGTAACCTGGAATTTACTATGTCGTCTCAGGGTGGCCTCAAACTCACAGAGATCCTCCTACCTCTGCCTCCCAAGTGCTGGCATTAAAGGTGTATGCCACCATTAAAAAAATATATTTAAAAAAATATTAAACTTTCCAATGCCATGTTATTGAGTCACACCTGAGTGTGAAAGTGGTCATCTCAGGGCCGGGCGTGGTGGCACTCACCTTTAATTTCAGCATTTGGGAGGCAGAGGTAGGAAGATCACCGTGAGTGCAAGGCCACTCTGAGACTACATAGTGAATTCCAGGTCAGCTGGGCTAGAGCGAGACCCTACCTCGAAAAACAAAACAGAAGTGGTCAGCTCAAAATTTCAAGCCAGTTAGTTCCTGGGTCTCCTTCTTACCCTTTGTTTTATTTCATTTTATTTCTCATGCCAGATGGATAATGTGTTGACCTAGCAAGGTTTGTAGGAAGTACATGTCACACAAGGGCGTGGACACCTGATCATGACACTCATGAACCAAGAAAGTGATCATAGCCTTCGTTTTCATTGCCTCTCACCCTATTGGTGAAGAAAGGGTTCCACTCTAGGTTATTGTGATGGCTGAGCATATGACTGTGAACAGGGGACGGAGGACAACGGTCGTTCATTAGTGCCATGTCCTCACGGTCCAAGAGAGGAGACGCCACAGGCCATGTCAGGCCACTTGAGAGTGGACATGCAGGGAGCAGAGCGGGCAGAGAGAGGCCGACTTTATGACACCATGGGATTATAGCATTTCCTGGTTCCCAAGGAGGATGTGATCCGTTTGTTTGAATAGCTCCAGGGCTTGGTAGCAACCAGAAGCTGCTGTTGGATAAGTGGGAGGAGCACCTGGTCACTTTGATAAGGAAACCTGTTGGACAAGGGGAACTTTATCCAGAGGAGGGGAACAATGGTTAGACCACTTGAGACCCTTCTAGATGTCAGGATACACATAACACGAGGCTTTACATTTAGGTCTCTTGCTTCATCCTCTCCCAGGTTCTTGGGGTGCTAATGAATTCAAGGGCACTTGAAAACATCCATTTCACCTGCCCCTGTTGCAGGTAGCAGGTCCACCTCAAACTCTCATGGTTGGTTTCCTGTTCTGCACCCCTCCTGGGCACCCACCTCTGGGGTTCATGTATTCCCTGGTCTCATGCTGAGAGTCTGCTAGCCTCTGGCCACCTCATTTCCTCAGTGTTGACATGGCCCTCAGCCCGTTGCTTCCTCTTTCATATGTATCTCTTTTGTATCCATGCCTTGGGAAATGTAGACCTCGCTCACAAAAGATCCAGGCAATAGGTCCCCGATGCTCGGATACCCACGCCATGTTTATTACGCCTCTGCACTTTTGTTAGACATCCTTTGGAGCAGAGTTCTGGAAATAGTCCTTCCTTCCTGGCTGACTAATCCTAACTTATCTGCAAACCTCCTTTCATGCTCTTGTCTTCAGGGTTTATGGTTCTTGGAAGGTAAAGTCAAAGTTCCATTTGAAACAAAACTGTTCTCTCTGTAATCATTGGCTCTTGTTGAATTTAAAATTTGGTTGTATAAATCAAGGCGTGTTATTTTGGCTACTAGCCTTAAAACAGCCCAACCAACAATTGAAATCCTTGCTGTAGGGCTATATGCTGGCTATCCAAATTGGTAACCACATGTGGCTGTTTAATTAAAGTAACTATTAACTAAGTGAAAATCCTTCCCATCACAGTAGCCTCATTTCGAGTGTCCAACAGCCACAGGTAGCCATGGAACAGTGTAGGGATAGAGTGTTTCCATCCTGGCAGAAAGTTCCAACAATACATAATTGATAGAGTAACAACTTCCTCTGGAGGGTTGTGAACTGTGAGAGGGAAGGGCAGTGTGGGTGATGTGCCTGAGGAAGGAATTTGTTAATCTCTCAAGATGCTGTCCCACTACAGTAACTCTGACAAAAGTTTTGAGATTTAGAGGCATAAAAAAAAAAAAAAATCACTGTGTATGAACCTCCCTGTGCACCCACCTCATGTTTTGGCAGAAGAACATTTTTGGCAGCTGGTAATGTTCCTGCCTACCAGTCTCTCATGCATGGCGCATACCATGGGTTGCCTCCACTAAGCAACGCTCTCCGGAAGAGCATTTTTGCTTCACAACTAAGCCTGCCCCAGCCCCTGGACCCCAGGAGCCTCCAGGTGAGTTTCACAGGTGTTTCCACACCTATAGAAGGTGTGTTAGATGCACAGGATCTTGTCATTTTGTTTCCATTTGATTTTCATTTTGCAGAGATCTCTGTTGTAGTTAGCCTCATGTTGCTGGGACAAAAACGCCTGACCAAAAAGCAGCTGATGGAAGCAAAGGGTTTATTTTGGCTTACAGTCCAGAGAGGAAGCTTCATGATGGCAGGGGAAAGATGGCATGAGCAGAGGCTGGACATCACCTCTGCCACCGCATGTGGAAAATAGCAGCAGGAGAGTGAGCTGAGATGTGAACACTCCCAAGCCTTACCCCCAGAAACACACCTCCTCCAGGAAGGTTCCACATCCCAAACTGCCACCAGCTAGGGACCAAGCATTCAAAACACATGGGCTTATGGGGGATACCTGATTCAACCACCAGTCCTGGTACTTAAAGGACCTCTCAGTCGTCACTGGCCCTCCTTCTCTCACACAGGGCTCGGCTGAGCCCCGTGGTCAGCTGTTACTCCCCGTCAGTCTTTTCTACAGATGCTTAAGAGGCTGATCGGGAACCAGCCGGTCTGATCACAACTGGTAGGGACCAAAGACCTCAATGTTTTCCAGCTAATAAATAATGACAGTAATTCAGATACATAGATGAGGTCAGCGGCTGAGCTTTGAATCACCCTGGTTACAACACATGTTATCAAATGTGGTCCTGGCAACTGTACCTGCTCCCAGGCAGAAACATGATCCACCTCGACAGAGGTCAGGGTTCAGGAAAGCTGGAGATCAGACAGCCAGAGCCGCATCAGGTCCCACATGGTATATTACTTATCTATTGCCACAAAACAAATCCCCCTCCCCCCCCCCCCCGCAGTTTAACAAGTCAGAACAATCAACACTCATTATCACTCCCAGTTTCTGAGGTCAGGACCAGGACGTCCGGGAGCAGCTTAGGTGGGAAGCTCTGGCTCGGGGTTTCTCACAAGGCTACAATGCAGACATCACCAAGGCTGGAGGACAATCTACTTCCAGCCTCATGTAGCTGCTGGTAGAGGTCAGAAGATTCTTCCAAGATTATTCCCACGGCCCGCTGTACAGAGCTTTGCCCTAACATGGCAGCTGGCTTTCCCCAGAGCACGCAACCCAAAATGGAGAAGGCAAGATAGACGCCACATGGGCATATGACTTGACTTCAGAACTGACGTCCATCACCTCTGCCATGTTCTGTTCAGTAGAAGTGAGCCATGAATTCCAGCCACATTTAGGGGGAGGAAAAGCAATCTCTCTCTTGAAATAAGGTTTCTCATAGCCCAGGCAGGCCTTGAACTAACTGTGTAGCTGAGAATAACCTAGAACTCCTGTCCCTCCTGATTCCCTCCCCCACGTTCTGGGGTAACAGGCATGCACTACCACATCACTATTGAAGAAATTGTAGACATGGCTTTTTAAAAAATCACTTTGCAAGCTCAGAATTCGTACTACAAAAACTCCCACTTAATGTTTTTTAAAAATATTTAGTTAAGGGCCGGGTGTGGTGGCGCATGCCTTTAATCCCAGCACTTGGGAGGCAGAGGTAGGAGAATTGCCGTAGTTCGAGGCCACCCTGAGACTACATAGTTAATTCCAGGTCAGCCTGGACCAGAGTGAAACCCTACCTCAAAAAAAAAAAAAAAAATTTAATGAATTGATTTATTTGAGAAAGGGGAAGAAAGAGAGAGGCAGAGAGAGAGTGAGAGAGAATGGGCAAACGAGGGCCTCCCAGCCACTGCAAATGAACTCCAGATACATGAGCTGCTTTGTGCATTTAGCTTTACGTGGGTACTGGGGAATCAAACCTGGATCCTTTGGCTTTGCAGGCAAGCACTTTAACGGCTAAGGCAACTCTCCACCCCTACTTAACGTTTGGACGTTATGAACATTGTAAGTGATTCCAACATCAACTCTAAACAAGTCCCACATTTCAGTACTATAAGACAGTGACCCCTGGCCCAATCCTTGACCTTCCTTTAGACCAGAAGAGTTGGCCACAGCCCTAAGTGTGCTCCTACTGCCATTGGGCATTGCCTCGGATTAGGTGGATGAAGGTGTCCTTGTTCCCTACCACCAAAATCATCTCCATCTCCAGGGAGTGACTGAGAACCAGGCCCAGGGCTGGGGAGATGGCTCAGCAGTTAAAGGTGATTGCTTCCAAAGCCTGCTGGCTCAGGTTCAATTTTCCAGCCACTGATGTAAAGTTGGATAAGAATTTGTTTGCAGCAGCAAGAGACCCTAGTGTACACACACACACACACACACACACACACACACACACACACGTAAATGAAAATTTTAAAAATAGGTCTAAAGGTAAGAAGGGGCTCAGATAAACAGCTCTAGGGTCAGGACTGTACATGGTACCACAAGAGATGGGACATGCTGTTGCACTCTTATGGAGCGCACAGGGCTCGCATGTAACAAGTTGTAGCATTAGGCTGGAGTTGTTGGTCCCCAAAACAGAGCACAATGGAGAGGAAGAACACATCGTGAAGTTTCTCATATCCACAACATTTAAATACGTTTACTTTTGTTGATTAGAAATATGTTCCACTGGGCTGGGCATAATGGCACACACCCATAATGCCAGCACTGGGGAGGCTGAAGCAGCAGAGTTGCCATGAGTTCTGGAACAACATAACAAATTCTAGAATAGCCTTGGAAAGAGTGAGGCCCTACCTAAAAAAAAAAATTAAAAATTTCCATTGGTGTTATATTGTTCTGGAATGAATATTGGTTTATTTGATTTGAGACAGGGTCTCAGGATTTAGACTAGGCTGACCTCAAACTCACAACCTCTCTGCATCAGCTGGGATTACAAGGTGTGTGCCACCACACTGCACTTGTTCTGGAACTTCCTGACACTGGTTCTACACTGTTATGCCTAAACCTCTAAAAAAAAAAAAAAAAAAAAAAAAAAAAACCAAGAAAAGGAAATAGCCTTTCCTGCTCTTTGCATCACTGAGGATGCTCTTTCAGGAAATAATGCTACAGAATAAGCAAGTTATCTAAGAGTGTTTGAGGCAAATTTGCAGAAATCCCGTGCACACACAGGTGTCAGGGATGCAGGTCACCGTTATCTTGTCTACCATGTGGTTCTTTCAGGCATCGGCGCTGTTCCCTTGGAGAACATTTCTGGAAGATGGTGGACCATTTCCGGTTACGAGCAGCATCCCAGACCCCCTAGAGTATGACATGCAGGTAGATGACATGCAGGTAGATGTATCTTCCCGCTCAGGAGAGACCTGAACGCAGGCGGCGAGGCAGGGTGTCACTGGGTCTTCCCATCAGAGCCCCAGGCTTTGCCAGTGGTAATTTATGCGATAAGCTGAATGTTTAATTATGAAACTGTAAACCTGAGGCTACAAGGTGAGTCATGTTTTCTTTCTGTGGGAGAGATTCGTGGTCTCAGCAGGTATCGGCCTTGATTGTAGACTCAGCTGAAATTCCCATGGCAGTAATGACCCAGAGGAGTGGCCAGTCATCTGGAGTCTCTGTCTGGGCCCTCACAGAACCTGCCAGACTGGCACTCTTAGCTTGTGGCTCCTAGCCTGGTGGGAAGGGAACTTTTTTTTTTTTTTTTTTTTTTTTTTTTTTTTTTTTCGAGGTAGGGTCTCACTCTGGCCCAGGCTGACCTGGAATTTACTCTGTATTCTCAGGCTGGTCTCACGGCAATCCTCCTACCTCTGCCTCCTGAGTGCTGGGATTAAAGGCGTGCGCCACCACACCAGGAGAAAGGGAACTTTTAAGCAAGATTCATAACAAGGAATTTCTTCTAATTGTCTTTTTTTTTTTTTTTTTTTTTTTTTTTTGGTGTTTTGAGGTAGGGTCTCATTCTAGCTCAGGCTGACCTGTAGTCTCAAGCTGGCCTTGAACTCATGTCGATCCTCCTACCTCTGACTCTTGAGTGCTGGGCTTAAAGGCGTGTTCTACCACACACAGCTTAATTGTTTTCTTTATCATCATTAACTTATTTTAATTACTTTAGGTTGTTACTTTAAAAAAATCATGCTTTCTTCTGATTAAGTAAACATTGTTATATTTTTTTACTTGCAAAAAAATGTAGAAAATTGTTAAGACCACCAGCAACCATAACTTTGCTTCAAAATATGGAGTTGAGAGTGGATGGAGCTATAAACTGATGGTTGTAATGGGAATCATTGTATTTGCTTTTGTATATGTTCAAAATGCTTCATAAGTAAAAAGGAGATTTTACAGAAAAAGTAAAAATAATAATGAGGGGAAAATGGTTCCAAAATAAATTATAGTTCCACCACTAACAGATAATCACAGTTTTTCTCCCATTCTCCCCACCCCCCAAACATACTTGTGTTTGTAAATGTACTTTTAAAGGAAAACTGATATTCCATTATGCAGTCACTCTATACAGATCTGCTGTAAGGCTGAAAGATTTGCTTTTAAGGCACAGAGTCAAAAATCTAATATATTCAAGCAGGACTTTAAACTAGAAATGTTACTCCAGTTTTTATGGATTTGGGGGCGGGGGGGTTCCAAGGTAGGGTCTCACTCTAGCCCAGGCTGACCGGGAACTCATTCTGTAGTCCAGGCTAGCCTCAAACTCATAATGATGCTCCTGAATGCTGGGATTAAAGGTCGTGTGCCACCACACCCAGCTACTGGATTTTTTTTTTTTTTTTTTTTTTTTTTTTGGGCTTTTTGAGGTAGGGTTTCACTCTAGTCCAGGCTGACCTGGAATTCACTATGTAGTCTCAGGCTGGCCTCAAACTCACAGTGATCCTCCTACCTCTGCCTCCTGAGTGCTGGGATTAAAGGCGTGTGCCAACATGCCTGGCTTTTTAAAGATTTATTTTTATTTACTTATTAGAGACAGAGAGAGGGCAAGAAGAGAGAATGTGTGAGAATGGACGCACCAGGGCCTCTAGCCACTTGCAAACAAGCTCCAGATGCAAGTGCCACCATGTGCATCTGGCTTACGTGGGACCTGGAGAATCGAACCTGGGTCCTTAGGCTTTGCAGTCAAGTGCCTTAACCACTAAGCCATCTCTCCAGCCCTGGATCTTATTTTAGTACTTGAGAGGGTGGTGTTTATAGAAGCATTTTTTTTCTTCAAAATCCTATGTAAAGGATACATAGAAATCTTCAAATGGGAAGATATTTTCTTTGTTTCTAGCTATGCTTCTGTGGGCTGAGTGACCGTGAGTTGAGAGTGCGGTGGCTCATAGAGCTGATGGTTGCAAATGGGAATGGAATTGTATTTGAGCAACTATCATGTTCATGGAGGGTTCTTCTGGACAAAAGCCATTTTACAGAAAAAATAAAAATAATAATGAGGGGCATGGTGGCAAATAAATTTAAATCCCAGCACTAACAGGATAATCAGGAGGATCCCTGTGAGTTCAAGGCCACCCTAAGACTACTTGTGTTTGTAAAGAGTGATATTCCAGGTCAGCCTGAGCTAGAAGGCTGAGATTTGCCTCCAAGAAACAAAGTCAAAAAAATATATAGGCATATTCTTGACTTTAAACTAGAAATGTTTGGCCAGTGCCATATTTGGAAGATGACCAAAGGGTCCACATCTTTCAGGCCTAGAACTCATTCTGGGTCCCAGGACTGTGCCAGTGTCACCTAGAAGCATCAGTAAAGCACTGGGAAAAGCTTCTCCAAATATTTTCTTTCTAGGTTTTTTTTTGATCAGTCTCATTTGCATTATTTTATTTTATTTATTTGAAAAACCTGGAATTCACTATGTAGTCTCAGGCTGGCCTCAAACTCACAGTGATCCTCCTACCTCTGCCTCCTGAGTGCTGGGATTAAGCGTGTGCCAACATGCCTGGCTTTTAAAGATTTATTTTTATTTACTTATTAGAGACAGAGAGAGGGCAAGAAAGAGAGAGAATGTGTGAGAATGGACGCATCAGGGCCTCTAGCCACTTGCTAACAAGCTCCAGATGCAAGTGCCACCATGTGCATCTGGCTTACGTGGGACCTGGAGAATCGAACCTGGGTCCTTAGGCTTTGCAGTCAAGTGCCTTAACCACTAAGCCATCTCTCCAGCCCTGGATCTTATTTTAGTACTTGAGAGGGTGGTGTTTATAGAAGCATTTTTTTTCTTCAAAATCCTATGTAAAGAATACATAGAAATCTTCAAATGGGAAGATATTTTCTTTGTTTCTAGCTATGCTTCTGTGGGCTGAGTGACCGTGACTGCGCGGTGGCTCATGGAGAGCTGGTGGGCTTGCAAATGCTCATGGAAGGTGTACTTCTGAGCAACTATCATGTGATCATGGAGGGTTCTCCTGGACAGCAAGCCATGCCGGACAAAAATACACAGGTAAGCCGGGCATGGTGGCATATGCCTTTAAATCCCAGCACTCGGGAGGCAGAGGTAGGAGGATCCCTGTGAGTTCAAGGCCACCCTAAGACTACAGAGTGAATTCCAGGTCAGCCTGAGCTAGAGTGAGACCTTACCTCCAAGAAACAAAACAAACAAAAAATATATAGGCATATTCTTGGCAAACGTTCAACATAATTGGCCAGTGCCATATTTGGAAGATGACCTAAGGGACCCACATCTTTCACCTAGCCTTTCCTCGTGGGTCCCAGGACTGTGCCAGTGTCACCTAGAAGCATCAGTAAAGCACAGAAAAAGCTTCTCCAAATATTTTCTTTCTAGGTAACTCTCATGATCAGTCTCATTTGCATTATTTTATTTTATTTATTTGAAAAAAAAAACATTAAGCAGGGTCTTGCTATGTAGGCCCAGGTTGGCTTTGGATTCCTCCCTCTACACCCATTTATTGTCTTTATTTATCTGCAAGGAGAGAGCGAGGGAGAGAGAATGGGTGTGTCAGGGTCTCTTGCCACTGGAAATGAACTCCAGAGAGAGAGAGAGAGAATGAGAATGGGTGCACCAGGGCCTCTTGCCACTGCAAGTGAACTCCACATGCATACACTTTGTGCATCTGGCTTTACATGAGTACTGGGGAACTGAACCTGGAGCAGCAGGCTGTAAAAGCAAGCACTTTCAACTGCTGAGCCATCTTCCCAGTTCCTTTTATTTTATTTTATTTTATTTTATTTTATTTTATTTTATTTTATTTTATTTTATCGAGGTAGGGTCTTACTCTAGCCCAGGCTGTTCTAGAATTCACTATATAGTCTCAGGCTGGCCTCACACTCACAGTGATCCTCCTACCTCAGCCTACTGAACGCTGCTGGAATCAAAGGCATGCACAACCACATCCAACAGAGAGAGAGAGAGAGAGAGAATGGGCACGCTAGGACCTCTAGCCAATGCAAATGAACCCCAGATGCATGTGCCACTTTCTGTATTTGGCTTTAAGTGGGTACTGGGGAATCGAACTCAGCTCATTAAGCTTTGCCAGCAAATACCTTAGATGCTAAACCGTCTCTCTAGCTCCATATTTTATTTCTAAACTAGAAATGACATTGACTTCCTACAATCCAAAGAAGATGGATGCTTCCTTATGAGTCACTTGTTTAGGAGATCTGGGTCACCCGAGGGCCAAGCCTTAGGAAAGCTCCTCTGACCTAAGCTGAGGGAACACAGTGTTCACCAGCCTGTGGGCACTAGGCTAGCAGTCCACCTCCAGGCTGACCCTGCTGAAGTGCTAGGTACAAGAGCCACCTCCCACCTAGTAAAATAACTGAGCGATTCTGCATGTATCTTTGACCCAGGCTGAGGCATTTTGTCATGTCACTTAAACTAGCTAGAACCCCTATTTTGGGGGGAGATGGCTCAACAGTTAAAGGTACTCGCTTGCAAAACCTGCCCACCTGTGTTCAAATCCCTGGTACCCACGTAAAGCCAAATGTACAAAGTTGCATGCGCAGCTGGAATCCGTTTTCAGCCACAAGCCCTGGCATGCCCATACTCCCTCCCTCTTTCTCTCTGTCTTGCAAATAGATTTAAAATGTTTAAGAAAACACAAAATTTATCAGAGCCCCATTGTCAAGAGGCCCACACTTGTCTTTGTTTCCTTGCCTCCCCAACTATTTCTCACACACGTTTCTTCTTCCCCTTCTCACCATGGACGTGCTCCCATCTGGAACACAAAGACCTTGGTGATCTCCTGTAAACATCTATGCCCTTAACTCCTCTCATTATGCTTAACATGCTACTTTCTCTTCTGTACCCCTGGGCTGGCCAGTCTTTCCAGTGGGAAGCTTCCTCTCTTCGTCACCTCAAGAAGTCCCCCCACCCTTTTTCTTTTCCCTTTCTAATTTATTTTTATTTATTTTTTTTTGAGATAGTGAGAGAAAGAGATAGAGACAGAGAGAGAGAGAACTAGCACGTCGGGGCCTCAGCCACTGCAGTCGAACTCTAGATGCTTGCGCCACCTAGTGGGTATGTACGACCTTGCACTTATCTCACCTTTGTCCATCTGGCTTATGTGGGATCTGAAGAGATGAACATGGGTCCTTAGGCTCCGCAGGCAAGCACCTTAACCGCTAAGCCATCTCTCCAGCCCCTCTTTCTTTTTTTTTTTTTTTTTTTTTTTTTTTTTTGGTTTTTCGAGTTAGGGTCTCACTCTGACCCAGGCTGACCTGGAATTAACTATGTAGTCTCAGGGTGGCCTTGAACTCACGGCGATCCTCCTACCTCTGCCTCCCAAGTGCTGGGAGTAAAGGCACGCACCACCACGCCCAGCTCAAATATTTTTATTTACTTATTTGAGAGAGAAAAAAGAAGACTAGAGAGATGGAGAATGGGCATGTTAGGGCCTTGTACTACTGCAAACAAACTCCAGACACATGTGTCATTTTGTGTGTGTGGTTTTATGTGGGTAATGGGGAAGCAAACCTGGGCCATAAGCAAGCTCCTTTAACTTGGCTGCTAAGCTATTTCCCCAGCCCTCTTTTTCTTCCTTTCTTTCTGTTTTTGTTTGTTTGTTTTTCAAGGAAAGGTCCCCTCATTCTAACCCAGCCCAACCTGGAACTCGCTCTGTAGTCACTCTGTAGTCACAGTGATCCTCCTGCCGTAGTCTGGGCTTAAAGGTGTGTGCCACTACACCCAGCTGCTGCTGCATTTTTATTTTGAGACGTCTTTTTTATTTTTTATTTAAAATTTTTATTTATTTATTTGCATGTATGTGTGTGTGCACGTGTGGGTGCGCGAAGGCACGTGTGTACTAGGGCCTCTTGCCACTGCAATGAACACCAGAGGCTTGTGTCAGTTTTCGCATCCAGCTTAGGTGGAGCCCATGTACCATGATCTCTCTAGATCTCGGTCTCCACAATTCAAAATGAGGGGGACAGATTGGCTCAGGGCTTTTGAAACTGTGGCCCAAGGATCCCCTGGGGTTCCTGCAAGACAATGGGGTTTCTGGAGCAGAGGACCAATTACATGGCCTACAGACTGCCCCTTCCACCGCATTGTTCTTGGCCTTGGTCTGTTAGATTTCATTTTTATTTATTTTTATTTTATTTTTTTGGTTTTTCCAGGTAGGGTCTCGCTCTAGCTCAGGCTGACCTGGAATTCACTGTGACGTCTCAGGGTGGCCTTGAACTCATGGCGGTGATCCTCCTACCTCTGCCTCCCGAGTGCTGGGACTAAAGGCGTGCGCCACCACGCCCAGCTCTGTTAGATTCCATTTGATGACAGGGGTCTGAGGAGAAAATAAAAGCTGGAACTCTATGGACTAGCTGATAGTTGAAGAGGTTGCAGAGTTGAGGGGCTGTCAGCCATCTGTGGGCGCTTCCCCTCCCCCAAGTCTGAAAGCCCGTTCTTCCCTGGCCACTCTGACCAGCCCTTTTTCTGGCAGACACACCACCCTTTAGTTGTGGGAAGCACTCATCTAGGCTCCAATTGCACCAGGCTGTTCTTCCTGTTTCTAGGCAGGAAACCTGAGTGTCTAAGGTCGGCTCAGATTCTAATCATGGGGTTTGTCATCTGGCCTGCAAAGGCAAAGTCTTCCCCTGTGCGTGAGATACCACCCACGCAGTGGCTGGACCCTGTGTGTCCATCACTCTGAGTAGCTCTGACTTCACACTGCTGCCTCCTGAGAAAGCAGGGGCCTGAAACTGTGTTCGTCCCACGTCCTCTAGACGAAATACAGACTTAAGGAAAGCATCAATGAACAAATGAGCAGATCATAGTTGTAAAGTAACATTACAGGGCAGGAGAGATGGCTTGGGGGTTAAGGCACTTGCCCACAAAGCCTAAGGACCTGGATTCAATTCCCTAGTACCCACATGAAGCTAGATGCACAAAATGGCACATGCATCTGGAATTCGTTTGCATTCTTTCTCCATCTGCCTCTCTCTCTACATAAATAATTTAAAGTAATATTGCAGGGCTGGAGGGATGGCTTAGTGGTTAAGGTGTTTGCCTGAAAAGCCAAAGGACCCAGATTCGATTCCCCAGGACCTACATAAGCCAGATGAACAAGGTGGCACATGCGTCTGGAGTTTGTTTGCAGCGGCTGGAGGCCTTGTCACACCCATTCTATCTCTGTCTCTCTCTCTCATTCTGTCTATCTACTCTCTCTCTCTCTCTCTCTCTCTCTCTGCCTCTTTCTCTCTGTCAAATAAATAAAAATAAAGTAACATTGCAGGCTGAGCCAGGAGCATGCCATATATTTGAAGCCAGCCTGGGATGTATAGTGAGTGTCAGGCCAGCCAAGGGCTACATAGGAAGACCCTGTCTTAATTACAGTTAATTAAAGTATTACCTAGTCAACAATAAGTTCAGGTGAGAAGTGTTCCACTTTATTTTTGAGGACAGGAGAAGGAACAATAGGTAGAATAAACTTAAGTTCACTCCTCACTCTCTTTTTTTTTTTTTTTGAAGCAGGGTCTCATTCTAGCCCAGGCTAACCTGGAACTCCCTCTATAGTCTCAGGCTGGTTTTGAACTCACAGCAGTCCCCCATCCTCTGCCTCCTGAATGCTGTCATTAAAGGCAAGCACTACCATGCCTGGTTTTCTCACTCTTAAAAATGGGTAAAATTGCCCTAGAAAAGTTATATTAAAGCCTTCCATGGGAGGCGGGGAGAACTTATGGGAAGTGCCTTACAAAATGCAGAGCTAAGGAGGAAAGACTAAAGTTTTCAAACATTAGTGTGAAAGGAAGAGAGTTGTAAAACCAAATGGTTCCAAGATGGGTGGGGTGTCTCAAGCCTATAATCTCAGCCTGTGGGAGATGGAGGCAGGAAGATTAGAGTTCAAGGTCATCCTTGGCTACACAGCAAGTTTGGGGCCAGCCTAGACTCTATGAGACCCTGTCTCAAAAAAATTTTTTTAATTAAAATTTAAATAGGAATGCTTTGCCAGGCATGGTGGCACACGCCTTTAATTCCAGCATTTGGGAGGCTGAGGTAGGAGGATCCCTGTGAGTTCAAGGTCAGCCTGAGACTACAGAGTGAATTCCAAATCAGTCTGGGCTAAAGGGAGACCCTACCCTGAACTACCCCTCCCCCCAAAAAAAGAATGGTTTTAAGACACAATCAGAAAACTGAAGCCAAGACTTTTCTATGCTTTCTGTAGGGTGCTTAACTTTTTTTCTACACATGCTACAGGCCTAGAATCCATTCTTTCTTGCAGAAAATTCATTCTCCAAAGACTTTGGTTTGCATGGGCTGCACATAAAAAAGTTATCCCAGGGCAGGAGAGATAGCTTAGTGGTTAAGGAGCTTGCCTGCAAAGCCTAAGGACCCATGTTCAACTCTCCAGATCCCATGTAAGCTGGACATGCAAAAGTGAGGCAAGCGCAAGGTCCATATGCCCACTAGGTGCGCAAGCATCTGGAGTTCAAGTTCAGTGGCTGAGGCTCTGGCGCACCAACTCTTTCTCTTCTCTCTCTCTCTAAAAAAAACTTTAAAAAAAAAAAAAAAGTTATCCCACCCTGATCCACAGTGAGTAAGGAGAAATTTTTTTGTCATGCTTTCAGCCAGATTGGTCCAAACTGCCAGGATTCCGAAGTCAGCCTGAAAGCCACCTGAAGGGCTCCACGCTGCTGGAGGGCCAATGTGATGCAGTGATGTCCCTTGCTCTGTTAAGATCTTTCCTGGTACTGTGGAAGCAGCTGGAAGTACTTAAGGAACACTGGGGCCAACTCAAGCTGGGTGGCCAGGACATCAGTTCTGCCCCCCTCCACAAACAGCTTTCGGAGCTCTATGAGTAAGTGTTGGGAGCGTCAGTGAGTAGAGCCTGGGGGGTCACAGGATCTGTCCCCTTGATCAAAGGTGAGATTGGGGGCTGGGAAGATGGCTCAGCAGGTAAAGACACTTGCTTGCAAAGCCTGACAGCCCAGGTTTAATTTTCAAGCCAAACACATAATTTGGTCACAAAAAGTGGTGCAAGTGCTTGGCATTTGTTTGCAGTGGTAAGAGGCCCTGCTGGGTGTGTGTGTGTGTGCACGTGCAAATACATAAATAAGTTTGGGCTGGGGAGATGGCTCAGCAGTTCAAGGTGCTTGCTTACAAAGTCTGCCACCCAGGGCTCAATTCCCCAGTACCCACATAAAACCAAATGCACAAAGTGGAGCATGCATCGGAAGTCCATTTGCAGTGGCAAAAGGCCCTGGCTCACCCGTACACTCTCCTCCACACCCCTACCTCACTTGCGTGCAAATAAATAAGTAAAAGGGATTTTTACTTTATTTTATTTTATTTTATTTTATTTTATTTTATTTTATTTTATTTTATTTTATATTTGAAGCAAGGTCTCACTCTAGTCTAAGCTGACCAGAAACTCACTATGTAGCTTGAGGTTGGCCTTGAACTCACGGAGATCCTCCTACCCCAGCCTTCCCTGCCCCCATTGCTGGGATTAAATGCATGTGCCACCACACGTAGCTAAAAACATTTTAAAATGCTTTTTAAATGCTCAGCTTTGTGGAAGCAGGGGGCAGCTAGGACCTCTCCACAGCGGAGCTATAAGGGACAGAGCTATGTATGCTGTCTACCACTTCCCTGTCCCTAGAGTCTATCCTGAGGAACTTGTGCTTATCCAGTGACCACACGGTGCTAACTCTAAGTTTTTGAGCTCATGGGATCCCAGGTGACCCTGGTGGACAGCTGCTGCTGCTGCTGCTGCTAGTGTTACCAGCAGGCTCCAACATTGAGTCTGAGCTCTTGAGGCATTGCAGCCAGAGAGAATGGCATGGCACCTGTGACCTTAGGACCACGGGTGGTGCAGATCTTGGCTACAAGCCTTGGCTGGGAAGACGTAGCTGGCAGGGAAGGCAAGCTATTGCTGCCGTGTGTCTGTGCTGCAGAAGTCTCCCTTCGGCATCAGAATTGTCTGCCTGCACGCAGAAGTATCATGGCTAGGTTTGCTAGTAACAGGAGAATGGGAATATTGTCACTGTTTTGGAGAATGAAGGTTAAAGTTATATGTATCCAGCCAGGCGTGGTGGCGCACGCCTTTAATCCCAGCACTCGGGAGGCAGAGGTAGGAGGATCGCCGAGAGTTCGAGGCCACCCTGAGACTACATAGTTAATTCCAGGTCAGCCTGGACCAGAGTGAGACCCTACCTTGCAAAACCAAAAAAAAAACTCAGCAGGTATACAAGATCACTCATGAGTTAGCCTTTGACATTTTGCTCTGTGGCCTTAGTATGTAAAATGACAGATATACCCGGATAATATTTTGTCTAAGAAGTTCAGTACACATTGAAGGGTTCTAAGTCACCGCATAGGTTATAAGGGGTGAAGGAAGGGGAGTGTTCAAAAGCATGTGGGGCTTAAGCAAAGACGCGCCCTTTCAAGGTCCCAATTCCATAAAAGTCTAGATCCGAAAGTCAGGCGTGGTGGCGCACGCCTTTAATCCCAGCACTTGGGAGACAGAGGTAGGGGGATCACCATGAGAAGACATAGTGAATTCCAGATCAGCCTGGGCTAGAGCAAGATCCTATCTTGAAAAACCAAAATAAGTAAATAAGTAATAAAATAAATTTTAAAAACCGCAAGAAAGGACAGAAAACAGGATTTTAATGTAAGATCCTGCAGATAAGCATCCACGTGGAAATGAAATGTTCACTACAGCTCCTTGTAAGGATTTTTCTCAAAATAAGGAAGTGCAATCGGAGCTGTTTTGTGTTGCGCAGCTAGCTTAGTCAGGGGAACCATGGCTCAGCTGGTTTTACAGGCAAGCAAAGCCTCTGGCTGTTGGTTGTTTGTTCCCTGGGCAACAAGTTGCATCAGTGTCAGCCCAACACGTGCTCCAGGGCCAAGCCACTGCTTACCCTGGTTCCTAGGCAGGGCCTGGGGTCCTCCAACAGGAAACGGGGCTGGCTCAGTGACCATCCTGGGTAGAGCAAGACTCACGATTGTGGGAGCAGTTTTCACTTGCTTGCGTATGGAGCTAATCTTAATCTCATAAAATCCTCCTCACTGTCCGTATATTTGATCCAAGACTTTATTGTAATGGGGGCGAACGAGAAAGGGGGCAGGGAGAGATGGAGAAAGAAAGAGAGGGAAGGAGGTGCATGCATGAGAAACAGTCAGAGAGAGAGAGAGGGACAGAGAGAAAGGAGGGATAGACGGGAAAGAAAAGAGAGGATGCATAGACCAGATTCCTTGGTATCTCAGACTTCTATTATTAAAGTAGTAGCTCACAAAATCCCTGGCCTTATTTAGAGACATCCCCCCCAAAAAAAAATGAGGTTATGTCACACAGGGAGCACTTTGCAATTTAGCAAAAGGTAAGTACATTTATAGTCTATCAAGCAAGAGATGGGCCATGAAGAAAAGATGTGAGTGCCCACAGAGGTCCGTCTACCTCCAGAAGACCTTGAGGTCCCCAAAACACTTCCCTTTTCCCCAGAGAAAGAGCTGTGGGAGAGGACGGAACCAAAAGTCCTTCCAGAGGAATATGCCTTAGGGGCCCAACATGTAACTGAATTTGGAATGTCATTCAACCTATGTTTATTCCAGCTTCAGAAACTTCTGGAAAGTTTAGAAATTCATATGATCCAAGAGGTATTAAGAAACGTTAATAGAGAGATGACACTGGTTTTATCAGAAAAATCCAAGGAGGAGTGTACCCTCCCCACAGGTAAAGCATGTTTATTTTACTATTTTAGAAGATAATTTTTTTTTCTAATTACAAAGTGTCATAAGAATAGGGTGGAGACACTTCTCCACATTGCTGACCCCTAAACACAGCTTGAGAATTCCCTTATCTTTATGGATCTCCACTCAGGGAAGGCTGGAGTTTATTAAACACACTTAAAAACGAGTTTATAGAAGAGCTACTGAGAAGAAAGGAAGACACATCTAAGAGCAGAGTGTGGGCTTCTCAAAGAGAGAGTAGCAATTAAGTGTCTTTACAGTCACCATATATGTTTTTGGTAGCGTCTGAAGTTACATCTTAAAGTGTTACTAAACAATCTAAGTGACATCATAGGGTGGTTCCTATGCATTGGATAGAATTATAGCTGATAAGGTAAAACTCTAGGTCATAGGGTTTGCAGGGGAAGTTAAGATGTTTTCACTGTTAAAAAAATAAATAAATAAAAAGAAGAAGCCAGGCATGGTGGCTTTAATGCCAGCCCTCAAGAGGCAGAGGTAGGAGGATTGCCATGAGTCAGAGACCAGCCTGAGGGTAAGGGTACAGAATGAAATCCAGGTCAGCCTGGGCTACAGTGAGACCCTACCTAGAAAAAAAAAAAAAAAGAAAAAGAAAAACAGCTGGGCATGGTGGCGCACGCCTTTAATCCCAGCACTCAGGAGGCAGAGGTAGGAGGATCGCTGTGAGTTCGAGGCTACCCTGAGACTACATGGTGAATTCCAGGTCAGCCTGAGCTAGAGTGAGACCTACCTCAGAAAACCAAAGAAAGAAAGAAAGAAAGAAAGAAAGAAAGAGAGAGAGAGAGAGAGAGAGAAGGAAGGAAGGAAGGAAGGAAGGAAGGAAGGAAGGAAGGAAGGAAGGAAGGAAGGAAGGAAGAAAGAAGGGAAGAAAGAAAAGCAAAACAGTCTTATATTTGAAATTTCTAGAAAATACTAGGAAAGAGGTAAGGCTGTGCCCGAAGGTCATATAGGCTTGAGCCTTCAGCATGGTACCCTGCTATTTTAGCATTCTTCTCTATATGAAAAGAATGACCTCTTTGCTGGCAACCTGTAGAGCACGTGCTATTTGTGCAGGAATTCTGGAATCTCAACTTTGGAGCTACTTCAACCAGACTCCAAGTGAGAGGATCCTTCCCTTCCCATGTCCCCATAAATATCTCTGCCTTTCTAGCTTGCTTCATTAAATAATCATGTATTTATATTTATTGTTAAAAAAATCCATATATAAGCGAGGCTTGGATCTCAGCACTGAGGAGGCTGAAGGAGGAGGAGTGCTAAGAATGTGAGGCCACCCTGTGCTACATAGTAAGTTCCAGGCAAGCAGGGTGGGGGTAGGGGAGTGACCCAGTGACACTCAGACTCACACACACACACACACACAGAGCTGTGAAGTGGCTCAGCAGTTAAGAGCCCTTGTTGCTTACGCACAGCAGCTGTTGGGTCAGAGACTACCGTGTTCGACTCCCAAGAACCCATGTCCACATCTGGACATGGCCACACACATCTGTAACCCCTGTGTGGAGCAGTGGGGTGGGGCGCAGTGGGTGAGACTCACTGATGGACAGCAGCTCTGGGTTGAAGGGGAGACCCTGTCTCAAGGAAATATCTGGATAAACCATAAAAGATGGAAACCTGCCGGGCGTAGTGGTGCCATGAGTTCAAGGCCAACCGGAGAGTACAGAGTGAATTCCAGGTCAGCCTGAGCTACAGCAAGCTCCTACCTCGAAAAACCAAAAAAAAAAAAAAAAAAAGATGGAAACCTGATGTCTTCCTCTGGCCTCTGCGTGCACACAGGGTGTGCATCTGGACACACACGTGCAGGCATTACACCCCACATACACACATGCATACAAAAATGAAATACAAAACCCACATTGTAGTAATTCCAAGGGCTGGAGATGTAGCTGAGTGGTAGTGTATTTTCCTAGCATACATGAGGTCCTGGGTTCAATGCCCAGCACTAGAGAAACAAATAACATTAAACTTTCTTTTTAATTAATTAACCCTTGAACTAGAGAGATACTGTTAACTCTTAGTATATTTTTCACATAAAAGGCCTCGTTGGGCTGGGGAGAGGGCTTAGTGAGAGATCTCACTGCACAAGTGCGAGACCCTGCGTTCAGTCACCCCCAGTACTCATGTAAAAAGCCAGGTGTGGGGCTGGAGAGATGGCTTAGCGGTTAAACGCTTGCCTATGAAGCCTAAGGACCCCGGTTCGAGGCTCAATTCTCAGGTCACCCCAGTATGCATCTCAGTGCTAAAAAGCCAGGTCTCCCTGCCTATTTCACCTGCCTCAATTAAATAAATAAAAAGAGCCCCAGTGCTGGGGCCCAGAGGGTGGGGTGGGGTGGGGTGGTGGGTTTGGATGGGGAATGGAGACCAGAGGGTCACTGGGGCACCACAGGAG
This sequence comes from Orientallactaga sibirica, assembly GCA_036365145.1. Classification (NCBI taxonomy): domain Eukaryota; kingdom Metazoa; phylum Chordata; class Mammalia; order Rodentia; family Dipodidae; genus Orientallactaga; species Orientallactaga sibirica. The sequence continues at coordinate 26,232,824 of JAEOAD010000020.1, forward strand.
CTCCAAGTTTAGGGAATAAGGGTGAAACCCAATAGAGGAGAACACTGCATGTGTTCCCTAGCCTCTGCAGACACCAAAGGCACACATCTGTGCACACACATGCAGACACCACACACACACACAATACGCACATACATACCCCAAAAAATAAGTTTAAAATTTAGAAATAATTCTTAAAGCTTCTATTTTATTTTATTTACTTATTTGAGAGAAAGAGAGAGGTAGAGAGAGAAATAATGGGCACACCAGGGCCTCCAGCCACCGCAAATGAACTGCATACGCATGCACAACCTTATGCACCTGGCATTACATGGGTTCTGGGGAATCAAACCTGAGTCCTTTGGCTTTGCAGGCAAGCGCCTTAACTGCTAAGCAATCTCTCCAGCCCTAAAGCTTTGTTTTTTTGTTTCAAGGCAGTCTCACTCTGTAACTCAGGCTGGCTTCACACTTACAGTCCTGCTTCAGCTTCCTGAGCTTCCTGAGTGTTAGAAGGCAGTGCCTGTCTGACAGTGGGCGGGGCCATGAGTATGAATGAGGCAGTGCCTGTCTGACAGTGGGCGGGGCCATGAGTATGAATGAGGCACTCCTCCGTCCTTTGTATCCATACCTGAAGGAGTGTCTAAGCAAACTCACAGACAGTGGAAGAAAGGACATGCTTTCCACCTCAGTGCTCACAGATGGACTGTGTGAAGAGATCTTCAATTTTTTAATTTTTTAAAAATTTATTTGCAAGCAGAGAGAGCAACAGAAAAAGAGAATGACTATGCCAGGGCCTCTTGCCACTGCAAATGAACACCGGGTTTATGCACCACTTTTGCATCTGGCTTTATGTGGGTATTGGGGAATAGAACCCGGTTTGTTAGGCTTTACAGGCAAGCAACTTAACCACTGAGCCATCTCTCCAGCCCCAAGAGCTATAAGTCTTAATTATTGTTTTTTTTTCCAAAATGTTATTTGTTTATTTGCAAGGAAAGGGTGGGGGGAGGGAGAGGGAGAATGGGTGCACCAGGGTTTTCAGCTACTACAAACTCCGGATGTACACACCACTCTGTGAATCTGTGGGTATTGGGGAATCAAACCTGGGTCATTAGGTTTTGCAGGCAGTTGCCTTAACTGCTGAGCCATCTGTCCAGCCCAATTATTGTTTGTTTGTTTGTTTGTTTTTGTTTGTTTGTTTGTTTGTTCGTTTTGAGGTAGGGTCTCACTCTAGCCCAGGCTGACCTGGAATTCACTATGTAGTCTCGGGGTAGCCTCCAGCTCATAGCGATCCTCCTATCTCTGCCTCTGGAATGATGGTATTAAAGGTGTGCACCACCACACCTGGCAAGGTCCTATGTTTTCATTATGCCAGGCTCTGCAGATCATGCAGACCCTACAAATATGTGTTCCTAACACTTCTACAGAAAAGGCTAGAAACTTTGAGCTAGCAAAACAAATTAGTTTTTCCTTTCGAGACAAAGTCCATGCCCACTGGAATGTTAATTGCAACCTCAGTCCTTACCTAAGACATTGCCTCTCCCCCACTCCCACTACCTGAGTAACGACATAGCATTTTGTTGTAATTTCAGTCACTATGTTCCATAAACAGATCTTTGGGGAAAAGCTGACCACTCTCTGTGGGACGTCTCCAAATGCTGGGTGTGATTGAGCTTCTGTTATGGAACACTTCACAAGACACAAAGCTCCCATTGTTTGGGCTAGTTGGTGCACCCAGATGTCTCCTTTCTGATTCTGGGGGGGGGGGGCGGCAGGCGGGAAGCCCTAAGCCTATGGCAGGTGCAACCACCTGTGCTCAGGCTGTGGTTCTTAGACACGTGGGGGAGTGGGGAGAGCGCCTTGCTTTGAGGCGGTGCTGTCTCTCTGGCAGGACTCAGCAGGGCTTCACAAGAGCCTCCCTGGGGGTCAGGCAGAGGGGAGGGGGTAGCTATTTATAACACTGGTCAGGTTGACATTACTAACCTCACAGTGGCCATTCCAGATCTTTGCTTGGATTCTCTACTTGCTAAACTTTTTTTAAAATATATTTTTTTTTTTTATTTATTTATTTATTTGAGAAAAAGAGAGAGAGAATATGGGCATGCCAGGGCCTCCAGCCACTGCAAATGAATTCCAGATGAATGCGCCACCTTGTGCATCTGGCTTACATGGGTCCTGGGGAATTGAACCAAGGTCCTTTGGCTTTTCAGGCAAGCACCTTATCCCGCTAAGCCATTTCTCCAGCCCTGCTTGCTGAACTTTTTTTTTTTTTTTTTTTTTTTTTTTTTTGGTTTTGCGAGGTAGGGTCTCACTCTGGTCCAGACTGACCTGGAATTCCCTATGTAGTCTCAGGGTGGTCTCGAACTCACGGTGATCCTCCTACCTCTGCCTCCCAAGTGCTGGGATTAAAAGCGTGCGCCACCACGCCCGGCATGAACTTTTAAAATAAGTGCTATTTGGGATGTGGCTCAGAGGGCTTGCCTGGCATGTGCCAAGTCCTGGGTTCAACCCTCAGCACTGCACAAAAATGAAATAAAATCAATGACAATCCCGGGGTGGGGAGTTGTCGCTTTGGTTTTATATTGGTTTTTCCAGTTAGTCAGTAGGACCTGACTCAGCAGGGGAGGTCTAGTCTGCTGTGTTTCCTGATGTAAGCAACTACGTTCCCACTGTGTGCTAGGTGGGCTTTGAATATATTTCTTCACTATAGTCTGTGGGTTGGGAACCACTGATGAAGGCATTAAAGCTTTGGAATCTAGCAGGAGAACATAGTTGTAGTGGGCAAAGATTCCAGGCAGGGGCAGCTTCCACAGACATCAGCCTCTGAGAGCTGGACATATAGCTCAGTGCTTGCCTCATATGCATATCCCCAGAAACCATGTAAAAATGCCAGGCACAGTGGGACATGCTCATCATCCCAGTGCTGGGGAGGTGAGGATAGGATAGCAGGGTCCCCAGAGCTTGCTGGCCAGACTATCTCAAGGACTTTATGGATATTCTTTGTAATTTCCTGTGAATGTAAAACTGCTTTTAAAAATTCGGTTTATGGGGGCTGGAAAGATGGCTTAGTGATTAAGGCGTATGCCTGCAAAGCCAAAGGACCTCAGTTCAATTCCCCAGTGCCCACATAAGCCAGATGCACAAGGTGGCGCATGCATCTGGAGTTTGTTTGCAGTGGCTGGAAGCCCTGGCGAGCCCATTCTCTCTCTCTCTCTCTGCCTCTTTCCCTCTCTTAAATAAATAAATTTAAAATTTTTAAAAATCGGTTTATAGGGCTGGAGAGATGGCTTAGCAGTTAAGCGCCTGTCTGTGAAGCCTAAAGACCCCGGTTTGATTCCCTAGTACCCACATAAGCCAGATGCACAAGTGGGCGCATGCATCTGGAGTTCGTTTGCAGTGGCTGGAGACCCTGGCGTGCCCATTCTCTATCTATCTGCCTCTTTCTCTGTTGTCTGTGGCTCTCAAATAAATAAATAAACAAACAAAATTTTTTAGAAATTTCGCTTATGGGCTACGGAGACTGCTTGGTGGTTAGAAGCGTTTGTCATGCAAGCCTGATGACGAGTTTGGATCCCCAGAACCCACGTAGAGCCAGCTGCGGTGGCTCATGGGACTGTAACCTCAGCATGCCTATGGCATTGGGCTGCAGACTCAGAAGAATCCCTGAGCTTTTGGGCCAGTTGGTCTGGTCTACAGAGCAGCAAAAGACAGGAGAGAGTCTGTCTCAAACAAGGTGCAAGGCGAGAACCTGACGTTGTCCTCTGACTTTCACAAGCACATCATGGCACGCCTGCACCCATACATACACATGCATTATACACACACCAAATTCACTTTACATGCTGGCCTTTACGCTCACCCATGTAATCCCAGCACTGCAGAGGCAGAAGCAGGAGGAACACAAGGTTGAGGTCTGCCTGGGTACATAAAGGATTCTAGGTCAACCTGGCTATGAAGCCCTGACTCAAAAAACAGAAAACAGCCAGGCTTGGTGGTATCTTTAGTCCCAGCACTCGGGAGGCAGAGGTAAGAGGATCGCCGTGAGTTCGAGGCCACCCTGAGACTACATAGTGAATTCCAGGTCAGCCTGGGCTAGAGCAAAACCAAAAAACAACAACAACAAAACAAACAAACAAACAACAAAAACAAACAAAAACAAAAAAAAAACCAGAAACCCATGGGCTGGAGAGATGACCTAGTGGTTAAGGAACTTGCCTATGAAGCCTAAGGACCCAGGTTCTATTCCCCATGACCCATGTAAGCCAAATGCACAAGGTGGCACACGTGTCTGGAGTTCATTTGCAGTGGCTGAAGGCCCTGGCAAGCCCATTGTCTCTCTATCTGCCTCTTCCTCTCTCTCACTCCCTCTCTCTTAAATAAATAAAGTATTTTTAAAAAACAGAAACTAAACAAAATTCAGTTTGCTTGTGGGGGGAAAAATAAGTTGAAAACTTTGGAAAAACTCAACAAGAGTCTAATTGTTTCAAAAAAGAAATATCAAATGAGTTATGGGACAGATGACCGAAAAGAATCGGGCAAAATTATGCAAATGGTCAAAATGAATGTGTCTGGGTTTTCATAGACTTTTAGCTGCTCTCCCCTAAAACAACCCTAGGAATTGTAGGCCATGCACTTGAGACATACATCTGTCAGAACAACATGGAACACCCAGTGAGCCCTAATGCAGACCATGTCATGTGATCGAAGATGCAAAACCCTGGCAATTGGCATATGCAAAGGAAAGGTCTGGTCACTGGGTTAGACTGTGCAAATATTTGTAAGTTGATGTACTTTTAAATTAAATAAAATATAGGTAGTGTGTATCATTTGCAAAACATTCTTGGCTTCATTTTTTACATTTTTAAATTTTTTACAATTTAGTTATTTATTTTATTATTGACAGCTTCCATGATTATAGACAATGAACCATGATAATTCCCCCACTTTCCCCTTCGCAGCTCCACTCTCCATCATATCCCCTCCCCCTCTCAATCAATCTTTTATTTTGTGGTCATCATCTTTTCCTCCTATTATACTAGTCTTGTGTAGGTAGTAGCAGGCACTGTGAGGTCATGGACATCGGGCCATCTTGTGGCTGGAAAGGTGTGTTCTCTGCTTTAATTGGCTTCTCTCAACTGGTGCTGCTTTTGGTTTTTTTGTTTGTTTGTTTGTTTGTTTGTTTGTTTTTGTCTGTGCTTTTTATTTTTGAGGCCGGATCTCACTACATAGCCCAGGCTGGCCTCCAACTTTCAATCCTCGTGCCTCAGCTTTCTGCGTATTGAGGCTACAAACTTTCTCCACTATGCCTGGCCTGTTTATTTGCTTTTTGTCAAAATAAGTCTGGAAAATTTGGGGCACATCCTATGTAAACTTTCCTCTGCTTTATTATCCTACTGGGCATTATTACCATCCTGTCCCAGAAATGAGAAATGCAGCAGTTTTACATTATTTGACTACAGGACCCTTTCCTTGGGAATAGTAATTATTTATTTAAGGGATATTCTGGGGAGCAGTTTGAAAAACACAGGAGTGCAAGACATAGACTTAGCTTCATTCAGGTTCAAACCTCCCCCTGTGCTGAGGCCCCTGGGGGTACAGCTCTGACTGGCAGTTGTGTGTCTTCAGGTTTCACTTCTGTCTTAGGACCCAGGACCACTCAAGCGCACAGCACTGGTGATTATGCTGGGGAAATTGAAAGCTTTAAGTCAAGGGGTCCTTCTCCAATGGAGGAGGTTGGGCCAGGGTGCTGCTTGGACAGGGAGGGAAGGAAAGTGGTTTGACCAGCAAGAAATCAAAGTTTCCTATAGTCAAAAGCTTGGAAATAGACTGAGAAGGGAGAGGGGAAAAAAATCTTAATTTAATCTGAGATGCTATCCCCACCCACCACCCAAGCTTCAGTCAAAACTTCCCCCTCCTTTCTCTTTCTATTTGCCTCTTTCTCTCATAAGTAATAAATAAATAATAAATAAAAAGCTATTTTTAAATTTTTATTTATTTGGAAGAGTGAGGTGGGGGGGGGAGAGAGAGAGAGAGAGAATGGGCACACCAGGGCCTCCAACCACTGCAAAGGGACTCCAGACGTATGTGCCACCTTATGCATCTGGATAACCTGGGTATTGGGTAATCGAACCGAGGTTCTTTAGGCTTTTCATGCAAACGCCTTAACTGCTAAGCCATCTTTCCAGCCCAATAAAATATATTTTAAAAGGGCTGGAGAGATATATAGCTCAGTGGTTAAGATACTTGTTTTCAGAGTCTAAGGACCAGAGTTTGATTCCCCAGTACTCACGTAATGCCAGATTTACAGGTGGCACATGCATCTGGAGTGCGTTTGCAGTGACTAGAGGCCATGGCATGGCCATTCTCTCTCTTTCTATCTGCATCTTTCTCTCTCTCTCTCAAATGAATAGATATATATTTTAAAAGAACTGCCCCCTCGTGTTAAAGGATCCACAGCCACACATGTACCGAAAGTAAGATAAATTTGCAGAGGCCCGCTCCTCTCCGCCAGGAATTCCTTGGTGAATCCCACTGTCCTCTGGCTCTTTAACTCCAACCTGCAGATTCTGTGGTGTATCTGAACGTGAACTCAGGAGATGGAAGGTGCCGGCGAAGTCTTCCCAACCTCTGGGAAAATGCTTTCCCCCTCAGCTGAGCTCAAATTAGCTCAGTGACCTCCTAAGAGGTGGTCCCTAAGTTAGAAGTATGTGACAGCTATCCTCCTTCATGGGGCTTCTCTGTGAGCCAAACAATTGTCACACAGCATTCTGGGAAAAGTATCTAACTTGTTATCTGGCATTTTTTTCTGAAATATATATGAGCGCTGTCCTTTCAAAGCTTAGACTGACAAAAATCTGAAGTATCTGAAAGCTGTATCAACTTCCTGACCCATGAACCCTGGGCTTTCCCACTTCAGCTATGCTGGGGACAGCAGGGATGTACCCATTCACCTTCATTTTCTAAAGGAAGAAGAGATCAGATGTATAGCTTTATTATGGAAAGTAGCAATTTTCAGAAGCAATGTGGAATCCCGTTTTCAAAAGCAAGACTCCTCAGGCAGCAGTGTAATCCGTGCAAATTCGGGAGCATCTGGCTAGGTCAAGGCTGTGTCTGAGAAGACTCTGTTGGAAACTTCCTGAATGTGGCTAAGGATCCTGTCTGTGTTGTGAGTGAACTCTCATCTGAGACTAGAAGCCAAGTAGGCCAGGAGTGGGCTGCCTGGTGCTGCTGATGATAGATAGCAACCCTAGGCTTGGCTCCCTCCCCCCACCCTCAGCTACTGGCTCTTATTTCCTTTTCTTTTAAAAAATATTTTTAGGGCTGGAGAAATGGCTTAGCTGCTAAGGCGCTTACCTGCAAAGCCTAAGGACCCAGGTTCGATTCCCCAGAACCCATGTAAGCCAGATATACAAGGTGGTACATGCATCTGGAGTTCATTTGCAGTGGCTAGAGACTCTGGCATACCCATTCTCTCTTTATCTGTCTCTCTCTGTCTCTCAAATAAATGAATAATAAAAAGAGTCATAAACTTTAAAAATATTTTTTATTGTTTATGTATTTGCAAGCAGAAAGAGGGAGAGAGAAAGAAAGAGCACACCAGAGTCTCTTGCCATTGCAAATGAACTCCAGATGCATGCCCCACTTCATGCATCTGGCTTTATGTGGCTGGAATTGAACCCAGGCCAAGAGGCTTTGCAAGCAAGCTTCTTTAAGCACAGAGCCGTCTCTCCACCCTGATTCTTCTTTTCACAGCTCCTTAGGGCTGTGCAGGATGTAGGCTTTGTCCAGCTGGTCCTTACCAAGGTCATTAATGCTCTTTTTGTATGTATATGTGTGTGTTGTACATGCACGTTGTGTATTCATATTTGCGCGTGTTTAGGTAAGTGGTGGTGGGAGGGTTACATGTGTAGACGAAAATCAATGTTGGTGTCTTCCCAGATAGCACTCCACTTTATTTAGAGGCCGGGTCTCTCACTTGAACCCAGAACTCACTGACTTGACCCCTCTAGCTAGCCAGCTTGCCCTGGGGAATCTGCCTGCCTCCATCTCCTCAGCGCTGGAAGGAGAGTATTTACCATGCTGGCCAACAAAGTTTTTATCCATCATTTCTCTGCCTGCATCCCACTTGATCGCTAAGCACCAACTAACCCAGGTAGATAAGCAGCCTTTTTTCTTGAATTTTCCCCTTTCTTATCTATGAAGACATCGCACTTTCCTGTACTCTCTGGGCAGCCTTTCCCAGCTTTGACCCTTCTGCTGGAACACTGAACACTGGTGGCTCCAGGGCCTCCACACTCTCTTCTCTACCTTCCCTCTTTTCTGTTGCTGGCTCTACTGCGGTGTGTACTGCACTGTCCATCTTTTTTATGTGGGTGCTAGGGATCCCAACTCAGTCCTCATGCTTGTGTGGGAAGGGCATTCTCCACTGAGCCATCTCTCCAGCCTATAGGACATCCTTGTGTTGTAGGAATGCCATATATTTTAAATTTTGATTTTATTTTCAACATGACTCAAAACTAAAATGATATTAAAAATATACACTTAGAAGTCTTGTTGCCACCACTGACCTCCGTGCATCCCATTCTGCTACTTGTATGAGACTGCTCTCACCAGCTTCGTGTGTGAGTATGTGGTTTGTGTATATGTATGGTCTCTTCTCTGTTTCTGTTCTGCTTCCTTGTTTTGAGATAGGATCTTATGAAGCCCATGCTGGCCTCAGACATGCTATGCAGCCAAGGCTGGCCATAAACTCTTGATCTTCCTGCCACAACCTCCCAAGTGCAGGGATCACAGACATGCACCAATATACTGGCCTCATTAGTTTTTTAAATATATTTTTCTTTTTTGTTTATAAATATTTAAGAGAGAAAGACACACAGAGAGAGAGAGAGAGAGAGAGAGAGCAAATGGGCATGTCAGGGCCTCCAGCCACTGCAAACAAACTTCAGATGCATGTGCCACCTTGTGCATCTGGCTTACGTGGGTCCTGGGGAATTGAACCTGGGTCCTTACGCTTTGCAGGCAAGTGCCTTAACTATTAAGATGTCATTCCAGCATCATTGTTTTTTTTTTCAATATTTTATTTTATTTTATTGAAAGAGAGAAATAGGCAGGTAGAGAGTGAGAGAGAGAATGACCATGTCAGTGACTGCAGCCACTGCAAATGAACTGCAGATGTATGTGCCACCTTGTGCATCTGGCTTATGTGGGTATTGGGGAATTGAACCTGGGTCCTTAGGCTTCACAGGGAAGCACCTTAACCACTAAGCCATCACTCTAGCCCTCATTAGTTTTTTGTTTGCTTGTTTTTTTTCCCTAGGTTGGATCTCACTCTAGCTCAGGCTAACTTGGAATTCACTATGTAGTTTCAGGGTGGCCTCGAACTCACAGTGATCCTCCCACCTCTGCCTCCAAAGTGCTGGGATTAAAGGTGTGTGCCACCACACCCAGCTTCATTAGTTTTTTTGTTGTTGTTGTTTGTTTGTTTGTTTGTTTGTTTGTTTGTTTGTTTGTTTGTTTTGGTTTTTCGAGGTAGGGTCTCACTCTGGTCCAGGCTGACCTGGAATTAGCTATGTAGACTCAGGGTGGCTTCGAACTCATGGCGATCCTCCTACCTCTGCCTCCCGAGTCCTGGGATTAAAGGCGTGCACCACCACGCCCGGCTTCATTAGTTTTTATAGCAAGTCTTTGCAGTGTCTCTGTGTATACCTTCTTTCTCATTCGGTGACTTTACTGAACACCTGATATGTTCTAGCCATTGCCACTGGCACTGCTGTGGAAACACATTCTTACTTTCATGAGCAAAACTTGCTCCCATGGAGCTCACACTTTATAAGGTGGTAGACAATAAGCAATCAACAAAAGAAACAAACAAACAAACAAACAAAAACTATGGTGTATGGTGGCTTGGAAGGCCAAGCAAGAGGGTTGCCATGAGAGTTTTAAATCAGCCAGGGCTAATAATCCTGGTTATAGAGAAAGACATTGTCTCAAAGAAAGGGGGCAGGGCTGGAGAGATGGCTTAGCAGTTAAGGTGCTTGCCTGCAAAGCCAAAGGACCCAGGTTCAATTCCCCAGGACCCACATAGGCCAGGTGCACAAGGTGGTGCATGCGTCTGGAGTTCCTTTGCAGTGGGTGGATCTGGCGCGCCCATCTCTCTCTCTCTCTCTCTCTCTCTCTCTCTTTCTCTTTCTCTGCCTCTTTTGAGTAAGAAAGAAAATAATGCAGTAAGGAGGAAGGTGTTGTGAACAAGTTGGAAGGGACACATGGCAACTTAAAGTAGGATGACCAGGGCAGGTGAGGGATTTAGTTCGAGCGTCTCTGGGGACGAGCACTGCACACAGAAGGAACAGAAGGCTCACCATATTGAAGAAGCAACAACACCCAAGAGCGGCTGGAGTGCAGATTGTGATGGGCACGTAGTAGGAGAGGAGGCCACAGCGGGAATGACAGACACTTGGGGTTTCCAAGCTTTTGCTGCCATAAGCCCTGTTACTCTGAATAACTTTGGCCAGGCTTCATCTCTTAGGCGTCAGCTTTTCATTTGCATTAGACTAGAACTACTACTCAGCAGGAAGGCATCAATGAAAACATACCACCCATGGAGGATCCATGGTAATAGCTCCTTACAATGCACTCTTTTAGATTTTAGATATGGTAACAATGCTGGTGGCTGGACTTCAGTGGTGCTTTTCCAAATCTTTCATTTGTTTATTTAGGTTAATTTGTTATAATCTCTTTTTATTATTATTGACAACTTCCATAACTAGAGACAATAAACCATGATAATTCCCTCCCCTCTCACCTTCCCCTTCACAACTCCACTCTCCATCATATGCCCTCCCTCTCTCAGTCTCTCTTTTATTTTATTTTTTTTTTTTAGTTTAAGACAGGTTTATTTCTTTCATACTGAGTCAATACAGAGATGAAAGGCCAGGGGTCCTCTTCCTAGAACCTTCAATATTTGGCAAGGCTTTTATTTTATTTTATTTTATTTTATTTTATTTTATTTTATTTTATTTTATTTATCGGTTTGGTTTTTCAAGGTAGGGTCTCGCTCTAGCCCAGGCTGATCTGGAATTTACTATGTAGTCTCAGGGTGGCCTCAAACTCACAGTGATCCTCCTACCTCTGCCTCCTGAATGCTGGGATTAAAGGTGTGCTCCACCACAGCCAGCTATGTCTCTTTTATTTTGGTGTCATCATCTTTTCCTCCCATTATTATGGTCTTGTGTAGGTAGTGTCAGACACTGCGAGGTCATGGATATCCAGGCCATTTTGTGTCTAGAAGAATGCATTGTAAGGAGTCCTATCCTTCCTTTGGCTCTTACATAATTCTTTCTACCACCTCTTCTGTAATGGACCCTGCACCTTGGAAGGTGTTTTTAATTCTTGTCAAAGGTCTTGCTCTAGCCCAAGCTGATCTGAAATTCACTATGTAGACCCAGGCTGGCCTCAAACTCACAGCGATCCTCCTACCTTGGCCTCCCTAGTACTGGGGTTAAAGATGTGCGCCACCACACCCAGCCTCCAGATCTTTTTTGTTAGCAATCTTGCTGCAAAGATTTCCTTATTCCATGTCCCAGAGGATCCTGGAGTACCGCCTCCCTTCCATTTGGCATTTGGAGATGATAACGGGTGATACTAGTGATGTCTGAGAGCTGCGATTTCATAGCCATTGGTGATAATGTTTTGTGACCCTGTGATGGTATATTGTTCCTAGATCTTTGGAAGCACGGAGCCATGAAAGAAAATTTCTCAGTTGTAAGACCACAGATAGTTGAAAAGTTTACACAGAGATTAATGGAGAGCTGCCAGGATGGGGGCCCAGAGGTATGTATTCAAATCAATTGTTCTGGTTCTTTTTGTAATATAAGCCTAAGCAAGAAAACTGTCATCGAATACATCTCCTAATGCTTGTCCAACCCACAAGAAAGATGGATACTGCCGTTCAATCTCAAATGCCACCATGTGTTACCATTTAGTCCTAGAAAGGGCCATGTCTATCAATAACTGAGTACTAGAAAATGTATGCATATCTAGACCGCTTTAAAAAACTAAACGTGGACCTTCTGATTTTTTTATTTTATTTATTTATCTGAGAAAGAGGCAGAGAGAGAAAGAGGCAGGTAAAGAGAGAATGGGCGCGCCAGGGCCCCCAGCTACTGCAAACAAACTCCAGATGCATGCGTCACTTTGTGGATCTGGCTTCCATGGGTACTGGGGAATCAGACCTGGGTCCTTAGGCTTCGCAGGCAAGCACCTTAACCACTAAGCCATTTCTCTAGCCCTCTGATTTTTTTGTTTTGTTTTGTTTTGTTTTGTTTTGTTTTTTGAGGTAGGGTCAGCTCAGGCTGACCTGGAATTAACTATGTAGCCTCAGAGTGGCCTCAAACTCACAGCAATCCTCCTTACCTCTGGCTCCCAAGTGTTGGGATTAAAGGCATGCACCTGGTTTATTTGTTTTTTTAAAGCAACATTTCCTATTGTTGATTTGTTAGTATAATTTTTTTATTATTTATTTATTTATTTATTTATTTATTTATTTATTTTGATTTTGTGAGGTAGGTTCTCACTCTGGTCCAGGCTGACCTGGAATTCACTATGTAGTCTCAGGGTGGCCTCAAACTCTCAGTGTTCCTCCTACCTCTGCCTCCCAAGTGCTGGGATTAAAGGCGTGCGCCACCATACCCGGCCAATTTTTTAATTTTTTAAGAGTGCTGGTGAGATGTCTCAACAGTTAAAGGTGCTTGCTTGCAAAGCCTGCTGACCTGGGATCAATTCCATGGAACCCATACAAAACTGGATTGTGCCTGGCATGGTAGCACACACCTTTAATCCCAGTACTCAGGAGGCAGAAGAAGGAGGATCACTATAAATTCAAGGCCAGCCTGGGACTACAGAGTGAATTCATTTACATTAGACTAGAATTATTACTCAACAGGAAGACATCAATGAAAACAAACTGTGTGGGATCCATGCTAACAGTTCCTTCAGGATTTTAGATATGGTAACAATATTGTGAATGAGTACCAGGTCAACCTGGCCTATAGTGAGACCCTACCTCAAAACAAAACAAAATAAAACAAAAAGCTATATTGGCTGGGTGTGGTGGTGCACTCCTTTAATCTCAGCACTTGGAAGGCAGAGGTAGGAGAATTTCCATAAGTTCAAGGCCAGTCTGGGACTATAGAATGAGTTCCAGGTCAGTTTGGGCTAAAGAAAGCAAAACAAAACAAAACAAAACAAGCCCAGAAATGGGCTGGAGAGATGGCTTAGCAGTTAAGGCGCTTGCCTGCAAAGCCTAAGGACCCTAGTTCAATTCCCCAGTACTCATGTAAAGCCAGATGCACAAGTGGTACATGTGTCTGGAGTTCGTTTGCCATGGCTGGAGGCCCTAGTGTACCCACTCTCTCTCTCTTTCTGTCTGTCTGTTTGCCTCTCTCTCACACTCTATTTCTCAAATAAATAAATAAAAATATTTTTTAAACCCTATATTGTGGGCAGGGGAGGTTGTTCAGTGGTTAAGGCTCTTTCTTACTTACCCACCCAGGTTTGATTCCCCAGTACCCACGTAAAGCCAGATGCACAGCACAGCACAAGCATTTGAAGTTCTTTTGTAGCAGCAAGAGGCTCTGGTGCATCCATACACCCTCCCTTCTCCTCTTTCTATGTCTCTCTCTCTCTCGCCTGTAAATAAATTAAAATATAAAAAAAATGAAAAATAAGCTGGGCGAGGTGGCACATGCCTTTAATCCCAGCACTTGGGAGGCAGAGGTAGGAGGATCACTGTGAGTTGGAGGCCACCCTGAGAATACAGAGTGAATTCCAGGTCGGTCTGAGCTAGAGTGAGACCCTACTTTGAAAAACCAAAAAAGAAAAAAGAAAAAAAAAGAAAAAGAAACCCAGATTGCCCCTGAAGCTCATGGTTATGGTAGCAAGAGACCCTACCTCAGAAGTTGGAGCACAGCAAGGTTGTCCTCTGACCTCCATATGCACACACCCACACACACACACACACACACACACACACACACACACAATAAATAATTTTTAAAAAATTTTTTTTGTTTTTCAAGGTAGGGTCTCGCTCTAGCCCAGGCTGACCTGGAATTCACTCTGTAGTCTCAGGGTGGCCTTGAACTCATGGCAATCCTCCCACCTCTGCCTCCTGAGTGCTGGGATTAAAGGTGTGCACCACCACACCCAGCTAATTTTTTAAATTTTTAAAGGGAAACTAAAAGGGGTCTGTAACACTAACTAAAAAATTTTTAATATTTAATTTATTTATTTATTTGAGAGAGGGAAAGAAAGAGGCAGAGAGAGAGAGAATGGACACTTCAAGGCCTCCACCACACAGATGCACACATATTTGTTTAGCATTGAGCTCCACACAGCCACGGTCCTGTGTGCTGGTAAGGGTGACGAGGGTAGGGCATGCTTACAAGTAGCTGAATCACAGAACCCAGGGCTCACCTTCAGGAGGAAAAGCATTCTGACACATCTATAACACGATGAACCTTGAGTACACCTGCTAAGTAAAATGAACCAGGCGAGAACGTACAAATACGTGGTTCCACCTTCATCACATGCCTACAGTAGTCATATTCGCAGAGACGAAAGAATACAATGGAAGCCAGGTGAGGTGGCACATACCTTACATACCAGCACTGGGGAGACAGATATAGGAGGATCGCCGTGAGTTCAAGGCCACCCTGAGACTACATAGTGAATTCTAGGTCATCCTGGGCTAAAGTGAGACCCTACCTCGAAGAAAAAACAACAAAAAAAGAATAAAACAGAAAAGTAAGATGGTGGGTTCCAGGGCTTGAGGACAGGTGGGCAGAGTTGGTGTTTAAGGGTGCAACACATCAGCTTTGCAAGATGAGACCTGTGGGTGGCCGTGGTGATGGTCGCACAATGAAGCGAATGTACTTAAAGCTGCACTGAGGACAGTAAACATGGCAAGTCTTATGTTGTATCTGTTTGGTCACAGTAAAATCAAGTGACACTTTTTGTGGCTTAACTTCTGCCTTACCCCATCACTGGAGATTTTTGGTTCTATAGTTATTTTATTTTATTTTATTTTATTTTATTTTATTTATTTTAGATAGGGTCTCACTATGTAGCCCAGCCTAGCCTCCAACTCACCATCCTTCTGCCTTCACCTCCCTAAGTGTTGGAATTACAGGTATGTGTCAGCACACCTAGGTGAGAGTAACATCTTGTAGCAAAGAAATAAGAGCATCTGCAGGCAGGGTGTGGTAGTTTGAATAGATGGCCCCCAATATATTCAGTGTTTTATTAGTTTATAGTTTGCATCTGCAGCCACTTGGCTGGAGCCAGTGTCACTGGGTGGATCTTAAGGTGTGGTGGTGGGTTTGAGATTTCAATCTAAAGATATGCAAAGTGTGCTTAGCTGGAGTTCCTGAGATGTGCTGTGCTGTGTGGCTTTTGGCTTGTGGCTTTGCTCTCTGTGGTCCTGTGAAAGCAGGCCAGCTTCTTCTGCCATTATGGAACTTCCCCTGGATCTGTAAGCTTCAATAAATCCCTTCCTCCATAACTGTGCCTGGTCTGGAAGTTCATCTCAGCAAACCTGAAGCTGTCTGCTACACAGGGCAAACCTATGTTGGGTACCTCTGAAACTCAGGGGACATTTGGAGAGGCTTGCCAGTCCGTGGCTTGGAGAACACGACGTCCCTTCACGGTCTATGCCTGGTAGACCAGCAGTCCCTCTAGCTCAGCAGCTAGGGTAGGTAGCTCACATGCTCCCATATTGCCTCCAGCACTGGATGGCCTGTGTTGGATCAGCTCTTACCGAACCTGATCTGGCCTCTGCTGCACATCTCTACACGGGCCCTCATCCTGGACCCACAGTGGATCACGGCTCTGACCCCAACAATGAACCTTCAGATGTCTGGGGACGTTCTGTCCACAGGCCCTCTTAAGCCATGGCTAGTGTGGGGGAAGGCTCTGCATGTTCCAACAGGGCCTGTTCTAGAAGGCAAGTCCCCACTGGGTGGTGGACCTCACGTTTGTCCATCCCCTCTCCTCAGATGGTGGAAAGGAGCTCCTTTCCAGGACACGTGGACTGGGAAATGGAACAAGCCCACATTCCCCTTTACCTGGGACCTCCATGCAGGGCACACCATGCAGTGCCTCGGGGACCTCGGCCTGCCAGACCTCCTGCAGAGCAGCGTCTCTGGTTCTTCCTGCCTTTCCATAGTAGTGCTATTGCCGTCCTGGACTCCTTCACAGTCAAGTTCGTCTGGTCTTGGATTAACACCTACGAGTGCACTGGCCTTGGCAGCCATGTCAGTTTTTAATCTAAAGCCCACAGACACTCAGGTATTGGCTGCTGTCATCAGTCTTGTTTTAGGTTGGCCTGGTCATTCTTTAGACATCTCAAGACTTCATAAGTCTGCATTAAAAAAATGTTTATGTTAATTTGAGCCAGGCATGGTGGCGCACACCTTTAGTCCCAGCACTCGGGAGGCAGAGGTAGGAGGATCGCTGTGAGTTCAAGGCCACCCTGAGAATACATAGTGAATTCCAGATCAGCCTGGGGCTAGAGTGAGACCCTACCTCGAAAAAAAAAAAAAATAAAATAAAATAAAATAAAATAAAAGTTTATATTAATTTATTTTGCAAGGAGAGAGAGAGAATGGGTGCACTAGGGGCTCCTACTATTGAAAAACTCCAGATGCATGTGCCTTTATGCTTCTGGTCTTACATGGGCACTGGAGAACTGAACCTGGGCCATAAGGCTTTATAAGCAAGCACCTTTTATTGCTCAGCTGTCTCTAATTTGTTGTTATTGTTGTTTATTTTTAATTTATCTTTTATTTATTTATTTGAGAGTGACAGACAGAGAGAGAGAGAAGAGGCAGCTAGATAAGAGAATGGGCATGCCAGGGCCTCCAGCCACTGCAAACGAACTCCAGATGCATGCGCCACCTTGTGCATCTGGCTTACGTGGGTCCTGGGGAATCGAGCCTCAAACTGGAGTCCTTAGGCTTCACAGGGAAGTGCTTAACCACTAAGCATCTCTCCATGCCTGACTTTTTTTTTTTTTTTCTTTTGGTCTTTTCAAGGTAGTGTCTCACTCTAGCCCAGGCTGACCTGGAACTCACTCTGAAGTCCCAGGCTGGTCTCAAACTCAGAGTGATTCTCCTACCTCTGCCACCCAAATGCTGGGATTAAAGGTGTGTGCCACCATGCCAGGCTGTGCATTTTTTGTTATCCTGTAAAGTCTTTTAGCTTGCCCTCAGCAACCTCAGTCAAGTCACCAATAGCCGTAATGACAGGACAGACCCCAAGCTGGGCTGCTGCTCTAGGACCTCCTGGGCGATGTGGCATCCTTGGAGGTCCACGACCAGAAGCCCATCTAGCCGTGTACTCCCACTCCTTCTCAGGGGTCCTGCTGAAACCTAGGGACGCTGCTCCTTTTCCTGAGAAAAGAAGGCTAACCTGACTAACTTTTCTTGAGCACATGTTGGCTTCTAAAGACCCTTTATTTTTTGTTCCAAATTCTAACAAGACAACCTTTCAGCCTGAAGTAAGAGACTGCCAAGTTTGCAAATCAGAAACCCTAGAACCCAGTTCTGGGGTTCTAGAAAACATTTCCACTGACAACAAGCATTTGTAGATTTCCTATTTTCCCCAGGCATTACTTTATTAGAGACATAAAAGCCTGGCAAGAGCTAGACCCTACCTCAAAGCATTAAAAAAAAAAAGTGAAAAACACAGTCCATGACCTCAAAGTGTTTATGGGCATAGCTTAGTGAAGCAGCCATGATCAGAAAATAGGTAAATGCTACAGAGAACATGCACAGGGTTCATCTGGCATGAGCTCAGAGAAGCAGGGACACACGCCCAGCTAGAAGTTATGGAAGGCTTCCTGGAATGGGTTTTGTTGGGGCCAAATGTTGAGTTAGCCTAGTGAAAAGAGGTAAGGAAGGAAGACAGGAGGACAAAGCAGAGGACAGGGAAAGGTCTAGAGAAGAGGATAGAGCTTGGTGCTGAATGATGTGTGTGCGATCTTCGGGAGTTTGTCCTTAATCCCTAAACCAGTGGGAAGTCACAGTATCTTGTCAGCAGAAGTTTTTGAAACCTCAAAAATCCTTTGTGTGTGACTGATAATAAACAAATTGTTTGGGTTGGATGGACTGACACATGCCTGTAAATCTAAATACTCAGAGGCTGAGGCAGGAGGATCACAAATGCAAGGCCAGCATGGTCCTACAGAGTAAGTTTGAGACAAGCCTGGGCCACATAGCAAGACCAAAACTCAAAAACCAAACTGGGGCTGGAGAGATGGCTTAGTAGTTAAGGTGTTTGCCTGCAAAGCCAAAGGACCCAGGTTCAATTCGCCAGTACCCACATAAGTCAGATGCACAAAGTGGCACATGTGTTTGGAGTTTGTTTGCAGTGACTAGAGGCCCTGGCACACCCATACACCACTTCTTTCTCTCTCTCTCCCTCTTTTTTTCCGTATCTTTCAAATAAATAAATAAATATTTTTTAAGTTGTTAAAAACCAAATCAAACAAAAATTGTATATAGAATTCTAAACTGAAGCAAAGAATAGGATCAGATTAAGTCCTGGCATTCTAGCCTTTCTCATCACAGACTGGCTCTCGGCAAGAAGCCATGCATCGAGCCATGCCGTGCTCCAGCACCAGGGCTCAGGGTTAAATGAAGAAAATGCGCCCAGAGGAGATGGGTGCTACTTACTGTGAAAAGTTGGGCCAGTGGACTGATTTGTGGCTTTTTAACTGCCCAGAGCCTTGGAGGGTAGTGGACAGATGAAGCCTGCCCATGCTGCATTTTGACACAAGGTGTGACGTTTAAGGTGGTCCAAGGGTACAGCCTTAGAGCTGTAGGAGGGTACATTGCTGTAGCAGCCTCCCGTGGGCTGTAATCCTTCTGGAAGGCCACGTGCAATCTACAAGACCAAGATGTACCTCCTTGCCCCACTCCCTTACCCTCAGTCACGGCATCATGTGGGCCCCGTTTTACAGACATGCCCCACTCCCGGTCCCCTGCAGATGCTTGAGAGGCGACTGTCCTGCTAAAGAGCTGTTAAGAGGCCTTGCTGGCTCGCCCTGATGCAGGCACGGATGCTCAAGCCAGTAAGGGATGAGTCACAGTGTCTTTCTCCCAGCTTGAAATGATGAGGTCACGGGCCACACCCTTGCTGGCCTCCTAAGGGATCTCATGACTTCTCCTGGCTTCAAGTTTTCATTGAAGTCAGACCAGAAAGTTCCCTTTGCCTTTTCTAAGTCCATGCAGCCTGGCCCTTTCTCCAGAAAGAAGTCAGGGGCCAGGAGAGAGTTTAAGTGCCCCTGGCCTTGTGTCGACAACTGAACTGGCTGGCCTGGTACTCCTTGTCCAAGGGAGGGGACCAGAAGGGTAGTAAGGGCAGGGTGACCTGCCTCACCCCACCTACTGATCAGGCCCTTTGAGAGAGGCCCCGGACAGTGAGTCAGAGGATGCCAGGCTCTGGCCTGGCTGTAGCTTGCTCTTTCCACATAAGCAGAAATTCTCAGTGGAGGGAGGCCCTGGACAGTGAGTCAGGATGCCAGGTTCTGGCCCGGCTGTAGCTTGCTCTTCCCACACAAGCAGAAGTTCTCACTAGATTCCGTGGGCTGTTCTTCATTGTCTATCCTGCTAAGCTGATACAATTGATGATTTTCTAAAAATATAGCTTTTAGTCAATATGTGATGAATTATTTTAATTTTATGTACACACCTTGACTATACTGTATCTGAAGATAGAAATACAATCTTTTAGAAAGTAGACTTATGATCTTACCACTCATTAATATCCTCTTACTATTTTGGAATAATTCTTTCCAAACTTTATTCATAACCTTTTCCTATTTATGTAGTTTATAAAATAAAATTATTATTATTTTTTTTTTGAGGTAGGGTCTCACTCTGGTCCAGGCTGACCTGGAATTCACTATGTAGTCTCAGGCTGGCCTCGAACTCAGGGCGATCCTCCTACCTCTGCCTCTTGAGTGCTGGGATTAAAGGCATGCCCCACTTATTCTATATGACCTTTATAAGAGTGTACTTTTTTTACTTGACCATATGTTATAAATATCTTTCCTCGTCAATAAACATATATCTATTTTGGCTGCAGGTCAGTATTATTTCATGTGTGAAAGCTAGGTAGATTTAAGTAACTTCCCATGTTAGCAACTTGAGGTTGCTTTTATTTTTCATTCTACTAGAAGAAATATAAGGGACATCTGTTTGCTTCTTTTTTTTTTTTTTTTTTTTTTTTTTTTTTTTTGGTTTTTCGATGTAGGGTCTCACTCTAGCCTAGGCAGACCTGGAATTCACTCTGTAGTCTCAGGGTGGCCTCGAACTGTTGGCGACCCTCCTACCTCTGCCTCCCAATTGCTGGGATTAAAGGTGTGCGCCACCACGTCTGGCCTGTTTGCATATATTTTGTGTTCAATGTCTATTATTACCTATGTTAGTCAGCATTTCACCGCCATTACATGATCCCTGGCAAAAACAGCTTAAAGAAGAAAGATTTGCATTGACGCGTGATTTTAGAGGTTTCAGATCATGGTCAGCCAGTTCCATTGCTCTTGGGCCTGTGGCAAAGCAGAGCCATCATGGTGGAAGGAGATGGCAGAGGACAGCCACTCACCTCATGGCAGCCAGGAAGGAAAGAGACAGAATAAGGGAGGGGCAAGATACGCTCTTCAAGGGCACCCCTCACGTCCATCACTTCCTAATAGCATCAGCAAGTTAATTAACACATTAATTAACACACTGGTGAAGTTACAACCCCCACAATTCAATTACTTACCCCAAATCCATCATCTAGGGACCAAGCCTTTAACCTTTGGGGACATTTTATACACAATCCATGACATTCCCTACAAATACTTTTATAGAAGAGGAATTAGTCACTGGGTCAGAGGTCACAAACATGGAAGCCTTTCTGTTCTCTACAATAATGACTTCCCTCCTTGAGCACTTTGGCGGGGGCAGGGAGGGGAAGAGAGGGAGTAGAGAGCGGTGTTGGCCCCTTTGTCAGGTCAGGCCTCCTGTCTGTCATCTCTGCAGGTGTTCTCTGTACTTTGCTTTGACAAAACTCCACTGTGGTCTTTTTCTGAAGCTGCATTAACAGGGCAATGCCATGAGCCTCCAGGGATGTCGCAGTCAGGTTCACATTGCTGGCAGAAATCACTGACCAAAATCAGCTTGGGGTGGGGGGAGACTTACTTTGGCTTACAGACTCAAGGGGATGCTCCATAATGGCAAGGGAAAGCAATGGCATGAGCAGAGGGTGGACATCACCCCTGGCCAACATCAGGTGGACAACAGCAACAGGAAAATGTGCCAAACACTGGCAAGGGGAAACTGGCTAGAATACCCATAAGACCACCCCCAACAATACACTGTCTCTAATAGGCATTAGTTCTCAAATTTTCATCAGCTGGGAACTTAGCATTCAGAAGTTTATGGGGGGGGTGTGGCTGGAGGGATGGCTTAGCATTTAAGGCATTTGCCTGCAAAGCCAGAGGACCCAGGTTCAATTCCCCAAGAACCATGTTAGCCAGATACACAAGGAGGCACACACATCTGGAGTTTGGTTGCAGTGTCTGGAGGCCCTGGCACACCCATTCTTTCTCTTTTTCTCTCTCTTTCCCTCTTTTTCTGTCAAATAAATAAATAAAAATTTTAAAATATTTTTTTAAATGGGCATGGATGGGCTGGAGAGATGGCTTAGTGGTTAAGGTGCTTGCCTCCTAAGCCTAAGAACGCTGGTTCCAGTCTCCAGCAGTTCCAATCTCCAGGTCCCACATTTAGCCAGATGCAAAGTGTCACAAGGGCACAATGCCACACTTGATTACAAGGGGGCACATGCATCTGGATTTCGTTCGCAGCAGCTGAGAGGCTGCTTGCGCGCCCATCTCTATCTGTCCTCCTCTCCTTTTCTCTCTGTCTCTCTCTGTGTCTCTCTCAAAAAAAATGGGCATGATGGTACATGCCTTTAATCCCAGCACTCGGGAGGCAGAGGTAGGAGGATCAGTGTGAGTTTGAGGCCACCCTGAGACTACATAGTTAATTCCAGGTCAGCCTGGGCTAGAGTGAGACCTTACCTCGAAAAACCAAAACAAAAAAAGAAGAAGAAGAAGAAGAAGAAGAAGAAGAAGTTTAAGAAGAAGGGACACTTGAATCAAAGAAGAAGAAAGGACAAGCAGACTGGAAGTTGTCACTTGAATCAAACCACCACAAGGGCAAGCAGAGGTCATAGCCTGCAGGCTCCAAGGATAACAGCTAACCTTGAGGTGGGAGCTGGCCCTGCAATTGTCGCAGAGAAATCTCATGTAAGCAGGCAGGTTGCGGCTTAGGCTTGGCCTTTAAGACCCCTGATACACACAGAGAGAAACCAACCGAAACAGACACACACACCACAGCAACGCTGGCGTGGACATACAGGTCCGCCCTGCCTGTCACCGATGGGCTCCAGGTTCTCTCAAGAGCCTACGTGGAAGCCTGCCTGGAGGGGTAGACTTCCCTCAGCTCCTCCATGGCCACCTTTTCCCAGAGCATGCCTAATCTCCTAGACAAAGGCAGAGATGGTGAGTCATGTGGCTTAGAACAGAGCAACAGGGGTTCCCTGCCACAAGCCCCGTGCTTCACAGGGTGCTCCTTTGACCCTCCAGCCCTGCTCTTTCCTCTGGGTAACAGGGGCATTGTCTGCTCAGGGCCCTGATCTTCCTTCCAGACTATGCCCTGGGGGACCTGCGGCCTTGGATCTCCCCAAGTCCAAACCTGCATGGGCCTCCTCCTCAGATTTTTTTTTTTTTTTTTTTTTTTTTTTTTGGTTTTTCGAGGTAGGGTCTCACTCTGGCCCAGGCTGACCTGGAATTAACTATGTAGTCTCAGGGTGGCCTTGAACTCAAGGCAATCCTCGTACCTCTGCCTCCCGAGTGCTGGGATTAAAGGCGTGCGCCACCACGGCTCCCCTCCTCAGATTTTGCTCCACAGTGAGAGGGCCTCAGACTGATGTGCGCACCTCTGACCTGCGGGGGCGGTGGTGGGGGGATGGATGATGGAGATCCAGCTGTGTGGAGGGGTGTGAGTGGAGCTTGGACATGCAAGTTGGAGTGTCCTCTCCCAGGCGGTTGAGGGTGCTGAGGTAGGAAGAGAGGAGATGGTACTGTTAACTCTGGTTCGGGGACCAGCTCGCCCTATATCACGGTGCCTCAGCACAGTAGTCAGAACTGTTTTTAGCCGGGCATGGTGGCGCACACCTTTAATCCCAGCATTCGGAAGGCAGAGGTAGGTGGATCGCCGTGAGTTCGAGGCCACCCTGAGACTACAGAGTGAATTCCAGGTCAGCCTGGGCTAGAGCGAGACCTTACCTCGAAAAACAAAAAAAAAAAAAAAAAAAAAAGAAAAAGAAAAGAACTGTTTTTGAACAGTACCTTCAAACCTGGCCTTTCAGCTCATTTTGAAGGTTTATCTTTCAAAGTCACAGAATGAAACATTGTATTTTAACAGTTCGCTTGCCTCCATTTCTCCTCTTCTTCCTGGCTCTGCTGATGTCCAGAGTAGAGCTGAGAGAAAACTGCAGGGCAAGAGTCCGTCAGAGTAGAGCGGAGAGGGGATTGCAGGGCTAGGAGCCAATATTTTTGTGCTGAGGAGGAATGAAAGAAGGTTTGTGAACCAAACCAACCCAGGGTCCTGGCATGGTGAGGTTGCTGAGAAAGAAACCCTTGCCTTTTCAGGTTACTTTCAGAAGGGACCACCTTGAAGCCTGCCTCCTCTCCTTGGGATGTGATGTGATGGCAAGAGAACGCAGTAACTTTGAGACCTATTCCATGTGTTATGAGCATGTGTTGCAACATGCCAGGCAGAAGCTCCGCCAGAAGGAGCAGGTAGGTGCCCAGAGCAGGTAGGTGCTGCAGAGGTGATGGTGGTGAGCAGGGACATGTGGGAGCCACTGACAAGGGCAGGCAAGAAAAGAAGAATTGGGAGGGGGCAGGGACATGGCGATCTCCAAATTTCTTTTTCCATTGGCACATATTCTTGTGCCCTGACATTCTAGGTTACAAAGGTGACAGCCTCAGTAGCAGTGGGATTTGAAGGGTGCGTCTGTTACTTTATCATCACTGGGACAAAACACCTGGTCAGAAACAGCATATGGAAGGAAAGGGTTTGTTTTGGCCTACAGTTTCAAGGGAACGCTTTATCGTGTCAGAAAAAGTATAGCGGAAGCAGTCAGCTGGCTGTTGCATCTCCACAGCAGCAGGGAGAAAGGAGAGAGATTTAGCTAGCTAGCACTGGCAAGCGAGGCTGGGCTATAAAAATCACAAGGCTGCCCCTAGTGACACACCTCCTTCATCAAGGCTCCACCTCCCAAATGCTCTACCAGCTGGGGACCAAGTATGAAGCTTAATCAGAAACATATGAAGCTATGAGGGCCATTTCACATTCAAATCACAAATTCCTCCCTTGGCCCTCATGCACTCTTGGCAATCTCATGATGCAAAGCTCCATTCAGTCCCACTTTAAAAATTCCCATAATCTTTACCAGTCCCACAATGTTCAAAATTCCAAAGTCCAAAGTCTTATCTGAGACCCAAGACAGTCTCCTGAGTCCCGTAAAATCAAAACACAAGTTACATTCTTCCAACATATAATGGCACAGAGTAAACATTTCTATTCCAAAAGAAAAGAATGGGGCATATCAAGGAAAGGCTGGACTAATGCAAGATCAAAAACCAACAGGGGGCTGGAGAGATGACTTAGCAGTTAAGGTGTTTGCCTGTGAAGCCTAAGGATCCATGTTCGACTCTTCAGGTCCCATTTAAGCCAGATGCACAGTGACGCAAGTGTGCAATATTGTACATGTGCACAAGGGGGCTCCTTTGCAGCAGCTGAAGGCCCTGGCACACACAATCTTTCTCTCTCTCTCTTTCCTTTTTTCTCCCTGTCTCTCTCAAACAAATAAATAATAATAACAGGGCAAACATCAATCCTGTAGCTCCATGTCTTGCACAGCACCTGGATTTATGATGAAATTATGTGGGCTCCAAAGGGCTTGGGCAGCTCTGCACTTCTACTGTGCTGCTCGCAGTCCCTCTCTTGAGCAGGATCCACCCTGAGCCAGCTTTCTTTGGCAGCTGTCTCATAGTCTTGATAGCTCCAAAATCCTGAGGTCTGTACAGCAACCTACAGTTCATCTTCATAGCATCATACAATGGTCTCACAGGCCCTCCTTGCAGGAACTTCTACCCTGCCTCACATGGCCTAGCCTCAGTGGCCTAGCCTCAGTGGCCATTTCCAGAACCATAATATAATTTATGACCCTCTATTTCCTGTATCTTAATGCTTTCAAAATGAGAACCAGCTGGGCAACAGTGGACAATTGTCTTCTCAGCGGGTGTGGGGTGGGGTGAGCCTGACTTTGAGAAGCAGGTAACTCCTTCAGTATTCTTCAGTCCCTGCCCCCGAAGAGAATCTAGCCTGTCCTTACTGGTAGTAATCTATTTTTTAATAATTGCAGCTGAATTTTCATTTCTTTCTGTGCCAAACTCTACATCCTTCATGTCTTTGTGCTCTATATTTCCCCCCAGCAAGCACATTTGTCCATCACTTCTGAATTTAACTTTGCTCATGTCCTCAGGACACAGGCAGATGGCAGCCAGCCTCTTGTACCAGAACATCACACAAGCTGCCTCTAGCCTATGTTCTGACAAGGTCCTTGCTTTCCCCTATGAAACCTCATAAGCTGAGCCTCCACAGACCACACTTCTCTGCATTTGGGTAAGGCTTTGCTAGTCCAAAGTTTCAAATTCTTCCATATTCCTCCAACAAACTAGTTCCAGAAGACTAAAACCTACATGATCAGGCTTATTGAAGCAACAACCCCACTTCTTGGTCCCAATTTCTGTAGCAGTTACTTTCTTGTTGCTGAGACAAAACACACAACCAGGGCTGGAAGGATGGCTCAGTGGTTAAAGGCTGTTGCTTGAAAAGCCCAATGGCCTGGGTTCAATTTCCCAGTACCCACATAAAGCCAGATGCACAAAGTGGCACATGTATCTGGAGTTTTTTGCAGTGGCAGGCAGCTCTGGCTTGCCCATTCCCTCTGTTTTCTCATTCTCTCTCTCTCTCTTTGCAAATAAATAAGCAAATAATTTTTTTTTACAAAAACACTCAACTGGGGCTGGGAGATGGCTCATCAGATAAGATGCTTACCTGCAAAGCCTAACAACCAGGTTTGATTACACAGTACCCACATAAAACCAGATGCACAAAGTGGAGCATGCATCTGGAGTTGTTTGCAGTGGCACTATGCCCTGGCACACCCATTCTCTCTCTGTTTGCAAATAAATAAACAAAATGTGCACAAGGGGCTCCTTTGCAGCAGCTGAAGGCCCTGGCACACACAATCTTTCTCTCTCTCTCTTTCCTTTTTTTCTCCCTGTCTCTCTCAAACAAATAAATAATAATAACAGGGCAAACATCAATCCTGTAGCTCCATGTCTTGCACAGCACCTGGATTTATGATGAAATTATGTGGGCTCCAAAGGGCTTGGGCAGCTCTGCACTTCTACTGTGCTGCTCGCAGTCCCTCTCTTGAGCAGGATCCACCTGAGCCAGCTTTCTTTGGCAGCTGTCTCATAGTCTTGATAGCTCCAAAATCCTGAGGTCTGTACAGCAACCTACAGTTCATCTTCATAGCATCATACAATGGTCTCACAGGCCCTCCTTGCAGGAACTTCTACCCTGCCTCACATGGCCTAGCCTCAGTGGCCTAGCCTCAGTGGCCATTTCCAGAACCATAATATAATTTATGACCCTCTATTTCCTGTATCTTAATGCTTTCAAAATGAGAACCAGCTGGGCAACAGTGGACAATTGTCTTCTCAGCGGGTGTGGGGTGGGGTGAGCCTGACTTTGAGAAGCAGGTAACTCCTTCAGTATTCTTCAGTCCCTGCCCCCGAAGAGAATCTAGCCTGTCCTTACTGGTAGTAATCTATTTTTAATAATTGCAGCTGAATTTTCATTTCTTTCTGTGCCAAACTCTACATCCTTCATGTCTTTGTGCTCTATATTTCCCCCCAGCAAGCACATTTGTCCATCACTTCTGAATTTAACTTTGCTCATGTCCTCAGGACACAGGCAGATGGCAGCCAGCCTCTTGTACCAGAACATCACACAAGCTGCCTCTAGCCTATGTTCTGACAAGGTCCTTGCTTTCCCCTATGAAACCTCATAAGCTGAGCCTCCACAGACCACACTTCTCTGCATTTGGGTAAGGCTTTGCTAGTCCAAAGTTTCAAATTCTTCCATATTCCTCCAACAAACTAGTTCCAGAAGACTAAAACCTACATGATCAGGCTTATTGAAGCAACAACCCCACTTCTTGGTCCCAATTTCTGTAGCAGTTACTTTCTTGTTGCTGAGACAAAACACACAACCAGGGCTGGAAGGATGGCTCAGTGGTTAAAGGCTGTTGCTTGAAAAGCCCAATGGCCTGGGTTCAATTTCCCAGTACCCACATAAAGCCAGATGCACAAAGTGGCACATGTATCTGGAGTTTTTTTGCAGTGGCAGGCAGCTCTGGCTTGCCCATTCCCTCTGTTTTCTCATTCTCTCTCTCTCTCTTTGCAAATAAATAAGCAAATAATTTTTTTTTTTTACAAAAACACTCAACTGGGGCTGGGGAGATGGCTCATCAGATAAGATGCTTACCTGCAAAGCCTAACAACCAGGTTTGATTACACAGTACCCACATAAAACCAGATGCACAAAGTGGAGCATGCATCTGGAGTTGTTTGCAGTGGCACTATGCCCTGGCACACCCATTCTCTCTCTGTTTGCAAATAAATAAACAAAAAATATTTAAAAAACAAAAATAGGACTGGAGAGATTGCTTAGTGGTAAAGGTAATTGCCTGCAAAGCCAAAGGATCCCAGTTTGATTCTCCAGGACCCATATAAGCCAGATGCACAAGGGGGTACATGCATCTGGAATTTGTTTGCAGTGGTTTGAGGCCCTGGCACACCCATTCTCTTCTCTCTCTCTCTCTCTCTCTCTCTCTCTCTGCCTCTTTCTCTCAAGTAAATTAATTAAAAAAAAAAAAAACACCCAAACATGCCAGGCATGGTGGTGCACACTTTTAATTCAAGCAATTGGGAGGCAAAAGTAGGAGGATCACTGTGAGTTTAAGGGCCTGAAACTACAGAGTGAATTCCAGATCAGCCTCGGGGCACTCCTCAGGGAGTGTGTGGGGGGAGGGCGGGGGGGAGCACCAAAAGCAACTTATGGAGTTTATTCCAGCTTATATAATTTCAAGGGAAAGTTTTCATCAAGGTGGGGAAAGTATGCCATGAGCAGACAGCTCTATGTCACATCTTGTCACATCAGCATGGAAGAAGCAGCAAGAGTGAGCTAGTTAGCACTGGCAAGCAGGGCTGGGCTATAAAATCCCAAAGCCTGCCCTCAGTGACACACCTCCTCCAGCAAGGCTCCACCACAAAGGCTCTACCAGCTGGGGATTAAAGACGAGGTTAAATGTCCTCCAAGGCTTGGGAACACTATGGAAGAGGGGGCAGGAAGAATGTAAAAGCCACAGGGTGGGAAGATATATTGTGAGGCATCGTCCATCCCCACGGACAATGATGGTGCATTCATGATCCTACAGTGGGTACACAGAAGCCCACTCAGAAGGGCCCTCCATGGAATGGGCGCAGTATAACCTGAGGGGACTTGGACCAACATGCAATATGTTCGTACAATAACGTTCTCAACGAATTTAAAAAAATACAAGAAGCCGGGTGTGGTGGCGCACGCCTTTAATCCCAGCACTCGGGAGGCAGAGGTAGGAGGATCGCAGAGAGGTCGAGGCCACCCTGAGACTACATAGTTAATTCCAGGTCAGCCTGGACCAGAGTGAAACCCTACCTCGAAAAACCAAAAAAAAAAAATACAAGAGGTTAATCACAAACACATGAGGCTGAGGGACATTTTACATTCAAACCACCACAGAAGGGTCCAGTGGGGAATGTAAGACATGGCCTACATGGATACCCAGAAGTAGATGTTGTCTCTCGATGCTGTGTTAGAAATCGTGAAGTCTGATGGGATACCAAGTATACTCCTGGCTCCAGATGAGACCAGGGGATCTCGAAACGAAGTTCCCTTAACCCATATGTGTTGTACTGTGTGTTGGGAATGTGTTGCACTGAAGTGAGTTTGAGTTGGGTTGTTTGCATTGCCTTCTCCTCAGGAAGTAGATATGCTACGGAACCGGCAAGTTCCTCCTGAAGACTATGCTGGTCAGGTAGGTCAGTCACTAGAAAGATTCTCTTGTCCAGAGTTCACCAGAAGTGGTGGGGGGATCACCTGTAGCTGCCCCGTCAATGAACCCATGCAGAAATTCCTAGGGAGTACAATTTCACTCTGTGTAAGCAGTCTATCTATGGCACGTTTTTATTTTCTCCAGTTTTTTGGGTTGTCTTGTATTGTCGGGAGTTTGTAATTTGGGAAAGTTTTGTGATCATTATTTCTTTTCTTATGCCAGTTAGTGTACATTTCAAAAATAAGATGAGGGGCTGGAGAGATAGCTCAGTGGTTAGGGTGCTTGCTTGCAAAGCCTGGTGGCCTGGGTTCAGTTCTCCAGTACCCACGTAAAAGCCAGCTGTGCAAAATGGTGCATTTAGAGTGGCAGGAGGCCCTGGTGTGCCCATTTTCTCTCTCTCTCTCTCTCTCTCTCTCTCTCTGTTCTGGGACAAAATAGCCCAAGGTTCTGCTGCCCCCATCTGCTCCATTTGCATGCCAAGATGCTCCCCTTTGTGAGAGTCAAAATGGAAAGGCTATGCTAGCCTGTAAGGGCCTCTTCCATGGAAGCCGATGGGAATTCTCCAGTGGTGGTCCCAGATGGTGTTACGTATTATTTCCGCTGCTAGGTGGCAGAGCTCAGTCACGACATGATCATGGAGGTCACGGCTCTGAGAGCCCGGCTCACGGATTTGGAGGAGGAGAATCTGAATCTCAAAAAGCAGATTCGGAAAGAAGTCCAAGAAGA
The DNA here is from genome assembly GCA_036365145.1 of Orientallactaga sibirica. Lineage (NCBI taxonomy): Eukaryota > Metazoa > Chordata > Mammalia > Rodentia > Dipodidae > Orientallactaga > Orientallactaga sibirica. Next base: position 26,262,875 of record JAEOAD010000020.1, read on the forward strand.
ATATGAAACATTAGTCCAAGCTCTGTTTATGACCTGTTTACACATCAAAGTAAGTGTCCTGTGTGGTGGACTGGGCAGCCTGGGCTTCAGCCCAAGGGTGTAATAACAGAGTGGACGTTGAGGTACTTGGGCTCAAAATTTTTCTGACTTGGAAGACTTTTCTTGTTGTTTGTTTTCCTTTTGATTTTTATTTAAATTTTTATTTATGTAATTGATAGGGGGAGAGAGAAAGAGAGAAAGAGAATAAGAGAGAGAAAGAGAGACTATGGGCACACTAGGGCCTCTTGCTAACTGCACACAAACTCCAGATGCATGTGCCACTTTTGGCTTTACATGGGTACTGGGGACTCAAACCCAGACTGGCAGGTTTTGCAAGCCAGTGCCTTTAACGACTGAGCCATCTCTCCACCCTGTTTTATTTTTGTTGTTGTTGTTTTTATCTTGAGACAGAGTCTCACTATATAGACCTGGGTGGCCTGGAACTTACAAGGTATGCACACTGGGCCTCGAACTCACAGCAGATTCATCCTGCCTCAGTCTCCTGAGTGCTGGGATTACAAACATGTGCTGCCATGCCAGCACATTCAGCCAGCTGGATTTTTTTTTTTTTATTTTCGAGGTAGGGTAGGATCTCACTCTAGCCCAGGCTGACCTGGAATTCGCTATGTAGTCTCAGGATGGCCTTGAACTCACGGCGATCCTTCTACCTCTGCCTCCCGAGTGCTGGGATTAAAGCGTGCTCCACTATGCCTGGCTCCAGCTGAAAGTTTTTGCTGTATTCTCCCTGATAGACACTGAGCTTTGGATAACTGAGGTGTTTATTTTTACACTCTACTGCTAGTCACCATCACTTGGGCGCTGATGGAAAGAGGAGGCACTCTGTGATGAATCCTACCAATATTTCCAGTGTTTATCATTGTTGTTTCAGTTGAACAACACATAAATTGGTGAGTGAGCGTAGTGCCCTCCATCCACCACACTCCAGAAGGAGCTGAAGCCATATTCTGAGAGCTCTGGATGGATTAGAATATGAGCCAGCTCCCACAGATGTTCCAACCCTCAATATGCCCTCCGGGCTTTCTCTCTTATCTGTGAATCAGGAGCTGCGGCCCTGACCACCACCTACTGTACCCACCTCACAAGAAGCGTGCCAGGGTGTGTATGTGCCCACAGCACTGTGGAAGCTAGTTACTTTCCTGTGATGTTAGAGCAGCTGTAAGACAGATGTCCTATCCGGAAGATGGGCCATCAGAAAGCCTGGTCCACCTGCTCTTTGGATTTTAGTACATGCCTTCGACTCCCCATGGCTTCCTCCCATTCTGACCCATCCGTGCTACTGGGTGCACTCTTGAGCCTGCCATTTGGGCACTTATAGCTGTCCCTCCCTGGGGGTTCCAGAGGAGTCTTAGGTTTTTTCTTTCTTTATTTTTTTTATATTTCAGTTTTATTTATTTATTTATTTGAGAGAGAGAGACAAAAAGGCAGAGAAAGAAAGAGAGGGAGAATGGGTGCGCCAGCTGCAGCTGCTGCAAACAAATTCCAGACAGAGGCACCACCTTGTGCATCTGGCTTATGTGGGTCCTGGTGAATTAACCTGGGTCCTTTGGCTTTGCAGGCAAGTGCCTTAACAGCTAAGTCATCTCTCCATCCCTTTATTATTATCATCATCATCATCATTATAAATAGGACACCCCAGGGATGCTCTGCCTTAGCTGGTCATTCAGAGAGGATTAGAGATTTCTTCTCATTTGCAAAGTAAAAGTTCTTACAAGTATTAAAAGATTGAATGCAAAATGCACTGCAGGAGAGAAATGAGTAGTCAGCGAAGGCTGGAATTTGCTGAGCAATTTTGGAGGCATTGCTTGCTAAAAGGTGGTTTCTCAACTTCTTCAAGACTTAAGTACTTCCACCAAAGAAGGGATTCCTGTCCCAGTCCACAGTCCCAAGAAGACGACAGCCAGCAGTCAGGCTTTCTGACCTGTCTTCCTTCTGGGCACTGTCCTTCAGCCTTCATCGCTGGCGAAACAAATGGATGAGTTGAGAGAAGATGCCCTTTTCCTAAGTCTCACCCAGGACACTGGGCGTCTTAGTCATGCCATACACTGAGTGGCTTAAACAATAAAAACTTACTGTCTCGCAGTTCTAGAAGCTGGAGTTGGAGATCGGGGGAGGGCATGGTGTGCTCTAATGAGGGCCGGCTTCCTGGTTGGAAGACAGTTGCCTTTTCTCTGTCTCCATATGTCAGAGAGAAAGAAAATAAAGCCGGATGTGGTGGCACAGGCTTTTAATCCCAGCACTTGGGAGGCAAAGATAGGAGAATCACCATGAGTTCAAGGCCGCCCTGAAACTACATAGTGAATTCCAGGTCAGCCTGGGCCAGAGTGAGACCCTAACTCTAAAAACCAAAAAAAAAAAGAAAGAAAAAGAAAGAAAGAAAGAAAGAAAGAAAGAAAGAAAGAAAGAAAAAGAAAGAAAAAGAAAAAGACAGGAAAAGAAATGGCCTCTCTGTTCTTATAGGGACTAAGCCTTATGACCTAAGGATCTTACATCTCCAGACCCTGTCACATTGGGTGTTGGGGTTTCAATGTGTGAGTTGGGGGAGAACATAATCAAGCCCATAGCACTGAGTCAGCAGTTACACGTTCCATGAATCATGCTGTTTCATCATAAGCCATTAGCCAGAAGCCATTCAGAACAGAGCGTCTCATACCAAGGTTTCGGCTGGAGCCTACATAGGAAAGCAGCCAGCCGACGCCTTCCTTCACTCATCTAGACTTAATGGAATTCCTCCGTGGTAGCTCATCTACAGTGAGAATCTGGTTACATTCTGCTTTGAGTCAACGTGGCAGCCACAGTTCTCAGTCCAACTTCTCTAGGTAATCCAGTTCAGCCAGCAGACTTTTCCCTGTGACCTCCTGCTTTCTACCCACTGTTCTCCCCAGCTTGGCTTGCCTTGGTGTTGGCAAACAAGGCATGTTCTGGGACACACAGGTGACCAGATGATGATATCCTATGGATTAAAGACACTGCTCAAGGGCCACTGGTGTGCCTTCCATTAACACACAGAAACATTGTCTGGGTCGGGGATATGTTCATGTGAAATCAAAATCACTTCCAAATGTTAGGGTTTAGGAAGCAAAACAGCTCTTCCTTTTTTTTTTTTTTTTTTGCTCTTGACACTGCCCAAACTCACTGCACTTCCTTTGCAGGAGCAGCTGGATGAGAATCAGCTTCATTTGCTCCAGACAGTGTGCGAGCTCATCGGCAAAGTGAGAGCAGAAGGGATCGCCAATATTAAGGAGCTAAAGAAAACCTGGGGCTCTGCCAGACCAGATGAAGGAGTAAACAAGAACCCAGCTGAAGTATGTGATGGCATGTAGCAGTTGAGATATCAGCATTGCCTTCCTAGCATCCCCTCCCCCCACCGACCCCATTCACCCTGGGTACCCCCTGGGAAGTATTGCAGCAGGCCTTTTAAAGGGGTCCGGGACTTCATGCAGTCATATCTTCTTTTGGAGAGCACGCTTTCAGTGTTAGAAGGCATGCTGAAAAGGGTTGGGGCAGCCTTTTCTGAACATGAGCCTTGGCGGCAGGAGCGGCTGTGGGCCTTGGAGCAGGACAACAGCAGCAGACTGGCCACCCTGGTGTGCAAAGTGCGGAGCCTGGGCCGCTGGCAGCTGGCCGTACAGCGGGCACGCTTCCAGGGCCAGCTGAGCAGGGCAGAGAAGGTGAGTTCAAGGGGTAGGCCCTGAGAATATCCCTGGGCATGGCTCACTGCAGCTGCCACACTCGTGGCAGGTGGCAGGGCCAGCCATGCTGAGGAATCTGACAGTGGGCCATTTTTTCCTAGGAATAGGCATCAAAGCCTTGGGAGAAATAGAAATGAGGCAGACGCAACAGGCCCGGGAGAACAGATAGGAAAATGGAGCCCAGGGGAGGTGGAAAGACAGAGGAGAGAGTCTTACCATGGGCCTGAGGCTGTGTTATCAAAACATTGCCTCGCCTTGGGTTTCACTCATCAAATCTGAGCAAAATGAAGCAATACACGTGAAAAATCTGCTTAAAATACACTGAAAGTAGGGCTGGGGAAATGGCTTAGCGGTTAAGGTATTTGCCTGCAAAGTCTAAGGTCCCCAGTTCCATTTCCCAGGACCCATGTAAGCCAGATGCACAAGGGGGTGCATGCATCTGGAGTTCGTTTGCAGTGGCTGGAGGCCCTGGCATGCCCATTCTCTCTTTCTCTCTGCCTCTCCCCCCCCCCCAAACAAATAAAAATAAAGAAAATACACTGAAAGCAAGGCACAATATGGATAGCGGTGTGGAAACGTCCACTTCCTGAAAATCTGTGTTTACTCGGACCTGGTGAGCTATTCTTACTAAAACCACAGAAGCGGTGACCAGCTTAGACCTCCATTTTGCAGGCAGTTTCAAGAAGGAAAGATGGCCAAGTGGCCTAAATAGAGCTTGCGAGACTAAAAGCATGGAGAGGAAACTTACTTCCTATCTCACTGTGTTTGGGGTGTTTACAGGAATCTATTCAAAGTAAAAAGGAGTGTTTGGGCATCAAGCTAATGGCAGAGCAAGAAGTCAGTTTGCTTCGCCAACATCTGCTGGCTGTGAGGCAGGCCCTGGCCAGGGCTCAGGCTGACAACACGAGGCTGAGGAAGCAGCAGGAGACCCAGGTACTGGAGCCTCCCTCAGAGCCTATTCTCCCTCTTTCAGCTTGGAAAGCTGAGCGTGGCCACAAGAAAGGGGCCCTGTGGCTGCCAGGAGCACTCACCAGAGTTCCCCAGTGTGCAGCTCGGCTTGTGGCACAGCCAGGAACGGAGGGTTCTGACCTCAGCTTCCCTCCCCCTCCCCCTCAGCCCCCACAAACCAAAGGGAATGGCCCAGAAGCTGATGTTGTTCTTACTTGCATTTGGCTATGATGATGAAATATTGCTTATAAGCAAGTGTGTGTGTGTGTGTGTGTGTGTGTGTGTGTGTGTGTGTTTCTTGGGGGACTTGGGGGGGGGGTCTTGGGATCTAAGTCTCTGCCTTGAATCCTGGCCTTTTTTAGTCCATACTCTCCATACTTGGCAATCTCTGCCCAAGGAGTGTGGTCCAGCCTTCTGGGTTAGCCCCCAAACTGAGTCTTTCCCCATGACCCACATTGTCCTTGCTTTTGGAAGTGACTGCTACTCCGTGGGGGATGGCACCCAAATAAAGGGGCTTTATGTCTAAGCTCTTTGATAATTGTGTCAAACCTTTCAGCATGACTGGGGCAGAGAAACCGTAGCCTGAGCCCCACTTGGTTCATGAAAACCTCACGGTAATATCAGGGAGCTCATGAGAAAAAGTCGGTATTTCCCCCCATTTATCTTAAGGTTTGAGTCAGAACAGCTAGGTTTAAATAGGGAACACTTGGTATGGTAAAAGCGGGAGATATAATTTGTGCTTTTTTTTTTTTTTTTTTGGTTTTTCGAGGTAGGGTCTCACTCTGGCCCAGGCTGACCTGGAATTACCTATGTGGTCTCACAGTGGCCTCGAACTCTCGGCGATCCTCCTACCTCTGCCTCCCAAGTGCTGGGATTAAAGGCGTGCGCCACCACGCCTGGCAATTTGTGCATTCTGTACCTTGCTCTTCCATCAGTTAGTTAAACAAATCTTGGTAAACTGTAAAGTCACCATAAAAGTACAAATAATCATTCTTAACACCGTAACCAGGAATGGTCTACCTAGTATTTATAATATTACTGAATTGAAAAACATTGAAACACAACCAAATTATCACCATAGTTTTCTTTGATTTCTTTCTCTCACTTTCCTCTTTCTCTCTCACTTTATTCTTTCTTTCTTTCTTTCTTTCTTTCTTTCTTTCTTTTCTTTCTTTCTTTTTCTTTCTTTCCAGGGCCTCACTCCGTAGCCCAGGCAGGCCTTGAAAAGCCTCCCAAATTCTGGAATTCCAGACATAAGCCATCATGCCCAGTTCCATTTTTCCTTCTTTAACTATTTAGAATCTGCCTTCCCTAAAAGCTACTCTGAAAGTGAAAATGGAGCCAAACTCAGAACCACCCATCCCACTAAGTCCCTGTCTCCCCAGAGTTAAACCCTTCCACTGCTACTGTCTTATGAGAAAAGAAAGTTTCACAGCAGTGCAGGTGTAGTTTTGATGTTTCTTTGGGAATTAACTGGTTCTCATACCCCTTATCATCACATGTTGGTACCGGAGACGTTACTTGATTTGGTGTTGCTCTGTGTTGGCACTGTCACTTGCCTGGCTTGTTTGTTTGCTTATTTTTTTATTTTTTTCAATCATGGTCTCACTCTAGCCTGGGCTGACCTAGAACTCACTCTCTAGCCCAGGCTGGCCTCAAACTCACGGCAATCCCCCTAGCTCAGCCTCCCGCGTGCTGGGCGCCACCACGCCCAGCTTTTATTTGGATTTTCTTGTTGTTGGCTTGAGGGTTCTGTTCCTTCCTTCTTGACTGTTGCCTCAGAGTCCTATAAGTTCCAGGCAAGGCGAGATCCTGGGGCAGTACAGGACAGATGGTCGGGCTGTGCTACCTAGAGCCCAAGAACAGTGCGGGTGGAGCCCCAGGGAAGGGGATGGTGGTTATATGGGCCCCGTCTCTGCTGCCTGTTGCTGGGAGAAACGAGAAACTAACTCGTTACTTTCTTCCCTTGGCCTTTCCTTGCCGCAGGCTCAACTGCTAAGGGAACTGGAACACAGAGTGACCCAGGAGTCTGTCACCCGGAAGCAGCTGGATGTCATAAACACATCCAGGATGGAGAAGCTCTTGGAAGATGTGGAGCAGAAGGAGCAGCAACTGCAGCTTCTGACAGAAGAAGCTGAGCGGGCTTCGAAACTGGGCCAGCTGCAGCGCAAGAAGATGGGCCGCGAACTCCAGCAGGTGAGCCCTGGTAAACATGATCTCGAGGGGTCAGAGGAGCCAATTCCATTCCAGCTGCCCCCACCCCACCCCACCCCACCCCACCCCTGTCTCCATGATTCTCCCCCGCCCTCACAGGGGTGTTCTACTCTGGCACCTCTAGGAAAATTAATATTTCACACTTAGGAACTAGGTGTGGTATTTCATGCCTGTAATCCTAGTAGTCGTGAGGCTGAGGCTGGAGAATTGCCATGAGTTTGAGGCCAAATAAAGCTACATAGGGAGTACCTATTTACACAGCAGGACTCCATCTCAAAAAAAAAAAAAAAAAACCAAAATACTCACATTAAAAAAAAAAATCAGGCATCCCAGAGGTCATTTCAGTCCAGGAAATCACCTTTTCTGTCAAATCTAGAAAAATGATTCAGGGCTGGAGAGATGGCTTAGCGGTTAAGGCACTTGCATGCAAAGCCAAAGGACCTCGGTTGGAGTATCCACGTAAGCCAGATGCACAAGGTGGTGCATGCATCTGGAGTTCATTTGCAGTGGCTGGAAGCCCTGGCCACACCCATTCTCTCTCTCAAGTAAATTTTATACACACACACACACCCATATGTATATTTTAAAAAGAAAGAAAAATGATTCAGGTCCAAACCTTGTGATTATTCATTAGAACCCTGCTACCCCAGTCCTTTGTCTCATCGACTGCTGTGATGGAGGGCCCAGTGCCCTGAACCTCCAAGCCTGCTCTTTGCAACTAGCTATCTGTGTTCGTTCCTTTTCTCATTTCTGTGACAAAGAACTTGACAGCAGCAACTTATGTGAGGAAGGGTTCATGCTGGCTCACAGTCCCTTACTGCAGTGAAGGCAAGGAGGCAGGGGCGTAAACAGCTGGCCACTGTCAGGAAGCAGAGTCAGGAAGCAGAGCGAGAGGTGAATGCTGCTACTCAGCTCCCTTTCTCCTTTTTTCCCAGTCTTGGACCCCAGCCCATGAAATGATGTTACCTACATTCAGGGTGGGTCTTCCTACAGCCACACAAACCTACTCTAGAAAATCCTTTACACACTTGCACAGAAGTTTGTTTCCATGGTGATTCTAAATCCTGTCAAGTTGACAATCAAGAGTAATCATTGGGGTGGGGGCTGGAGAGATGGCTCAGCAGTTAAGACACTTTCCTGAAAAGCCTAAGGACCCAGGTTCGATTCCCCAGTACCCATGTAAAGCCAAATGCACAAGGTAGCACATGCATCTGGAGTTTGTTTGCAGTGGCTACAGGACCTGACGGGTCCAGTCTCTCTCTCTCTCTCATAAATAACTAAACATTTAAAAATAAGAGTAACCATTGGGCTGGAGAGATGGCTTAGCAATTAAGGCGCTTGCCTGCAAAGCCTAAGGACCCAGGTTCATCTCCCCAGATCCTCCAGAAGCCAGAGGTACAAGGTGGTGCATGTGTCTGGAGTTCAATTGCAATAGCTTGGCATGCCAGGTATTTCTCTCTCTCTCTCTCTCTCTCTCACACACACACACACACACACACACACACACACACAAAGAAAGAGGAACCATCACAGATAGATCAGGACTTAAATCCTGGCTCTGTCATTAAGTGGTTGGGTGACTTTGGCCAAGTCACTGTATCTACATCTTTGGAGTGGGGTGGATGCAGCTAACACAAGGTAGATCCTTATGGAGCATGCTTCTTGCCTGTGTTAGATTTATTTAACCCTAACCTGGCTTAAGAATCTTGGGCTGGGGAGATTGCTCAGTGGTTAAGGTGCTTGCTTACAAAGCCTGATGGCCCAGGTTTAATTCCCCAGTACCCAAGTAAAGCCAGATGCACAAAGTGGCTCATACATCTGGAGTTCATTCGCAAATAAAAGAAATCACAAATAAAAGAAATCTTTTTTTGTTCCCCCAGGTCCCACCCTGGGGGACCAGGGTCCAGCACAAATCCTAGAAGTTCACAGAAGGACTGTGTGCCTACTTTATATAGGGACACCCTCCTAACCCTGGAGCTCTGAGGAGTTGCTGCAGTCTAAACTACATTTAGGAGCATCCCCCACACAAGGGACAGCTTGTGGCTACAGCTGCCAGTATTCTGTTCGGGTCTGTACAGCAGGGCTCAGATTTAAAACAGGTGGAGGGCACTTTGTGAGGTCAGTGTGTATATTAGTTTACTAGAGTTGCTCTAAGAAATTACCACAAACTGGACAGCTGGAAACAATAGATATTTATTGTTGTATCATTCTTTTTTTGTTTGTTTGTTTGTTTTTGTTTTTCCAGGGAGGGTCTTGCTCTAGCCCAAGCTGGCCTGGAAGGTCTCAGGCCGCCCTCAAACTCACAGTGATCCTCCTACCTCAGCATCCTGAGTGCTGGGATTAAAGGCGTGCGCCACCACGCCCAACTTTATTGTATCATTCTCAAGTCTGAAAGGCAGGATTGGTTGTTTTAGGGTGCTCTGAGAAAAACTGGTTCCTGGTCCCCCTTCACAACCCTGTTTCTTTAGATGAGAAGCCGGCTTGCCCAGGAGCGCAGTGTGAAACTGGATGCTTTCCAGCGTGTGGAAGAGCTGCAGAGTCAGCTTAATGACACCAGGCCTCCATCTGTGCAAATGAGCTCCCCGGGAGGTAAGCACACCCTTCCTGGCTAGAACTGCCCCGTGTCCGGTATATGAATTCATTGATGGATAGGTGGGTGGGTGGGTGGATGGATGTATAGATGTATAGATGGATAGGTGGGTGGATTGAGAATTTCATAGATGTGTACAATGTATTTGGATCACACTCACCCCCATTACCTTCTCTTGTCCCTAGCCCACTCTTGTTGAATCATTTCTTCCCAACTGTCCCTTTGGTGGTTTGGATCAGATGCCCCCCATAAACTCATGTGTTCTAATTGCTTGGTTCCCAACTGAAGGCAATTTAGGAGGCAGAGCCTTGCTGGAGGAGGTGTGTTGTTGGGGTGGGCTTAGAGTGTTGTAGCCAGCTTCCTTTAGCTCGAGTTGGGCTCACTCTTCTGCTGCTGTTGTCCACCTGCTGTGGCCGAGGCGATGTCCAGCGTCTGCTCATGCTATGCTGTCCCCTGCCAACATGGAGCTTCCCTGAGAGACTGTAAGTTCATGAGTGAAACGGTCCTGTCAGGTCCACAAGATAGCATTCTCTAGCCCTCTCCCCCCTTCCAGATAATACATTCTTTCAGCCCATCTTCCACCATGAGCCTCAGAGGGAGTGCATGTAGAAGTCCTGTTTAGAGATGAGCACTCCATGGTCACTTATTTTCATCATTTTGGCCAGTTACAAGTCTCTGCATTAAGTGCTTCCCACTGCAAAAAAAAAAAAAAGAAATGTCTCTGATCAAGGCTGAGAGCAATAATCTGTGGGTATAAACATACATATTTAGATGGCAGTTTGATGGACACAACATATCCATTTATTAAAACAACAGCGGTAGGTTTCCCCCTAGGGCCTATGACCTCTCTTGCAGTCAAAGGCTTTTAATCAGGTTTATAGTACTAGGCATGAGTCCCCTCTACTTTACTTACTCCTTTGGATCTTGAACAATTCTATTTTTTAAAATATTTTATTTATTTATTTGCAAGGACAGAGAGAGAAAGAGAGAGAATGGGCATGTGAGGGCCTCTAACTGCTACAAATGCACTCCAGATGCATGCTCCACTTTGTGCATCTAACTTTACATGGGTACTGGGGAATCAAACCCGTATTCTTAGGCTTTGTAGGCAAGCATCTTAAATTGCTGAGCCATCGCTCCACCCCTTGAATAATTCCTTACCTGCTTCCTTTCTACACACTCATGTTTTCTACCCATGCATTCTTCTATCTTGCAGCTAACAATTATGTATTGATCACGTGTATGTCAAGGTCATAAAATACCCTAAAATAGAGGTGTTGGTATAATCCCAGCCTGGAATCTTTCCAGAAATCAAGCGCTATAGGCAGGAGAGTTGAGTATTTGAGATCAGGCCCGCCTGGGCAATACGACAATAACAAACAAACTTGAAAATGATGCCTCCACTGACCACGTAGCTTTTGTTCAGCTTTCCTCTTCTCATCCAGTGAAACTTCTTAAAAGTATCACTTGTGGAGTGCACATGTAGCAGCACACATCTTCAATCCCAGCATTCAGCAGACAGAGGTAGGATTGCTGTGAGTTAGAGGTTAGCCTGGGTCTACAGAATGAGATTCAGGTCAGTCTGGGCTAGAGTGAGACCCTGCCTCAAAACAAAACAAAGGATCACTTGAAATCACTCTCTTAATTCACTTTGCTTAATTTACTCTTTAGCCTTTATCTGTTAGGCTCACACATACATACATGCACACATACTCATACACAAAGAGGAATAATAGTAGCTTATACAAAATTAAGAAGTGATTCTAACTTAAAAAGTCTAGAGCTGGAGAGATGGCTTAGCAGTTAAGGCGTTTGCTTGCAAAACCAAAGGATCCCAGTTTCAACTCACCAGGACTCACATAAGCCAGATGCACAAGGGGGCTCATGCGTCTGGAGTTCATTTGCAGTGGCTAGAGGCCCTGGCGTGCCTATTCTCTCTCTTTGTCTTTCTCTTTCTGTCTGCCTCTTTCTCTCTCTCAAATAAATAAAATATATATTTTTAAAAAGTCTAGAGATAGGCTATCTATTGACTATTACTGTGGCTCAGCTACTGGAGGGAACCTAGTTTTCTGTTATGACTTGCCACTTTCAATGTGTGGCTTCCAGCTGAAGATCCAAGATGGCTGCCAAGCTTTCTAGCTGACAGGAGGGAGGAAAGTAGAAGAGCCTGCTGCTGTCTTAAAGGGTACTTCCCGGCAGTTACATAGGACGCTTCTGATTATGTCTCATTGGGCAACACTTAGCCAAAAGACCACACAAAGGATACTGGGAAATGTAGCTTTTATGTGTCTAACAAAAAGTTGGTTTGTTTGTTTTTTTTTTTAAACTAAGCAGAAAAAGGGAACATGGCTTTTGGGGACCACATACAGGTCTCTGCCACACCACCAACAATCTGGGTTTTTTTTGGGGGGGGGTATATGTGTGTGTGTGTGTGTGTGTGTGGTATGTGTGTGTGTGTGTGTGGTATGTGTGGTGTTGTGTCTAGTGTGTGCACATGATGTGGGCACTGTGCTGTGGAGGCCAGAGGAGAACTTCAGGTGCCCTTCTCTGTCGCTCCTCCATGCAATCCTGTGAGATGCGGTCTCTCTCTCAACCCAGAATTGCCTTTTTATTTTTCAGTTAGTGAGCACCAGTGATTCTCTGGTGGGTTCTGGGGAATCAAACTTGTGCAGTCTCATGAGCTCATGCTTAAGTGGCAATTGCTCTTAACAGTTGAACGATCTCCTCAGCCCAACAATCCATGCGTTTTAATTCTCCTTTTTGTTTGTTTTGTTTTTTTGAGGTAGTGTCTCACTCTAGCTCACAGCGATCCTCCTCCTACCTGTGCCTCCCAAATAGTGCTGGGATTAAAGATGTGCACCACCACACCCAGCTTTTTCATTGTTTATTTATTTATTTTTTTAATTCTCCCTTTCATTACAGCTGACCTCATGCAGGATCATGGGCACTCCCATGTCCCATGAACAATGGACACCAAGCCCTCACCTCCTCTGGGGGAGCCTTTGAAACAGACAGGCTTCCAAGCTGTGTTTCCTCATTTCCATACCACTGATTCCTAAGGCGTGCCACGCTCTCTGCCTGTTGCTTGTAACTCTCCTTTGCTTCTTGCCATTCAGGGCTCTGCCCTCCTCCTGCTTCTGGGTGTTAATGACCTCTGTTCCCTCACTTTCATCACTGCTTGCCAAATCTACACCTGCAGCTCAATGTCTCCGGCGCACAGGGTGAATCAGAACCGTCTTTCTCTCCTCCTCCAGGCTGACTCTCTTTGGGGTGGAGGAGGTGCTGTCTCAGCAAATGGCATTGCCAAGGATCCAGTAATTCAAGTGCTGTTCTTCTTGCCTACAAAACCAGTTAATTACAACATCCCATTATTTCAGTAGCTCTCAGTCTATTCCATGTCCACGTTGGAGTCCAAGTCTCTTTGTACTTGGTTTTATCACCATTGGGGAAAAAAAAAAATTCATTCACTATTTGATATCTTGGGCTGGGGAAATGGCTTAGCAGTTAAGGTGTTTGCCTGCAAAGCCTATGGACCCTGGTTCAATTCCCCAGGACCTAGGTAAGCCAGATGCACAAAGGGGCACATGCGTCTGGAGTTCATTTGCAGTGGCTAGAGGCCCTGGAGTGCCCATTCTCTCTTTCTCTCTATCTGCCTCTTTCTCAAATAAATAAATTAATAAATTAATTAATTAATTAATTAAAATTAAAAAAGACCCTGTCTTAAACAACAAACTTGTTAGTAAAAAAATAGGAAAAAAGATTTGATATCTTCACTTGCATTATATGTGTGTTTGGGGCTGGAGAGATGGCTCAGCAGTTAAGGCGCTTGCTTGCAAAGCCTAACAACCCAGATTCATTTCCCCAGTACCCACATAAAGCCAGATGCACAAAGTGGCACATGCACCTGGGCTTCATTTGCAGTGGCTGGAGGCCTTGACATGCTCATATTCATTCTCTTGCTCTGCTTGCACATAAATAAATAAAATATTACACATCTGCTGAAGATCTAAACATTTACAAAATTCAACTGAGGTCTGCATGTTGCGACCATGGATCTAACTGATGACTTTTCACTTACAGGACTTCTGTCCCAAGCGTACTGCTCCTTGGGTTCTGCGTCCACATCATCCAGACACTCCCATCAGCAGTTTCTAAAAACTAACCTTATGGGAAACAAAATGACAAGAAGGATTCAAAGGCCAAGGACAGTGAGTAACCATATGTCTGATTATATGTTTGAAACAAGGAAAACTTTGACATGATGCTCAGGGTCAATTCAAACTCGCATTAGAAAATGTGTACATCAGGATATTATCTAAGTGCTTTGGATCTGGACAGCAAAGGTCTAATGTTGAAATCAGTGTCTCAATGACAAGTCCATCAATGGCTGGGAGGTTAGTTTCTGCACCTTGATGTGTTCTCTGAATTTCTTGGTTTTGTCATTGTTACTATTTTTTTAAGATTTATTTTTATTTTTAAAATTTTATTTATTAGAGACAGAAATGGGGAGAGAGAGACAGACAGAGAAAGAATGGGAACACCAGGGCCTCTTTAGCCACTGCAAACAAACTCCAGACGCATGAGCCACCATGTGCATCTGGATTACGTGGGACCTGGAGAATTGAACCTGGGTCCTTAGGCTTTGCAGGCGTGCACCTTAACCACTAAGCTATCTCTCCAGACCCAATATTTTTAGTTATTATTATTATTATTATTATTATTATTATTGGTTTTTCTAGGTAGGGTCTCACTCTGGTCCAGGCTGACCTGGAATTAACTATGTTGTCTCAGCGTGGCCTCAAACTCTCGGCGATCCTCCTACCTCTGCCTCCTGAGTACTGGGATTAAAGGCGTGCGCCACCACGCTCAGCTAAATAGTTAGCTATTATTTACAAGAGAGAGAATAGGCATGCCAGGGCCTCTAGCAGCTGCTAATAAGCTCCAGATACATGTGACACCTTGTGCATCTGGCTTTATGTGGATACTGGGGAATTGGACCCAAGCCATCAGGATTTGCAAGCAATTGCCTTTAACCAGTAAGCAATCTCTCCAGCTCAGAATTTCTTAGGCCATACCACCGTGAACATGCCTGATCTCATCTGAATTGTTTGTTGTTGTTGTTTTTTAATTATCTATAATCATTATCAACACCAGATCCCAGGAAGAAAATGAAGAATTTCAAGTCATTTTAAAGCACCTGAGAAACTGTACTCCAAGGAAATTCTTGGAGTACAGAGTAGTATATATTTGAAGAATTAAAATTTCAGCCTTTAATGTATGTGAAACTGCATCTGCAATCTCTTCCACTACTTCCTCCATACTACCTTAATTATTGTCTTAATCTTTGATCTGGTATCTTTCGGGGCATCCTCTGGAAATGTACGTATTTGATTTATACATTTAGTAGTTTCCCCCCCCCACACACACACACCTTGAGGGAAAAAAAAGAAATAATTGTTTTTTTAAAGAAAGTTATGTCATTCGAGTGGTTCCTGGAGATGTAGGCCTGAAATCACAGCTACTGGGGAGACTGAGGCAAAAGGAGAACCAGTTCAAGTCCTGCATGGGCTACAGAGTGAGTGCAAGGCCAGCCTGGGTAACTTAGGGAGATCCTGCCTCAAAATAAAAAGTTAAAAAACAAACAAACAAACAAAAAAGGCCTGTAGATATAGTGTAGAGAAATGTATGCCCAAAAAATTACCTAAGCAAAAATCACTGCCTAATAGAAATGCTAGAATGTTACAGAAGTTTCAGGTTGTTCCCGACAAGGGAAGTCTATTCTTGCTTCCCTGGAAATGGCTTTTTGTTTGTTTGTTTGTTTGTTTTAAATATTTATTTTTATTTATTAGAGACAAGAGAGAGAGAATGGGCAGGGCCTCTAGCCACTGCAAACGAGCTCCAGATGCATGAGTCACCTTGTATCTGGCTTACGAGGGACCTGGAGAATCGAACCTGGGTCCTCTGGCTTTACAGACAAGCGCCTTAACTGCTAAGCCATCTCTCCAGCCCTGTTTGTTTGTTTTTCAAGGAAGGGTCTCGCTCTAGTCCAGGCTGACCTGGAATTCACTCTGTAATCCCAGGCTGGCCTCAAACTCACAGCGATCCTCCTACCTCTGCCTCCCAAGAGTGCTGGGATTAAAGGTGTGCACCACCACGCCCAGTTGGAAATGGCTTTTAAAAATATATTTTATTTTTATTTATTTATTTGACAGAGAAGGAGGAAGAGAGAATGGGTGTGCCAGGGCCTCCAGATGCTGCAAACGAACTCCAGATGCTTGTGCTCCTTTGTGCATCTGACTAACGTGGGTCCTGGGGAATCAAACTTGAGTCCTTTGACTTTGCAGGCAAATACCTTAACTGCTAAACCATCCTTCCAGCTCTAGAAATGGCTTTTTACTGATGGATTCACTCTTGACCAGTTCCCTTGAGTACAAGAAGTCCCACTAAAGACCCACTCCAGACTGAACCAACAATTTTAGTCTCATTAATAACAGTGGTCCTGGGCTGGAGAGATGGCTTAAGACTTAAGGTACTTGCCTGCAAAGCCCAAGGACACAGATTCAATTCCCCAGAACCCACATGAGCCAGATGCACACGGTGACACATGCATCTGGAGTTTGTTTACATTGGTGGGAGGCCCTGCCATGCCCATTCTCTCCCCCTCATATAAATAAATAAATTTTAAAAAATAACAGTGGAGCTGGGCGTGGTGGCGCATGCCTTTAATCCCAACACTCAGGAGGCAGAGATAGGAGGATTGTCACGAGTTTGAGGCCAGCCTGGGCTAGAGCAAGACCCTACCTCAAAAAAAAAATAGTCCTTTGCTATGCTATAAAACAAATTATTCATTGTCTTTTTTTTCTTTTTAAAGAAAAACAGCACCAATATTGGGGCTGAGGATGTAGCTCAGTTAGTGGAATGCTTGCCTAGCATGCACGAAGCCCTGGGTTGCATCCCTAGCACCGCATACACAGGGTATGACCATGCACACCTGAAACCCCAGTACTCCAGAGATGGAGGCAGGAGGATCAGAAGTTCAAGGTCATCCTCTGCTACATAGAGAGTTCCAAGGCCAGTCTGGAATATTTAAAAAAAAGGAAAGTAGACTCATAAATTATGAGACTTCTTCCAGTGGAAGTTAAAGGGAAAAAAAAGAATAATAGCAGCATGTCCTTTCTATCCCAGGTGCCTCCTAAGCACAAAGAAAGGACCAGCGAGGCTTTCCTACCCAGTGTGGCAGAAAATATTCACCTTACAGCTTCTCAAATCCAAACAGCTCCATCCAGAATTTCATTCAAACCGGATTGCTGATGTCCTTTTCCCCCTAAATTTTATTTCTATGAGAATTTGAATGAATAAAAATGACTTTAACTCTATTAACTGTTGGATCTGGCTTTTCTTCCCCTTATTTGGAAGACAATATGGAAGAACTAAAATGATCACATCTTGAGTGTCCAGGGTGAAGTAGGTCCAGATTTTTTTTACCCAAATGCATATGTTTTATTAATAATTATACAGATCTGAAAGAATGAAGAGTATTATGCTAGGTCAGCCAAAATTTCTTTTTTTAATTAATAATTTATTATTTTATTTATATTATTCTAATTTTACATTCATATTGGTGACTCCATTATCCTCCTCCCTGTCCTCACCCCTCCAAAGGGACCCTCATCAATGGGGAATGTGGGTCTTGTACTATGGGGGTAGTCAAGAGTTATGGGGGATAGGCCAAGTCTCTGTGCATAATGACCCAACTTGTGGCTCTAACACTCTTTCTGCCCTCTCTTCCGCGAATTTCCATGAGCCACATTGGGATCGTTTCAGTTCTACTTCAGTGGTGAGGTTTTGGGAGCCTCTGTGTCTCTGGATATCTGGCTTAGTAGGAGTTGTATGTTCTCTTTATTAATCTCTTTCAGTCTTTTTCTGGTGTTGTGTTCACCAAGAAAGCTGTACTCTTGCCCTTTCCCCACATTACTCTATGGTTCCGGCTGGGGCCCTGGTGAGGTGTAATAGGCTGATCCTTCCTTCAGGTTTGTCGTCCATCTGAAAAAGATAAGGAAAGTCTCCAACAGAGAGAGGTTAGTACTAGATAGATGGGATGGCCATAGTTATTTTAGAGAGAATTTTATATGCGTAGGCCCTCTTCTAGCCCACATTTGGTGGGAGCTTGATCTTGGAGACTGGGTTCTTTTTTTTTGTACATGGTTTTGACTTATTTCCCAGTTCCAGCAATGAGTTCCATTCCACTGAGGGGATCTATTAGTCAAATTAAGAGTAGTTGGTTACCCACCATGGCTGTGTGCCACTACTGCTCTTGTTTCAGCATTGTGTCAGGTTGTTTCCTGCTGGGTAGCTTAAACTGCGAGTTGTTTGGACAGATGTCGGTCATTTTCCCCCAGTCGCTCGTGTAGCACCCTTTGGCACTTGGCTAGCTAACTGCCTGGAGACTGACCCTCTTCCAGATTCTGACCAGGTCTCTCCATGTTTTGTCTCACCCACGTATGCTGTCTTCGACAGTAGGGTCTTACCCTTAACCTTTGGTGGGTCATCAAGAACTCTGACAGAAATCTGTCTCTTTTGGGAAACCTTGTAGGTCTCTCAGATCAACAGCTCATCGTGAAAGTTAACCCCGTGCTGGTACTGGGAGTTATAAGTCAGTGCCAAGGAAGGTGGAAGAAGAAACAGATAGGTAATATAAAAGAGAAACAGTATAGAGAGGAGAGGGAGAAAGAGAGAGAGAGAGAGGGATAGGGAGAGAGAGAAACAGGAAAAGATTAAGGTTGGTCTTCATGATGTTCTCTCCAGTTCCCTGTGGTTTGGGTGTTCCCTCTGTGGGCCTGCCGAAGGATCAATGTTTACTTTTTTTTTGTTGTTTCTGGCTTTTTGAGTAGGGTTTCATTCTAGCCCAGTCTGACCTGAAATTCACTATGTAGTCTTAGGGTGGCCTCGAACTCACGACAATCCTACCTCTGCCTCCCAGTGCTGGGAATAAAAGGCATGTGTCACCACGCCCAGCGCTGGCCTAGATTTTAAAATGTAAGTGACGATTTACATTCCTGCAAGCAATCTCTCAGCAGCCTCTCCATTTGAGTTCTAAGGTAGGTAGAGTCAGCCAGGATAGAGGGTCTTGCTGCTAAGCTGCGTTTATTAACGAGTGAAAAACCATTCTGAAGCCAGGCATGGTGGCGCACGCCTTTAGTCCCAGCACTTAGAAGACAGAGGTAGGAGGAACGCCGTGAGTTCAAGCCCACCCTGAGAATACATAGTGAATTCCAGGTCAGTCTGAGCTACAGTGAAACCCTACCTCAAACAAACAAAGAAAAAACCCCACTCTGCTTGTTTGGGTCTTATGTTAATGTCTACCAAAAGCTATCTACAGCAGAGGACGCTTATGAATGGACTTAAGCAAACAGCATGCCCTAGGGGTATCAACTTCATTGCCCAGACATTTCTCTGCTTCATGGGCCCATGGATGTGGTTACAATGGCAGGGGAAGAGGTTATATAAGGACTCGCCAACATGGACTTCCACTTTTGCAAGGTGACGTGCAATGATGCCAAGTGTCTAATCTGTACAGAACTAAGACCTAACATGAGACCACAATACGCACCAACCCCATGGCTAACAATCACCCGTCTAGCCACAGGGTCACTGCATTAGCCTGCTGTCATTAAGAGAAGGCCAGACGTTTGTTGTCTTCACTGGCAGAAGAGCATACGCTGGGTGTGGATTGCTCCCCTGCCTGTAATTCTTCTATATCCAACCCATATACTTAAAGGTTACTTGATCCATCATCACATTCCCGCAATATTGCTAAGCAAGGAATCAATTTCACAGCACAGGAAATGCTGCACTGATCTCATATCCATGAAATCAACATGTCCTTATACCGAGGAGTGGCAAGTCTAATTGAAAGATGAAATGGCAATGGAGAGATGGGTCGGGAGTTAAGGCGCTTGCCTGCAAAGCTTCATGACCCAGGTTTGATTCCCCAGGATCCACAGAAAGCCAGATGCACAATGTGGCGCATGCATCTGGAGTTTGTCTGCAACAGCTAGAGGCCCTGGGGCTCCCATTCTCTCTCTCTCTCTTTCTCTATATCTCTCTCTTTTCTCACTGTGCTTACAAATAAATAAAATACAATAATAACAAAAGAAAGATCAAATGGTTCGCTGGGTATTCAGTTATGACCACCACTGAGAAATACTACCCTGAAAGGATAGTACATGCATATGCTGTCAACCAGAAACTATGGGCTACAGTGTCATGGGGTCTTCTTACTTCTTCAGTCTGGAGCCTGGAGGTCAAAGGTCAGAGTTCTCAGCAGGTGCTCGAGCCAGCCAGGGGCACAGTAGTTGTGCTGATGTCAGATCTAAGATGACGCCATTAATCCTGTATGCAGCATGGACCTCTGCAGGTGGCAATGGTGAATCCTGTTGCCAGCAGGAGATGGTATTGCCACTACACAAAGGATGTAAGGACTACATTTAGAACACAAAGGAGTCTTTGGGTGCCTGAATACTTCCGTCCCCATCAGCAAAGATTGAGGAAAAACTATAGCAACCAACGGGTAATTTAAAGAATTTAGAATCCTTGGTAATGAATATTTGATTCACTGCCCTAATAAAGAACCCTAACCAGCTAAGGTTTTAGCCAAGGGCAAAATAACAAAGAGAAGGAGGTTCTGGGGCTGGGGAGATGGCACTGTAGATAAAGGCACTTGCTTGCAAAGCCTTCTGGCCAGGTTCAGTTCCCCAGTGCCTATGTAAAGCCAGATACACAAAGTGGTGCACATGTCTAGAGTTCATTTGCAGCGACAGGAGGCCCTGGTGCACCCATACACACATGGTTTTTCCCTTAAATAAATAAATTTGTATTTATTTGAGAGAGACAGAGAATGAATGGACATGCCAGGGCCTCCTGCCCCTGCAAACAAATTCCAGACACATGCGGCGCTTTCTGCATATGGCTTTATGTAGATTCTGGGGAAATCAAATGCAGGTTAGCTTTACAAGCAAGCACTTTAACATGTCCACAGGCCCATAATTTTTTTTTTTTTTTAAAGATCCTAGTTTTCAGAAGCAAGGACTACTGATCCGAATAGTTTCCATTTTCCTTTTGCATCTTTTTACTTGTAAATTCTGTCCATTTTCATTTTGTTTCATATTAATTAGATGTGGCTTATGGTGACAGGACCTTAGGTAGCCGAGGCTGGCTTGGAACTTGCTATGTAGCTGAGGATGACCTTGGAGCCCTGATCCTCCTGTCTCTGCCTCCCAAGTGCTAGGATTACAGGCATATACCACCATGCCCAGATCCATTTTTATTTTATATATGCTTTTAAAATTTATTTTTATTTATTTATTTTTTTATTTATCTGAGAGTGACAGACAGAGAAAGAGGCAGAGAGAGAGAATGGGCACACCAGGGCCTCCAGCCACTGCAAATGAACTCCAGATGTATGCACCACCTTGTACATCTGGCTTATGTGGGATACTGGGGAATCGAGCCTCAAACCGCAGACCTTGGGCTTCACAGGCAAGCGCTTAACCGCTAAGCCATCTTTCCAGGCCATATATAAGGTTTTGAATGTTACATTTACAATATAGTCATTTAGGTTACAGAACATCTGATGAAGTGGTTAACAGAACTTGAGAGACACTTACTGTAGTAAATGAGAAACAATGACTATTGGTGCTGGCATCTTCTCATTCTGGGGAAGAGGAGCGAACATGACTTGTGTGGAAGAATTCTTGCATCTTGTTAGGTGGAATATGCAGCTGCTTCACCATTGTGATGAAGTTTCAAAATGTGCAGGCAGACACACACAGAAGTTGAGTAGCAAAAGGGTGGACTATGACCATTTTCACTATATTGCCTCAGCTCACAAGCCTGCTCTAGAGTAATGGACTTGGACAACGTGAATAGTTCTCTTTTGTTAGGTGGCATGACATTTTGCAGTAGAAGGCACTGGAATGATCTTTTCCTCCTGGTTCTGATGTGCTCAGAGGAAAGTCACCCACAGTGCTCAGCTGTAGCAGCTGGCATAGGTTTGTGTAGCATGCTGGTGGTATGACACTTCCTGTGCATGGCTTGCCTCACACTCTCTCCAGGGACTTACCAGAAGTGTCATAGGTGGCTTTCCTGACACGCTCTCAGAGGGATTTGCAGCCATCATGAACTCTACCGTGCAGAGTGCCAATGGCCATGAATTCAGCTTGAGAGTGAGTGGGTGCGTAATGAATAACTGCATCTTTTGCTAGCCCCTTATTCTCTCCATCCTTCCTCTCTCCTTCCCCTCCCTATCTTTGACAGATCTTATTATGTAGCCCAGGCTGTCCTCAAATTCATTATCCTCCTGGCTGTACCTCCTGAATGCTGGAATTACAGGTGGGCACCACCTTACCTGGAAGAATTCTTATATTCTTTTTTGTTTGTTTGTTTGTTTGTTTGTTTGTTTGTTTTGTTTTTCAAGGTAAGGTCTTGCTCTAGCCCAAGCTGACCTAGAATTCACTATGTAGACTCAGGATGGCCTCAAACTCATGACTTCTTACTTCTGCCTCCCAAGTACTGGAATTAAAGGTGTGTGCCACCATGCCCAGCAATGCTTATATTCTTTAGAGGTCTACTTACTTGTTTGCAAGTTTGTTTTTATTAAACATTTTTATTTATTTATTTATTTACTTGAGAGAGAGGAAGAGGGAGAGAGAGAATGGGAACACAAACAAAACTCCAGACACATGCGCTACCATGTTCATCTGGCGTACATGGGTCTTGGAGAATCGAACCTGGTCCCTTGGCTTTGCAGGCAAGCGCCTTAACCACTAAGCCATGGCATCAGCCCATTTGCAAGTTTTTATTTCCTAAATTCTATAGGTAATGTGGCCTACAACACCAAACCACTGATATAGTTAATAGTTGTATATGTCAACTTTTTCCTTTTAATATTGTGTGGGTTCTGTCTTGAGACAGAGTTCTGGTTGATGCAGGTATTGTAACCAGAGACAAAGTATGAATATATCAGGGAAAATCTAACCATGGATTATAATCTGGACTATGTTAATATTTTGTAAATCTTACAACCCCTAAGAACAAATAATAAGCAATTCCTATAGGAATGATGAATTAATATTATAAACCAATAAAAACATTTCATCATGAAATTTTAAAACACAAATGCTAAGGTAAAGAAAAGACTTGAAACTGCTGGTAGAAACTGGATAGTGCCAGGTATGGTGGTATGTGTGCCTTTAATCCCAGCACGTGGGAGGCAGAGGTAGGAGGATCACCATGAGTTCAAGGCCACCCTGAGACTACACAGTAAATTCTAGGCCAGCCTGGGCTAGAGTGAGACCCTACCTCAAAAGCCAAAAAAAAGCAGTTCAATGGGAGAGAGATAAAACACCAGTGAAGATACTCAACAGTGGACACTGCAAACCTTAAAGTTTGGCCAGCCAGGCCAAATGAGCCAATGGGTGCAACAGTGGCATGTCTGTTATGGAGGAAACCAACCATTCTCTAATTGGACTGGAGGCCCGCTCCATGGGAGGGACTACATCCCTGATACTAAAAACCTGCTACAGGGGTAGTCATGAGCCCTAGGGGTGTAATGTCTGCTGGTGTCTGGCCAAATGTATATACTATGCTCACCAAACTGCCCAGTAAGCACTTCTCTAAATGTCTACCCCCATATATTAATACTACTCTCACTTTTGGTTAGAGAAGCTTCTATTTTCAGATGGTGGTGACCTTGGGATGACTCAGAAGGCATCATGGTGCTGAGAAGAAGTGACAGAGGAGTGCTCAGCACTGAAACATCTCTAACACACCTTCCAAGGCTCAGGGTCCTTTGCAGAAAAGGTGGCGGAAAGATGTAAGAGCCAAAGGAAGAGTAGGACTCCTTACAACATGCTCCTCCATACACAAAATGGCCTGGATATCCATGACCTCGCAGTGCCTGACACTACCTACATAAGACCATCATAAGAGGAGAAAAAGATGATGACATCAAACTGAAAAAGAGAGACTGATTGAGAGGGGGAGGGGATATGATGGAGAGTGGAGTTTCAAAGGGGAAAGTGAGGGGAGGGAGGGAAATACCATGGGATATCATCTACAATTAAAGAAGTAGTCAATTTTTTTAAAAAAGTATTTTAAAAAGTCAAAAAAAAAGAAGAAAGGAAAAAAAAGAAAGAAACTGGATGGTACCTTGGTCTGTCTGTTCAAGGTGGAGGCTGCAGAGATAACTCAACAGTTTAGGTGCTTATTTGCAAAGCCTAAAGGCCCAGGTTCTATTCCCTAGTACCTGCATAAAGGTGCACAGAGTGGCACATACATCTAGAGTTCTTTTTTTTTTTTTTTTTTTTTTTTTTGAGGTAGGGACTCACTGTAGCCCAGGCTGACCTGGAATTCACTCTGTAGTCTCAGGGTGGCCTTGAACTCATGGCAATCCTCCTACCTCTGCCTCCCGAGTGCTGGGATTAAGGGCATGTGTCACCACACCAGCTCATACATCTAGAGTTCATTTGTACTGGCAGGAGGCCTTGGAATGCCCCTTCTCTCTCTTTCTCTCTTTCTTTCCTTCTCTCTCTCTGCTTGCAAGTAAAGAAATGAAAATAACAACTAAGCCATCTCTCCAGCCCGACTCAGGTGTTTTATTGAGTTTGGGGTTGGAGAGATGACTTAGTGGTTAAGGCGCTTGCCTACAAAGCCAAAAGTCCCAGGTTCAATTCCTCAGGATGCATATAAGCCAAGATGCACAAGGTGGCACATGAGTCTGGAGTGTTTGCAGCGACTGAAAGCCCTGGCATGCCCATTCTCTCCCTCCCTCCTTCCCTCCCTCCCTTTTTCTCTCAAATAAATAAATAAATAATAAAAATATTTTAAAAATAAGTTTGCTGGGTTGCAGAGATGGTTCGGTGGCTAAGGTGCTTGCCTGAAAAGCCTGACGACCCAGGTTCGACTTCCCAGTACCCAGGTAAAGCCAGATGCACAAAGTGGCACATGCATCTAGAATTCATTTACAGCAGCTAGAGGCTCTAGCATGCCCATTCTCTCCCCCTCAAAAAACTGAATTTGCAGCTTTAAGTCCCTAGCAGACTAACTCCTGCTACTGGGGTGGGAGTATCACTGTGTTGGTTCTGAATTCCAGCCTAAAGGTATGTTTTGAACTCTGGCTGTGCTGACTTGTGGTGCCGACTGTTTGGTGATGTCTTTATGCTTGAATTTACGAATGGGAGCCAGCTTCTTCTGCCGTTTGATGGAACTTTCCCTGGATCTGTAAGCTTGAGATAAATCCCTTCCTCTTATAAACTGTGTCTGGTTTGGATGTTCATCCCAGCAACATGGAGCTGACTGCAACAGAAATTGGATGCCTGGAGTGGGGCATTGCTGTGATGAATCTGACCATGTAGATGTTAGTCTTTTGGAACTTGTGTTACAGAGGAATGGACATGGACTCGGTACTTGCAACTGAAGATGCCTTCCAGAGTGGTAAGCCAGGTGTTATGGGCTATTCTGGTGAGAATTTGAACATGCTAAATAAAGAGAGAATTGTATTTGGAAGCTGTAGCAGACAGCTTCAGGTTCGCTGAGGTGAACTTCCAGACCAGCCACAGTTATGGAGGAAGGGATATTATTTATTGAAGCTTACAGATCCAGAGGAAGTTCCATAATGGCAGGAGAAGCAGCCTGCTCTCACAAGACCAGGCAAGAGAGAGAAAAAACCAACCAGGCGCACAGCACACAGAGCAAAGCTACAGCCAAAAGCCACAACACACTTCAGGAACTCCCATTAGGCACACTTTGCATATCTTTACAATGGAATCTCAAACCCATCACCACACCTTAAGATTCGCCTCCAGTGACATTGCCTCTAGCAAGGTGATTGCAGATGCAAACTATAAACTAATAAAACACTGAATATATTGGGGGCCATATATTCAAACTACCACAGAAGCTTTGCTTATGAACTTTCAAAGGGGAAGACCACAGAGAACATGTTGGAACTGGGCTACTGACATAAAGGCTGGCTGTGTTGTGCTGTCCATGCTGAGAGTTTAATCAAGGTTGAATTTGAAAGTAATGAACTGATGTGCTTGGTCAAAGATATGGAACTGAGAGATACAAGGTTGAAAGCTGGAAAAATTCAAACACGTTTTCAATTACTGGCACAGAGACAGGTTTTAGGTTACTGAAGCTGCTATTGTTAAGGATGGCCAAGTACTTACACTGAAAAATTGGGAAGGAAGCCTGAGATGATTCCACTCAGCAAAGACTGAATGAATAGGGATGAAAACTCTTGAGAGATGACTGAAACATAACTTTCTCTTTAAGATCATGATTTATTCCCTCAAAGTGGCTGTGTCCTGCACACCTGATATTGATTTTGGAAGCATGAAAAATGCACAGAAGTGGGTCATAAAGTGCAGGCAGTTCCAGGAGCCTTTGCTGAGATGAGGCATGGGAAACAGGATATTACTGTTTTAAAAGCTAGAAAAGACAGTGTATGGAGTAGAAGATGGACCATATTACAATGGAGATCTGAAGATGTTTTGGTTATACCAAGACTGTGCAAGGGTTACTGTGGAGTGCTGCTGGCTCGGGATAGAAGTTTCCCCAGCTACTCAGCCCAGCTGGAGGGGCAGAATTGGAAATCCAGAGACTCTCATCACTGGTCACTGGTTATGGATGTCAGACATGAACTGCAAATGTTTGTTTACCTGATGTTATTGATTTTTCATTACTCTAGTCTCTCCTTGTTATTCCTTATTGCAATGGAAATGTTTAGTGTGCCATTATGTGTTGGAAGTGTGTAACTTGTTTTGATTTTACAGGACTCACAGTTAAGAAACAGTCTTAAAGTTGGTAAAGACTATGGGGCCTTTGAAGTTAGACTGAATGCAACTTATAATATGAAATGGTTGTGAGTCTACTGGGGACCCGGGGGGGGGGGGCAGAATGTGGTAGTTTGAATGTATGTCCCCCATAGACTAATCATTGAGTTTATAGCTTCAGCCTATAGTAAGCAGACTACTGTTGGCTGGGGGGGCGGGGAGGGGGCAGTATTTTATCACTAGGGGCAGTTCTGAATTCCAGCCTACAGAGAGCTTCTGAGCTCTGGCTGTGCTTGCTTGTGGTGCCAGTTGTCTTTCTGATTGGATTTATGAGCGGGGACCAGTTTCTTCTATCATTTGATGGAACTTTCCCTCTATCTGTATGCTTAATATGTTCTCCTATAAACTGTACCTGGTTTAGATGTTCATCCCAGCAATGTGACACTGAGCACAACTGTGTATCAGTAGACTATGGGGTCAACTTTCAGTAGTCTGTGTAGAACTAGAATCCTTATGCATAGTAAAAAGAATCCCTAACAGGGCAAAGGGGTGAATAAATGTGTATATATATTTAATATACATATCACGAGTAAATAGCTGAAAGTCTTCTGAATATGCAAACTATAGACTCTTAGCTTAGCTCAACCTCAAACACAAAAAAACAAATACAGAGCCCATAAAAATCAATTTTCTAAAAATCTATCACAAAGAAAAAGCTCTTCATTAAATGTAGCAGAGGAGGGCTAGAGAGATGGCTTAGTGGTTAAGGCGCTTGCCTGCAAATTTTAAGGACCCAGGTTCAATTTCCCAGTACTGACATAAGCCAGATGCATAGGGTGGTGCATGCATTTCTGGAACACCCATTCTATCTACGTCTTTCTCTCTCAAATAATAAAAATATTTTGAAAATGTTTTTCAAAAGTAGCAGAAGAAAAACAGATATACGTGGCCAAAAGATGAAAACACAGATCATAGGACACAACTCAATTAAGAAGACAATGGACCAAAATTCTTCAAATATTAATGGCAAATAAATGTCCACCTTGCTGGGCATGGTGGTGCACGCCTTTAATCCCAGCACTCGGGAGGCAGAGGTAGGAGGATCGCCCTGAGTTCAAGGCCACACTGAGACTACATAGTGAATTCAAGATCAGCCTGAGCTACCTCAGAGACCCTACCTCAGAACGCAAAAAAAAGTCCACCTTGAATTCCATATCCAAAGAAAATCTTCCAAATGCAAAGGCATTTAATACCAATCATTTTTTTGTGTTAAAACCCATGTTTAAAAAAGGAATACAATGTTTTTGCATCTCAAAGCACAAATTAGAAAAAAGGCAGACACATACAAACACAAAAGAATTACCAGTAGCTATGCCAATAAGAGCAGACATGTCTAAATAAAAATTAAAGCGCTGGGCTGGAGAGATGGCTTAACAGTTAAAGCACTTGCCTACAAAGCCTAAGGACCCAGGTTCAATTCCCCAGTACACATGTAAGCCAGATGCTCAAGGTGGCACATGCATCTGGAGTTTGTTTGCAGTGGCTAGAGGTCCTGGTGTGCCTATTCTATCTGCTTCTATCTCTAATAAATAAATAACAATTTAAAAAAAAAAGTGCTAATAGGCATCCTTTGGAAGCTATCGGTGGCCAACAACTTCCTACATGTAAACACAGGAAATAGTAACTACAGCGGCAAAATATACAAGACCTCTTATTTTTAGATACAAAGAATCTTTCACCCTGTGTTCTTAACTTGTTTCTACAATACTTTAGGAAGTAAGTTAAGCTTGGCACACATAGGTTAAGTAATTACTAAATGACATAAGGCTAACATGGAACCTAGTCACCTCCCAGATCATCAAGTCTACCTCATAGGTGCTCAGGCTTACAGGAGTAATGAATAACCCTCTTTTACAACTCATAAATATATAACATGCTTTTGCTCAGCATGGCCCAATAGAACCAGATTTCATGTGTTAGCATGTGGCTTGGTGAGTAGATACTCTAAATAAATATAGAAACCCAGTGTTATTTAACATGCAGGAAATTACAAGCTTTCAGAAATATAAAAACAAGATGGTATTCTATAAATTCTTAACTTGGTTTGATTTCTATTCACTTGTGTAAGATCACTGACATGTCACTCCCATTCTTGCTTCAGTCATCATTTCTAAGGGTCTGTTCTCTTGAGTAACTCATACCTTAGTTTCTTCTGCTTGCCCAGAGGCTCAATAAGTTAGACAACCCACCCTCAAACGGACAATTACGGCAAACCCAACAGTGTCAAATGTCAGGAATCAAAATAACACACTTCAGTCAAGAGACTAATTCAATAAACTTGTAGGTTTATTTTAATCAATTTGGTACAGATACAGATTGGTTTTGTAATTTTGCATGAACTCAAGTAGAAATGTCTAAGTACAGCAGTATCTGCTCGTGCAACAACCATCTGTAAGGCAGAATAAGCGCTCTGACAGATACACCAGCACGAACCAATCAGATGAAAAATCTGAAAAGGATTCTACATACCTTCTGGATTAAAAAACCCAAAAATTATCAATGGCTCAAGATACGTTGCTCAACAAAGAGGGAAAGAGTCAGCAAAGGCTGTGAATTCCATTGCAAGAGCTCATCTGGAGACTTGTTAGAGCAGTGCTCAAAATTACAGAAGTTTCTAATTGTTAGTTTTCAAAATACATGGCAAGGAATTCCTATCTGGTAAATGACAATTACACTATTATAGCTAATCTTTGCCACCTTGTAAGGGATGAAAATTTTGTATATTTTCAAATGAATTTCAGCACTCACTAAAAACAACCGTGGCACCATAGTAAGTTTTGTGAGGTACCTAGAATATTACTAATGAAAACACAAAAATGTGAGGTAAACCCATCTTTCCCAAAAAACTTTTGAAGCCAGAGATTTTAAACAATTAAGGCACTTGAAAACATTAGGTGTATGTACAAATGCGCAAGGAAAATAAACTTGAGCTGTACCAGCATGTGACAAAGAAACAATTTACTTCATTTTAAGAATAAAAGGAATTTCAGTTTATGAAACAAACCAAAGCAATTTATCATTTCCTGCAATAAAATACTGAAAACCAAGTGCTCAACTCAGCTACACTAAAGAAACTAAAAAACAGACCTAGGAAACCAGAAGCCCATTTCCAACCAGTAAGTGCCTCTGAACTAATCCAATGTGCCAAGGAAGGCTCTCTAAAACTATAAAGAAATTAGTGCTTTATGACAACTATGCATGATTATACTATGGGAATTGAAACCGAGGAGGAGGAAGAAAGAGAGGAAAAGAGAAAGCCAGAGAGTGGGAGAAAAATCTATTTACCAAGGGCAATCATAATTAAAGATCTATAGTAATTTTACCAAAAATCCTCATGTTTTCTGAAATTACACAGGTCACATTGGATGTTTGAGAACGTAAGGTGATTGTCTCATCTAGAGAGCTAGTAAATGATTTTAAAACATTTTCTTCTTGCCTCACGTTAAGTTACTTTCCAGGAAAGTTTAGTAGAGATCCTTTCAAGGTACAATAGTTTAAGGTTTTTATTTTGTGTGTTCCAAGGGAGAGATAATCCAATCAATTCTATCGCTATTCAACAGCCCTAAAGAAATGTTGGGAGGCTTAATCTGTGAAGGTTTTCAGCTCAGGATAATATTCTTTAGCTTACGCTTCTCCGCTCTGGACAAAACAAGGTTTTTAATTAAATATTAACAGTATGCTATCTAAACACAGATTTACTACTGCTCACATCAACAGTTACATTCTCAGACCAATCTTTACCTCCCTAATGTAAAAGAACAAATCAAATGCTGTTACTGCCTCCTCCCTTCCAGTCTAAGGCACTGTTCTGTTTTCTCAGTAAGGTGCTTTGAGTATGAACCACCACCTGTTACACATTATCGGTTTGTATCCTTTCATTTCTTTAAATCTGGAATGTAATTCCCTGTGTAGCCTCTTATTTCTAATGTAGAAAAAATAACTTATCAAGCACAAAATTTTACTCTAAGGATACAGTTTAGTACTAACTCAACAAATATATTCTACTTTTGAAATGATAGCCAGAGTCCACCTGCTTGACGCTCACTTGGCACTCTTCTCCACTCTGGCCACTGAATTACATCTTGTGCTAGGATGAAAATAATTCAATTTTAGGTTTTAAAATGACTAGATTTAAACTGCCAGTCAGGAGGTTGTCTGCGGGGGACAACATTTTCCATTACAGAAAGTTACATTTGGCATGTCAAGGAAAGAGAACCCCACAGCAGCAGCCACCTGAAGACAGAGAAGATGCCGCAGGGACACGTGCACGGTACTTTAAACATTCCTGTGGAGCAAAATAGTCTAACTGGCTTTTATTCAAGGATGAGGCTCCAAAACATCCTGAAGGAATCCTTTGGAAACTGAATGATCCTGGAACAGCTTCTTCCATGTGGGACTTCTTGAAAGGTAGTATTTTGGTTTCAGTGAGCTACACAGATGCACTGCCAGTCCTCATTAACTCAGCGGGTCTGTTCACAGAGTGTGGTAGTTTCGTTCCTTAGATTTGCAGAATTTATAAAGAAAGAAAATGACAGCCTGTACACCCAAGACAAGGACGATTCCTCCAATGAAGCTGGAGGCATCAAAGGTGGATTTCCGAGCAGGTTCCGAGGTTGGAGTCAAAGTGGTATTGGCTGCACCTGACATGATAAAAAAAAAAAAAAAAAAAAAAAAAGAATCCTTAGCAAGCCTCCCAATGTTCTTCACAATTTAAGACCACCTGAGCATGCCTCCTTCATGTGTTAAGTTACACAAAAGATCTCTTCTGCAGTTGTCTTAATGGCTGGAAGTCAAGTCATACCCAATTAAGGAAAATAACTACCAGTCCCATTCTTCATGCTGACTAAGAATATCAAGTGTGCAATGCTGCAAGAATCCTTCAATTATGAAAATGAGATTTTCCTGGCATATAAATTATATCCAGTAAACAGTTTTTAAGAGATATAAGGTAAATAAAAACTCAATCACATTTTTCAAGCTACAACAATAATTATCTGTAATTTATAATTTCAATAAAGTAACTCATAATTGGAAGGATTAAACAGTACTCTGTATCAGCTAATTTTGCATTATGAGAACGTATTACCAAGTCATAAGGAAAAGACATAAAAACTACAATTTCTTTTCAAGAAGTGAAACGTTTCATGAGGAAACAAAAGAGCTAAGAAACTAAGAAAATGTCATCTATTTTAATACTGATCATTTCACTCTGAAATAAACTTAAATGGTGAGGATCACATCTGGTACTGATGGTGGCTTTCAGGTCTTTCATCCAAATGACAGTACAGTCTTCACCTGCAGTCCAGCATAGCACACAATTAAGTCCCTGAAGGCAACTGGCACTAACAAACCAGAACTTACATACAAGTTGTACAGAAAAGCTCTCTGAAGAGCTTAAATAGCTAACTGCTACTTGATCTTCTAAATTAGGTGTTACAACCCAGTTATTCAAAAACTGGAGCCTGATGGCAGAGCCACTAAAAAGACAACACCTTATCAATACCCCACATCACTGTGAAAGCTGAACAGTCTCAATTACCTGATGTCACAGCTGTGGGAGAAGGTGTCGAAGAGGAAGGCAGAGTTGTGGGTTTAGCTGGAATGAAAAAAAATGTACTTAAAAACTTCTAATTTTCTTTTTCTTGGTTTTTCAAGGTAGGGTCTCACTCTAGTCCAGGCTGACCTGGAATTCACTATGTAGTGTCAGAATGGCCTAGAACTCAGGGCCATCCTCTAACTCTGCCTCCCGAGTGCTGGGATTAAAGGCATGCACCACCACGCCCCACCCAAAAACCTCAAATTTTCTAACTTTCCAGTTATCTGACATCTACTTTTTTTTTTTTTTTTTTTTTTTGGTTTTTCAAGGTAAGGTCTTACTATAAACCAGGCAGACCTGGAATTCACACTGTAGTCTCAGGGTGGCCTTGAACTCACGGCGATCCTCCTACTTCTGCCTCCTGAGTGCTGGGATTAAAGGCGTGTGCCACCACGCCCGGCTCTGACATCTACTTTATTTTTATTTTTTGGAGAGAAATAGAGAGAGAGACAGACAAAAAGGGAGAGGAAGACAGAGAATGGTCGTGCAAGCAGACTCTCAGCCACTGCAAACGAACTCCAGACTCGTGTCCCCTTGCGGGCAAGTGCAGCATTGTGCCCTTGCATCACTTTGCAACTGGCTAAATGTGGGACCTGGAGATTGGAACTGACATTCTTAGGCTTAGCAGGCAGGCGCCTTAACCGCTAAGCCATCTCTCCAGCCCTGAAAACATTATTTTTTTAAAGCAGATGTCGGGCTGGAGAGATGGTTTAGCGGTTAAGGTGTTTGCCTGCAAAGCCAAAGAATCCCAGTTCAACTCTCCAGGACCCACATAAGCCAGATGCACAGGGGGTGCTTGCATCTGGAGTTCATTTGCAGTGGCACACCCATTCTCTCTCTCTGCCTTTCTATCACATAAAAAATAAATAAAATATATTTAAAAATATAAATTTTAAAAAATGTTTTCAATTTTTCAGCAAATAAAAGTCAATTTCAGTCAGTGGCTCACTACATACATACACATCTATAAATACTAACAGTTAAATGTATTGTAAAATATTCAGCCACCATGAAACTGATTTGACGTAAAGATCTATGTATAGGATTAACATACCTATCTAGGACATATACATCTGGATAAAGTTTACAAAAAGACAAAATGAGAGGGGCAGTGTTTAGGTAAAGGAATTAACAGCTTTTAAAAATAATCTTTCTTCTTATCTTTGCTAATTAACAAAGTCATGGTTAAAAAAAGACAAATATGAGTTGGAGAGATGGCATAGCGGTTAAGGTGTTTGCCTGCAAACCCAAAGGACCCTGGTTTAATTCCCCAGGACCCAGTTAAGCCAGATGCACAAGGAGGCACATGCGTTTGGAGTTCATTTGCAGTGGCTGGAGACCCTGACATGCCCATTCTCTCTCTCTCTCCCCCTCTTTTTCTCTCAAGTAAATAAATAAATAAAAACTTAAAAAGACAAATGTAACTGAGTATTTCTTATTTAGGTAATAAGATTTGCTTATCTTTATCTTCCTCACTTCAGGGGTCAAGAAGCCTTCCTTAAAGGGGCACAGCAATAAGCATGTCAGGCTTTGTGCACTAGGGAATACAGAAGCAGTCAGAGGCAGCTGCCCCAATTTAGATACTAGTCAACTGCTTTGTGTGAGGCCAGAACAAGAGGTGATGTGGTCTCTAACAAAAAGCCCTGAGCAGCACTAGCCTGCAAGTAGAAGAACATTAGGAAACAAAGTCCATGACTATAGGACACTTGAGCAATGTTGAACAACAAGTATCATCGAGAGTTCTTGTACTAGAAAGGAAAAATTCTTGAAATAACTTTTGTTTTGTTTTGTGTTTTTTTGTGTGAGGCAGGATCTCACTCTGGCCCAGGAAACCCACTCTGGAAACCAGGGTAGCCTTGACCTTACAGGGATTCTCCTACTTCAGCCTCCTGAGTACTGGGATTAAAGGTGATAAAGGCATGCACCACTATATTGGGCTTTTGAAAATCAAGTTTATAAAAATTAACACATTTTTTTAAAAAGCCCAAAGCCCACAGATCTACTAAATGATTTTCAAGTTTGCTAGTTTGCTGCAGCATCTAAGGAAGGTTTAAGGCTGTCACCCCAGCACTTGGGAGCTAGAGGCAAGGTTTCAAAGGACAGCCTCAGCTAGAGCGTTTTCCATGTCAGGCTGAGATCATCTCACACTGCCCTCAAAGACAGTGTTTACTTTTTTACTTCTTTCTGAAGTAAGTCAGGAGCATACTTTACTCAGGTTTCACAGTGATGGCTTCAATGCGTATTTGTAGCTATAGATGATTAGAGGAAGATTAGTTACACTAGGCTTTTTTTTTTTATTTTCTTTTTCGAGGTAGGGTCTCACTGTAGCCCAAGTTGACCTGGAATTCACTATGTAGTCTCAGGATAGCCTTGAACTCATGGTGATCCTCCTACCTCTGCCTCCCCAGTGCTGGAATTAAAGGCGTGCATCACCATGCTGGCTTCATTTTTTTTTTTTTTTTAATCAAAACTGTAAGCTGCTATAAAGGT
The DNA here is from genome assembly GCA_036365145.1 of Orientallactaga sibirica. NCBI lineage: Eukaryota > Metazoa > Chordata > Mammalia > Rodentia > Dipodidae > Orientallactaga > Orientallactaga sibirica. The sequence continues at coordinate 26,297,357 of JAEOAD010000020.1, forward strand.
TTCTTTTGCTGCTTCCAAGCAAGGAGTTGACAGCTAAAGAGAATCTTGTAAGCAAATGTTTACATCTGTTTAAGTGGAATCTAAGTACTGTATTTTGGAATTTCCTTATCTTTTATTCACTCCCCCCACCCAATAAGAGAATAAAGCCCATAAAAACCTGACACCTACATTCTACCGTTTGGTAACAATAAAGCAAAAATGTCAGGTCTTCTGACTCTGGCAGCTTAGAAATGACATCATCCTGTTGTAGTTTTTTAAGACAGGGTTTCCCATGTAAGTCAGGCTGGTCTTGAACTTGCATTCCTCTTGCCTCAGGTTCCCAAGTGTTAGGATTATAGGCGTGTTGCCCCCCCCCCACAAACTGTTTACATATAAACATATAAAATATTTTAAAAAAAAGATGTAGCTAAAAGGTTTTACAGAGATATGCTTAACTTACAAAAGATGACAGAGGAAGAAGTACCAACTAAGTTTTACTGTACTACATTGTCTTCAAAATAACCTAAACAAAAACACCACTGGTACTAGAACCTACCCAATTCTAATATAGAAGGAAGCTCTGTGCTTCCATGTAATTTACACCAACACAGGGCTTTACAACAGCTTTAAGCTCAAGGAATATTGTAGAAGCAGAAAAAAAAAAAAGGCATCTAAGTACTGTGTGGAGCACTGTCTCCCGGACATGACATGGATGTTTCATTCATGACCTCACAGCAACTACTATCACCTGCACGAGACTGGTATAATGTTGGGCCCACCAACCTTCCATCATGGATGGTGGAGGCAAAAAAAAAAAAAAAAAAAAAAAAAAAAAAACCATCTAAGTAGAAGGGAACTAGCTGGAAAGACAGAGTTCAGTGAAGTGGGCAGGGAGACAAGAGAAGGTAAGAGGGCATTAAAAAAATTGTCTTTGGGCCAGGCATGGTAGCATATACTTGTAATCCCAGCACTTGGGAGGCAAAGGTAAATGGATCACTGTGAGTTTGAGGCCAGCCTAGTCTACAGCGAAACCGTACCTCAAAACACAAACCAAAAAATTGTCTTTGGGAAAAAGTGACATCTTTAAGACAAATATTGAAACAAGAGGTACACAGACCAGGACACTCAAACAGGCAGTGACCATATTCCAAGGTTAACATAATCCCGAGAAGCTAAAAGCTGGGATATTCTAAACTTCTACAGAACCACAAACAAGAATGGCTATTTCTAAAAACTCTGGTAAGACAACTGCTACTAAGAACTGTATGTTCACATACACTGTAGCTTTCTACAGTACACACTTAACTCTTTTTTAAAAAATTAAACACTTAACTTTTGTTGTTGTTGTTTTGAAGTAGGGTTTCACTCTAGCCCAGGCTGATCTGGAATTTACTATGTAATCTCAGGGTAGCCTTGAACTCACTGTGATCTTCCTGCCTCTGCCTCCTGAGTGCTGGGATTAAAGGCATGCACCACCATGCCTGGCTCACCCTAACTTTTCAGGACAACTCTTCCCCACTCTTCTATCTCATTTATCCAGGAAAATATATGCCTGACACAATTCCTATTTTAAGGCTTAGTCTTCCCTTCAAAGTTTCTGGTCTTTGTTTAAGTGTACTTTCTCTGTAACCAAAACAATCAAGACAAAACAAAACACTTACTTTAAATCTTAATTACTAATTTTGTTTGACAATGTCAGGGGAAGTACTCCTATCTATTTAGTTCTCACTCTTCACTCTATCTTAGAAAATGGCAAAAGCTAATTGTTTTTATAAATAATGAAAACATTTACACAGTTTTAAGTTTTGAAAAAATATTAGGTTGGCAATATTTTCAAAACCAGACACTATAGACTATACCTTTTGATCTATATGATCTCATTATATCAAAAAGTCTTAGTTATGAAATTGTTATTGATCATATAATGAAGCTATCAATGTTTCCATCAACCTATCTTCCTTAGCCAGTGGTTTCAAATGAGTGCTAAACTGATGGACACATTCACATAACAATCCACCCAAAACAAATTTGATAGAATCTGTAGGTTTCTGTAGTTTGCACATTTCCACCATGGCTGGTATCCATGAAGCCTGAACCATGCACACAGGAAGCAAAAGCTGAACCAGCTTTGGCATTACTGCCCAAGTCCTTCAAAATGAGCTTTTGTTCCTATTCTAGCATTTCATTCCTTCTGGGAGATTACACTCTTAGTTTCCTGGACAGTCCTCTCTCAGCTTTCTTTCTTCCATACTCATCCTGACTGCTTCCTCCCTAACCCTCTTCCCACCCTGTAGATAGCAGGCTCAATAGCCTGGTGTTATGCCAACCTTCAAGTGCTCCTTCAGGATCTCAACCACTGCCTGCAAAGACTAACTTACTACATGTTTAGTCATGGGCTCTCTCCAAACTTAAGAATCTTGAAAAATTTCAGAAGACAGTCTCAATGTGCTAAGCTTCCTCTTGCTTAATTTTGGTGAAGACAACTTTTCTACCTTCTTACCACATTCCATCCCATCCCCTCAGTCAAGTCCCTTCTACTTTGTTTTGGAAATTGGTGGAGGGGGAGGGTAACATGAGAGTGTGTTCATGTATATGAGGTGCAGGTGTACACATGGTGGTCAGAGGACAACTTTGGGTGCCTTCCACATTTCTTGGGTCAGTTTTTATTGTTAACCTCTCTATCTCCAGACTACTGGTCCATGAGCTATTAATGCAGTTCTCCTGTCTCTGCCTCCCTTCTCACAGTGGCTGCACTGGGGATCACAGATACTCATGTAACAGTGTCTGGCTTTACATAGGTTCTGAGGGATCCGCACTCAGGTACTTACTTTTGCATGGTTATTCACTGGGCCATCCCCCCAGCCAAATTCATTCTATTTTATGTGCACACACTACAACTCCTCCTCTTTATGTATTCCATCTAGAATTAGTGTAACAAAGAGCCAATATTCCCAAATCCCTTACTCTGCACAGGTCAGAATAAGACATTTTAAAATCCAAGTCTGATCATACGACTTATAGTTCAAAATCTCTCAAGATAAGTCTGACAGCAAAGTGTAGGAGTGTCTCAATCTTGCTAGTGGCCTATCAAGTTTTCTATTCCTTGTGCAGGGTATTTTTCTCCATCTGGGCGGACTACCTCACTCCTAACCTCATTGCACTCTTCATGGTATGGACCACGGTTCTCCATATTCTAGCAGTGTCATTTCAATCAATCAGTACTCCTCTCCCCAGGATGTCACTACATCTGCTGCACTACTCAACCAGTTTGCTATACCTGCAAAACTGCCAGCATGCTCACGCTCTCTGACTTAGGAATTGTGTTTCAATCACTCTTACCAGAGTCAACAAATCATCACTTGCATCAGACCAAGTTGTCCAGTCATGAGCTCTAGTGTCTTCCGTCATCTCACAGCAAGGGGAAAGACAATGCAAAGACATCTGATCCTACTAGCCACTTTCATAGTTTACTTACTCAGTTATACACACAGGAAAGACCAGAAGAAATCAGTCTCTGAAAACACTGATACACCTTTGGATGATGGGAACTGTAATGTCCTGTGGGCTTTTGTATTGCCCAAGATTTCTTCAGTATCCACAGAGAGTAGTTTGTAGGTTCAGGGTACAAACTACAGATCTGTGGAGATTTACTCAATGTGAAACACAGGTGTTAAATGTGTGTTGTCACTATTAATTACTGTGGTTCAAGACTAAATAAAATAAGTCTTAATCTTTATAATTACACTACCAACTTTCAGCTAAAAAGTTACCAAGGGCTTAAAAATTTTGAAAGATGGGGCTGAGATTGATCCCCAGCACTGCATAAACAAGACATAGTGGTTCCTGCCTATAATCCTGGCACTTGGGAGGTAGAGGCAGGCAGATCAGGAATTTGTGGCTACATAGTGAGTCTAAGGCCAACCTGGAATCCATGAGGCCCTGTTTCCCCACCACGACCACCACTATAAAAAAAAACTCCTAAAAGATAAAAAGTCAATCTACTTCCTTTACCTGTAGAATTGGTTGGCACTGGAGTATCAGTAGGCACTAGACAAAGAGAGGGAGAGAGAAGAGATATATCAAAGTTGCCTAAAACATCCACAAGCACTGGAACATTACTTCCACAATTTTTACAATGTAAGCACTACTCTTGAAGAGATAGTTACCCACACCCATTACCAGTATCCCCTTCTTTATACAAATGGAACCACCAATTTTTGGTGAAATCTCACTTCCCCCTGACAAGTCTCAGCTTGCCTTGCAGCTCATTAGATAGCAAGCATCTAACAAGCATCTACAAAGCAGATACAGGCCTCTCATTTTTTTCCTTTCTCATCTTGCTGGCAGGGATTTAAAAAAAAAAAAAAATCAATGTGAAGCTGGGCATGGTGGCACACGCCTTTAATCCCAGCACTGGGGAGGCAGAGGTAGGAGGATCACCGTGAGTTCAAGGCCACCCCAAGACTACATAGTGAATTCCAGGTCAGCCTGAGCCAAAGTGAGACCCTACCTTAGAAAACAAACAAACAAACAAACAAAAAAATCAATGGGATGGCTAGAATGTGAATACCCACCTTGGAGACTAAAGTCAAAACTGGTTTTGAGGAATACAGCGAAAACTTAAAAGGAGTCTGGGACTCCTGCCAATGCAAATGAACTCTTGACACATATACCACTTTGTGCATCTGACTTTACACGGGTACTAGGGAATCAAACCCAGGCTGCCTGGCTTCGCAAGCAAGCACCTTTAACCACTAAGCCACCTCCCCTGCCCTGACTGTGAGACTCATATTTTAACAAGGTTAGAATGATGATAAACTTAAACAAAGCATGGAAGCATGGCTCTGAGGCAATGAATTTCTCCAGTGAATGAAGACTTACCAGAACAGAATTCAGTGCGGTTCACCTGGCTGCAATTATAAGCTGTTAAATTCTGTACACAGTAGGTCTTGCCTGATATGGAAAAAGAAACAAAGACCACCAATTACTTATATCACCTTTGACTTTGCTAAGCTCAACAACAGTGCTTAAACCACCATATAAATGCTTCTGGCAAAGCCAGGTGTGTCAGTCCACATGTGATCCCAGCACACAGCTAAGTCAGAAGGAGTTTCAGTTTCAGGCCAGCCTCAGTTCCAGAGACCTTGTCTCAAAAAATACAAAGCAATCTGAAGACCAACAAGAACTACTAGTTTTTTCCCCATTGTTTTAGACATATTACGAAGGATTCAAATTTCATCCTTTTAAAATCCACACGAAATACTGAATGACAGCCAGAAATCCTCACGAGGGTGAGCTGGTCAAGTGCCACCAGCAAGGTATTCTAATGAAGCTCAAAAAACAGGAGAGGGGTGTATGCTCCAGAATCCCACTCAGCTGTCTGCATCTGCTAAGACAGCTTTCCTGGGACAGCCTTTCACAGCAGAGTTCAAAGTACAACATGCAATGTCTAAAACTTAACAAATCCTATAGATGACTTCCATATATGGGAGAAGGATGCATGTTAAGTTCCACTTTGTGAACCAACACAGTAACATTTGTTACATTAAAAAAAAGATCGCTGGGTGTGGTTGCATACACCTTTAATCCCAGCACTAGGGAGACAGAGGTAGGAAGATCACTGTGAGTTCGAGGCCACCCTGAGACTACATTGTTAATTTCAGGTCAGCCTGGCCCAGAGTGAGACCCTACCTCAAAAAACAAAAAAAGATAACTCCAAATTAATACTTTAAAAAGCTTCTTAAACTTTATGCTGTATGACTTCTAGAACTATTATTCACTGAATAAGGGAACTTAACTTGCAGCTTTATCTTAACAATAGTCCTTGAAAATCAAGAGATGCCAAAACAAAACACAATGATCCTTAGAAATCTCTGTGCTGACAGGGAAGAACTGCAAGCACTTCCATTAAGAGACATCCCAGGTTGGACAGATGGCTTAGCGGTGAAGGCGCTTGCCCTGCAAAGCCAAAGGACCCTGGTTCAATGCTCTAGGACCCACATAAGGCGAATGCACAAAGGGGCGCATGCATCTGGAGTTTGTGTGCAATGGCTGGATGCCCTGGTGTGCCCATTTCTCTCCCTGCCCCCCGCCTCTTTCTCTCAAATAAATAAATAAAACATTAAAATAAAAAAAAAAAAAAGAGGGGTTGAGCATGGTGGCACACACCTTTAATCCCAGCACTCAGGAGGCAGAGGTAGGAGGATCACCGTGAGTTTGAGGCCAGCCTGAGACTACATAGTGAATTCCAGGTCAGCCTGGGCTAGAGGGAGACCCTATCCTTGAAAAACCAACCCCTCCCCCCAAAAAAGAGGGACTGGAGAGATGGCTTAGCAGTTAAGGCACATGCCTGCGAAGCCTAAGGAGGTCTGTTCAATTCTCCAGGTCCCACATAAGCCAGATGCACATGGTGGCACAAACATCTGGAGTTTGTTTGCAGTGGCTAGAGGCCCTGGTGTACCCATTCTCACTTTCTCTCTGTATCTCTCTCTCCCTCTCTCTCTTTCTCTAATAAATTTAAAAAAAAAGAAAAGAGAGACATCCCATGATTCTAAGGGTAAACCATGCTCACACTTCAGTGGACTTCCACTTAGCTCTTTAGGTGTTCTCTAAGCTCACTTACTTTAAAATATTTTATTTTTATTTACTTGTTTATTTGACCGGGGGAGGCCTCCAGCCACTGCAAACAAACTCCAGACGCATGCGCCCCCTTTGTGCAGCTGACTAACGTGGGTCCTGGGGAATCAAACCTGGATCCTCTGGCTTTGCCTTAACTGCTAAGACATTCCTCCAGCCCTCCCCTTTAAAAAATATTTTATTTTTATTTATTTACTTATTTAACAGAGGGAGAGAGAGAGAATGGCATTTACTTTAGACCTAAGCAAAAGCACAGGAGTCAACTCTTCTCCGTACTCCACACACAAATAAGCATCCAACAGTTTCACAAGTCTCTTTACAGTTCACCTTGTAAGATATGTACAGGTAAATGACTCAGTTTCCTAAGGAAAGTTACATAACTGTCGGCAACAACTAATTCCAGCTTATTAGCACACCTTACTCCTAACCAGGATCTAAAATCTCTCTTCCTTTAAAAAGCCTGAATAATCAAGTCTAAAAAACACAAGGGGTAAAGAAGTAAAGACTTCCAGGAGGTGTGTTACGCAACTGGCACTTTAAATTATTAAATTTGCTAAAAAAGAACACCCCTCCCCAAATAATCTATAGGTATTTTCAAATGTTCAAAAATGTTACAATAGGGCTGGAGAAATGGCTTAGCAGGTTCAATTCCCCAGGACCCACGTAAGCCAGCTGCACAAAGGGCACGTGCATCTGGAGTTCGCTTACAGTGGCTGGAGGCCCTGGTGTGCACATTATCTATCTCTCTTCTATCTCTCTCTGCTTGCAAATAAATAAAAAAAAATTTTAATGTTATAATAAAACAGCTTTCATTCTCAAGCTTACAGCAAATCCCATTTTTATTTCTTTACTTATCCAAAGTTTCTTACCTTCTTTACAGTCTAGCCAAAAGCAGGTAGTATTATGAATGGTATCATCAACACAGGACAAACAGTTGTTGTATCTTTCACAGGTGTCTGGGGGTGGGGAGGGGAAATGCATAAAATCAATAAATTGACATCTCTTCAGGCTGTTGTGTTTACCTTTTTTAAACAACAGACACAGTACTAGAATTAGCAAGTCTGAGAAACAGTAAAACTTCATGAACTGGTCTACCAAGATATTCCAAGCATAAACTATAAAGCCACAAGTAAACTCAAGAAAAATAGCTAGTGGACATGCTCAGAATAATCCTTTTTCACAGGACTAGTTAAAAGATACCCACAAAGCCGGGCGTGGTGGCACATGCCTTTAATCCCAGCACTCAGGAGGCAGAGGTAGGAGGATCGCCGAGAGTCCGAGGCCACCCTGAGACTACATAGTTAATTCCAGGTCAGCCTGGACCAGAGTGAGACCCTACCTCGCAAAAAAAAAAAAAAAGATACCCACAGACATTCTGGGTTTCTTGAAGCATTTTAAAGCACCCTTACAATACAAAAACAAAAGGTTGGCTGGGCATTGTGGCACATGCCTTTAATCCCAGCACTTGGGAGGCGGAGGTAGGAGGACTGCTGTGAGTTTGAAGCTAGCCTGAGACTACACAGTGAATTCCAGGTCAACCTGGGCTACAGTGAGAGTCAACCTCAAACAAAACCAAACAAAACAAAAGTTGTATTAGAATACCAACACTAGGCATACAGAAATCAGTGCCCCAAAATAGCAGACAAAGCAAGAATTAGAAGTAATAATTATTACAAGTTAAAAATCCTTGCCGGGTCTGGGTGGCACACGCCTTTAATTCAAGCACTTGGGAGGCAGAGTAGGTGGTGGATCATCAGTTGTATTAGTTACAGAAATCAGGCCCCAAAATACAGACCTGAGACTAGAGGTAACATAGTTGAATTCCAGGTCAGCTTTAATTCAAGGCTTGTAGTGAGGCCACCCTGAGACGAAAAACAAAACAAAACAAAAATTCTGACTGATGATGCCATTGTGAAAAACAGCTAATTTCCAGATAATAACTATGAGTGATCCCCTCTTCACAGTGTTCTCCACTATCTAAAAGGGTTTCATTCATGTATTTATAATTTAACAAATTAGCAAGGTGTCTGCCAATATTTTTTTTCCCTACAAACTAGATGGCTACGACATTCTAATTTGCTTTCTCCTTGCCAAATAAGTTAAAAAAAAACTGCATCGCATCTCAGTATTTTATTATTAGTATTTATTGACAACAGGGACATACATGGTATCTCAAGGAGGAGGTTCATAAAATAGTTGATATTTATTAATTGATATTTAAAATCCTTTTGCTTGACGGTGAGTGTAGCAGAGCGGATGCTACTTAACAACATACTGAACTTGCTTGCTACTTTTCAGACTAGCTTATCCAACCACAATGTTCAGAAAATACAAATTATCTCCTCTGCACGCATTTCAACTACACAAAGGCAATTAACTTGGTATTTCCAGGCTTCTCTCAAAGAAAACAAACCACACACTACAGTTCTGAGAAGAAACTGCCAAGTAAGCTGGAGACAAAAACCATTCAGCTTAGCATCCATCCTAAACACAAGTGTGGCTGGAAATTCCCAGCACTGTACTGAAATTTACTTTACTCATTTGAAAAATCTGAATTTTACTCTAACATCTTTCTGACTCTAACAAGCAGTAAGATACTAAGCTTATGTTTTGTTAATATAAAATCTTATGAAATCCTAAAACTAGTTAAGACGGTGTGATGAGCCCAAGAAAAAAATGACAGACAAAGTCACTGCACTTAGCAATCCTTCGGTTTTAAAAAAAACAAAAACAAAAAACCCAGACACTTTTCACCCAGTGTTAACGGCAATAACCAATCACATTTAACTGTTTTCCACCTCATTAACCCACATTATCTTTCCTTCTTTTGTGTGCGTTGTCACGGCCCGTGTCGATGTGAGCTTTACAATTTGAGTATCCCTTAATCGTATTCTACAGTGTAACAAAAGGTGTCCCCGTTGATTGGGCTTAAAAAAAAAAATCCACATTACCTGGGTTTCAATCCAACTCCCCAAGTACTTTAAATACGGCCCTAGGAGAGTTCCTTTCATCTCGGCCTCGCACCCACCCCACCCCGATGGGTCTCATTTCACCTTAGGTCGCACGGTCCCACGCCGGCCGCGGCCATTCGCCCGCAGCACGACTTGCAAGGTGTCGCCGGGGCTGTGACCTCCGCGCATCTCCGACGCGGCTAACGCTACCTGCACCGGCCATCTCGGGCGACCCGAGTCTGACGACGGATCTTTCTATAAGTTTCTTTTTCCCCCCTTCCAGCCCTTTCAACTTCCGGAGAAGCCTCGGTGCCCAGGGAGAGGGCCCCGGGGGAGACCGGGGCTGGAGGGAGGACGGGGGGGGGGGAGAAGTTCGTTCTCCCAGCCAACTTGGGAGGCGCATCGCCTCGCCCCATCAACTCACGCGCCCACTGCCACCGGGCGGAAGGCACAGCCACGTCCCCTCCCCGCTTCGGGGCCAAGCGGGTTCCTGGGGCACTCGAACCGGCAGCTCGGCTCGGCTCGGCTCGGCTCAGCGGGCACCGCGCGCGGCCCGGCGCTCGTCCCCCGCGGAGCCGGGCGGCCATGTTGCGGAGTCGCCGCCGCCGCCGCCCCCCGGACCCCACGCGCTCCGGACCCCGCGGTGCCGATGCCCACCTGGTGCCACGGTGTGGGGAGACACGGACGTCACCTCCGTGGGGACGGGCGTCACGCTCGAGGGTTCAGTCACGTTGGGGGCCAGGGTGGTGTTGGTCTCCGCCGACAGCGCGCCGACCGCCGCCAGGCCGACGACCGCCCACAAGAGCGCGCGGGAGACACCCGACATCGTGTCTACGGCGCTCGAGTCTCGGCCGAAAGCTGCGGCCAACGACGCTCGCTCAGTCCGTCGGGCCCTGCGTGCCCTGCGGCGCCGCCCCCGACGCTCCGCTCCCTCCCGCTCCTCCTCCTTCTCCTGGTCTTTCTCCTCCCACCACCACCCCGCCTCCAACCTCGCCGCGGGAGCGCGCCCGGATCACGTGACAGGGGCCGCGGACTGGGCACGCGGCGCGGCACGGGGGCGGGGCTAGGACGGAACCAATGGGAATCCGTGGGGGGGTTGTGGAGCGGCGGCCTCAAGACGATCTTCCTACCCAAGAAAACTCTCCACGTACCTCAAGATGGGAACCCCGTCCTGCAACGACCGCATAGGATACACAGAGGATCTTTTAGCACGTCTGCGGTAGGGCGGTTCTTCCCCCCCCCGTGCTGACTTGTGTGGAACCGCCCACATGACGTGGCGGGCGATGTCCTCCTGCGCGCCCAGGGAGGCGGGCCTTGGGCGGCCCCACGTGACCTGCGACCGCGCGCCTCCTGGACCGAGTCCAGCCCGGCGGAAGTTGTTTCTGTGCGGTTCGGAGAATCGGAGCGAGAGAGAAAGAGAGAGAGGAGGAGCTAGTGTCGAGCTGCGGCCCTCCCCTTGGAGCTGGGCTTTCTTCTCTAAAGAAGGATGTTGCTGGATGTCATCCCGTTTCGGGACTTGTGAGCACGCAGTTAGGGAGTTTCTGCCCCGCCGCTCACCTGCGCCTACCTCTACTTTGCCAGCCGCTGCCACAGCCCGGGCCGATCTGTCCAAATCCATAGTAGTCAAGAGTGCAGGACAGGGCTGGAGAGATGGCTTAGCGGTTAAGACGCATGCCTGCAAAGCCTAAGGATCCAGGTTTCATTCTCCATGTCCCACGTAAGCCAGATGCACATGGTGGCACATGCATCTGGAGTTCGTTTGCAGTGGCTAGAGGCTCTGGTATGCCCGTTCTCCCTCTGTCTCTAATAAATAATCTTTAAAAAAAAAAAAAAAAAAAAAAAAAGAATGCAGGGCAAGTCTTGCCCAACTCACATCACAGGTGAGGAAAGTGACCTGATTCATACCCAAGATGGCCTAATGTCAGGACTGGACTTTTCAAGGCCTGTTAGCGCTGTCAGGCTCTCCGCGGGCGCGAGCGCCACCTGATGCCGGGTCTCACGAAATATTCACAATGCTCGATCTAGTGGTACAAATTAGACTGCTAAAACGGTGTGGGGCTGAGTATATATATTCAGTTGATTGAGTGCCTGCCTGGCCCTGGGTTTAATCCCCAGCACCAGGGAGCGCGGGGGGGTGGGGAGGAGTATATGTCACGACATCTCTCTCAGCTGTTTGGCGTTTATCATGTAATTTTAATTATGTATATTTACCCAAGGGACACTACTATTAACCGCTTTTGTGAAGTCTGCTTTACCATGCCACAAACGCCAAAAGAAAATGATGGCAGAAACACATTTACCATTTTTGCTCCTAAGGTCTTACCCAGCTGGGATAAGAGCAATGTGGCCCTTCTGAGGATTTGCTCAGGTTTAAACTAAACTAAACAATAACATAACGGTGGTTTTTTTAAAATTATTTATTTGAGAGAGAATGGGCGCATGAGATCCTCCAGCCACTACAAACGAACTCCAGATGCATGAGCCACCTTGGGTGTCTGGCTTATGTGGGTACTGAATCCTTAGGTGTCACAGGCAAGTGCCTTAACCTCTAAGGTATTTCTCCAGCCCATTTTGTTTGGTTTGGTTTTTTGAGGTAGGGTTTTGCACCTGGAACTCACTCTGTAGTCTCAGGGTGGCCTTAAACTCGTGGGCATTCTCCTACCTCTGCCTCCTGAGTGTTGGGATTAAAGGTGTGCACCACCATGCCTGCTCTACATCTAGAAGTTTTAAAGTGCAGTCAGATAAACGAGGTGGCACCTGCTCCTCTCTCACAGTCTATATTTGGCACATGACTGACTCCCAGGCTAAATGAAGGCCCTAGTCAGCCTTTAACTTTTCAAGATGAAAAACAGGTTGTTATCATTTACAATCTTGTTTGCTCTCTAGCATGAACATACTCCACTGTGGGAGCCATTGGTTAACAATGTGTTGGGTGGGTGCTCAGCTCCAGTCTTCAGATTTCCTTTAGTCCTGAAAAGGGCACATTACACTCCATAAAGCAGGAAAATTTGGGGCTGGAGAGATGGCTCAGTGGGTAAAGGTGCTTGCTTGCAGAGCCTGACAGCCAGGGGTTCCATTCACCAGTACCTATGTAACACCAGGTACACAAAGTGTCATATGTATCTGGAGTTTGCAGGGGCAAGAGTCCTTGAAGCACCCATTCTTTCTCTCCCTCTCCCTCTCTCTGCTTGCAAATAGGTAATAATAAGTGTTTTGAAAAGACTAGGAGATTTGACTCATTTTTATTTTACATGGTTATAGAACTAGATCAAGAAAGAGCACCAAAGACAATTTCATTATTCCAGAAACTACTTTATTTTCAGTTCTCAAAGGAGTGGTTTCTTGTCATATTTCTTAATCTTGGCACTCTTGAGATTTTGGGCTGGTTAACTCTTACCTGTCCTGCACATTAACCCTACCTCTATCCAGGAGAAGCCAGAAAGCACTCGACTTCTCAGTTATGACAACTAAAATTCTTCCTGACATTATGAAGTGTCCCCTTGTAGTAAAACCACCCCTAACTGAGAACTGTCTAAGGGTCTCAATTTGCAAGGTCAGCCATCACTTGATTATTATTATTATTTCCTCGTTGGTACTTTGTCTATGTTAAGATTATTAATTGGTTATTTTTCTCTTAAAAAGCAACAAGACAGTGCTTGGCTCTTGTAAATATGCTAGCAGCCTGAGCACATTTAAGGCAGGGCGTGGTGGGGCACGTCTTTAATCCCAGCACTTGGGAGGCAGAGGTAGGAGGATCTCTGTGAGTTCAAGACCAGCCTGAGACTACATAGTGAATTCCAGGCCAGCCTGGGCTAGAATGAGACCCTACCTCGAAAAACAAACAAACAAACAAACAAACAAAAACAAATAAAATACCACATTTTATTCAGATATTACAAAGATGTGGGGAAGGGAGAAAACTGTGGTCCTTCTACTTTTTTAAACAAAATAAAAAGCTTCCTCTAAACACCGTTCCCCATACAGAGCAACATTACAAACAGCTTGTTTTCCAGCTGTAAGAATAATATCGAAAGCTTAGCATGTGGTTCATGCCTGTAATCCTAGCACTTGGGAAGCTGAGGTAGGAGGATTGCCATGAGTTCAAGGCCAACCTGGACTACAGAATGAATTCCAGGTAATCCTGGCCTAGAGTAAGACCCTGCCAAAAAAACAAAACAAAACAAAACAAAAAAACGAAGGAAGAAAGAAAGGGTAGGCCAGGTGTGATGGTGCACACCTTTAATCCCAGCACTCAGGAGGCAGAAGTAGGTGGATCACCTTGAGTTAGAGGCCACCCTGACACTACATAGTAAATTACAGGACAGCCTGGTCTAGAGTGAGATCCTACCTGGAAAAACCAAAAGGCAAAGAAAAAATATGCAATGGGCTTTTTAGGAAAATGGAACTTGGTTTCTCTACATGATAGCAAGGAACAGAAGGAACAGAAACCCTCTGCACTAGCTGGCATTAAAGGGTAAGAATATGGTAGTAAGTCTGATAGGAAACCAAGAGTGTGTGGACCACAGGAGCCTTGCACTTTAAAGGAGGAGTCCTACCATGTCAATGGGCTTGCCAGAGCATCGTTTCAGGACCTACTCCCACATCATTTTGCCAACTCTACTCCCCACAGGTAACCAGCTTTGTGGCCCAGTATTCCTGTTACAGTTGCAGGAAGAGAACACTTGACTGCCCTGTAACTTCTCGGCCGGTCTGCTGTCTGCCTCTCTTCAAAGAACCCCTGTCATGAAACGACACTAGAGCTCTTTGAATTTCACTCCTAACTTGCTTGTGTTGTCCTTTGTATCATATCTTCATAAAGCGTTGTCTTCCTAAACCACTCTGAGCCCCTGTGAGTACCTGGCCAACTTCTGCTTCTCTACAAATCTCTCAGCTAAGATATATTCCTTCTAGAAAGCCATCCTTAAACACCCCAGTCTAGGCCCGTGTGCCCCTCCAGGTACCTAGTGGGACCATGCTACTGTGGATGATGGTGACTGCTGGGGGTGGCCCAAGCCTCATCAAGGTACTGAGAAGTGACACGTGAGTGCTCAGCACTGCATGAGACATGTCTATCACACCCACCAGGGCTCAGGGAGTATTGTGGAGGAGGTGGCAGAAAGAATATCAGTGCTGCTGTCACCACTGGCCAGAGAAACTTCTTTTTTTTTTTCTTCAAAACTTTATATAAAACTCTCATTGTAAATGCAAAGCTAAACTGCATGAGTACTAACAACACTATCAAATACAAATACAAACCCTCTTCTGAGCACAAACACAGAAGAAGTGTATTCGTGGTCCTTGTGGGAGAAAGAACTAAGCTGACTCCCTTTGTATCATGGCCCCAGGCCTAAAGGCCAAGTGTGAGACAGACTCTGCACCACTGCTGGGGCTTGTCCTTGACATTCTTTATATGTCACCAGTCATGATGGTAATGAATTCCTCTTGATTTATTTCTCCATCACCATTTTTTTTTTAATTTTTAAATTTTTATTTATTTATTAGTAACAGACAGAGAGAAAGAGGCAGAGAGAGAGAGAAAATGGGTGCACCAGGGCTTCCAGCCACTGCAAATGAACTCCAGATACATGCACCACCTTGCGCATCTGGCTTACGTGGGTACTGGGGAATGGAGCCTTGAACCGGGGTCCTTAGGCTGCACAGGTAAGTGCTTAACCACTAAGCCATCTCTCCAGCCACTCCATCACCATCTTTATCAAATTCATCTATCATAGCTCGAAGTTCTTCATCACTCATGTTTTCGCCCAATTCTCTGGCAACACGTCACAAATTCCTCGGGCTTATTTTACCTGAATCATAATCATCAAATAGTTTCAATGCCTTCAATATTTCTTCATGTGGATCTCTTTCCAATATCCAGTCTGTCACTACTTCGTTAAAATCTCCAAAGGTTATTTTTCCTGTGGCTTCTCTGTCATAATCTTTAAGAATCTTCAGTACTTCAGCTTTTTTTACATCAAACCCCAAGGCTCTCATTGCCACCTCAGAGCTAAACTCATCTTCCCTTCCAACTCAGTCGTTCCTCGCCACAACGACCTGACACTTCAAGACAACGCAGCACGGCTTCCACAAACCCTTCAAAGCACACGCACACGCACAAAAACCCAGAGAAACCTTGATGGAGTTGGCTGTGGCTGCTGGGGAGATACAAGTGACCAAAGTGCTGAAAGTAAGCGGGGAGAGCTCAGCACTTTGTGAGACATCTCTATCACGCCTTCCAAGGCTCAGGGAACACCATGGAAGAGAAGCAGAAAGAATGAAAGAGCCAGAGCGTGGGGAAGAGTACTTTGGGACACTGTCTTCCAGACGTGAAGAGACAGGGGCATTCACGGTTTGATAGCTGATGTAGGCCATGGTTACTGCCTCAAGACCTGTGCAATATTGAGCCCATCAATATTATGACACAGATGATGAAGGAGGGCAAAAAGAAATATGAGAATATAAAAGAGAGGTTACTTGAAAAGAGAGGTATCTCTCAGTTAACTGAAATGGAGGAAGGTGGAAAAAGAGGGTAATGAGATGGCATTGTGATCAAATTACAGTATGTTCATGAATTAAAATTTCTCAATAAGAAAAGCCCACCAGACATAGTGGCCCACGCCTTTAATCCCAGCACTTAGGAGGCAGAGGTAGGAGGATCACTGTGAGTTCAAGACCAGCCTGGGCTACAGAGTGAGTTCTAGGTCAGCCTGGGCTAGAGTGAGACCCTACCTTGAAAAACCAAAATAGAAAGGAAGAAAGAACTATCCCGAGCTACGTCACCCTGTTGGCGTGTACAGCACAGGTGCTCCTGCTCTGGGCCCCTGTGTATGCTGTGCTTGCCTACAGCAAAGCAGGATACCATTAGACTGCTGTTTATCTTCCTCCATAGATGATCAACTCAGAACAGAGACAGCTGGTGAACTTACTTCCTGCTCCAGTCATGATGCCTGGTTCATAATAAACAATTAATTTGACTTAAGAAAAAAAAGATAGGTGCCAGATATGGTGGCACACGCCTCGAATCCCAGCCCTCAGGAGACAGAGGTAGGAGGTGTGCCATGAGTTTTGAGGCCACCCTGAGACTACATAGTGAATTCCAGGTCAGCTTGAGCTAGAGTGAGACTGTACCTTGTTTAAAAAAAAAAAAAAGATAAAGGCTGGAGAGATGGCTAAGCAGTTAAGGCACTTGCCCATAAAGCCTAATGACGTCAGTCAGATTCCCCAGTACCCACATAAAGCAAGATGCAGAAAGTAGTGCACATGTCTAGAGTTCATTTGCAGTGGCTAGAGTTCCTGGTGCACCCATTCTCTGTCTCTGGTGTGGTGGCGCACGCCTTTAATCCCAGCACTTGGGAAGCAAAGGTAGGAGGATCACTGTGAGTTTGAGGCCAACCTGAACTACATGGTGAATCCAGGTCAGCCTGGGCTAGGACCTCGAAAAACCAAAAAACAAACAAACAAAAAAACAGATTATTACTTTTAACCACATGATTGCTGCTGGTGAGTACTAGAGATATTAGTTGTGGATATTTCATTGACCCAAGTTCTATTCCCCAGTACCCACGTAAGCCAGATGCACAAGGTGGTGCATGCATCTGGAGTTCATTTGTAGTGGCTGTATGATCTAGCAATCCATTTTTCTCTCTCTCTCTCTCTCTCTCTCTCTCTGTCTGTCTGTCTCATAAGTAAATAAATTAATTAAATTTTGTACAAAATAAAACAAAAGGCAAATTCTCTAGCCCGTCCCAGACTGACTAAATAAAACAATTCTGTGAGGGCCAAGAATTTGGTAAAGTAGAGGATCTGTGCTCTTATATTTGCAAAACCCTGCCTTGTAATTTCTGTTATGTGTGCTACTCCTGAGCTTATTACCAATTTTTAAATTTATTTATTTATTTATTAGAGAGAGAGAGAGAGAGAGAGAGAGAATGGTCGCACCACAGCTTCTAGGCACTGAAAATAAACTCCAGATGCACACATGACCATGTGCATCTGGCTTACATGGGTACTAGAGAATCAAACCCATGCCCTCTGGTTTGCACTAAACCATCTCTCTAGCCCCTGACCCCACCCTATCCCCACTTTTTTTTTTCCAAGGTAGGGTCTCACTTTAGGCTGATCTGGAATTTACTCTATAGTCCCAGGCTGGTCTCAAACTCATAGATAACATCCTACCTCTGTCTCCCAAGTGCTGGGTTTAAAGGTGTGCACAACCACACCCAGCTCATAATAATGTCTTACTGTTTATTTTCCTCTTTTTTGCCTGTGTGCATAGTATGTTTGAAGTGATGTGTAAAGGGTGGTGTGTATATGTTGTATACATGTGTGAGTGCACATGCCTCATGTGAAGAAGGCCAGAGAAAGACTGGAGAGATGGCTTAATAGTTAAGGTGCTTGCCTGCAAAGCCAAAGGACCCAGGTTCGATTCCCCAGCACCCAAGTAAGCCAGATGCACAAAGTGGCGCATGTGTCTGCAGTTCCTTTACAGCGGCTGAAGGCCCTGGCATGCCCATTCTCTCTCTATATATATCTGCCTGCTTCTCTCTCTCTTTCTCTGTCAAATAAATAAAATTAAATTTAAAAAAAAAAAAAGAAGGCCAGAGAATACTGGATGTCCTTCTCTATTGCTCACCCCCATGTTTCCTTGAGACAGTCTCACTAAACCTGGAGCTGCCCTCTTTCAGTCAGTCTGACTGTTCAGTGAGCCTCAGCAGCTGGTTCTCTGGTCTCTACTCCCTCCCCACAGGACTGGACTTACAGGCATGTGTGGTCACACCCACCTGTCTACATGGGTACTGGGGAATTGAACTCAGAGGGACTCAGACTCTCCTGCTAGTGCTTTTACACACTGAGCCATCTCCCCAGCCCCCAGTGGTTCTTGTGTCTGTCAGTGGACTGGGTTCCTGGGGTATTCCGTTTTTATTGGTATTTGCTATGTGATAGGCATTATTTGAAATATCTTCACCTGCCATGTCAATCCACAAATCAGTGAGATAGATGTTGCTCCATTTTACTAATAACATGAAGCTCAAAAGTAAAGAACTTGGTAGCACATACCTTTAATCCCAGCACTCAGGAGGCAAAGGTCAAGGATCCCTGTGAGTTCAAGGTCACCCTGAGACTACAGAGTGAATTCCAGGTCAGCCTGGGTTAGAGTGAGGCCCTACCTCGAAAAACAAAAACAAAAACAAAAACAAAAACAAAAACAAAAACAAAAAGTAAAGAACTGTATTGTTACTGATTTTATGAATTTACTAAGACAACCACTTAAGTCTTAGGACCAAAAAACAGACAACAGCTTATTTCTGTGATTTCTAACTATGAAGTCAATGCAAAGTTAAGAGATGTGCCCATTAAACGTTTCAGGAAAGATGATTCTAAAACATGCTTAACTTAAAATATAAAGTGTCAGAATTTAGAATCGTGAGGTTATTAGACTATTCTTTTATTAACAAACTGGCACTGTTTACAAATGAAACAAACTCTTTATACTTTTAACAGAAATGTTTGATATCACACTTGTTTATTTACGTGGCCTAGTGTAAGATACTACATATGTACTTGACTTTGCTGTTAAGACAAAAAGTCTTCACATAATTAACATTTAAAAAATTTTTATTTATTTGAGAGACAGTGATATTTGAGAGAGAGAAAGACACACACACACACACACACACACACACACACACACACAGAATGGGCTTGCCATGGCCTCCAGCCACTGTAAACGAGTTCCAGACACATGCGCCACTTTGTGCATCTGGCTTTATGTGGGTCCTGGGGAATTGAACCTGAACCTGGGTCCTTTGGCTTTGCAGGCAAATGCCTTAACTGCTAAGCCATCTCTTTAGCCCATAATTAACATTTACATAAATTATCAGAATACCTTTACTCTCCTATTTCCAGATACAAAAAAAAAACCCACAAAACTAAAAGCTTTTCTTTATAAGTAAATCAGTCTTTTGAGTTGTTTAAATTGATGCTTTGTATTTGAAGTTTAATTGGGATAAGCTTTTTGGGGGGAAGGGGGTTGATTTTTCAAGGTAGTGTCTCATTTTAGCCCAGGTTGACCTGGAATTCACATGTAGTCTCAGGGTGGCCTTGAACTCATGGCGATCCTCCTACCCTGCCTCCCAAGTACTGGAATTAAAGGTGTGCGCCACCACATCCAGCTCCGGATAAGCTTTTGACTCCTTTTAACAGTTACTTCAAGATACATGGTTATGGTTAGTTGTACATAGTGGCTCATGCCTGTAATCCCAGCACTTGAGGGCACTAAGGTAGGAGGATCTTGGTGATTTGAAGGCCAGCTGGGGTTACAGAGTTCCAGCCAAGTCAGGACTACGTATGCAACTGTATCTCAAGACAACAACCAAAAAACAAAGTACGCGATTACATATATAGACTATTCTAACACAGAAGGCTCAGTGTATATACTTTTAAGTAGTCACAAAAAACTACTGCACATATAGATTTGTCATTAAAGTTTCTAAAACCCCAAAGAGGAATGTTAATGTGAACAAAGGGACCATGAACTTGTCACCCTTGTGAAGATGACAGCTCTATCTCTACATTGCTGCTAAGTGGATAAAAGGAGTGACAATCACTGCTTTGTTTTGTTGGACACAGGTTTTCATGTCGCCTGGGCTGCTCTCAAATTCATTACGGAGCTTAGGGATGGCCTTGAATTGTGCTGGGATCACACTTGGCACTGGAATCAGTTTCTTATGCTAGGCAAAACCCCAGTTCTTCCAGTGTCCAATAAAATGCTGAAGGCTATTAATACACAGTCTTCTCACTAGCAAGAACTGCTTGGCTGTTTATTACTTACATGACCGGTGTTTGTCATGTGTTTTAACCAGGCTCCTTGGAAATCTTCAGTTTTCATTCAATTACCTCACTAGTTAGTCAGAGCCTTGGTAGGAAACCCTGTTCTCTTTTTTCCCTTGTTTGTGATGCCCCCAGTGTGATCTGAGGATTGACTAACAGCCCAGAGAGAGGGTCTGGAGGTGTCATAGAATAGCCTTGGTTTAGTTGTATATGGTAGCACATACCTGAGAAGACTGAGAGTTTGGGGCCAGCCTGTGCTACATGGTGAGACTCTGCCTTAGAACTAAAAAAAAAAAAAAAAGCTGCGTTCTCAAGTTGCCCAGAATTCTATGAATACAGGAAGAGATTGCTGTGCTATGGCTGACTGGAGTCTTGGAGAACATTTATTGATTGATTGATTGATTGATTGATTTAAGTTTTTCGAGATAGGGTTCACTCTAGTCCAGGCTAACCTGGAATTCACTATGTAGTCTCAGGAGGCCTCAAACTCGGTGATTCTCCTACCTCTGCTGGGATTAAAGGTATGCGCCACCACACCCGGCTTGGAGAACATTTAGAAGCACACAGATGGGTGGTCTGAGAAGTTGGTTCAGCAGTTAAAGGCACTTGCTTGCAAAGCTTGCTGGCCTGGGTTCAATTCCCCAGCATCCGCATAAAGCCTGGTGCAAAACGTGGTACATGCACTGGATGTGGTGGCTCATGGCCTTTAATCCCAGCACTCAGAAGGCAGAGGTAGGAGGATCTCTGTGAGGTTGAAGCTAACCTGAAACTATAAAGTTCTAGGTCAGCCTGGGCTAGAGTAAGACCGTACCTCAGGGAAAAAAAAAAAAAAGAAAAGGGGGGGAGCATTTCCCTGCCACGGGCGTGAGGCTGCCGGGACTCTGCACACATGCCATGTGAGTAGTTCCCCTGCTCTGAATGCACATCAGCCAGGGCCCAGTTGAAACCACAGAAGGACTGGTGAGATGAGCAAGAGTGCTGTTTCCATGGCAATCCTGACAGCCTGGGCCAGGGTGATGGAGACAGATCCTGAGGGTACGCAAAACGCATCGAGGCAGAAATCCAGAAGTTGCTGAGAACTCAACACTAAAGTGGACTTAAAACATACTCATTAAGGCTCAGGGAACTTTGTGGAAGAGGAGGTGGAAAGAATTTAAGAGCCACGGAATGGAAGGGAATATCCAGAGGTACTGCACCCCCCCACGCACAAAATGACTGAAAACTAGCAATCCCACTAAGGGGGGGGTGGTCTTCAGTGGCATGGGGGCATGGAGGAAGAAATGATGGTACCAGCCTATGATGTGTCCAAAGTTTCTACTTAATAAAAAAATTAATTTAAAAAAAGGCAGTGAGGAGTTCCTGAGGAGTGCTGTGCTGTGTGGCTTTTGGCTTGTGGCTTTGCTCTCTGTGTTTGGTCCTGTAAAAGCAGGCCAGCTTCCTCTGCCATTATGGAACTTTACCTGAACCTGTAAGCTTCAATAAATATCCCTTCCTCCATAAAAAAATAAAAAAATAAAAATTAAATAAAAATTTTAAAAGGCAGTGACACTTTAAAAAAAAGTGGCGCCGGGCATGGTGGTGCACATCTTTAATCCCAGCCCTCGGGAGGCAAAGGTAGGAGGATCGCCATGAGTTCCAGGCCACCGAGAATACATAGTAAGTTCAGCCTGGGCTAGAGTGAAACCCTAACTCAAAAAAGCAAAACAAACAAACAAAAAGTGGCACAGGCACCTGTGTTCACTTGCAATGCCCCCCCATAAAATTAATTTTTTTTTTAAAAAAAGAAGCACATACCAGGTGTGGTGGCACACGCCTTTAATCCCAGCACTCGGGAGGCAGAGGTAGGAGGATCGCCATGAGTTTGAGGCCACCCTGAAACTACATAGTGAATTTCAGGTCAGCCTGAGCTAAGTAAGACCCTACTTCAAGAAACCAAGACCATATACTGTAAAAGATACCTTGGTAAATTTTTAAAAGTTATTTAATTGTAAGCAGAGGGAGATAGGAGAGACACAAAGAGAATAGGCATGCCAGGGCCGCCAGTCGCTGCAAATGAACTTCAGATGCATGCGCCATTTTGTGCATCTGGGTACTGGGGAATCGAACCAGGGTTGTTAGGCTTTGCAGGCAAGCGCCTTAATCACTGAGCCATCTCTTCAGCCCATCCATCCATTAAGCACTTATATCACACCAGGTCCTGTTTTTTAAGATCTTTTATTTGTTTTTGAGGTAGGGTCTCACTCTAGTCCAGACTAACCTGGAATTCACTATGTAGTCTCAGGGTGGTCTCTTAATTCACCACAATCCTCCTACCTCTGTCTCCCAAATTCGCTGGGATTAAAGGTGTGCGACATCATCCATGCCGGGCTTCCGTTAGGTTCTTTATACACATTGTTAGTTTACTGAACTTTGACAGACACCCTGAGGTAGGTACCTCTTGCTTTTTTTAAAAAGTTGTTTATTTTTATTTATTGAGAATGACAGAGAGAGAAAGAGGCAGACAGAAAGAGAGAGAGAGTGTGAATGGGTGTGCCAGGGCCTCCAGCCCCTGCAAACGAACTCCAGATGCATCTTATGCCATCTTATGCATCTGGCTTATATGGGTCCTGGGAAATTGAGCCTCGAACTGGGGTCCTTAGGCTTCACAGGCAAGTGCTTAACTGCTAAACCATCTCTCCAGCCCCCTCTTGCTTTTTATATGAGATAAAGGCCCAGAGAAGTTCTTGCCTAAGTTGTGCAGCTAAGAAAGGACAGAGCCAGGGTTCCAACCCAGGCAGTCTGTTATCAGAATGCACATTGCTAACACTATGCTGCCTCTGGGTCACCTGACCATGTGACACAGGCAGGGTGCTTTCTCCCTACTTTAGACCTTAGTATCAAAGTGTATGTCATCTAGCAATAACACTGTCAGAAATTTAAAAAATAAAATAGGGGCTGGAGAGATTGCTTAGTGATTAAGGCACTTGCCTGTGAAGCCTAATGACCCATGTTCGACTGTTCAGATCACACACAAACCAGACACAAGGTGAAGCAAGCACGCAAGGTCACACATGCGCACAAGATGGCACATGCATCTGGAGTTCGATTGCAGTGGCTGAAGGCCCTGGTGCGCCAATTCTGTCTCTCTCAAGCTCTGTCTCATGCTCTCTCACTTAAAAAAATGGCTAGTCTGTTGGGCTTGCCTCAAAATAAATAAAATAAAATAAAAAGCATATGCTGACTATCAGGAGTTAGGGATGGTGATGGGGCATGTAAGAAAAACGGTAGCACGAGGGAGGCTTCCCTGTGTTGTTACACAAATCTTCATGTGATTGAACGTAAGCTGCCTGTGTTTGATGTTGTTCTGCAGTTATGTAAGATGTAAGCACTGGGAAACCGAGTGAGCAATACCCAGGACCATGCTGTATTATTTTTGCAACTCCCTGTGAGTCTATAATTCATAATATACTTACCTTTGGAAAGTTCCAAGTCAATTAAAAGCTTGTCCCTTCTTATGATTGACTGACAAGTCACCTTAGGAGCCGGGCGAGAAAAGCACCATGGCTCTGGGTAGGAGAGGGCACAAAGGTCACAGTGCTAGCAGGAGCTGAGCAAAGCCACCAACAGAGTCAAGTGCTTGGCTGACACCACCAAGAGAGCTGAAACCAGATACTTCTATCTGGCAATGGTTCCTGAATGACTAGTTCTCAGCTGTCCAAATAAGAATCAGCGGAGGGCTGGAGAGATGGCTTAGCAGTTAAGGCGCTTGCCTGATACGCCTAAGGACCCATGTTCAACTCTCTAGGTCCCACATAAGCCAGATGCACAAGTGTGCAAGGTCACACATGCGCACAAGGTGGCACACCTTGATTGAGTGGCTGGAGGCCCTGGCATGTCAATTCTCTCTCATAAATTAAAAAAAAAAAAAAGAATCAGTGGAAAGAGAACTACGTGAACACAGACTCCTGCCCACACCTGGAGAGGCTCACTCCCAGAGAAGGGGACTCAGCTGGTCAAGGACAGGGTCTGGGGTTGTTACAGTTACTTTCTCCTTGCTGGGACACACCAGAAGCAGCTTGTGGGAGAAAAGGGTTTATTGATTTCAGGCTGACAGATTCCAGGGGTAGAAGAGGCTGGCTCAAGTCCATGGATCCTTAGCAGACACACCACCAACAGCGAGCAGGGGAACAGCCGGAGCTCAAACTGCTTCTCTCCACACTGGACAACAAACAGGGCTGGTCTACAAGATTGGCCCCCCAGTGACAGCTCCTCCAGCAGTCTGCTGGAGATTTAAGTAGGAAGCTTCATCTTAATCAAAAATACCTGAGTCTTTGGAGCCATACATTCAAACCACCAGAGGGTCTGTACTTAAAAAGCCCTTCTCAAGTTATATAAATTTGAGACCTTTAGGTTCAAGAGCAGCTGATGAACCAGACCTCTGGTAATGTCACTTGGACCAGCCACCAAGCCCTTATGCTCATATGGCTGGAGTGGCTCAGAGGGCCATGACTTATATTCATAGCATCCGAAGCACCTGCATGCTTCCTGTAAGCAAGAAACATCGCACTGAACTGTTTTCTCTCTTGTATCACTCTTACTTACTTATTTACCAAGTTTCTCACAATAGAAATGTAGTTACTAGGCCAGGCATGGTGGCACATGCCTTTAATCCCAGCACTTTGGAGGCAAGTAAGAGGATTTCCATGAGTTCGAGGCCACCTGAGACTACATAGTGAACTCCAGGTCAGCCTGGGCTAGAGTGAGACCCTACCTTGAAACCACCCCCCCCCAAAAAAAATGTAGTTACAAACAAAATAACTATTTTATAAAAGTTTTAGACTCAAAGACCATTGGCTATATTAAAGAATGTTTGAGGCCACAAGAAAAAAAATAATCACCAGTAACATAACCCAGGAACCTATTTGTCTCATGCAGGAAGAATCCAGAGGTACGGAGGGCATGCCAGCTATGTGGCTTTGCAGGTTGGAGCTGACATCTCAGCAGTTCTCCTGGCTTTTCCTTTATGGCCACAAGGTGACAGCTGCAGCTAGCTTGCCTTTGTAGTCCATATGGTAGAAATGGGAAAGGAAAAGGAGGAGGGACCGGGTGCTAGATGAGTCAACCTATAGTGTCTGCCACACACTGTTTAATCAAATCTACAAACAGCTGACAGGATGCAACACAATCATCGGGGGAAACGTGGATATGAAAATCAACTATAAAGACTTCCGCTGTCAGAAATACGACAGACACACGTTGGTCTTTCATTCTCTGTTGGGACTAATTCTAGTTGGTTAAGAACTTCTGTTCCTTCGACACATTGCCTACATGGGAGAGAAAAAAAAAATGTGATCAGTCATACATTTTCACATTTAGCTTACTTTCCCACATGGAGCCCTACCCAGCTATAGCTAGGGTTGTTAGGAATGAAATTAACTTTCATTTGTAAGTATCTGAATCAGCTCTAGATGTGTCTTCTTTCTGTATATACTCCCAGCACCACCATCCAGGCTACATTCCCCTCTGGCCTGGAGGTACCTGCTTCGGCAGCTCGCTGCTGGCTTCCCTGCATTGGTTTTGGCACCATCCATCCTCCCGGCCTCCTATCTCCTTACTGCAGTCAGAGGGAGTCATTGCCAATACAAATCTGATGTCACTTCCCTACTCTAAATCCTTTAATAATTTACATTAGCCTATGATGAAGATCCAAAAGTCCTACTACGGCCCACCAGGGCCTGCTGCCCTGCCTCCCCACGATCCCTCAGGGATGTCTTGGGCAGGCACCCTCTTGCTTTCTGCTCCACCCTCACTGGCTTCTAGGACCAGAGCCCAGTACTCCGTTCCTGCCAAAGCTGTTCCCTTCCCCTCTCCCCACACCCTGGCCTGGTCATCTCCTGGCCTGCCTTCAGCTCTCAGCGCAGTCTTCCCTTCCTCAAGGAAGGTTGCCGAGCCTCCCTGCTTAGGTCAAGCCCCTCCCCACCCCAGGCCCCTACCACCTATGGAGGAGTTCTCAGGGGTAAAAACTTACATTTATGTATTTATATGTTTCTTTGGTTAACTTCTGTTTCTCCACAGAGACCACACTTTGCTCAATTCCTAGCACACCAAATCTGGCACATACTAGACACCCACTGAGCATGACAGAAGGCTGGAGGCCATGCTATTTAGTCTGGACCTAGGCAGATACTTGCTGGCCAGGAGCTAGACTCCCTGAGGAATGGCACTTTCAATTAAGATGGTAGCAAGACACCAAGACAGGCCTAGACACAGGACTACTGCCTTCTACTTGGGCTGGGGCAGTGGCTGAGGGAAGGAAGCAGTTTCTATCATATGAGCCTTGGCAGGCGCGTGGTCAGTCTGCCTCTGGGCTCTGCTTTGCCAATCCATCCAGAAGCTGTGACACAAAGCTATGGAAATGACATCCATCCAGAAGCGCTGTCGTGGGTGCCTTGGAAATGCTCCCTCCCAAGCTCATGTTGAAATGTTATTGTCATTGTGACAGTATTAGGAGACAGCATCTGTAATAAGCAGTGAGGTCATCTGAGCTCTGGTCTCATGAGTAGATCAATGTCATTTTTCTCAAGTCTGAGATAGTGATCTTCATGTGATGACGCAGAGTGAAGTTCCTCACCAGATGCCTGACACCATGCTCTTGGGCCTCCTGGCCTTCCAGTGAACTTCTACTATCTGTGAGCTACTCCATCTGTGGGGTTCTGCTACAGTGTCAGAAAATGAAGGACAGGGCTGGAGAGATGGCTTAGCGGTTAAGCTGCTTGCCTGCAAAGCCAAAGGACCCCTGTTTGATCCTCAGAACCCACGTAAACCAGATGTACAAGGTGGTGCATGCATCTGGAGCTCATTTGCAATGGCTGGAGACCCTGGTGTGCCCATTCTCTCTATCTGCCTCTTTCTCTAACTCTCTCTCAAATAAATACATACATAAATAAAATGTTTAGAAAATGGAGAGATGGTTTAGTGGTTAAGGCGCTTGCCTGCAAAGCCTAAAGACCCAGGTTCAATCTCCAGGTCTCATGTAAGCCAGATGCACATGGTGGCACTTGCATCTGGAGTTCATTTGCAGTGGCTAGAGGTCCTGGCACACCATTCTCACTCTCTCTCTCTCCCTCTCTCTAATAAACTAATTAATAAAAATAAATCTTAAAAAAAAAACCAAGAAAATGGAGGATGGCACAGAGTAGTCCCATGAATTTTGAGACTGACAAGCAGAGGCTAAACATTCTCCACTGAGATAAGTGTTGGGGTACAAACTGAATCTGACCCACCCTGCTTTATGCTGCCCATAATGTTCCAGACAGGACAAAGAAGCCATCTGCCATGACCAGGGACCTACGCCTTGAACAGCAGACTTTGAAGACAGAAGGCAGTAAGACAAGCAAAGCCCAGTTTGTTCTAGAAGTGATAGTATTATGGTCTGGTGACAGCTCAGCTAAGCTACCAAGCTACAATTTAGTTCCAAATTTACATCTCCAACTCTGACGCACTTGAGCATCACTGAGATGGTGCCAGCTGGCTGTCCATAGGTGTCTTTGACATTTTTAAAAAAATACTTTTTATTTATTTGCAGGCAGAGAGAAAAAAGAGACAGAATGAAAATGGGCATGCCAGGGCCTCCAGCTGTTGCAAATGAACTCCAGATGCACACACTACTTCATGCATCTGGCTTTATGTGGGTACTGGGGAATCAAATCTGGGTCATTAGGCTTTGCAGGCAAGTGCCTTAACTGCTGAGTAATATCTCCAGCCCTGTCTTTTATATTTTCAAGCGTGTGTGTGTGTGTGTGTGTGTGTGTGTGTTCAAGTATGAGAATGTGGGCACATGCAGCACTTGTGTGGAGGTCAGAGAACACTGGGGTTTTCTTGTTGTTTGCCACTACAGTCGCCAGGGTAACTACCCCACAAGCTTTAGGAGTCTCTTTTGTCTCTGTGTCCCTTCTCTCTGTAGGTGTGCTGGGGTTACAGCTGCTCACATTATGTGGACTCTGGGGACCTGAACTTTAGTCCTCAGGCGGCAAGTGCTTTCCCCACTGAGCCATCTCACCACTCCCTGCCCTATAGATATCTTAATATCATATGCAACTAGTCGAGCCTGAGATTCTGAGCTTCTCCAATTCCTCCTCCTTATGAAGTTCTCTCTTCTTCTCTTCCTTCCCTCTCTCCGAATGGTACTGCTCCAGTTCCTAGTCCGTGGGCGTTACTGTAGGCACATGACAAGTAGACACATCTCTCTCTTGCTCCACAGGGCCTCGCCAATCGTTCCTTATTCTTCCTAAAAGTGATGTGACCCACTGTGGGTTCCTTCTTCTTCTACCTGACTAACTTCTACCTTACTTTCCCCACCCGGCTCACCTGCTCACGAAGCTTTCATGGTTTTTCCCGCCTTACGACGCTTTGAAGATGAAACTAACTGCTCCTGCCATTATCTCCAACACACACTTTCCTCCCGCTTCTACCATACGTGTGCAAGAATGAAGATCTTAGAAGCTGACATTCTGATCCTTTCCCTATGAAGCTGCTGGGTGATCCTGTGCTTTGTGGGTTGCTGTGGTCTCCCCGGCAGGTACTCCCAGCATCATCTATCTACAGAAACTGGAACTTGGAAAGATGGCCTGTCTCAGGTAGACAGGAGGCTTTTGTATCTCTGGGCTTTGCTAACCACACGCTGAGAGGTGCCAGGGAAGAGGCAGCCCCATGCCTGAGGAGGAGGGTGTTCCTAAGGGAGGATCGTTCCTCTAGTCTAACTAGATGATCTTGTTACCGATTTTGTTAGTACCTTTCTGCGTCTCCCTTAGAGTTCTGAAAGGAAACTGGCCTGGAGAGTTCGGGATAAATTGAGACTGTACTTCAGCTGGAGCAATCAAAAGGTCACAGTGCCTCCCTGAGGCCAGAGTGGGGATGACAACAAAAATTGGTATTTCCCTGACAAGGAATCATTGCAAGACCAAACACTTACTACACAGGTATTCTATAAGGATCTATGTTGCTTTTATAAAGAAATTGGGGAGTGTTGTCTTACTCCTGCCTCAAACATTCCCAATGCACCCTTTACAGAACTTGTACAGCCCATGTCTCGTCATACAGCTGCTGCTTTTTCTTGGAGTCTGCTCTCCTGCTTACCCTAAGTTCCCTCCAGAGCAGGCATTGTGTCTTGTCACCCTTTCCCACGCAAAGCACCAGGACTGGCAGCCTGCAGGTGCCTACTCAAATTCTGGTGGAACGAATCAAGAAGAGAACAGAAGTGACAGCTGACAAAAAAAAAAAAAAAAAAAGAGGAATGCCATACTGGACTGGGAGGCATATGTGTCTGCAGAAGGGAGTGGTGATGAAGGCATTGAAACTTCTACAGAAGTCATGTTTGTGTTTGGTTGAGAAAGATGACTTTAATGAGAATCAAAGGGTCACCATACAGTTGGTTGAAGGCGTACAGGCTGTAAGCAAGATGACAGAGCAAATGATCTAAGAAAAGGTGAGTTGTTTGGATTTAAAATTAACTCAAGAATGTATTTTCACCAGCATGGTGGTATATGCCTATAGTACCAGCACTTAGAAGCTCAAGAAACTAAGGGACAGAGGCAGAAGGATCACTTTAAGTTCAAGGCCAGTCCAGACTGCAAAGTGAGACCCTTCCTCTAAAAACAAAAAAGAATGTGTTTTCAAAACCAGAATAGTTTATTTTATAAGGGGAAATAGAAGACAACTCGTTATTTGAATTTCTGAATCTAAGAGTGCAAAGTCATCTTTTTAGTAATCTTCTGGAAGAAAATATACTTCCTATTTTATCACAGAAGTTTTACACTAAAAGAATCATTGTGGACAAAATGAACAGTGACGTGAAAATCCTTCCATGAGCCAAAGAGTCCATGAATATCCCTATGCAAGGGCTGAAATAATCTAATACCTATTCATCACATCAGGCAAGACTGTCAGCTCCCCTCATATTCACTTCAGTGATGAAGTAGAGAACGGAACCACTGGAATGATAAAAAGTATACCCATCACCCATTTTGGGTCCACATGCTAATTAGCATCTTGCTAATGTGCTAATAATAATTATCTGAGAGATTTCCATTTTTAAAATTATTCACTCAGTAAAAATGTACATGTAACATTGATAGTTTTCATCCATTTCTACACAATGCTCATAGACAAGTAAAATGGCCATACCTCATCACTTCTGAGTGTAATTATATCTACATTACTACATGATAGGGAATGATTCATAGTAATGAAGAACTGATGGGCTGAGGAGATGGCTCAGCAGCTAGAGGCACTTTCTTGCAAAGTATGCTGGCCCATGTTTGATTCTCAGTGCCCACATAAAGCCAGATGTACAAAGTGATGTATACGCCTGCAGTTCATTTGCAGTGGCTGGAGGCCCTGGCATGCCCATCCTCCGTCTCTCTTGCCTCACAAATAAATAAATAATTTTGGGTTTTTTTTTTCGGGGTAGGGTATCATTCTAGCCCAGGCTGACCTGGAATTCACTCTGTACTCTCAGGATGGCCTTGAACTCATAGCAGTTCTCCTACCTCTGCCTCCCAAGTGCTAGGATTAAAAGTTTTTTTCTCACTCTAGCTCAAGCTCAGGCTGACCTGTAATTCACTCTGTACTCTCAGGGTGACCTTGAACTCATGGCGATCCTCCTACCTCTGCCTCCCGAGTGCTGATATTAAAGGCGTGTGCCACCATGCCTGGCTTTATTATCCATTCTTTAAAAAATATTTTTAGGCCTGGTGTGGTGGCGCATGCCTTTAATCCCAGCACTCGGGAGGCAGAGGTAGGAGGATTGCCGTGAGTTTGAGGCCACCCTAAGAGACTACATAGTGAATTCCAGGTCGTCTGGGGCAGAGTGAGACTCTACCTTGAAAAACAAACAAACAACAACAACAACAAAAGAATTGATAATAATCTGAGGCTAAAGATGATAGTTGGAAGGTGGTAGGAAGGTAGGTAGATGGACAGATGGATGTATAGAGAGCTATTACCATGGCTGCATGTCTCTAGTTTCTGTATTTTTATGGATAGCAAGTTTATTATGAAATATTTATTGCTAAATATGCCTATATTTGTATTATTTCTGCTCTTAATCTGTTTTTGACTTCTCATGCCATTTTTAATTTTAGAGTGAGTATGAGAGACAGAGAGGAGAGATAGAGAATTGGCACACCAGGGCTTCAGCCACTACATTGAACTCCAGATATTTGCACCACCTAGTGGGCATGTGTGACCTTGCACTTGCCTCACCTTGGTGTGTCTGGCTAACGTGGGATCTGGAGAGTCAAACACGGATCCTTGAGCTTCGCAGGCAAGTGCCTCAGCCACTAAGCCATCTCTCCAGTCCCCACGCAATTTTTATGTGATATTTTATTTGCACTATACAAACAAACCTATAACATACATACCCAAAAGCCACATATTTTCTATCCATATAGGGAGTGGATTGCAGTGTGATATAGAATTGTGACCCATTGGTGTGATGGCCTTTGTTGACCATTCCAAGGACTCCTCTTTTGTTATGAGGAACTGAAAAATTCTCATCTAGAAAGACAACAATCAATAGTCATTAAAGTATTCGTACTATTTCAATCAATTGTAACATACAAGGAGCAAACAGAATCTTGGTGATAGACTCAATCATACATATTAACACTCTATTTGTTTCATATTACTCCCAAACAGTCAAGTAATATTTAAGAGAGATAATTTGTAAAATCATATTAGAACTAGTTGAGCATTTAGCTCTTGTCAAAGAGGGACTCATGGTGTTTACCCAGGAGAGACTTATGGGGTAGTGACCCAAAAACAGTTTGTATTGAGCAATCCCACAGGGTGAACTCTGACTGGAGGTGTGCACAGCTGAAAAGGGTGCTTGTCTTTTATTAGGGAAAGTACATCTGCTTATTGTCAAGGTTATAGGTAAAAATTCAAGCTGGAGGTAACCAATTAGGGCTTAAAGAGAGCACATCTGGGTTTCATTTATAAAGGCTAATAACCAAAGGAGTTCAAACATGAGAGTCTTGAACTTATCCTATGTAGGGAAAGAACAAAGAGGAGTTAAGAGTTAGGGGTTGCTGAGCCCACGTGTGGAGGTGGCAGAGTCTATTGGTAAGGTGGCTGACATGTCAGCTTTGAAAGAAAACAAAGCAGAGAATATTTGCAGACAGCATATGTAAAATAATGCAATGTACCAACTGCTGAGAATTAGTACCATGTCAGTGTGGAATGGGTTAGAAATTCAACTCTGAATCCCAACATGCTCTAGTGTATCTTATCTATAGCTAAAAACTGATGTTTTCAGAAAATAATGCAAAAGGAGGTATATGTTATCTTTATGAACTTATTCATGTTTTGGCACTAGTATTTTAGTCAAACTGCTCATGGTAGCATTATAAACACCTGCTCTTCAAGTCTTTTGTAGGTCTGCCCCTCCCTCCACAGCATCTTACATAGAGCTCTATGGATGTCCTTGTATAGGGTTAATCATTGGTTGTAAGTTTCATATGGCATTTCCTGTGCTGTGTGCAAACACAGGGCTCCTGTCTCATTGTAGCTTTAGTTTCAAGTTTCTTAGCCTATCAATTGGCTTAGATATATGGTCCTAAACTCTGATGATAAAGACATTAATTTCTACTTATTTTTACTAACCTTCAAATAAGTTTTAATCTCAAGCTTATGGACTGACTGACATTTTGTGGAGATCGTTTTGGTGTGTGTGGCTGTAGAAATATGAAGCTGAAAGTGGAAAGAACTGTGCAGTGGCTATCAGGCTACCATTTTCAGCATTGATTGTGATGGTTCAGCTTCATTATCAGCTATACATTGTTTAGAATCACCATTCTAACATACTTCTGGGTATGTCTATGAGGGTGTTTCCAAAAAGGTTTAACTGGGGCTTAAGAGATGGCTCAGTGGTTTAGGTGCTTGCCTGCAAAGCCTAATAACCCTGGTTTGATTCCCCAGTGCCCATGTAAAGCCAGATGCATAAAGTGGCACATGCGTATGGAGTCTGTTTCCAGCAGCTAGAGGTCCCGGTGCTATCTCTCTCTGTCTCTCTCTCTCCCTTTCTCTCTCTCTTGAAATAAAGTTTTTTGTTTTTTTTTTAAGTTTAACTGAGAAGGGAAGACCTGTCCTGAATCTGAACAGCACCATCCCATAGACCGAATCACACAGAAAGGGAGCTGAGCACAGCATTCATCTCTCTGCTTCCTGACTGAGGACAAAATGCGACCAGCTGCCTCATCCTTTTACCGCCAGGCCTGCTCCTCCGCAATGGCCTGCACTCTGTTCATCATGGTACTGTGATGCAAAATAAATCTTTCCTTCCTTAAGTTGCTTGTCCAAGTATTTTGTCATCATAGTGAGAAAACTAATATAGCCTCCAAGTTCAAGTGCACTGAAAGAAGAGATGTATGAGAAATTCAATAAAAGTTTTCACTCAATCACCTTATGAAGTTCTGCCCTGGGGTTTTAGCTCAGAAGTAAGAGTACCTGCCTAGCATGAATAAGGCTCTAGGTTCAAAGCCCAGCATGGCTAAATAAAAGAGACAGGTAGACAGTTTAGTCTTGCTGGGAGTGGTGGCGCACTCCTTTAATCCCAGCACTCAGGAGGCAGAGGTAGGAGGATTGCCATGAGTTCGAGGCCACCCTGAGAATACATAGTGAATTCCCAGGTCAGCCTGGGCCAGAGTGAGACCCTACCTTGAAAAACCAAAAAAAAAAAAAAGACAGGTAGACAGTTTAGTCTTTTGGTACAGATCTATAATCCCAAGTATTTGAGAAGTTGAGGTAAAAGTATTATAAATTCACTGCTGAGCCATCTTTCTAGTTCCTCTTATTACTT
Source organism: Orientallactaga sibirica (assembly GCA_036365145.1). NCBI lineage: Eukaryota > Metazoa > Chordata > Mammalia > Rodentia > Dipodidae > Orientallactaga > Orientallactaga sibirica. The sequence goes on from JAEOAD010000020.1 coordinate 26,331,590, forward strand.
TTAAGTTTCAAATAACTTAAATAACTTGAATATTTGAAATTAAACCAGGAAGTCATATTGGTGTACTTGTTACTTTCAGTTTGCTGTGGTGGTCTAAATGTACAATGTCCCCAGCTGGTGACAACTGGGAAAGTTGTGGCGCTTTGGGGAGCTGGAGCTGTGCTGTGTGACACAGGATGGCCTTGAGCTTGTAATCCTCCTGCTTCGGTGCCTATCCTCCCCCACCAGGCGTTCTGGGATTATAGGCATGCACAGCTATGCTTGGCATTGTGGGTATTTTAAGGAGCTCTGGTTCTTAATTCTGCATCATGTGGAAAGAAGGCCCAATGAGAGAGAAGCAGAGGAAAGCCTGTTGTCCGCTGTGGGTGAAAGGAGGTAGGGACCCAGCTTTTAGAGCGCCTCCTCTTTCCCTCTGGAACACTACTGAATGCCTTACCCTGTCCTACAGGAGTTCCTGAGTACACTGCCGCTGGGGCTACCAGCAGGACAACAAGGCCTGTACTGGCACGAGATCCCATTGTAGTAGAAGGAGGGGATCATCAGTGGAGGTACAGGGGTACCTAGAGGACTAAGCAAGAAAATGATCAAAGGCATCAGCCTTTGCCAAAGCCCAGTTCTCATAGAGGCTGTGCCTCCAAGCACTAACGACTTGGGCAAATCTAATAATGGACAAAGGCCAATAACTAAGTAGGCCAGGAGACCTTCCAGAAAGGTCTTTTCTCCATCTGCCTAACCTTCCTTGTGGTACTGGCCCTGATAGTCCCAGGCAACTATTCTTTCTTTTCCCACAGCATTCAGTTTGCGGTATCATGGCTGCTGGCAGGCACTTGCAGTCTATCTGTTCAATCGGCTGTCTGTGTGAACACATGAATCCTTCAGGGTAGGAACTCGGTCCTCTGGTCTTTGTTTCCTCAGATCCCAGCCCTGGGCAGACAGCTAGCCAGGAGTTGAATGTATGCACGGATGAATGGTGTCAATTACATGTTTTCCTCTGATAAAGCTGTCTTTCTGCCTAAATTCAGAAGGAAACTGGCCATTATTTTTTCCTTCACTTTGACCATTGATTCACTCAGATTTTCTTACCTTTTCTCACTATTAAAATACAGGGGGAAAAGTCACAGAAAACTAATGTTTGGTTATAGAGTTATTATAAGGCAAACACTCTTTTCACTACAACTCCAGCCAAGAAAAAACTTTGTCAAAGTTCCTTATTTAAGCCCCTCTCTCACTCAAAGTAACCATTCCCAGGCTATTCACTGTAATTGTGGGCATAATGTTTCCTTATACAGAAGTTTTTATCATCCAATCTGCACCCATAGGCACTAGAGTTTATTCGTTCCCATTTTGAAAGGCTCACCAGGCTGGGATAAAGCTCAGTGGTAAAGTGCTTACGTAACATGCCCAAGACCCAGAGTTTAATCTCCAGCACCGCAAAACAAAACGAAAAAAAACCTCGTTATTCCTTTTAAATCTCTTTTTAATTTTTTTGTTTTTTTCAAGGTAGAGTCTTGCTTTATCCCAGGCATTGTGGCGCACACCTTTAATTCCAGCACTTGGGAGACAGGGGTAGGAAGATCTCCGTGAGTTTGAGGCCACCCTGAGACTACATAGTGAATTCTAGGTCAGCCTGGGCTAGAGTGAGACCCTTCCTTGAAAAACCAAAACAAACAAACAATACTGTACTTATTTGTGAGCAGAGAGAGAAAGAAGAGCAAGTATGGGCGCACCAGGGCCTCTTGCTGCTGCAAACGAACTCCAGATACATGCACCACTTTGTGCATCTGGCTTTTTGTGGGTACCGTACTGGGGAATTGAACCTGGGCCAACAGACTTTTAAATGCAAGTGCTTTTAACCACTGAACCATCTCCATCTCCCCAGCCCCCCTAAGTCTTTCTCTCTCTTTTTAAAATTATTTTATTTATTTTTGGAGAGAGACACACAGTGAGAGAGAGAGAAGGAGACAGATAGAGATGGGCATGCCAGCAGCCTCTCAGCTACTGCAAACGAAATCCAGATGTGTCCGCCCCCCTGTGGGCAAGTGCGGCATTGTGTCCTTGCATCACTTTGCATCTGGCTAAACGTGGGACCTGGAGATTGGAACTGGGTTCTTGGGCTTAGCAGGCAGGCGCCTTAACTGCTAAGCCATCTCTCCAACCCTTTTTTTTTTTTTTTTTGAGGTAGGGTTTTAACTCTAGCTCAGGCTGACCTAGAATTTACTAATTAGTCTCAGGGTGGCCTTGAACTCATGGTGGCCTTTGCATCTGGACTGCTGGGATTAAAGGCATGCACCACCACGCCAGGCCCTTTAAGTCTCTGTTAACATAGATTCTACCTCAGTGCCTGCTGCTTTCCCTACACTGCGTCTATTAATGAATCTGAGCTCTGTAACTGCTAGAATGCCTCCAGTTTGCCTATTGCACATGGTGCTACTCAATATTGCTATAATTTGGACCTGAACTATCCCCAAAGGCCCATGCGTTGAAGGCCTGGCCCAAACTTAGGGCACTGTTGGGGGGTGCTGGAACCTTTAATAGATACTAGTTTGAGGAAGTAGGTCTCCTCCCCACCTCCAACAACTGCAAATGAACTCCAGATGCATGTGCCACCTTTTGCATCTGGCTTATGTGGGCACTGGGGAATTGAATCTGGGACTTTAGGCTTTGCAGGCAAGTGCCTTAACCACTGAGCGATCTCTCTAACCCTGTGTTACTGTTTTTTTAACATTACTATCTTGCATTCTGTTTGACACCTCCTTCTGGGTCTTTCTCCTGCCTTTTTCTCTTAACAGTATTGCTTATCATTCAATATCCATGTAATTGTGAAGCTATTTATCCTTGTATGAAAGAGGGAAATTTTTCTTGTGGAATAAAAAGTAAAGCATGTACAAAATAAGAAACAAAAATGATCTTATTTTTAGCTGGGTGTAGTGGCACATGCCTTTAATCCCAGCACTTGGGAGGCAGAGGTAGGAGGATTGCTGTGAGTTCAAGGCCACCCTGACACTACATAGTGAATTCCAGGTCAGCCTGGGCTACAGTGAGACCCTACCTCAAAAAAAACAAAACAAAAAAAATCTTATTCTTAAATGTGATGAACTTTTAAACAAAAGCCTCATTTTTACCATAAGCTGTGTGGTTTATTTCTTTTCTTTTCTTTTTCTGTTTGAGGTAGGGTCTTACTCTAGCTCAGGCTAATCTGGAATTCGTTATGTAGTCTCAGGGTGGCCTTGAACTCACGGCGATCCTCCTACTTCTGCCTCCCAAGTGCTGGGATTAAAGGTGTGCGCCATCATGCCCGGCCGTGTGGTTTCTATTTCATGGCATTGCACAGTGGAGAGAGTTCTTTGGAGCATGTGTCACGTTACAATGGCGCTGACAGGAGCAGGACCTGGAGGCTTAGGCAGACTCACATCCCACTCTTCAGTTGTGCATTTCCTTTCTTTCTTTTTTCTTTTCTTTTCTTTTTTTTTTTTTTTTGGAGAGAGACACAGAGAGAGAGAGAGAAGGAGAGGAAGACAGATAGAGATGGGTATGCCAGCAGCCTCTCAGCTGCTGTGAACGAAATCCAGATGCGTGCACCCCCTTGTGGTCAAGTGCAGCTAAAAGTGGGACTTGGAGATTGGAACTGGTGTTCTTAGGCTTAGGTGGCAGGCGCCTTAACTGCTAAGCCATCTCTCCAGTCCCGGTTGTGCATTTTCAACAGAAGGTACAGCACGTGAAGTGAGGAACAACTGATGAAGCAAGGGCCTAACTGGTGTTTTCATGTGGGCAGTAAAGTTAGCAATATTCTCACTGCTCCATTTCTTTCCATTCATTCTCTGGAATACTTTATTTTTCACTTCTTTGTTTAATTTACTTATTCGTTGTGATTTTTCTTTTTTCTTTTCTTTCTTTCTTTCTTTTTTTTTTTTTTTTTTTTTTTTGAGACAGGGTCTCATTCTAGCCTAGGCTTCCCTCAAACTCACAGGGATCCTCCACCTCAGCCTCTCAAGTTCTGGGATTAAAAGCTACACCATCATGCCTGGCTCAGGAATACAAAGTTGGTCTGGGGGCTGGAGAAATGGCTTAGTGGTTAAGGCATCTGCCTGCAAAGCCAAAGGATCCCGGTTCAATTCTCCAGGTCCCACGTAAGCTAGATGCACATGGTGGTACTGGAGCTCATCTGCAGTGGCTAGAGGTACTGGCGTGCCCATTCTCTCTCTGTCTGCCTCTCTTCTATCTCTCTCTGCTTGTAAATAAATAAATTAATTAATTTTAAAAAAAGTTGGTCTGGGGCTGGAGAGATAGCTTAGCAGGTAAGGCGCTTGCCTGCAAAGCCAAAGGACTCAGGTTTCACTCTCCAGGACCCATGTAAGCCAGATGCACAAGGTGGTGCATGCATCTGGAGTTCATTTCCAGTGGATGCAGGCCCTGGTGTGCCCGTTCTCTCTATCTGCCTCTCTCTCTCTCTCTTTCTCTTTGCCTTACCTATATAATTTGGTATAGGTCACATGGAAAAGGCAGAACAATTGATTCTCTCACTTCCAAGTTAATGAATCCTCCTTTTCCTGTCATTCCTCCAAAGGTAACCAATTAGTACAGTATCCAAGAGGATTTAAAATATTTGTTGGGTTTCAATCAATTGCAGTTAGTATTCTTGTGTGTGTATGCATATTGGCATGCATGTACCATGGTGCATGTGTGGAGGTCAAAGGACAACCTGTTCTAGACTGGATCAAAGTGGTTTCCCCTAACCTTTTTTTTTTTTTTTAATCTAGAGTTTGAATGACATCATATTTTTTTTTGAAGCAAGCCCAACAAACTGGCCTTTTTTTATGCAAGAGAGTGGAAGAGACAGAATAAGAGAGAACTGGCATGCTAGGGCCTCAGCCACCGCAATCGAACTCCAGATGCATGCGCCTCTTATGTGCATGTGCGACTTTGCATACTTGGGTCACTGTGAGTCTGGCTTATGTGGGACCTGAGGGGTCAAACATGAGCCCTTAGGCTTCTCAGGCAAGTGTCTTAACTGCTAAGCCATCTCTACAGACCCATCTTTCTGTTTTTGTTTGTTTGTTTTTGAGGTAAGGACTTGCTCTAGCTAAGACTGACCTGGAATTCACTCTGTAGTCTCAGGGTGGAGTCAAACTCACAGTGATCGTCCTACTTCAGCCTCCCAAGTGCTGGAATCAAAGGCGTATGCCACTACACCCAGCCTGCTATCACCATCTTTTTAAATTTATTTTATTTATTTGAGAAAGAGAGAATGGGAGGGACCAGGGCCTTTAGCCACTGCAAACAAACTGCATACATACATGGCATCTTGTGCATCTGGCTTACGTGGGTCCTGTGGCTTTGCAGGCAAGTGCCTTAACCACTAAGACATTTCTCCAGCCTTGATATCATCATCTTTAACCTTATTTATACTAAATATATTATTACCAACACCAAATATCCAATCCTCTTACATTTGAGTAATCAGCTAATACCTTCAGGGGCCTGGAGAGATGGTTTAGCAGTTGTGCTTGCCTGTGAAGCCTAAGGACCCTGGTTCGAGGCTCCCAGGACTGAGGTCCCCAGGACCCATGTAAGCCAGATGTGCAAAGGGGTGCATGCATCTGCAGTTTGTTTGCAGTGGCTGGAGGCGCTGGTACACCCATTCTCTCTCTCTCTCTCCCTCTTTCTCTCTGTGTCTGTCCATTGCTAATAAATAAATAAAAATAATTTTAAAAAAATAAAGAAAGATACATACCTTCAAATGTTGGTCCATAAATAGACTCTCCATCATCTCCTTTTCCTTCCACTATATCTGAGAAATAACAATAAACAGAATTTTGAGGCAGTCAAAAGTGCTTATGCTTTAAGTGATGATTCTGCTTACACCAGAGTCTACAGCACATTGCCTCATGATTGCTCAGGGAAGCTTCTTTGTGCAGACAGCAGTGACTTCTGGGGACACTCAAGACTCATCAAAGTGGTGCCTGTTGAGGGCTCCGTGCTAAATGAGACATCTACATCATCCCCACGGCTGAGGGATAATTCTGGAAGAGGTGGTAGAAAGAATATGAGTCAAAGGATGGGGAGGAGTGCTTATAATGCTGTCTTGAGAGGAAGTAGCCATTGCATTCAGGACCCGACAGCAGCTGTCCCTACCTGCATGAAACCTGCACAATATTGGGCCCATCAACATTCCATCTTGGATGATAGAGGAAGAAGGATTAACTGGAGAGAAGAAGGGGTGCAGTGGAAGGGGGTAGGGAGGATGGATAAAAGAGGATAGTAGGAGGGGATTATGACCAAAATACATTACGTATGTGTATGAAAATTATCAATAAAAATATTAGAACTTCACTTGAATATTGTAATAATTTTTTACTCTTATAATTTCATTTTGTTATAATTACTCTCTGGAGTAGTAAATCCTAATGTAAAAACCTTGAAATTAAAAAGTATTAATTTAGCCGGGCATGGTGGCACACGCCTTTAATCCTAGCACTCAGGACGCAGAGGTAAGAGGATTGCCATGAGTTCGAGGCCATCCTGAGAACAGAGTGAATTCCAGGTCAGCTTGGGCTAGAGTGAGAACCTACCTTGAAAAACCAAAAAAAAAAAAAAGTATTAACTTGTCATTGTGGTTACCATTTAAAGAGTATTCACATAAATTCTGCTCACTTCATAGCTTATTCCATACTCCACCTTGCTTTTCAGACAAACAGACAGATCAAGCTGAGGGGATAAAATATGACCAGTTCTTTTAAGGATGTAAATAAAAATAGATGCTCTAAAATAACTCACGTTCAAATTTTCATTCCTATGGTTATCTTTGCTGCGGGTGTAGCTCAGTGACAGCGCCTGCCTAGCATATTCAAGGCCCTGGCTTTGACCCTTGGCACTGCAATACCTTACAAGTTCTCTCTCTCTCTCTCTCTCTTTTTTTTTTTTTTTTTTTTGGTTTTTCGAGGCAGGGTCTCACTCTAGCCCAAACTGATCTGGAATTCACTTTGCAGCCCCAGGGCGACCTCGAACTCACGGTGATCCTCCTACCTCTACCTCCCAAGTGCTGGGATTAAAGGTGTGCACCACCACGCCCAGCATGTTTTTAAATGAAATCCCTTAAGCTGTAATGGGGGTGGATCTTTGGGGTGTTTATATGACATGCATATAAAAAAAATTTTTTTTTTTGGTTTTCCAAAGTAGGGTCTCACGCTAGGTCAGGCTGACCTTTAATTTACTATGTAGTCTCATGGTGGCCTCAAACTCACAGCAATCCTCCTACCTTTGCCTCCCAAGTGCTGGGATTAAAGGCATGTGCCACCACACCCAGCTACAAATATTTTTATTTATTTATTTGCAAGAGGGAGAGTGGAAAAGAGGGTGTGCAAAGACCTCTTGCCTTTGCAAACAAGCTCCAGACACATATACCACTTTGTTCATCTGGCTTTATATAGGTAGTGGGGAATCAAACCTGTGCTGGAAAGCTTTGTAAGCAAGTGCCTGTCACCGCTGAGACATCTCCCCAGCTCTGACATGCGTATTTTGGCTTAGGCAATGTTACTACTGTACAAAGACCCCAGCATAAGTTATTTTGTTCCCATTCACAGCTAAAAGGGAAGCAGATTTATCTCTGTACCCCAGTATCCCCATCAATACCACTCTTTAGTCAACCTCCTCCTTTAATATAGGGCTCAATAAATATTTATTAAAGGATTGTGTTATTTCATATTTTATCCAAATATAAGCAATCTGTGGTAGTACAAATGTGAAATTTTTCAATATTTCTTTTTACAGAATCGGATACAGCAGCAAGCAAATGGAGAATTTATTTGGGAAAAAGGGATGATTTGTAAAGCTGGAACAGAAGTTAACTGATGAGCCTTAAGTCTGCAGCCCTACCCAGTGTCATACTGTGGTGGGTGCTGCAATGGCTAGAGGCTAAAACTGCACATGGGAAAGCTGAGGCTCCCTGGCACCACTTCCTTTGAACCCTGGAGTATAATTTGTTCAGGCAAATCTGCCCAGGTCATTCCTCTGTTCCACTTACCTACTTGGCATCCCCTTGCCCCACTTCACTATGCCATGTCCCTTTTCTACTTTTCACTGGACCTTGCTGCTTTTTGAAAACACATTTTTATTTATTTACAATGAGAGAGGGAGAGAGAGAGAGAGTGGGCATGCCAGGGCCTCTAGCCACTGCAAACGAACTCCAAATGCATGTACCACTTTGTGCTACTGGCTTTACATGGGTACTAAGGAATCAAACCTGGGTTGTTGGGCTTTGCAGACAAGCGCCTTAACCACTGAGCCATCTCTTCAGCCCCCAGACCTTGCAGGTTTTATATTGACACTATTTCAGTAACTGTTCACTGTGATTCCTCACAGTCATGACCCACCCTGCCTTATACTGATTTTTTTTTCTATATCTCAGACAATAAATTATGGGATGAAAAGCAAATTAAAATTCAGATGATTTTGATTTAGATATCAATGTTAGTTATTTTCCAGCCCGTTCCCTCATCTGCAGCTGGAAATAGGAGGTTGGGTAAGCCCTTGCTAAGATGGTCTTTGGGTAAAAATTAGACAGATGACAGGGCACAGCAAGGGGATATCTGGAAGAATCGCTGGGCAGAGCACATCTCCCAGTAAAACAAGCAGCAAAAGAGTTCGAGGCCCAAAGATGGCTTGATGCGCTTAGGAACAGCCAGGCACCCTGTGTGGTGCAGTGTACACAAAGGGGAACGGGCAAAGGGTGTGTACTGTGTGGAGCTTATGGGTACCAAAGGGCAAGCAACGGTGCCTGGAAGCACCTGTGTCCCAGCACAAACCACAGTTAGCTCCTGGCTTCCAAATTCTACCCTGCCCTGGGAGAGCGTGATACTCGAAGGAAGAAGTCCATTTCCCGAGCTTGGTGGTTTCACAACCCTTGTCACATCCTACAATATTACTGTGGTCATCCCCCATTTTATGATTAACAAATAGATCCAGAGAAGCTAAGTGGTATATCCTAGGTGGTATAACTTATATATATCAGAGGTTGGGTTTCAATCGAGAAATCTTGTTTTTTTTTTCCTCAACTGCCCTTATCATTGCTGTATCACTGTATGCAAATAGGACTCAAGGCCTGTGTACTTTACCACTTGCAAATTTTACTTCATATAAACAGATGAACAGAAATCCTCAACAAATAACATGGCCGCTGGAGAGATGGTTTAGCGGTTAAGGTGCTTGCTTGCAAAGTCTAAGGACCTAGGTTTGATTCCCCAGTACCCACATAGGCCAGATGCACAAGGTAGCGCATGTGTCTAGAGTTCATTTCCAGTGGCTAGAGACCCTAGTGTACCCATTCTCTCTCTCTCTAATAAAATATTTTTAAAAATATTTAAAGGGGCTAGAGAGATGAATCACCGGTTAAGGTGCTTGTCTGCGAAGCCTAGTGACCCAGGTTCAATTCCCCAGGACCCACATAAGCCAGATGCATTAGATGGCACATGCATCTGAGGTTTGTTTGCAGTGGCTAGAGGTCCTGGCACTCTCTCTCTCTAATAAATAAATAAATAATTTTAAAAATAACATGGCCTACTTTTTCCAAGACTTGCTCTGGGTAAGTCCAAAGACAAAATATACCAGTTGGGCTGGAGAGATGGCTTAGCAGTTAAGTCATTTGCCTGCAAAGCCTAAAGACCCAGGTTCAATTCCTCAGTACCCACATAAGCTAGATGCCAAGTTGGCACGTGTGGCTGGAGTTCATTTGCAGCAGCTAGAGGCCCTGGCATGCCATCTCTCTATCTGCCTCTTACTCTATCTCTCTCTCTCAATCAAATAAATAAATAAAATATTCAAAATGTAGCACTTGCATTCCTAGCTCCCAGGTCACCACTATCTTTAAAATCAGGAGCCCAATGCTGGCTCCCTTAAGGACTGTTTTTATGCTAACAACAAATTGAAAACAATCAAAATGTTAACTAATGGAGAATTCAATTAGATCAGCAATATTATAAAAACAAAACTAAAAGACTCAACAATATTGCATGTTTATTGACATGAAGATAAACATTGCATATTTAAGTAGCAAAACATCTAAGTTAGATAATAGTATGTGTGATATGATTTCATTTTGGAGAGACTGAGAGAAAAACAGCTGCTTTTAATGGGATGCTTGAAATAAAACTATATCCCCTCCATCAGCCTCGAAGTGGTCCAGATCATACTGAAAAAGTTAAACATCAATTTGAGCTTGTGCATGTTATTAAATTTAAGCATTTCCTTCCACATTAAGTTGCGGCCTGGTTAATCATGACAGGACACTTCCTCAGAGCTTCCACAACTGATTTTGCTGCTAACCAGCCTTTACCAGCTGAAAAGCATCAGAAACAGAACCAAAATTCTTATGATGATACTTTCACTGGTAACAATGTAACATCTGTGGTGAGAAATGAATTCTCTTCATTTGTTCTATTTCCAAATCCTTAGCTTTAGTATTTCTTTAAAGCACTGTAATTTTAGCTGTTTTTTTTAGTTGAGCTTTACAATTTTTTTTAAAAACATCACCTTAGGGATGGAGAGATGGCTCAGCAGTTAATGGTGCTTGCTTGCAAGTCCTAATCGCCCAGGTTTGATTCCCCAGTACAATAAAGCTAGACACACATGCATCTAGAGTTCATTGGCAGAAACAAGAGGCTCTGGTACGCCCATTCTCTGTCTCTGTCTCTGTCTTTCTCTCAGCTTACAAATAAATAATAAATAAAATATTTTGAAAAAGAAAGTTACCTTACTCTCCTATTCCACTTTTTAGTTCAGAATGTTCCTGCTAATATAAATTACATTTGCTTAGAGATTTAAAAAACACAAATATCTTAATTCATCATTTCACCATATAAAATATCATTCAAGTATAAGTATTTACAACTAAGAATATTTAATTCTTTATGTATTCTATAAAGGTAAATAAATGAAATTTTTGACATTCTGATTTGATGTTGCAACTAGGTTATATTTAAGGTTTTCAACTCACCTCCTCCTTGTATCCAACCATTCTGTACTACTCGATGAAAAATTGAATCTTTATAATGGAGTCTTATACCTCTTTCAGAAAACCCTGCTTTTCCTGTGCACAAGACCTCAAAATTTTTACATGTTTTGGGACATACATCACAATATAGCTATAAAATAAAGATAAAAGGTTTCGAATGTTAACTATTTAATCATTTATAGAGACCTCCCAACTTATGAAAAAAGCAAAATCCTCTTACCTCAAAAATCAGTCTTCCAATTGGAGTAAGATCAATATTAATGTCCAAGAACACAAAATCATGCTGTTAAAATTAGACGGGTAAAAATAACATAGGTCATCTAATCTTCTAAGACAGTTTCAAAAATGACCAAAATTAAAACAGATAGGCATTTGCAGTTACACAATCTTTACAATAAAATCAACAGATAACTAGGATGCAAAATTAAATGACTGAAAGAAGTTTTTTAGGGGGCTGGAGAGATAACTCAGCTGTTATAGGCACTTGCTTAAAAAGTCTGACTGTCCAGGGTTCAATTCCCCAGTACCCACGTAAAGCCAGATGCACACAATGCTGTACGCATCTGGAGCTCATTTGCAGTGGCAGAAGGCCCTGGAATGCCCATTCTCTCTCTTGTTCTCTTTCTCTCTCTCTTTGTGCTTGCAAAGAAATAAATTTTTAAAGTTTTCTTTTTATTTTACCAAGTCTTTACAATATATATAACATACAGTTTAAAAACTCTTCAGGGCTGGAGAGATGGCTTAGTGATTAAGGCACCTGCCAACAAAGCCAAAGACCCAGGTGTGACTCTCCAGGAACCAAATAAGCCAGATGCACACAGTGGCACATGCACCTCGAGTTCTTTTGCAGTGGCTGGAGGCCTTGGCATGCCCATTCTCCCTCTCCCTCTCTCTCTGTATCTGCCTATTTCTTTCTCACGAATAATAAATAAATGAAATTTTTAGACTCTTCAGTTAGGCAAGCTCTGAATCATGCTGACTTATCATACAGTTCTAGTTCCTGGCATGGCAAACAGCATGGACAGAACAGTGGGCAGCTCCTTGGAGAAAAGACAGACCAAAAATTCTTCCCGATGCTTTTTCTTAACTTAAGGAGGTTTGGGGAAAGAGCCATTGTGTCATGGAGTTAGACACTATGTGTCCTGGATTTTCAGAGACAGTAAAGACCAGCTAGTCAGGGCCAACCCAGACCCCTTTCTGGTGGGAAAACAGGGTCACTGTTTCCAAAGGGCCTGGAAGGGGGCTCCAGATCTCTTCAGCGATACTGGCATGCTCTCACGTGACATTCTTTCAGGTCGGGATGGCTGTTTGTAAGGTCTCGCTTAATCCTATAAAGAGGCATTCAAAGCCAGGAGTAGGGGTTCACATCTGTAATTGAGTCAGGAGAACTTCTGTGAGTTCAAGGCCAGCCTCAGTTACATAGTGAACTCCAGGCCAGCTTGGGCTATAGAGTGAGAACTTGTATCAAAAACGAAAAGGAGGAGAGGGATGAGGGGGAGAAGAGGCATCTTAAAATAGGAACACTCATCTTTGTTGTTGTTGTTGTTGTTGTTTTGTTTTTTGAGATAGAGTCTCACTCTTGCCCAGGCTGACCTGGAATTCACTATGTAGTCTCAGGCTGGCCTGGAACTCACAGTGATCCTCCTACCTCTGCCTCCTGAACTCTGAGATTAAAGGTGTGTGCCACCACACCTGGTTTAGGAACACTAATTTTTTTTGTTTTTGTTTTTTTCAAGGTAGGGTCTTGCTTTATCCCAGGCTGACCTGGAATTCACTGTGCAGCCTCAGGGTGGCCTCAAACTCATGGCGATCCTCCTACCTCTGCCTGCTGAGTGCTGGGATTAAAGGTATGTGCCACCACGCCTGGTTAGGAACACTAGTCTTAATCATGTCAGCTCTCAGGGCCAGAGCACATCTAAAAGAGCTCATTTCCAATCACAGACAACATTCTCATGTATCAAAATGCCACCTTATTTAAGGTGGCACATAGTCAGCCTTCCCTTCTTTTTTTATTTTTATTTTTGGAGACAGACACAGAGAGAGACAGAGAGAGAGGGAGAGGGAGACAGATAGAGAATGGGCGTGCCAGCAGTCTCTCAGCTGCTGTGAACGAAATCCAGATGTGTGCGCCCCCTTGTGGTCAAGTGGGGCATTGTGCCTTTGCTTCACTTTGCATCTGGCTAAACGTGGGACCTGGAGATTGGAACTGGGTTCTTAGGCTTAACAGGCAGGTGCTTTAACCACTAAGCCATCTCTCCAGCCCTTGCCTTCTTTTTAAAGAACATCATACATTTTTTTGTATATAAGTATAGAAGTTGTCAATAATAAAAAAAAATCGACCCATTAAAAAAAAAAAGCAAAAAAAAAAAAAAAAAAAAGAATCTGGGAGACATCAATGCTATCACATTAATGTATCCTATCCCTGTTTTATGTCACTCTGGTCTTTTTACATTTTTCAGTTAAAAATCTTATACTGATTAGAATCAAGCAAAAAAGTATAACTGCCTTATTAATTATAATTACTTTTGTTTGGTTTTATCTTAAGACAGGGTGTCCACCTTATAGTCTAGGTTGATCTGGAATTCACTATGTAGCCCAGCTGGCTTTGAACCTTGTTGTCTTGGCCTCCTGAATGCTGGATAACAGGCATAAACTTCCACGCTCAGCCAATTATAATTCATTTTTTGTGCGCATCTTAGCTTCTGTGCTACAAGTGCTTCCCTATAAAAGAGAAGGCTATCACTAAAGAAAAGGAGCCGCATTATCACAAACCCTGCAGGTTTAAGAGGGAAATGAGAATGAGTAAAATTTGGCATAATTAAACTTTTGGTGGGATGTCTTTTCCTAGCAACACAGGTAACTGCCACATTTGTCTAGTACATTATTCCGTCCTAGAAGTAAACAAAACCCTGGATTTGACTCAGCAAGAGAAGTCCACCCTCAGCAAAACATCTCAGGCTGGAATCTAGGTCCTCCACCCTCAGGGCAGCCCATTAATTCAGCTTTCATTATCCCTAGCACATGGACTATAGCAGCTTTCCAGCTGCCACCTGCCTCGAACTTGCTTGGGCACAGCCCTCTATTCCCCACCCCCAAACAGCAAGGAGGATGATTATGTCAGCTCTTTAAGAAGGACCCTTTTAGCAGGGCGTGGTGGCACACACCTTTAATCTCAGCACTTGGGAGGCAGAGGTAGGAGGATCTCCATGAGTTCAAGGCCACCCTGAGACTTCATAGTGAATTCCAGATCAGCCTGGGCTAGAACCAGACCCTACCCACCCCCCTTCCCCCCAAAAAAACCACCCTTGGGACTGTTCTTCTAGATCAAAACTAACCTTTGGTTCAAAATGGGCAGTAAATCATACCTGGCCTCAGATTTTCTTTAGGGTCTTTTTCCTCCTACTTAATATCTGATTACTCTTCTGATCTTGGCAACAACCCACTGGGTCCAACCTCCATCACCAGAACCCATAAGGATCAGATTCTCCCTCCTTGTAGCCTGTGAGAGACAGGGTATGGGGTATGGCCTAGGTTTGCAGGACAAGTGCTCTTGCCTAGAGCCCTGGAGCACAGCAAAACACAGAAACGTCAAGAAGTCACTCTTGATGGTGGTGGCAGCATAAACCCAGGCCTAGCAGTGCCTAGGGGCAGCATTTAGTCCACACAGTCCCATGGCATGGCTCTGGCCCTGTTTGCCCAGTGTGAGACATCTCTTGCTTCTTACCTGGCTTCCAAAGCTTTTCCTCCAGCTTTCTTGTCACCTGTGAGAAGCAGCGTCATTTCACTACACACCCTTTCTCCCTACTATAGTCACAGAAGCTGGTTGTGTTAGCACCAAGAATCTTGGCTGATCGTTTCCAGTCTCATTTCCCACTAATTCTGGCTTCCTTGTTGTCTATTCCACCAGGAAAATTGATCTACAAATGCTGTAGTTTTGGTTTTGAAGGCACAAGTTGATTAGGGATATAGCAAGTAGAAGTGAAAGAAAAAATGGTAAGTATTAGAGAAAGAATAAAACAACAGCAGAGCCCTGAACAACATGCAGCAGAAAGGACTGGAGTAACTCTGCTGAAAAGTGAAAGAAATAAACAGCAATAGCAGAACGAATTAGAACATCAAATTGGACATCTACCCACAACCAGCAGAAACCACTAGGGAAGCCCCTGAAAAACAGTCAGCTGGTGTCATCGATGGATCAAGGGTCCCCAGGCAGAGCATCCTCTCCTTGGGTGAGGCTTCCAATAAGCTGTTCCCACAACAGGCATTTTTAATACCAGAAGATAAACAATTATGACCTCTGCTCAAGTCTTAAGATTTATGGGCAGGGGGAGGCACCAGGTAGCCTGGGAAGTGGATCATCTTCTAGGTGCCCTCAAGGATATGATGTTTAATGCTTTCAACCCTTGGGTTTGGAACTGGGGGATGAGCTGTACCCCCTTCCCAGAGTCAGCTTTCAATATGTTATACAACAGCACATGACAAGTTACCCATATAACTTATATTACACTGTCCCCAGATACTGCCAAGATACACCATGTACCTCTAGCCTCCTGTTCCTTTGGGGATTAACTATGACCATAAATTCCTCTCCACACCCCGGAGTTTATGGCATTTTCAAAATGTGCTGTTTATTCAACCACTCACTAGCCACCTACTATGTTTTATTCCTGTTGAAGGCAATTAAATGAGAACTCACGAGACAAGGCCTTTGCCTCTGTGCAGCTCAGAGTCTGGCTCACAGTGGACACAGGCCATGGTTTCCCATAGTGGACAATTGTTGCCACAGTAAGGTTCCCAGCAAAATCACAAAGTAGCCTTTTCCTGTCTCCATTGCCATCCTACCTCAGTCTGTCTCTCACCACTGGACCCAGTGCTTCTTATAATCCTTTGACACTGGTAATTACCATAGCCTGCTGAGGCCTGCTCTTGCCAGCTCTGTCATTCTGCAGATCAAATGCATTCCCTGGGAACTGATCATTAATACTAATCCTTCTGAGACTTTTCATGTCGCTATAATAGCTCACACTTGGGTGTTACCAAGTGTTCATTAAGAGGACTGAGTAAATGGTTCAGTTGGTAAAATGCTGGCCACATGAGCATGAGGGCTGGGGTTCGGATCCCTAGCACCCATGTAAAGGCAGGGTGGGCATAGCAACTGCCTGTGATTCCATGTAAGGGAAGCCTCTGTAGCAAGCTGGCAACTTAGACTAGCTGAAGACGAATAAGAGATCTGCCTCAGTAAAATAAAGAGGAAAGCCATCAAGCAGCCTGACATTGCCAGCCTCTAGCCTCCACATGCACACACCCACACCCACACCACACAGACAGACAGACAGACACACACACACACACACACACACACACACACACAAATTAATTAAAACATTTTAGGGCTGGAGAGATGGCTTAGCAGTTAAGGCACTTGCCTGCAAAGCCTAAGGACCCATGTTTGACTCTCCAGATCCCACATTAGCCAGATTCACAAAGGTGAGGCAAGTACAAGGTCACACATGGCTACTAGGTGGTGCAAGTCTGTGGAGTTTGATTGCAGTGGCTGAGGCCCTGGCATGCCAATTCTCTCTCTGTGTGTCTCTATCTCTCTAAAAAAAATTTAGGCTGGGGAGATGGCTCAGTGGCTAAAGTACAATGTAATTGCCATATATACACATACACACACCAAAACAATACAAAAGTTAAAAAATTTATTTCAGCTGGGCATGGTGGCACACACTTTCAATCCCTGCACTCAGGAGACAGAGGTTGGAGGATCATCATGAGTTCAAGGCCAGCCTGAGATTACACAGTGAATCCCAGGTCAACCTGGGATAGAGTAAGACCTTATCTTGAAAAACCAAAAACATATAAATATTTCAATGTTCAGATGAATGAGCAATGGGCTTCATCAGTTGTTTTGTTTGGTGTGGAGAGGGAGTCTTGGCATGCTGTTCATTCCAGCCTTGAAATAATGAATTCAAACAACCTTTCTGCTTCAGACTCCTGAGCAGATTACAGGCACATGCCAAGAGGCTTTATGCTTTGAAATTGATACTTTGTGCAGCTAAGTCTCAAAAAGGAAAAGAAGCATTTGGACAGGGATGTTCTTACTGTGCCACCTGCCTGCTTGCTGTGTGATACATGTCTGTACACGCCCAGCCAAACTTCAAAAAACGCTAATCCTGTCGGGCATGGTGGTATATGTCTTTAATCCCAGCACTTGGAGGCAGAGGTAGGAGGATCACTGTGAGTTTGAGGCCACCCTGAGACTACATAGTGAATTCCAGGACAGCCTGAGCTAGAGTGAGACCCTACCTTTAAAAAAAAAAAAAAAAGAAGTAAAGAAAAAGAAAAAGCTAATCCTCTAAACTAAGCCAGGAGTGGTGACACATGCCTTTAATCCCAGCACGTGGGAGGCAGAGGTAGGAGGATGGCCATGAGTTCGAGGCCACCCTGAGACTACAAAGTGAATTCCAGGTCAGCCTGAGCTACAGGGAGGCCCTACTTCAAAACAAACAAACAAACAAACACGATAATCCTCTAAACTGGATCTCAACAAGGCCATTGGGGGCTTATGTTGATCACTGATGCTGAATCAATGTATTTAAAAATTCTACTATTTTTCTTTAAAAATCAGTATAACTTGCCTTGGTGTCTTTTAAGAATTTTGTAGAATAATCCAAAGTGAGTGCCTCATAGAGAGCGGAGGGCCTGATGTCAACGAAATTCCACACCTTTTGGGCCCATTTCTTCAGATCAAATTCATTACCTAGGAGTTGATTGTTAATAAAACACATCACAAAGGAAGAATACTCCCAGGTTTCACCCTTGAGCTCCTGCAGGAAGTAAAAGGAAAAGGGAGTAATGAAGAAAACAAACTCCTACAAATCAGGGCTGAACTTGCTAACTCTAGGATTAAGGTGTTTTTTTTTTTAATCTTTTTTTAATAAACTTTATTTATTTATTTATTTATTTATTTATTTATTTATTTATTTAAGAGAGAGAAAGAGACAGAGAGAGGAAGAGAAAGAATGGGTGCACCAGGGCCTCCAGCCACTGCAAATGAACTCCAGACGCATGCACCCACTTGTGCATCTGGCTTACATGGGTCCTGGAGAAATTGAACCAGGATCTTTGGCTTTGCAGGCACATGGCTTAACTGCTGAGCCATCTCTCCAGTTCTTTTAAAATCATTTTTTAACTAACTTTTGGAATTCTGCTATCAAAGAGAACATTTTTGAGACTGAAACATTACTGAAAGCACAGAGTAGCTTAAAATGTAACATTTGAAAGGTTACAGTCATCAAAGATGGATGAAAATCTGGTAATAAAAATAATTATGGGGGTGGAGAGATGGCTTAGCAGGTAAGGTGCCTGCCTGAGAAGCCTAAGAACAGCTTGTTCAATCTCCAGGTCCCACATTTAGCCAGACGCAAAAGTGATGCAAGCACACAATGTCACACATGTGCACAGGGGGCACACGTGTCTGGAGTTCATTCACAGTGCCTGAAAAGGCCCTGGTGCACCCATGCCCATTCTCTCTGTCTCTTCCTCTCTCTCTGTGTCACTCTCTGTCTCTCTCAAATAAACAAAAATAATAATTATGTGCATGACATACTTATTATTTTAATATATTTTATTTGTTTATTTATTTGAGAGAGTGAGAGAAAGAGGCAGAGAGAAAGAGAGAGAATGGGCACACCAAGGCCTCCAGCCACTGCAAATGAACCCCAGATGCATGCGCCCCCTTGTACATCTGGCTTATGTGGGTCCTAGAGAATCAAACCGGGATCCTTTGGCTCTGCAGGCAAATGCCAAAACCACTAAGCCATCTCTCCAGCTCCTACTTGTTTTTTCTTATGAGAGCAAGAAAAAGAGAGAGAATATTGGCATGCCAGGGTCTCTAGCCACTGCAATCAATCTCTAGATACCTGTGCCACCTTGTGCATATGCATAACCATGTGCGTCTGGCTTTTGTGGGTTCTGGGGAGTCTAACCTGAGTCCTATGCTTCACAGGCAAGCGCCTTAACTGTTAAGACATCTCTCCAAACAAGCATACTTGTTATAGTAACTTGCAAATAAGATGCCATCTGACTTCATTCCTGAGGCATATTTTACTGTGTGTATTCTTGGAGAGGTGAGGGATTCTGGATAAGACATGGTTTTCTATGCAAAAGAAAAATGAGATCTTTTCCTATTCTTTTATTCTTCTAAACACAGAGGGCCTCAGGCATGAGAAAATGGTTGATTTGTTTTGTTTTCTGGACACGTTTAGCAAATGCCTCCTGAGGGACAGGAGGGATTCCTGGAACACAACCAGAGACAATGAGGAAGAAAACTCACTTTTCCCAACACTAAGTCTTGAGCCCCTTGTAGTGTTAGTGTTTTATTCACTCAGTACTGATGGTCAGTCTCCTAACTCCCCAGTGTGACCAATGAGCAACACTCCCCTAGAGAAGATGTGGCCTGTTTTCACCGAGGGCCAGCCACAGATAACTTCACACAGCCATCCTCAGACTCTGGCAGGCAATCAGATTCCCACATTACTGAGCCTATCTGATTCTTCTGATGGGGAGAGAGAGAGGAAAGGAGAGAGGAAATGCTTGCATTTCTAATGACATTCCAGTAAGTGCTGGTGCTATAACTGGAACTGGAGACCATGGTGCGTGTCACCACAAACACCAGGGGCCAGGACTCAAGTCTTGATGCTGCATTGATTGAGAGAGCCAGTGATCCGGGAAGACAGGATTGACAAGTGACTTTCCCTCTCATCTCCAGCCATCTCCTTCTGGAGGGAATGGGAACAAAGTTGAGTCTTGTTCCTCTGCAGGTGGTTGGCCTTGTCGTTGAGATGCGTGTTGTTGGTACGTCCCTCCTTATCATCTTCTGCATGTCCCCTCACAGTTGTCTCTGTGCAGAGTTCTCATACTCCCAGGGCCACTGCACCTCATATCCCTCCTGAGGTGCCATCTAAGTTAAAGGTTAGCTCAGAACAAACTGTTGCACTGTGAACATGCATATGTTCCTTTCTGCGGTAGGAAGTAAAAATGTGACCTTCTCATATAGAATAAAATGCCCCCACCAGCCCTTCTTCTCGTGAATCAGTGCTGCTGATCTAGAGACCGGGCCTGGAGAAATACTAGTTTGAGCAACAGTTTGCCTCTAACTTGCCAACTTGCTCCATTGCCAGCTCTTGAGGAGATCTAATAAGTATCCTATTGCTGTCTTCCTTTGCCTTACTTCTAGACACAGAATACCCTTGTTTATGGTCACTGGCAACTCACTGATAAACCCCATGTGGCAATAGTGCCTAAAGGGTTCGAACTTATCAGTGGTATATTCTCCTTAACACTTATAGAAGGGATAAATATAACTGTGGACAAGCACATGGAAAAATACCATAGATGACATTTTGTCTGGAGGGCGAAGATGTGACTGTCTTATCTTGGTCTCTGTTATACCTAAGTGAGGAGGCTCCCTGGCTTGCTCAAGATGGCAACCTGGACCTGATGATTTCTAGAACTGTCCATCTCTAAGTCCTAGGATGTTGCTCTTTTTTTTGGAGGGGAGAGACTGGCTTTCCCACGAGCACTGAAACCATGCCTTTAGGGAGGCATTACATTCTAGTGAAGCACAGGCTGGCTGAATCTAATGACACGATTCACTGGGACCAAATCTGAGACTACAGAGTGAATTCCAGGTCAGCCTGGGCTACAGTGAGACCCTACCTCAAAAAAACAAAAAAGGGGGCTGGAGAGATGGCTTAGTAGTTAAGGCGCTTGCTTGCAAAGCCAAAGGACCTCTGTTCAATTCCCCAGGACCCACATAAGCTAGATGCACAATGTGGCGCATGAGTCTGGAGTTCATTTACAGTGGGTGGAGGCCTTGGCACACTCATTATCATTCTCTCTCTCTCATAAATAAATAAATAAATAAATAAATAAATAAATAAATATAAAACATTTTTACAGGGGAGCTAGACAGATTGCCTAGTGGTTAAGGGGCCTGCCTGTGAACCTAAGGACTTACGTTTGATTCTCCAGTACCCACATAAGCCAGATGCACAAGGTAGTGCATGCATCTGGAGTTTGTTTGCATGGCTAGGGGCCCTGGTGTGCCCATCCTCTCTATATATCTGCTTCTTTCTCGCTAAAAAAATAAATAAAATATTTAAACATGTTTGGAAGTGTTCCTTCCATTCCTATTTAAAAAGAGAGAGAGGAAAATCTGATAAATTGATTAAGTTAAGTTTAGGAGACGTAGATAGAGAACTAAACTATAGCTGGCTATTTTCATTTCCCCCAAACAATGCATGGATAATTCAGGCAGAGGCGTGCTTGCCTTCAACACCCCTCATCCTCAGTGGCCCTTACCCTCTTCTTCTCCTGTAGATATTGACTCCATGCAAATTCTTGCAGAGGAACTATTACAGGATCTTCAAATTTAGATGGATAAGTGGTCTTCAAAATCTAGGTTCCAAAACAGAATATTTTAATTCATGTCTCTTTTAACCTCAATCATTTCCCCTAATTTTTATGGGGTTGCCAAGAAGTTTAACACACCACACATCCAGGCCACCCTAGCTGACAGACATTTCTCTGGCCTGCTCCCAGAGGCCCTTCCAAATTGTTCCCCAGTCCACACTGGGACTCCAAGTTTTTTTTTTTTTTTTTTTTTTTTGGCATATATGTGCATGGTATGCGTAGTATGTCTCACCTCTACTGGTCTCCACCTTATTTACTGAGGCACTGAATCCAGGGCTCACCTATTAGACTACAGAGCCAGCTCGTCCAGGGAAATCTTCGTATCTCTGCCTCCCGAGGCGGAATTACAGACACACACCACTATGTGGATGCTGAGGATCTGAACTTGGGTCCTCATGCTTGCATGTGCAGCAAGCACTTTTACCAAGTGACACATCTCACCAGCCTCCTGATCTGTCACCTCTAGAACATTCTAAAAAGCTCTAGCAGGCAAGGCCATGTCTTTGTCTTCCTACATCCCCACCTGTTACCACATCTGCCACACTGCGACTGTGAGGCTTGTGCCCATCACTTTTTGATCTTCTGTGTTCTTTTAGGTCTACTTTTCCCTACATTAAACTGCTAAATGTCAGTGGATCTACAGTTACTTGACTTGCAGCAAAAATTGGTAAATATTACTGTCTTAATTCACTGATTTAAGGAAAATGGCCAAATGGATACTCTTGTCCATGGGGAAACTAGAAGTAAATAATATGTTTAAGTTTAGAGCTGAGGTTTAGTATTGAATATGTTTTGGTAGAATCTTTTTTTTTTTCTGAATCAGAGAAAGTTCTTATGAGTTAGCAATCTTAGGTTTGTTTTTTAAACATTATTTTATCTATTTGACACGGGGGGGGGGCAGATAAAGAGAACGGGTGTGCCAAAGCCTACTGCCACTGCAAACAAACTCCAGATGCATGTGTCACTTTGTGCATCTGGCTTTTTGTGGGTACTGGAGAATCAAACCTGGGTCTTTTGGCTTTGCCAGCAAGAGCTTTAACCACTAAGCCATCTCTCCAGCCCAATCCTACTTTCTGATCTTAGTTTCACTTTGCCTTCCCTCCAAAGCCAGAAGAGGCAGATGAAGCAGTAACAATCAGTCTTTCCTTTTCAGGGTGGGTCTGAGAAGTAAATGGGCCACAGGAAAAGCTGATGGCCCTGGCAGTTCATACTTTCTTTGCTTAGGATGGTGCTTGGAGGCCCTGCATGTTCTGAAAGGGCACAGGCCTGGCATGCTTCATCAGGGGGTGAACATTCCAGAGGGGAGACAGCTGGAACAAGAGCAGTCTGGCCATTTCCTCCTTAGACGATGGTAAACAATAGAACTGTTTCATGATTCCAATGTCTGCGCTCAATTTAAAGCAAATCTGCAGGATGCCTGCTATTTCTGATTCAAGGACTACCTGGAATAAGTCCAACAGTTTTTTCAAATTAAGTACTATCCTACTTTTTATTATTATTATTTCAAGGTAGGGTCTTGCTCTAGCCCAAGCTGATGTGGAATTCACTACGTAGTCTCACGGTAGCCTGGAACTCACAGCGATCCTCCTACCTCTGCCTTCCAAGTGCTGGGAGTAAAGGCATGCGCCACACCTAGCAGTTCTTGTTTTTTAAAATGGTTGTCCTGGGCTGGGGATATGGCTTAATGGTTAATGTGCTTGCCTGCAAAGCCAAAGGACCCAGGTTTGATTCCCCAGAACCCGTGTAACCCAGATGCACAAGGTGGCACATGTGTCTGGAGTTTATTTGCAGTGGCTAGAGGCCCTGGCATACCCATTCTCTCCCCTCCCTGTTCTCCACACACCTGCCTCTTTCTCTCTCAAATAAATAAATTAAATTAAATTAAATTAAACAAACCAAATGCAAATAAAACAACAAATCCAGCACTTTTACTGTTTTACTGGACCTTGCCACAGTCAAAAGAAAGGATTTCTGTTTTAAAATATTTTTATTTATTTATGAGAGAGAAAGAGAAAAATACAGGCACACCAGGGACTCGTGAGGTTGCAAAGACCTAGGTGTGCTTTCATAGACACATACGTGCCTTTGCGCATCTGGCTTTACGTGGGCGCTGGGGACTCAAATCCAGACAGTCAGGCTTTTCAAGTAAATGCCTTTAACCTCTGAGCCATTTCTCCAGGCTCACCGGGCAGGGAGAAAGGATTTCTTAAGATGAATTCTATTTGGCTGCATTTTGTTGTCCAGTAACCTGCTGGGTAATTTGGAAGACATCAACAAAATGATTAGAGTCTGGGGAGGCTTTAAAGAGAAGCTAACCCCAAGAGGGACAGAACTGTGTTTATCAACATTTCATACACTATTTCTTCCTGCCTTCAGGTGGCAGGCATGTTACAGCATGACTGACCTGGTCAATTTTTGTTGTTGTTGTTTATTCAAGTGTTTTCCTTTTGTTTTGTTCTGTCTGTTTATAAAAACACATGTAGATTCTTCAAAGCACTGTGGGCCATTTCTTGAGAAATATGTGAAGCATGTAATTCTTCTGGAATGTAGTAACTGCTACAGAAATTTTAGAGAAAAAAGGACCTTCCAGAATGAGCAGTTCTTGAAAAATCACTTGGGAAAGCTGTTGGTTAAAAAATATCAGCTAGAGCCAGGCGTGGTGGTGCACACCTTTAATCCCAGCATTTAAGAGGCAGAGGTAGGAGGATCACTATGAGTTCAAGGCCACCCTGAGACTACATAGTGAATTACAGGTCAGCCTGAGCTAGAGTGAAACCCTCCCTTGAAAAACAAAAAACAAACAAACAAAAATCAGCTAGGGCTGGAGAGATTGCTTAGCAGTCCTGGCGCTTGTCTGTTAAGGCACATGCCTGTGAAGCCTAAGGACCAGGGTTCGATTCTCCAGGTCCCATGTAAGCCAGCTGCACAAGGGGGCACACGCGTCTGGAGTTCATTTGCAGTGGCTAGAGGCCCTAGCACGCCCATTCTCACTCTCCCTCTCTCTCTTTCCCTCTCTCTGTCTCAAATTAATTAATTAATTAATTAATTAAAAGAAAAAAGAAAAGGGAAAGTCCCTCAGTCAAAAGCTAAGAATTCAATAAACATATTTCGCAGAGAGCATGCTTAACCCATATGTGTATGTGTATATATACAATATATATAATATAATATTATTTATATATATATCAATGCGCTGGTGGAGAGATAGATCAGCGGTTAAAGGCACTACTTGCTTGCAAAGCCTGGCGACTGAGGTCGATTCCTCAGTACCCAAGTAAAGCCAAATGTATAGGGTGGAACACGCATCTGTATTTCGTTTGCAGTGGCAAGAGGCCCTGGAGCGCCCATTCTTTCCCTCCCTCCCTCCCTCCCTCCCTCCCTCCCTCTCTCCCTGCGACTAAATAATAAAAGTTTTTATTAAAAAATGAACGCTCATCTAGATAAGTATAGGGATGGGAATTACCATTTCCCCTTAAGACCTCCTTGCCCAAGTCAAAGGCCCCTCCCGGCGGATCTGCATTTATCCCATCCAGGGGCAGTGGTGGTGGTGGGGGGACATCGGGGTGTTCCGATGGAACGCGCTCAGGCCCTGGGTCCTGGGGTAGAAGCCGTGGTACGGGGCCCGCGGGACGCGCTCGCCACGCGCCCGGGTCAGGGAGCCCAGGAGGCGGGACGCCCTCGGAGTTGTCCGCGGTTACCTCCACGATGGTCTTGGCGATCTGGAAGCTGATGCTTTTGAAAAGGCCCACTACCTTCACCTCCACCAGCCGCTCGGGCTGCCGCTGCGGAGGAAACGGGTTGGGCTTGGGCCCGCAAGGTTGCCGACCAGCCATGTCTGCGCTGCGCGGCGCGGCGCGGAGGGCGGACCGACTGGGGACTCCGCGGTGCACAAACACTGAGCGTTGCCGCGGCAACCGCGCGGCCCCGCCCACAACGCCCGCAGGAGGGCGGGGCGTCGGGCGGGGGCGGGGCGTAGGGGTGGGCGGCGGGGGGCGGGGCCTCTCGTCCACCGGGCGCCTGTTGCTGGAGAAGCCGGGATTCGGGAGCCAGCTGAGGGGACTGCGGGGCTCGCGGCGGCCCGGAAGCAGTCCAAGGGATCGGGGATCCCGGAGTCGCCCACCCGGACACCCTCTGGGGACTGTGTGCCCCCCCCTTGCCCAGGGACCTCGCGCGCCGCCCTGCACGCGCCGGCATTTCGTAACCCATCTCCTTTCCGGGTTGGCGGACTTGCTCGATCTGGGTCAGCCGGACTGTTGTCCCGGTAACGCGGGAGTCGCCCCGGACCTGAGCCGCCTGAGACTGGGGGAACGTTCCCGGGGTCAAGGTCAGCCACCTGTGCGCCCCCCCCCACCCGCCCCTCGGAGCACCTTGGCCATGAAGCCCAACTTCTGCCTGCGTCTGCGGGTCTTCAACCTCAACTGCTGGTGAGTGCGCTCGTCGCCATCCGGTTCCCAACGCACAAACCCGAGGAAGGAAGCAGGCCTTCCTCAGCTGGGCCTTGACCCTATCCTGCGCACCCCTCCCCCCCACGATTGCATCTCGGGGTGCTGGAGGCAGGCTTTGTCCTTCCCTCTCTTAGGGACATCCCCTACGTAAGCAAGCATCGGGCCGACCGCGTGAAGCGCCTGGGAGACTTTCTGAACGTGGAGAGCTTTGACCTGGCCCTACTGGAAGAGGTGAGGTCGGGCTGCATTCGATCCCATGCTGGGAAGGGAGGGCAGCAGGGGGCGCAGGAGGAGTCTGCCCTGGGGAGGGAGGCCTAGCAAGCATCGTTCACCCTTCCCTCAGGTGTGGAGCGAGCAGGATTTTCAGTACCTGAGACAGAAGCTATCGCTCACCTATCCAGCAGCCCACTACTTCAGAAGGTGAGACCCGGAAGCTCTTGACTGCATGCTCCCCACTTCTCCCCGGGTGTGGGAATGGGGGGGGGAGCCTGAAAGATCCCAGCTCTTTGGCCCATTTCAGTCTTGGGAGGGCTGTTGTGTTGAGCTTTGCTCTGGGGCTGATCTCAGCAATCAAGAGAAAAGATGCTGATCAGAGCTGGGAGACAAGAGGTGGGGAGGGGAAGAGGGCTGGGTATTCCCCTCCCTGCCTTTCTGGTTACTAAGCAGGGCTTGGCTTTCAGCGGGATCATTGGCAGTGGCCTGTGTGTCTTCTCCAAGCACCCGGTCCAAGAAATTATCCAGCATGTCTACACCCTGAATGGCTACCCCTATATGGTAAGCCTCCCTCCTCTTCGGCTTACACAAGGTGGAGAAGCCAGCCCTCCCAGGGGCTGGGCAGGAGGATAGCAGTCCCCTGACGTCCTGTCTCCTCTTGCCCACAGATACATCATGGCGACTGGTTCTGTGGGAAGGCTGTGGGGTTGCTGGTGCTCCATCTAAGTGGACTGGTGCTCAATGTCTATGTGACCCATGTGAGTGGAGCCAGCTGAGCTCAGGTGCTGGGACAGGCAGTCCAGTCCTGAGGTGGAGAAGGGCCTCTTTTAACTATGCTCTATCCTAGGGTGAGGTGTGTAAGGGTCAAAAGGTGGCAGTGGGCAAGGTTCACCCATTCTGTGCCAAACACCATGCCAAGTGACAGGTGGGCAGTCCCGTTTTATACAACCCTAGGGCCTCTATCTTACCTACTATCTCATCATCTATCTTGCTTAGCTCCATGCTGAGTACAGCCGACAGAAGGACATCTACCTAGCACACCGTGTGGCCCAAGCTTGGGAACTGGCCCAATTCATCCAGTGTGTGAGCCTGGGCTTGGTAGGGGAAGTGGAATGGGACCCAGGGGCTGAAGGGTGGCCAGGGCTCCACTTAAGAGGGCAGAGATGGTAAGGGAAGAAGAAGTCTTGCCTCACCACCATGGCTTCCCCAGCCATACATCCAAGACTGCGGATGTGGTTTTACTGTGTGGAGACCTCAATATGCATCCTAAAGACTTGGGCTGCTGCCTGCTGAAGGAGTGGACGGGGCTATGTGATGCGTACCTTGAGACCCAGGACTTCCAGGTGAGACCCTCATGGTTTCCTAGCTACTCCCCCATCTCTCTCCATCTCCATACCCCTGAGCATCCTAGCCTCCTGCCCCCCTTGCCCCCCAGGGCTCTGAAGATGGCTGTACCATGGTGCCCAAGAACTGCTACGTTAGCCAACGGGACCTAGGACCATTTCCCCTGGGCATCCGCATTGACTATGTGCTTTATAAGGTCAGACTCCTTCCCCCACATGCCTTTCCCCACTCACTCTTCCTCTGTCACCTGCCTGTGCTGCTCTTTTGTTTAGCTTAACTAGGCTTGGGCCACTGAGAGCTGAAGAATGGGATGCTGGGAGCTGGTTTCCTAGGAGGATGTCCTCTGAGATAAGCTTCTTTCTGCCCTTGCTTTTCCTAGGCAGTTTCTGGGTTCTGCATCAACTGTAAGACTCTCAGAACTACTACAGGCCATGACCCCCACAATGGCACACCCCTCTCTGATCATGAAGCCCTCATGGCTACTTTATATGTGAGGCACAGCCCACCCCAGCAAGACCCCAGCCCTGCCCATGGTGAGTCAACCCTCCCCTTCCTTTGCCCCCTCCACCTCAGGGCAACCCCTCCACTCTGACCCTCTCCTTCCCCACTATCTTTCTTTGTTCTAGGGCCACTAGAAAGGTCATCATTGATCAGCGTGCTAAGGGAGGCCTGGACGGAGCTGGGGTTAGGCATAGCTCAAGCTCGCTGGTGGGCTACGCTTGCTGGCTATGTGACTGGCCTGGGGCTGATTTTCCTAGCCTTACTGTGCATCCTCGCAGCAGGAGAAGGGGCCAGGGAAGTGGCCAGAATGCTCTGGACACCCAACATAGGACTGGTCCTGGGGGCAGGTGCAGTCTACCTGTTCCACATGCAGGAGGCCAAAGGCTTATGTCGGGCCCAGTCCGAGCTCCAGCATGTGCTGGGAAAAGCAAGAGAGACTCAGGAGCTCTGCTCAAAGCCTCAGCTAGCTCCACTCCTGGCAGCAGGAGGACAAGCTGAAGAATAATAAAGTGTGACACTTAAGTGGCTCTGCCTTTTTCTTTGGTGAGGCAGTGATAAGGAGACGTGATTGGCAGTGTGGACCTTAGGACTTCTACCCTCCCAGCACATCCCCATCTCCCATCAGCATCAACTCTGTTTGTGGCAGAAATATTTTTACTATAAACAGTAAGAGCCCTTTCTAGGCCGTCCAGATGAGCAAGGGGGGTGTCTTTCTTATAGGGCATGCAGGCACACAGCTGTCTTCTAGCCCTGGGCCCCCACCCCTGAGGCCAGCTCACTGAGCCTGCGCTCCTCCTGGAAGCGGATGAGGGCATCCCGCTGGTTCACCACATCCAACAGCTTCTTCAGAACCTGGTCCTCAGCCTGCTGGTCGGCAACTGTCTTCAGGGTTTCTGCAGGGAGAAAAGTGAGGCTTGGAGAGCAGGGACCTGGGCAGGGAGACAGGAGAGGGTCAAACGAACTCCAGCCTGAGTGGTTTCTCCAACCTAGGCTTTGCTGCCTTGCCCGCACACTTAGGTTGCCTTACACTGGTGTTGAGCAGTAATGTATTTCGAGGTCAGATTGAAAGGGGAATGGAGCAGGGCGTGGTGGCACACGCCTTTAATCCCAGTACTTGGGAGGCAGAGGTAGGAGGATTGCCATGAGTTCGAGGCCACCCTGAGACTATGTGGTGAATTCCAGGTCAGCCTGGGCTAGAGTGAGACCCTACCTCGAAAAACCAAAAAAAGAAAAAAAGAAAGGGAGTGGAGGTTTGGAAGCCCCATCCTCTGGCTTCCTCCTGACTTGTCTCAGGACTACAAGGGACTAGAGGACTATTGCTTGCTCATGAGAAAGCTCACAGACCTTCCCGGTTCATGTAGCCTCGCAACTCCTGGTCCAGCTGCCACTGCTTCTCCTCCAGGTCGAGCTCCTGCACCCTGTGGAGGGGAGGGATTGCAGAGGCCCAGGATTACAGGGTGCCCCTGGGGCTGGGGCGTGGCCCACTTACTCCTGTCACCCTCTCCATGCCTTACGTGATCATGAGCTCAGCCTCCTCAGCCACCAGGCTATTTTTCTTCTGGACAAGATGCAGCAACTGTTCTAACCAGAATTTCTTTTCCTGCTCTGGGGAGCCTGATAAGGAAGATGGAAGGGAGTGGTCAGTCATGAGACAATCATTACAGGATCAGAGCTGGGGGGCGGGCAAAAGAATCCAGGCAAAGGTGTGTTGTGGGTGAGCGCTGGAGCTGTGTGACATGGCAATCGGGACTGTTCTGGGCCAGAACTTGCTGGGGGCTGAGCATGGATGGTACTAGAAGCCAGAGGAGTATGCCAGCTTATCCCTTCCCCATCTTCACTCACTGCTCTGGCTCCTCAAGGCCAGCTCCAGCTTGGTGCCCTCGGCCTCCAGTTCCCGCAGAGCAGCTTCAATCTCATTTAGTCGTCGCTGGATGGCCTGCAGAAGGAAAGACAAGAAGGCTCTGGAGTGCTCGAGACCTGAGTGCTGGAGAAGCTCTAATCTCAGCCTTACCTCTGACCCCATCACAACTCTGGCCACACCTGGGTCTCACCTGGGCCTTGCAGAACCTCTTCATCTCCTCCTCTTTTGCACGACGCATCAGGGTTCGGCACCACGTTGGGTACTTGGTCATGGTGCCTGAGTTCTTGGACAGAGTCAGCAGGGTCTGTGGGAGGATGGAGCCAGTCAGCCCTGTGGTGAGCAGGAGTAGGGGAACTGGAGGGGCAGAAAAGAGGCTGGACATGGGTAAATTCTGGCAGATGAAATGCAGGCTTTGGGGAAGTAGGAATGGGTAAGAAGGCATTCCAAGAGAAGGGTGCAACCTATTGGCACTGCCATCGTGGAGGCGGAGAGTATATGGCAGATGCCCCCTGGCTTGGGCAGACTAGATGGCCAGGCTTCTGCTTCTCACCTGCTCCAAGTCTGACTCCAGAGGTACCTCTTCCTCTTCTTCTTCCTCACTGGAGGAAGGACTCTCTTCTCCCTGCTCCATGGCCTTGGGAACTGAGTAGATGAGAGAGAAATGGCTTGCGAGTCCCATGGTCTCTTTTTCCATTCCCTAGAATCCTCTTGCAGAAATCCCATAAGTCCCACCCCCACTTTGGGGGGACATTTGTGGGAAGAATGGCTACCTTGCTGTCCCTGGACTGGCATACCCCAGCCCACAAAACTTCCCTCCAGGGCCTGGCGGGCCAAGGCAGAGCAGCTGCGAGGGGGTTTGGGTGGAGCATCTGCATCCAAGTCAGGGGTAAGGGCCAGGGAGGACAACCGCAGGCGTTCTAGGCTGGAGAGGCGGATCAACCGACGGGCGGGCTGGCTGGGGCTTGGGACAGGGCTGGCTGCCTTAGGCAGAGCTGTGGGAGTTGAGGGATCCGATGGCATGCTACTGTCACCTGGTACAGGAATCTCCTGGAAAAGCCATCATGTGTTCTGGTCATTGTTGTCCAGGTTAACCATACTGGGCCAAAGTGGGCCCTGGCACTCATTCACTTAATCCCACTTAGTGGACATTGTTAAGCAATGCTCTGGACCCTGGAGCACAGCTGTAAGTAGAGGACAAGCATCCTTCCTTTGTGGAGCTTAGTCTTGTGGAGGACAGCATCCATTTACTGTTAGCAAAGTCTACTCTCTGCAGTCCAGCTAGGGAGATCCCCTTACACACACACACACACACACACACACACACACACACACACACACAGAGCATTTTTTTTTACCGAGCTCTCAGGGCTTCCATCACGGCTATCTTCTTCGTGGCCCTGCTGGGGCAGATGTTGGAGGCAGTAGAAATGTCCTGGGAAGAGTGGGGTGCAAGGGGCAGAGAGAGGGATCAGGTCAATGTCCAGACACTCAGGATCTACCAGGGAAGGTAGAGGCTACAAGACAGTGGATTTCAGGTGAAGCCACCTAATTCCTTAGAGCCTCACTCCTGGCGCTTTGGAGGAACAGGGAAGGGACCCTCAAGCCTGTGGCCACATCATGTCCAGCATCCCTCTTCCTCACCACTGCCCAAACTCCTCGTCCCCCAGCAAGGGCCAGACCCAAAGTCCTCCCAGCATCTCTCGCGCTCACTCACCATCTCCTGGGTGTTGCCCGTAGCCACCTGGCCACAACGTGGCCTCACAGGTACGGCAGCGGAAGCAGCTCCGGTGGAAGAAGTGGCCATCCACACAGAAGCGTTCCAGGATGTAGAGGTGTTCCCCACAAAGTGTACACACATCCTCTGTACCAACCTGCATGGACCCCAGGACCCAGGGTCACTGGAGCCAAGGCCAGCTGCCAAGCTCTTCCCTTCCCCCGAAACCCTCCTGCTCTGCCCTCTCCAGGGCTCTGCCTATAGACAGGGTCCCGGCTCTCACCTCCTGGTGTTGGGGTGGGGGTGTCAGGGGTACACTGGGCTCAGGAACAGATGGCTGCTCAGTACTTGGAGTCTCAGCCTCAACCTGAGGGAGGTAAGTGCTCAGGCAGTGTCAGCAGGGGAGCAGATTATGTGCAAATGAACAGAAAGGGCTGGAAGCCAAGGGAGTGAGAGTAGGCAGAGAGACCGGAGAGGCTGCTCCAGGACTTGGGGTGGAGGGTAAGACAGGGGATAAGGGACAAGACAGAGGAACAGTACTGGGAAAGGGACCATCCCATCCCTGCCTGCATTCACCTGCAAGCGAAGCTTCTTGGCACCGGAATCCTCCCCATTTTCCTGCAACAAGTTCAATAGCTGTGACCATGAGGGTAAGCCCCAGTTCCCTCTTTCCCCCATTGGAAGTGCCCTCTCCAGCAACTCAGCCCAACCCCTTCCCCCACCCACAGACCTTGGCCCGGGTCCGTTGCAGGGTCCTCTGGAGTTTGCCAAGGAATAGTACTGCGCTGGAGGTCCCCGTAGGGGCTGGCCGGTGGGGCCTGCGGGCAGAGTCCGAACTTGGCATTTGGGTGGCATCAGTGCTCCAGCCCAGGGGAGCCCCACTCCAACCCTCCTGTCCTACCCTCTCCCCTGCCCACATACCCTCCAGGGCACCTGGGCTGTTGGGCATGCTCTTGAAGGCACTGTGGAAGTGGCTGAGGTAGGCGATGAGGCCCAATGGGTCACTGCCTGCCACCACTGCCTGTGCAGACAACACTGGTGTAATGCCCAGCTCATGCTCTGCCACCTTCAGGGCCCAAGCAGTGGCTTCTAGAGCTCCCAAACCCTGAAGCTCTGAGGGTTCCCTGTGGGACATCAGAAGAGAGGACAATGGGAGACAAGAACCTGGTGCCATGGGAGGGACAGAGGAGAAGAGTTAAGAGTTAAGGCCAGGAGGATGCAGGGGACAGATGGGGATGGCAAAGGGAGGTGAGAGCAGAAAGGATGGTTTGCTAACTTTGCCACCACTTTTCTTTCTCTCTGGATGTATGTGGATTTATTTATTTTTGGTTTTTTTTTTTTAATTTATTTATTTGAGAGAGAGAATTATGGGCACACCAGGGCCTCCAGCCATTGCAAACAAACTCCAGACGCATGCGCCCCCTTGAGCATCTGGCTTATGTGGTCCTGGGCAATCGAACCAGGGACCTTTGGCTTTGTAGGCAAATACCTTAACTGCTAAGCCAACTCTCCAGCCCTATTTTTGATATTTTTGAGACAGTGTTGCTATGTAGTCTTAGCAGGCCTAGTTCCAGGTCAGGGTAGCCTTAAACTTGTGGTGATCCCCCTGCCTCTGCTGCAGTTACAGGCATGTACCAACATACTTGACAATCCTTCTACCCTGCCAACATAAACTTTTTGAGGGGGCAGTGTTAGGGATTGGACCCATGGCTTCACTTATGCGAGGCAAGTGCTCTACCACTAAGCTACATCCTGTCTGACATTTCTAACCTCTACTGAATGCATTTGATTATGTCAAAAATCTGCCAGGTTGGCAGGCTGTTATACCACTTCTGGGGGCGGGCAGAAGGTGGAGCTGGGACTCACTGTGCGTGCCAACACCTTCATAGCATCTCCTTACCATGAAGTAGAGGGGAGGGATGGGGCATGTGAGAGAGGTGCAATCTGGTGGGGCCCTGGTGCCACCCCTGACTCACAGCAAGCCAGGCCGCAGGTGGTGCACCAGGGCACACAGCGCTAGCCCATCAGCCCAGGAGGAAGACAGGTCAGTGACATGGACTCCCGGATACCCAGCCGTCTGTTCCTGGCACCAGCGTAGGAGCTCCTCTTGTGTGCCCACTGACCCTGGGAGGAAAGACTGTGCTGTACCCAAGGCCCCTCTGCCCCATACCTGGCACATGGCCTCACTGCCACGTGTGGGCATCTTTATGGGAACTAGGGTGCAGCCTTAAGCTCACATCTAATAGCAGCTAATAGCTAATAGTTTATCCAAACTCTCATTTAAAAGTCCCTTCTTGAGCTGGGCGTGGTGGCGCACACCTTTAATCCCAGCACTCGGGAGGCAGAGGCAGGAGGATCGCAGTGAGTTTGAGGCCACCTGAGACTATATAGTGAATTCCAGGTCAGCCTGGACTAGAGGGAGACTCTATCACAAAAAAAAACAAAAACAAAAACAAAAATCCTTTTTGGCATGAAATTGGACAATGATTAAAGTGCAACCACTATAGACACACAGAAGTCAGAGAGATATATGGCAGAGCAGGCCAGGGAGGCTGACAGAAAAGGCAGTTTGTGGTTTGCACAGCTGGCTGAGACAGCACAGCTGCCCTTCAGCTGGTGCCAGCGGTGGGTCAGTCCGGAGCTACTTCTATGCAGTTGGCACCCAGCTGCTGCTCCACTCCCCAGAGGCCCCACCAAACCACCCCACCAGTGCACGGCCTGCTAACTGGGCCTCACTGGCTGATGGAGGAGGGACTGCTTACCAGTGGTTGTTTTCCCTGCATCTGTCTTGTCACTCTTTCTCTGTACAGGTTCCTTGGCCGCTACATCATATAGGTCTCGTACCTAAGACAGCTCCTCTCAGTCTGGTCAGCTGACCACCCAGCCCCGGGACCCACAGGGAGAGAACAACCTGTGGTAGGTTTGACCCCCCCACCCCATCCCAGGCAGTGGATGAGCTGGGAAGACCTGGCCTAGGGGAAGGAGGCTGACTTAGGAAGCTCAGTGGAGATGCTGGGGTCTGACCTGATTGGGGGTCACAGCTCGGAGGTTCAGGTTGGGGTAGCGAGTGGCTGGGTCCAGCCCATATTGGGCTACATTGCGATGCATGTTTTCCGGGGAGGTTTGTGACAGAAGCTGGTATAGGCTTTCTCTGAGATGGTGATGGGGGCAGGGGCAGCAAAGGGAGAATACCTGTCAATACCCACCCCTCAAAACCTGCCCAGGCCTCCATCCACTCCCCCAGAACTCCCTTCCCTCTTACTGACCCTTGCACCAAATCCTGCCCCTTCTGAGCTAGCTCCCCAACCCAGGCCTTACCGTTCAGCCAGTACCTCTAAGGGCTCAGCACCTTCTGCCCACCGCTTCACCATCCAGGCTGCATCAAAGGCTGCCAAGAACCCCCGGGCCACTCCAGTGCCCAGGGGCCAGAAGGGCTACACAGTCAGAGGAACAGGAAACAGGTTTGTGAGATTGTCCCAGGTCCAGTTATCTAAGATTGTAGAGGGGCTGAGGGGCCCTTCACACCAGGCAGTTTTTCCTCCACCAAGCAGATCTTTATTACTCCCCCATCAGACAGCTTCCTCCCCAACCATGGAACCCAGATGCCTCCTGAAGCGCTCACCTCCACCAGACAGTCCCCCACCAGTCCCAGCAGTAGGCGGGCACCATGCTTTTCTTGCACACGGGCAGAACTCTCTGCCCGCATCATGCTGGTGAAGTCAAAAGCAGCCACGTCAGGCCGCCCACGCGCATCCTGAGCGAATTCTAGCTTCCCGAGCTTGCCATGTGTGGCGAAGTCAGCGGCGGCCCTGGCAAAGCGCTGCAGAGCCTCAGGCACCACATTGGCACTGCCCAGCAGCCGATCAGTGTCCGGCCAGTCCTATATGGCCAACAGATCAGAACCTTTGAGACCTTTGATAGCAATGTCAGTAGGGCCAATCCCATCCCCTTGGGTGTAGAAGATGCACAAGCTGAGGCCCAGAGAAAGGAAGGGGCTGTTCAGAGAACACAGCAGTTGAAAGACCTCCCTCAGCACTTCCTCAGCAACTGGGGTTGCCAGGCTATGCTCTACCATGAAATCCAACATCAATGCTGTCAGACACTTGCCCTGGGCTTGTCAGAACCTCAGCTGGGCCAGCACTTAGAAACAAATACTCATACTTGAGGAGCACTCAGCTGGATCAGTTCACCCCCTTCACGGAAGACACACTGGGTGCTCACAGGAGGCACTCAGCTGGTTCACCCATTCAGGGAAGACACGCTGGGCACTTCCATGCTCTAGCACTGGAAGCAGCAGTAAGCAGGAGGCAAAGAGACAAAACCCTGCCTGCCCGCCTAGAGCTTACGTATAGTACTGTGGCCTGGAGAAAGTTTATGCCAGAATATGAATCCTGCTGCCATGTAAACACAGGGCCCATCACGTCCTGTCAAGCAGGGTGTGGTGGTGCACACCTTTAGTCCCAGCACTCAGAGGATGAGGTAGGAGGATCACTATGAATTTGAGGCCAGCCTGAGCTATAGAATGAGTTCCAGGTCAGCCTGGGGTAGTGTGAGACCCTGCCTCAAAGAAACACACATACACCACCCCCCCCCAAAATTTGTCAAGGTAGACTCAATGCCAGGGCAGAAGCAGCCACACACAGGAACAGGCACTGTCCAGGCCAGCCTCTTCCTGCCTGGGCCCAGGTCTCACCTGGCGCAGGACTCCCAGCCGCAGCAGGCACTGCTTCTTGGCTGTCATCACAAAGTAGTGGGTATCATCCTTGTAGTACACAATGTTCTCCAAATCAATGCCTGAAGGGACAGTATAGGAACAGGAGATGAATGTCACCTCGGAGACTGCTGACCTCTGAGTGTTGGAACCACAGCCTAGTGCACTGAGTGTTCCATGCACAGAGCCCCAGGAGTCCCGGTGGCACAAAGGACTGTTTGCCCTGGCGTGTCTTGGAACAAAGGTGGAGTGGCAGCTGGGAAGCCTGTACCACACAGTCATATAGCAGTGCAAAGCCAAAGTAAACACAGGGCATCCTCTTGAATTCCACTTCCGTTTTTGTTCACATCATCTTTATACCTCAGCCAAAGGAGCACAAAACAAAACACCCAGGCATTTCATGAGAAAGTTCCAGTGGAGTCTTGACTGCTTAGTTCTTTCCCTTTTGCTGCCAAGACTACAAAGATATAAGTGAGGGGTTCCTTGGATTAAGCACAGGTCTGGGAGGGAGAGGTGGGAACCAGCCCACAGTCAGGCAAGGGAAGGGAAAGCCAGCAGGGAGCCAGACCTGTGGCTTTGAGCAGGCTCTGGAAGAATTTCTGGTTATAGATCCGGGCCACACCACTGATCTCTGGCACCTGAGTCTCCTCCACCGTGCGCCCGTTCACAAAGTTGGCTGTGATGCCAATGGCCAGTTTGCCACGCATCTCTCGGATGGTGAAACCTGGTGGTGAGGAGAGGTGGATATGTCAGGGAGACTAGGAATAGCACTTCTAGAAAGGACCAAAGGCATACAAGATACTGGCTCTTTTGAGGAAAGGGACTACTTACCTTCAGGAACGAATTTACCTCCTGCAGCAGAGATGAGAACATCAAATTCATAGTTGGCCAGTTGGACTGGGGGATTGGGCTGGAGCTGGGCACGCCATCCACTTCCTAGGACAGAGGATATGAGAGGCACAGAGGTATGGACGTCAGAGGGGTCCAATGTTGCCAGGTCAAGCCAAAGAAACAGTTGAAATACATGTGTAAAGGATTCTACAGTTTAGAAAGCAGTGACCCAGCCAGGCATGGTGATGCACGCCTTTAATCCCAGAACTTGGGAGGCAGAAGTAGGAGGATCGCCATGAGTATGAGGCCAGTGTGAAACTACATAGTTAATTCCAGGTCAGCCTGGGCTAGAGTGAGACCCTATCTGAAAAGAAACAAAAAATGAGCTGGGGAGATGGCTCAGCAGTTAAGAAGCTTGCTTGCAATGCCTGATGATCTGGGTTGGATTCCCCAGTATCCACGTAGGAGATCCAGATGTACAAAGTGGCACATGCATCTGGAGTTCATTTGCAGCAGCTAGATGCCCTGGTGCCCCTATTTTCTCTCCCCCCTCACCCCGCCCCTCTGTCTCTCTTTCTCTCTGTTTTTGCAAATAAATTTCATCTTCTGGTCAAGATCTCCCATGGGATATTGTCTACAATTAAAGAAGTTGTCAATAAAAATAAATAAATTTTAAAAAATAAAAAAAATTTTTTAAAAAGATCACCTTGGTGGATGGGTACTTCCCAGGAACACAGAAGTACTTACTTACCTTTTCTGGGAGGGGGATGAAGGCCAGTGAAAGTGACACCCCAGTGAATTTCCACCCCTAACAATAATGCCACCTTCAATAGAAGCAGCTGCAGCTGCCGGATACCTGGAGGGGAAGAGGACATTAGGAACAAGGACCTAGGGCTGCCAAGCCTCCCTTAGCTCAGGTGTGTGTGTGGTTAGAGCTGGAGAGGTCTCAACACTGTCTATGGCCATACCACCATGAACATACTTTACCATCTGATCTCAAAAGTCAGCAGCTAAGGACTGGTTAGTATGTGGATGGGAGATGTTCAACTGCCCAATTTTTAGATGAGGGAAGGTCACCTGGCTGAAGTGAATCTTGTCTACCTTTCTTCTTGTCTGGCCCCACTGCCTCCCACTGGCCTGGCTCTAGGACTATGCATGCCTACCCCTGTGGGCTACTATGCAGTTCTTACTGATGTGGTCCAGCGTGCCAGTGCAGAAGCGCCCGTAGAACTTCTTGGCTCCGAGGGCCCGCAGATCATGGATGGTGAAGGGCCAGAGGTGGAGCACATTGTGGCGAGAGAACTTGGTGCGTTTTTCTACCAGCACCACTCGGGCCCCTAGCAGAGCAAGTTCCACAGCTGTGCGAAGTCCACAAGGTCCAGCGCCCACCACCAGGCACTGCAAACACAGGGCAAAACAAGTGTGGGATCTTGTTTTCCTCTTCTGACTTTCCCACTGCCCACACCTGTCCCAAACCCCGTGTATCCACCCACCTTGGTGTTGGCACAGGCTTGGCCTTGCTGGTAGACAGGATGGCTTGCTCGCTTTTCCAGCTTGGCCCACAGCGACTTGGCGCTCCAGTAGTTGAGCTGGGCCTTGATCTTGTGGTACTGGGACAAGCCCCCACCAGGCTCCACACCCAGGGCCCCACAGAGCCCCTGGAAGCTACTCAGAACATCCTGGCATAGCTGGGCCTGCAGGAAGCTCTCAAAGTGGGCATGCGCTGGGTTGGTGGAAGTGGGTGAAGCCATGGAACCCCTCCTGGGGGAGAGGAGGAGCTAGGAAGAGTCTAGTGGCTGTAGAGAGAAAAAAGAGGAGTGAAGGTTGAGAAGGGAGGGAAAAGGAAGGGGGAAGAGCCAGCAGGCTGGTGTCCCCATGGAGTTCAGGGAGTTCCTCCACTGGCTGGGCTCCTGCGCCCAGCCCACTCCCCTGTGAGGTCCTGTCTGTTCCACGGACTATAGTTATCTCTTATCTAGTGAAATTTGCCAAATTAGGCAATGAACAGTCTTGGGCACAGAGAACCCGGGGGAGCCATGCAGAATATC
Organism: Orientallactaga sibirica; assembly: GCA_036365145.1. Taxonomy (NCBI): domain Eukaryota; kingdom Metazoa; phylum Chordata; class Mammalia; order Rodentia; family Dipodidae; genus Orientallactaga; species Orientallactaga sibirica. Next base: position 26,370,739 of record JAEOAD010000020.1, read on the forward strand.
TGTGCACGGAGGGCCGGGGTGGGGGAGTGGGGGATAGTGGCAGGAAGGCCCTGAAAATAGGACTTGGGGGAGTTTCTCAGCCAGCTTCCTGGAGGAAGAGAAAACTGCACACAGCAAGCCATCAAATACCGCAACCGCAGCTGCCTGCCATGCAAACTGCCTCTCATCTCACTCAAGGCCTCAGTGTGTGCTGGGTGTGGAAGCTCAGAGCAAAGTTTCTCCTCCACGTGCTTGCCTCCTGACCCAGAGGGCAACAGTCTACGTAGGTTCCACTTTCCACCACCAAAACTACCTCCACGGACAGACAGAACTGTGGGAGGATGTTGCGACCATCCGCCTATATGACAGATGCCTGAGTCCTCCTGATTCACCGCGGTCAGATCACAGCACTTCCCCTGTGATCTTGTCTTGCTCAAGGGGAGGAGCCGACAAGCTGCAGTGGGGGGGGTCGCCCCTCCCAAGTTCCTTCCACCCCCAAAATGACTCTCGAGCCCCAGTCCCCCAAACCCCCTACCCCAGCGCTGGTGCGGCTCTCCCAGGAATCTTCCCAGACAAGGCTTCCCTTTGTAACCCCTCTCTCCTCCGCTCCAACCTACGTGCAGCTTGAGGGCTGCTGGAGTTTTCTCACGCTGGGGCTGGGGGGGATGGGTTGCCCCTGGGAGAGTTAGGGAGGGTCTGTGCAGCGGGGATGGGGGGGTGGGGGAGCAGGTCCTTGGGGGTGCTGAGCCCTAACCTCCAGCTTCCCCTCCATTGCTGGCAGGCGGGCCTCACCAATGCAGGAGGACAAGGACCCAGAGGGCAACAGTCCCTCTTGGGGTATGAGTTGCAGGGTGTGTGTGTGGGGGGGGGGAGATGATAAGTCTTCCCGAGAGGGGAAGACGCCAGGGACCCAGTGTGAGAATGCCGGGACAAATGATGTGGCAGGAGTGGAGCGGTCAGAGGGAAGGAGGGCTGATCCTTGGGCAGCGGGGCAGGAGACCTTCCCCCTCCTCCCCCTGCACTGAGCCTGGAGGGCAGGACGACCCCGCCGGAGCGGCCAGGCTGGCTTTCCCGGAAGCACTCCCACCCCGCCCGGGCTGCTGGACGCACAGCTGGCGCCGCTGGACGACTTACCGAGCGAGCGGGGCCGGAAGCGGGAGGGTGTCCCGGAGTCCCGGCGGAGGAAGGAAAGGGTGCCGGGGATGCCGGGCGGGACCGGGCGTCGGCGGGAGCGAGGCGCCCAGCGGAGTTGAGCCGCGTCTCATTAGCATCTCATTAGCCCGAGGCCCCCCGGCCCGCCCGGGACAGCCCCAACCACAGCCCCGGCCCCGGCCCGCCCACGCCCGCAGGGAGGGGCCTCAGGGCGTGGCTCTGCAAACATCGGTCCGCCGCCAGGGGACTCGAGGCCCGGGAGCCGGAGGGATCCAGACCAGTGACCCCGAGGACCAGCCGAGGGGACCCCGGTGGTGGCCAGCCACCGCCCCCACCCCCGCCGCATCCAAGCACCGCCGAGCGGGCGCCGGTCTCCGCGAGAAGGTCCACCGAGGGTGGCTCCGGACGGAGGTCTGCGCTCCCTTCACCTCGCCCACCGGGAAATGCACATCCCGGGGTGCCACCGTGGAGCCAGTGATGGGGTCCGCTACCCTGAGACCAGTCTGTCTGCTCCTACACAGTCAGGAACAGCCCGGGTATGCATCATTCCCATCGAGTGCAAAGAACAAGGGGGTGTTTTGTGAGTGCTAGACCTTCACCAAGAAAGGCAGAATGGAGTCCCAGCGCTCGGGAGGCAGAGGTAGGAGGATCGCCTTGAGTTCGAGGCCACCCTGAGACTACACAGTGAATTCCAGGTCAGCCTGCGGTAGAGCGAGACCCTACCTAAAAAAAAAAAAATAAAATAAAAAAATAATAATAATAACAAACAAACAAAAAGAAAGAAAGAAAGAGAGAAAAAAGAAGGAAGGGAGGGAGGGAGGGAGGGAGGGCTGTGTGTGAGAGAGACTAGACTTCCAAGATTCAAGCTCCAGAGTGAAGACTTAGGAAACGGACAGTGTGGAGACCTGAGCGATCTAAATCTTCATGGCTCCTACAAGATAGCAACACCCAACTTGAAGGGACTTGTCCAGAACCATTCAGCTAGCTAACCTCAGTAAAGCATCAGTTCTCATTTATTAAAGGTTCAGCGGCTAAAGGCACTTGCTTGTAGGTTCAGTTCTCCAGGACCCACATAAAGCCAGATGCACAAAGTGGCACATGCGTCTGGAGGGCTTTTGCAGTAGCAGAAGGCCCATACGCGCTCTCTCGCTCTCTCGCTCTCTCGCTCTCTCTCTCTCTCAAATAAACACATTTTTTAAAGAATGAACAATTAAGTCACACTTTGAGTCCCAGTGTTCACAATAGTCCTACTTTACCGAAAAGGACACTGAAGGCCACAGAGGCTCCCAGGCCTGTACAGGTTACAGAGTGAGTGGCAGTGCTCCTATCAGACCCAGTCAGGCTTCAGTCCACCATCCTTGATCCAACAGGACAAACACAGGCTGGTATTATGAGGAAGTTACACTTAAACTAACCACACTCGCCAGAAACACTAACATAACCAGGAAGAAACAGTCACTCTCTTTGAGGTCAGGGTCCAGAAAAGGATGGGGCCTAATGACTGTCCCTTTTGGTTTATTCTCATTTTGCATTTTATCCAGAGACCCTGGGAGACTCAGTAAGACCTCAAGTCACCGTTCTCCGCTGGAGCTGATATGCAGCAGGGATGGGAAGCAAGAGGAAATGCCAGCTTTCTGCCAAGCGAGGCCAGGCAATTCAGCCAGGCCAGGCAATTCAGCCAGGCCACACACTCAGGAAACCGAGGCAGCCTCCCGGCTGGACCCACTCTAACTCTTTGAGTGTGATATAACATTTGGCTTCTAATGAATTCCCAGAATGTCAGACACACCCATATTTAATCACACACTGTAAAAAAAAAAGCTCTAACAGTCCACTATAAATGGGTTCCCAGGCTTTTCATATCACACAGCTCCCTTTCTTTTTACAAGGTGGAAGCTAACTTCTCCAAATTACTGTTTGTGTGCAAAGGCCTGGCAGGGTGGAGCTTGACTTTTCAGTTAGTTGTAGCCAGTCAGGGTTATATGACTTTCTGAACAACAAATAGTAATACTTGTCTTTTAAAGTGATCAACTACAGAACAATGAATTCCTCCATGCTTAAAAACCTGCTGACTTCCAGCCTCTTTTGATGCTAATTAAAAAAACATTCAGCAGAATATCAAGCCGCAGGAACATGGGTCTGGAATCCAGAAGGTCTGGTTGGATGCCAGCACTAGGCCTTGAACCAGCACATTTCCATGTCTTCCTCTCTAAATGGAGGCAGCTTAATGACTCAGCCTCCTCAGCCCATTTCAATTCTGAGGTCTTTACTCAGTGTTGCTGGTTCGAAGAAATGTACAGACCAAAGACTCAAACTAAATCTACTCACAGAACTTCCTCAAGTGGGGGCACGTCTATCAAGGCAAAAAAAGAACTTGTGTTTTTCTCATAAGAGCCTTGAGTCATGACTCTTGTTGCTTTTGAGCATAGAACTAAAAACACTGGCACATCACTCACTAGTTTGTATTGGAACAACAAACGGCCCACAACTGAAGTCGGTTTTGATAGAATTCCATTAAAAGAGTTTTGCAAATAATTGTAACATTTAAAAACCTGAACCAAGCCGGGCGTGGTGGCGCACGCCTTTAATCCCAGCACTCGGGAGGCAGAGGTAGGAGGATCACCATGAGTTCAAGGCCACCCTGAGACTACATAGTGAATTCCAGGTCAGTCTGGGCTAGAGTGAGACCCTACCTCGAAAAACCAAAACAAAACAAAACAAAAAAAAACCTGAACCAGCAAAACAGGATCTCCTTCCCTGTGCCCCAAACTAGGTTCTTGTCTTCCTGGAATGTCTTCCTTAACTTCCTTGCCTCACCTCCCAGCCTCTAAATCTCCTGGGCTTGGAGCCAGAAACTAAATGCCTCACACTGCAGGTGACATGTCTCAGCTATCCTTAACCTGTAGGTAAATCAATGCCTTCCACCAATCAATCCATGGTCCTGGCCTAGGGATATATTAGCTCAGAGAGCAACACATGGAGCCAAAGTATGCTAGAGAGTGTCATGAAAAGTTCATGACGGGGTGGCTTGATTAAGATTAGAGGGTCAGGTAGGGCCTCCCCCGGTTCTGACTGATGAGGCATCATGATTCACTGAGGGCAGACACCTTTCAAGGCTTAGAAGGCCGCTGCCTCCAAGCCCTCAGGCAGAAAGGAGCTGGGTGTGCATTGGGCAACAGCTGGGAAGCCAGCATGGCTGGAAGTGAGAATGGGGAAGAGGCCCAGGAAGAAGCTGGGTTAGGGACTTTCTTCTTGGTGCAGTGGGAAACTGCAGAAAGATTTTAAGCCAAGTGGGACATGATCACATTTGCCTTACTAAATAATGCAGTCGGGCTGGGGAGATGGCTTAACCGTTAAAGTGTTGCCTGCAGAGCCTAAAGACTCAGGTTCGATTCCCCAGTATCCACATAAGCCAGATGCACAAGGTGGAGCATGTGTCTGGAGTTCATCTGCAGGGGCTAGAGGCCCTGGCATGCCCATTCTCTCTATATATCTACCTTTTCCTCTCTCATAAATAGATAATAAATAAATAAAGCAATCTATTCATGTAACATGGCATTCTGTTTGACCCTAAGGGAGGTAGATTACCATCCTCCAATAGAGAAAGGGGTAGGGTAGGGGGTAAGAATCTACCCCTTGGAACCCGTGGTAGTCCAGATGACGCAGTGTACAGTGATGATCTTGAAGTAAAACTGATGTAACCTTGTGATGGATTCCATGGGAGTGTGTGGGGTGGGGCTTGAGGGCTCCCACTAAGAATGCTTAGCCAGGCATGGTGGCGCACACCTTTAATCTCAGCACTTGGGAAGCAGAGGTAGGACGATCACCTTGTTCAAGGCCATGCTGAGACTACATAGTGAGTTCCAGGTCAGCTTGGGCTAGAGTGAGACTCTGCCTCAAAAAAACATTTAAAAAAATGCTCACCTAGCATACATGAAGCCCTGGGCTGGTGGTTGGCTCCCCAGGACTGAATAAACCTAGAATGGTGGTATAGTAATCCCAGCATTTAGGAGACAGAGAAAGGAGGAATAGCAGTTGAAGGAAATACTTGATTGCATAGTGAGTTGGCAGCCAGTCTGGGCTACATGAGACCCTGTCTCAAAACAAAAACAACAGGGCTGGAGAGATGGCTTAGCAGTTAAGGCGCTTGCTGGCAAAGCCAAAGGACTCAGGTTCAATTCCCTGATACCTATGTAAAGTCAGATGCACAAGGTGGTACATGTGTCTGGAATTGGTTTGCAGTGGCCAGAGGCCCTTGTGCACCCATTCTCTCTCTTTATTTGCCTTTTTCTACCTCTCAGGTCAAACAAAGCAGAATCACTCTTTCTTATTAAGAATGAATCTGGGGGCTTTACTCCCACTTATCTTCTCATGGGCAGGAGCTCTCTACACTCTGGGACTTACCCCGTTTCTGCCTGCTCATGGGCAGGCACTCTGGATTCTCTCTTTTCCTTCTCCTAACCCCCCTCATGCCTCTTGGGCATGAGCTCTGTATGACTTCCTTCTCTTAAATTCTATCTATAATATAATAAAATCTATAAACCTTAAATCAAAACAGACTGTATGAATCTGGAAAATTCTTTGTGCTTACTTCCTGCTCTTATCTCCAGCCTTATCCTCTGTATGCCGCTTTTAACAGAAGTCCAAGCGTCCTGCTGCACAGGCTTGACCCAAATCTACCTTAGAAATGGTAAAAGCTAAAGCCACAGGTGGGTCTGGGGTCTTCCACTTTGTTACCAGACTACTTTTGCTCTTCAAACACTTGGATTATTTTTCTTCCAGCAGTCACCTAATCATATAATTATCTGAGGTAATTTTAAAACCCATTTTTGCTTTTGATTTTAATTTAGCCTAATGAAGCTTGCTTTATTTATTTATTTATTTATTTATTTATTTATTTATTTATTTATTTATTTATTTATTATTTAACAAGGATAAAATCAAGTAATATGAACTTGGCCAAATGTGGTGTCTTATGCCTGACATCCCAATACTTGGGAAGTGGAGAAAGGAGGATCAGTTCAAGCCCAGCCTCAACTACATAGTGAGTTCAAGGCCACCGTGGGCTATAAGATACCTTGACTCAAAAACCAACAAAACCCCAAAGAAAACAAACAGAAAAAGTACTAAAATGGACAGGCAAACTAGTCTTTGGTTAATCGTTTCCAAGTATATAAAGTGAGGCTACGGGTATTAAAAATTTAAGGGGAGGTGCTGGGCGTGGTGGCGCATGTCTTTAATCCCAGCACTCGGGAGGCAGAGGTAGGAGGATCACCATGTTCAAGGCCACTCTGAGAATACATAGGTCAGCCTGAGTGAGACCCTACCTCGAAAAAGAAAAAAAAATCAAGGGGTGATCGCTCAGCAGTTAAAGGGCTTGCTTACAAAGGTTTAATTCTCATTATCATCTATTAAATGGGCATAATAATAATGATGTAAAGCCAGATGTGCAAAATGGCACATGTGTCTATAGAGTTTGTTTGCAGTGGCAGGAGGCCCTGGCACACCTATTTTTTCTCTTTCTCTCAAATAAACATTTTTAAAAAGTTGCTCTGAGTAGCTTATAATTTAAAAAAAATTCAAAACAAGTCCATGTTCCAGAACACAGAAATTTCCCTGTACCTCCACACTCAATGTTTTCCTCTTCCTACAATTCACATTAAATGTAATAGCACTTTTTATACTCACGTAAAAAGTTAGATTCCTTGTTAAGGTACCTAAATGTGGTCAAATTCCTGTTTTGTTACAAATGTGTGAAGGAGCTTTAGCTGGAAAGTTCATCTAATGTGGGACATTTCAGGATTTCAGGTGAGAGTCTTTGTTGCTTAATTCTGTGTAAAGACCTTGTAAGTAAGATAAATGTCACAACATCTCAGCTTTGTTAAAGGTCACTCCTTCCTACCTTATATGTAAAAGTCAGGCAAGAGGATTTTTTCCTCCATTCTTATTTACAAAAAAAAAAAAAAAAAGTTTTCATAAGGATTTAGGTTGAAATTTGGAAACTGGGGATAAAAACCTACCTTAATACTTACAAAATAGATCCTAGAGCTGGAAAGATAGCTCAGCTGTTAAGGCACTTGCCTGCAAAGCCAAAGGACCCAGATTTGATTGCCTTGGACCCACATATGCCACATGCACAAGTGTCACATGCATCTGGAGTTCCTTTGCAGCAAATGAAGGCCATTTTCTCTATCTGCTTCTTTCTCTCTCTCAAGTAAATAAAATATTAAAAAATTAACAAAAAAACACCCAGATCCTAGACTTAAAATAAGAAAAGGCTCACTAACAGAGACTTTCAAGTTAGCCAAGATCTTTTCAACTTAGCAGTAATTTTCATTTACTTGGTAACTGATTAACAGTAGTGAAATACTATTATTAAAATATGCCGGGTGTGGTGGTGCACGCCTTTAATCCCCCACTGGGGAGGCAGAGGTAGGAGGATCGCTGTGAGTTCGAGGCCACCCTGAGACTACATAGTGAATTCCAGGTCAGCCTGGGCTAGAGTGAGACCCTAGCTCGAGCAGTCATGCTTGTACCCAGTTCTGGCCTGCCACTTCCTTCATGACCTTGGGTAATGAATCATTTCTTTGGGCCTCACTGTTATCTGTTAAGTGGGCATAATAATAATAATAATAATAATAATAATAATAATAATAGTACTTAACTCATAGGATTGCCATGAAGATTAAGTAAGGCTTGCTTCAAATGGGTTACAGGTGTGACAGCAGTTTCCAGTTAATTGTGCCGTCCCAACACTCCCACCCAAATGGTGAAAACCCTTAGAACCTCAGAGGGGGCTGCATCTGGATTCAGGGGCTTTCACGAGGTATTAAAGTTACAAACTAGGTTATCACAGTGGGGTGATGCAATGAGTGGTGTCCTCACCAAAGGAGGAAGTGTGGACGCAAGACAGGCAGGGGAAGACCACGTGACACAGAGAGAGAAGTCCATCTATAATCCAAGGTGAGAGGCCTCAGAAGAAACCAGCTCTCTGGCCCCTTCATCTCTGATGCAACCTCTGTTGCTGAAGTCCCAGTCCATGGCACTCGTAGCAAAATAACCCATCAGTCATGGCCAGATGGGACTGGGTGCCTTATAAATACTGTAATTTATTTTTTTAAAAGCTTTTTAAAAATATTTTATTTATTTATTTGAGACAGAGACAGAGAGAGAGAAAGAGAATGGGCACACTAGGGCCTCCAGCTACTGCAAACGAACTTCGGATGCATGCATCCCCTTGTGCATCTGGCTTACATGGGTCCTGGAGAGTCAAACCAGGATCCTTTAGCTTTGCAGGCAAACGCCTTAACCGCTAAGCCACCTCTCCAGCCCTGTTTATTTATTTTTAACTGTTTTGGAAGACAGGGCACCACATAGCCAGGCTGGTCTCAGGTTCACTAAGTAGCGGAGGCTGAGCTGGAACTCCTAGTCCTCCTGCTGCACTTCCCAAGTGCTAAGTTACAGGTGTGTTCCACTATGCCTGGCTTATGAACGCTGTTGTTACTGATTTATTTTCCCATTGTTGTGCTTTTCGTTTTGTGCCACTGATGGAAAAGGCTTGAGAATCACTGAGACAAGGTTAAAGACCTATCACTGGCTTTGCTCCTGGCCTGTAGTGGACTCCCTGTGGAGCAGAGACAATACTCCTCCTGTGTGTGGAAACCTGAACTGCAAACATCTCTGAGCTAGCTTCATTCCTCAACAGCATCTAACCTGTTGCCCACAGCATACAGAACACAAGACCCAACTGTAGAAAATAAAGAGGCAGAAAGTTTCAGGAAACATTGGACAAGGACATCAACTTGTTTTTGTGGTGCCTGAGCCTGCCCAAGGAAAATCAAAATCACATTCTAAATAAGGCTGGTTTCAGAAGCCTAAAACACAATATCCTGCTTCTTAACAAACACTTCACATCTCTACTTGCTAAAAGCACTTTTAAAAATTGCATACATTGGGCTGGAGAGAGGGCTTAGTGGTTAAAGCGTTTGCCTGCAAAGCCAAAGGACCTCAGTTCGATTCCCCAGGATCCATGGATGCACAAGATAATGCACACATCTGGAGTTCGTTTGCAGTGACTGGAGGCCCTGGTGCATCCATTCTCTTTCTCCCAAATAAATAAATAAAAATTTAAAAATTGCATACAATGCCTGGCATGATGGCATACGCCTTTAATCCCACCCAGCCCTTAGAAGGCAAGAGGTAGGAGGATCACTGTGAGTTTGAGGCCACCCCGAGACTTACATAGTGAATTCCAGGTCAGCCTGAGCTACAGTGAGAACCTACCTTGAAAAACAAAAAATCTGCATACATTTACTACAAAATGAACTGTGAAATATCCTGGCCACAGCATTTTTCAAGGATTTATGAAAAGCACTTCCACATACATTCCAAGTCACTGAATTTAGTTTAAAAAGGGGATTTCAGTCCAAGTGGCAGAATCTAGGAACTTGGGTGACAAAATTATCACTCTCTGATTCTCCGTTGACAGCTGATCAGTTTAGTCATGGGTAGAGCTAGATCCCACACTAAAAACAGGCTGGGAACACTTGTTGGACTTGAACAGAAAGTTAAATTAAAATTAAATTTTAGCTGGGTACAGTGGCACACACCTTTAATTCCAACACTTGAGAGGCAGAGGCAGGAGGATTCCTGTGAGTTTGAGGCCAGCCTGAAACTACATGGTGAACTCCAGCTCAGCCTGGGTTCGAGCAAGACCCCACCTAAGAAACCAAACAAACAATTCTGGCCAAAGGAAGGGCAGGACTCCTTACAATGCACTCTTCCAGACACAAAATGGCGGGGATACCCATGACCTCGCAGTGCCTAGCACTACCTACACAAGACCATCATCATAGGAGGAAAAGATGATGACATCAAAATAAAAGAGAGACTAATTGAAAAGGAGAGGGGATATGATGGAGAGTGGAGCTGTGAAGGAGAGAGTGAGCAGGGGAGGGAATTATCATGGTTTATTGTCTATAATTATGGAAGTTATCAATAAATTTTTTAAATTATGTCACTTTCTTTAGGGCTGGAGAGGTGGCTTAACGGTAAAGGTGCTTGCCTGTGAAGCCTAAGGACTAAGGATCAATTCCCTAGTATCCATGTAAGCCAGATGCACATGGTGGTGCATGTGTCTGGACTTTCTTTGCAGTGGCTGGAGGCCCTGGCATGCCCATTCTCTCTCTCCCTTTGTCTGCCTCTTTCTCTCTCTCTCAAATAGATAATAAATTTTAAGCCAAAATTAGTTTTTTCAATTATTAAAAAAAAAAAACTGAGCCACTTTTATTTATTTTTATTTATTTTTTAAATTGAGAGAGACAAGAGAGAGAATGGGCGCACCAGCAGCCTCTCAGCTGCTGTGAATGAACTCCAGACGCGTGCGCCCCCTTGTGTGCATGTGCGATATTGCGTGCTTGCGTCACTCATTTGGCTAAACGGGGGACCTGGAGAATAGAAAGGGCATTCTTAGGCTTCTCAGGCAGGCACCTTAACCACTAGGCCATCACTCCAGTCCTCATTTCATTTTTGATGGTACTGGGGAGTGAACCCAGAGTCTTGCGCATGTCAGGCAAGTGCTGCACCACTGAGCCTAAACACTGATACATCTAAATTGAGGTGTGCAGAAGAATATAAAATACCATATAAATGTTGAGGCTTTAGTATCAAAGGAGGACATGAAACATTATTATTTATTTATTTTTGTTTTTTGAGGTAGAGTCTCACTTTATCCCAGGCTAACCTGGAATTCACTATAGTCTCAGGGAGGCCTCAAATTCATGGCAATCCTCCTACCTCTGCCTCCCAAGTGCTAGAATTAAAGGCGTGCGCCACCACACCCAGCTCAAAACATTATTAATATATTTTAATATTAATTACATGTTGAAATAATTGGCAAATATTTCTATATTGGCAAATATACTAGTGTAAATAAATGATTTTATTAGAATTAATTTCACCTATTTCTTTTACATTTTTAAATTTTTATTTATTTATTTGAGAGCGACAGAGAACAAGGCAGAGAGAGAGAGAAAGGGCACACCAGGGCCTCCAGCCACTGCAAACGAACTCTAGATGCATGTGCCACCTTGTGCATCTGGCTTACATGGGTACTGGGGCATCAAGCCTCAAACCAGGGTCCTTAGGCTTCACAGGCAAGAGCTTAACCACTAAGCCATTTCTCCAGCCCCTTCTTTTACATTTTTAAAGGTGGCTTCTATAAAATTTTAAATTACTTATGTATCTCATAGTACTTTTTTTTTTTTGGTTTTTTTAAGGTAGGGTTTCGCTCTAGCCCAGGCTAACCTGGAATTCACTATAGGGTGGCCTTGAACTCACAGTGATCCTCCTATAACTGCTGGGATCAAAGGCATGCTCCACCACACTGGGCTTTTGTTGTTGTTGCTGTTTTAAACAACACTGCATGGCCTTGTGTGTGCCAGGGATATGAGTTAGTTGCTTGATTTTTTGGGGGTGGGGGTGGGGAGTATAGGGTCTCTCTTAAGTAGCTCAAGCTGGCCTTAAACTCATGGTTTTCCTGTGAGCTGGGATTACAGGCCAAGCTTATATTATATTTTTCTTAGTATAGAGATAGACTATTATAAACCAAGTTGATTTTGATTTATAATCTGCTGTGTAGGCCAGGCATGATCGTGCACACCTGCAGTCCCAGTCACTTGGGACTCAGAAGTTCAAAACCAGCCTGGGCATCACAGTACAATAAAATACCAAACGTAAAATGAGCTGGTCAGGGTGTGCCTCAGCGGTGGCACTCATGGTTAGCACAAATGAACCCAGGCAGAGTCTCCAGCTCCAAAAACATGAATGAATGACCAAGCACCCAGCCATGCTTCTGAGGAGACACCTGGCTGTGCCCACTGAGTTACATATGATAAAATCCAACTTGATAAACAAGCAACAAAAATATTTCCATCTTCTCTCTAATCTGAATGCTTCTCTATTTCTTTAACCTCCAAAGAACATACTTAATTCCAATGGGAAGAAAGGCTGTCTAAGACAAGAAAAACTTATCTGAGGACCATGTCAATTTCCAAGCTACTTTCTGCCCCGAGTGTGTTAACTTGGATATAACAGAGCCCCCTCCTGTTCTCAAGCAGCCCCGCCAGACTCTACAAGAAAAAAACAGTTGAAAAACCTAACCCAAACAACATTTAATTTTGTGATAATTTATTTATTTGTTTGTTTGTTTGTTTATTTTCGAGGCAGGGTCTCACTCTGGCCCAGGCTGACCTGGAATTCACTATGTAGTCTCAGGGTGGCCTCAAACTCAGAGTGATCCTCCTATCTCTGCCTCCCGAGTGCTGGGATTAAAGGCATGTACCACCACACCTGGCTGATTTTGTGATGATCATTTTAAAAGCATACAATCACAGACACAAGCTAGCTAAAAGGTCTCTTTTTTAAAAGCATAGTCACAGACACAGGCTGGCTCTAGTCTCTGAGGCTCAAATTAAGTGATGTGTCCATTTTATGGAATGTAACCTGAATTGCAATAAAAGCAGATAGTACATATCCACCTCCAGAAAATAAGATATAGCATGTAGATCAAGACCCAGAGATCAAGTAGACTGAAATTATACTGAATAATTTTATGTTCTAAATAACTAAGAAACCCTCAACTTCATCATGAAAATCAAATATCATTATCTGAAAAATTCCATTTATTGGAGTGAATGTCTTAATTCAGTTTCATATTTTAACCTTTTTAATTGAAATTTCAACAATCTACTTTTTAAAATATATATAAATCTGGGGCTGGAGAGATGACTTAGCAATTAAGGTGCTTGCCTATGAAGCCTAAGGACACAGGTTCATATTCCCCAGGACCCACATAAGCCAGATGCACAAGGTGGTGCATGTGTCTGGAGTTCATTTGTAGTGGCTAGAGCCCTGCACATACCCATTCTATCTGCCTTTCTCTCCAACAAATAAATAAAATTAAAATTAAAATATATATATAAATCCATGTTTTGCAGAAAAATTGAACTCAGAATTTTACAAACTTTCCTGTTATATGGATTTTGAGTTCTGAATAGTTTATGTGAATTTGGATCTACCTTAAGCATAATATGATTAGCTTACTGAACCACACAAGGTCCTTTCTTAGGGAGAATTATAAAAAGAACAAATCTCCTGAATGTCATGATCTGTCACCATCAGCCACGACTTGTTTTGGACTAGCAATTATGTTACCTAAGAAAACTGAAGAAACACAACCAACCACAACTGATTCCATCTCCATTACTTCTTGTGTTCTGCAATATGAAAAATGTTTCTGGAAAGTCAAGACCCTTCCCTATGGCTGTGAGCATTTAATACTCACGGAAAAGTCTAAATCAATGTCTTTGAGACACAGTTGATGAAAACCATTCATTAATACTGAAATGTTAAGTCCAAATCAGTTTTATAGATTAGACATCACACACACTTGCACTCACTTCCCTAATGGAGCACATTATGAATAGTGTTTGGCCACTACATCTCTTTTCGGATCTGCAAGATGGTCTTGGAGAGCCTGACTTCAAACACGGCCATCATCCTGTTGCTGCTCGCGCAGGAGGTGTCACTGGAGCAGTCAGATAGGTCTCAGGTCAGCTCTGCTCCTGGCCAAGTGTGCTGGGTGGTGGCGGGTCAGGCTCCTGTGTCAGCTGCAGGTGCTGAGGCGGACCTGAAGCACTTGCTGCTGCTAAATGGAGTGTCTCTGTCTGCTCTGGATGGGCATGGAGCTGCTCCAAGGTTTCCTTGGACAGTGTGATTACATGCACTGGCTCTGTCTGTGAGGACTCCATTGGGCTTTCAATCATGTTGAGGCTCTGAATGTCCTCTGTCTGCTCCTGTTGAGCAGAAAGAATTAAATTCTGCAGTTGCTCGGGCTGCTGGGCCAGCAGGGTGAGGTTAGCAGCTGGGTCGGTGGTTCCGTTGTGGGAACTCTCTGCAGTCACGATACTGATGCCCTGGCTAGGCCCTGGCATGAAGTTGATGTCGTGAACGGAGTCCGTGACGAGGAGCTGAATCTCCTGCTCGCCCGAGGCAGACAGCTGGTACGGCTGCAGCTGAAGAATACTCCTGACCTCTTCGGCACTGTTACCGCCAGGAACGCCGCTGCCATCTGCTGCGTGCTTCTCTCTGCTGTGGATTTTCAAGTGAGCCTTCAAATTGTCTAAGCGAGCAAACTGTAAGCTGCACTCGGGGCAGGTGAAAGGCTTTTTGCCTGTGTGCAGGATGCAGTGTCTCCTCTTGGCACTGGAGTCAGAGAAGGACTTGCCACAGATGCTGCACGAGTACGGCTTTTTCTCCCTACAGGAAAACACACACAAGCTTGGAAGTCAGGAATCACTTCCAGGTGACTTAGGAGAAACAGAGGAACACAGAAACCTGCGCCCACATCTTGAGTGTTTACTGTCCTTTTCCTGAGCACCTGTCTCTCCTTTAATGTCTGTGTTGAAATCTAGGTTAAAGACTTTGTCAAATAAACTCTGACTGTGCTTCATGCTGAGAAATACAGGGACATTAACTGGACTGTGAGTCATCAGCCACAAGTTCTCCTACTAACGTAAGGATTTATACTGTGGCAAGTCACACTTCCATGGGCTTCAGTTTATAACCTCAAAAAAAAAAAAAAAGGAATTAAGAAGTAAATATAATCAAAAAGGGTGGGCCCTGTCCTCCAAGGAAGGGTGGCAGATAACACTGGGTTACATGTGGTATTTTATCATTCTGTAGCATGTATTTCAGATAAGAAAATAAATATTCACACATTGTACAAATAGTTCATTTTCTAGTTCTTATAGCAAACTTTTAGATTCTAAAGGCCATATAGGTATAGATTATGATTCGTATCTCATTAAAAATTTAAGTAGTTCCTATTGGAAATACAGTTGTTAAGAAAATACTATGTAGCCCAGTCTGGCCTCAAACTCTTGATTCTTCTGCTTCTGTCTTCCAGGTGCTAGGATTACAGGTGTGGACCACCATGCCTGACTCCAGAAAATACTAAGGTTAACATTTATTTATTGGGTTTTCTCCTCCTTTTTTTTTTTTTTTTTTGTTACTTTTGAGACAGGATCTCACTGTTGCCCAGGCTGACCTGGAACTCACTCTGAGGCTCTCTGCTCTGGATGGGCATGGAGCTGCTCCAAGGTTTCCTTGGACAGTGTGATTACATGCACTGGCTCTGTCTGTGAGGACTCCATTGGGCTTTCAATCATGTTGAGGCTCTGAATGTCCTCTGTCTGCTCCTGTTGAGCAGAAAGAATTAAATTCTGCAGTTGCTCGGGCTGCTGGGCCAGCAGGGTGAGGTTAGCAGCTGGGTCGGTGGTTCCGTTGTGGGAACTCTCTGCAGTCACGATACTGATGCCCTGGCTAGGCCCTGGCATGAAGTTGATGTCGTGAACGGAGTCCGTGACGAGGAGCTGAATCTCCTGCTCGCCCGAGGCAGACAGCTGGTACGGCTGCAGCTGAAGAATACTCCTGACCTCTTCGGCACTGTTACCGCCAGGAACGCCGCTGCCATCTGCTGCGTGCTTCTCTCTGCTGTGGATTTTCAAGTGAGCCTTCAAATTGTCTAAGCGAGCAAACTGTAAGCTGCACTCGGGGCAGGTGAAAGGCTTTTTGCCTGTGTGCAGGATGCAGTGTCTCCTCTTGGCACTGGAGTCAGAGAAGGACTTGCCACAGATGCTGCACGAGTACGGCTTTTCTCCCCTACAGGAAAACACACACAAGCTTGGAAGTCAGGAATCACTTCCAGGTGACTTAAGGAGAAACAGAGGAACACAGAAACCTGCACCCACATCTTGAGTGTTTACTGTCCTTTTCCTGAGCACCTGTCTCTCCTTTAATGTCTATGTTGAAATCTAGGTTAAAGACTTTGTCAAATAAACTCTGACTGTGCTTCATGCTGAGAAATACAGGGACATTAACTGGACTGTGAGTCATCGGCCACAAGTTCTCCTACTAACGTAAGGATTTATACTGTGGCAAGTCACACTTCCATGGGCTTCAGTTTATAACCTCAAAAAAAAAAAAAAACAAAGGAATTAAGAAGTAAATATAATCAAAAAGGGTGGGCCCTGTCCTCCAAGGAAGGGTGGCAGATAACACTGGGTTACATGTGGTATTTTATGATTCTGCAGCATGTATTTCAGATAAGAAAATAAATATTCACACATTGTACAAATAGTTCATTTTCTAGTTCTTATAGCAAACTTTTAGATTCTAAAGGCCATATAGGTATAGATTATGATTCGTATCTCATTAAAAATTTAAGTAGTTCCTATTGGAAATACAGTTGTTAAGAAAATACTATGTAGCCCAGTCTGGCCTCAAACTCTTGATTCTTCTGCTTCTGTCTTCCAGGTGCTAGGATTACAGGTGTGGACCACCATGCCTGACTCCAGAAAATACTAAGGTTAACATTTATTTATTGGGTTTTCTCCTCCTTTTTTTTTTTTTTTTTTTTTGTTACTTTTGAGACAGGATCTCACTGTTGCCCAGGCTGACCTGGAACTCACTCTGACGCTCAGACTGGTCTGAAACTCACAGCCTCCTGAGGAAGGCTGAGATTAAAACCACCACTACTGTTTTTTTTTTTTTTTTTTTAAAGATATTATCTCACTCTGTAGCCTAGGCTGATGTAGCCCAGACTGGTTTTGAACTTGTGGGCCAGCTCCTGCCTCTACCTATTGAGTACTGGAATTACAATTGTGAACCACTGTACCCAGCTAATTTTCTTTTTTTTTTTTTCTTTTCTTTTTTTTTTTTTTTTTTTTTTAGTTTTTCGAGGTAGGGTTTCACTCTGGTCCAGGCTGACCTGGAATTCACTATGAAGTCTCAGGGTGGCCTCGAACTCACGGCGATCCTCCTACCTCTGCCTCCCGAGTGCTGGGATTAAAGGTGTGCGCCACCACGCCCGGCTTTAATTTTCTTTTTTGATAGAAGATTTAAGTTTCTGGATCAGCACCCCCCTTTAATTCCAGCACTTGGGAGGCAGAGGTAGGAGGATTGCCATGAGTTCGAGGTCACCCTGATACTACATAGTGAATTCCAGGTCAGCCTGGGCTACAGCAAGACCCTACCTTGAAAAAAAAAATCAATAATGAAATCAACAATACACATTTTCACTGATCAGAATCAACACTGCTGACTTTTTCTAAGTGAGATAATTCATTGGAAAGCAAAATAATAAACCACATAGAAAATTCTATTATTAGCACAACAGTTTGGGGACAAGATTATGAATAACATGTTACTCAATAAAACATTAGCATTGAATGAGGCCTCCAAATGAGAAAAATGACTGATGAAGTCACGAGTGGGGGACCCATTTCTAATTCTACACTTGGGACATGGAAGCAAGAAGACCCCAAGTTTGGACACCCTGGGCTAGACTGCTGTGTCCTGTCTCCAACCAAAACACACACACACACACACACACACACACACACACACACACCCCAAAGTCAAACACACTTACCGATGGATCCTGATGTGGGTCTGAAGAGAACTCTTTGCTGTGAAAGATTTCCCACAGATTTCACAAGTAAATGGCTTCTCCCCTAAAAGAAAGTGAAGGCATTTAGAAGTATACATTCAACATTTAAAAGTACCAACCTAGGGCTGGAGGGATGACTTAGCAGTCAAGGCACTTGCCTCCAAAGCCTAAGGACCCAGGTTTGATTCCCCAGTACCCACAAAAGCCAGATGCACAGAGTAGCACATACATCTGGAGTTCATTTGCAGTGGCTTGAGGCCCTGGTGCACCCACTCTCTCTCTCTCTCTGCTTGCAAATAAATATTTTAAAAAATTAAAAAAGAGTACCAACTCAAACCATTTCAGTTCCACAATACAGAAAGAACCAGGCAAGTACTCCAGCAGTAAGTGACAGACAAGCATGACCTGCACCTCTGCTCTACACAGAGGGCCAAGAGGACGCACAGGAAGCAGAAGTGGCTTCCGTTCAAAGCTGCACGAGGCAGTGTTTATACACAGATAACAAATAACTCACCACACTTAACCCTGAATTTTCCACCCGTGGGTCTAACAATGACTTCTGAACTGCTGCCTTACTCCTAGGTTAGGTGGCCCACAAGCCTTCACGGGGACTTCTCTATACTAGGGTGATTTACATAATACATGTATATCACCTTACAAATACATCCAGAATCTGTTTCTCACTCCTCTCCCACTAGGACCAGAGAAGCATCCTCCAAAAAATGGCTTCTGCTTCCTGGCCTATCCACTGTGAATGTGGCAACCAGGGTCCTGGTCCGTGGACAGACAGAACATCACTGGTGGCAAAGGCTCTGATGGCCCCATCCTGAGCACAGCCAAAGCCCCTGGACTGTAAGAGGTCACCGCCATCTAGTGCAAACTCCTGACCTCATCTTGGGATGTCTCCAGGGTGTTCCTCCCTTCGCTCACACTCCTCCGTCCCCTCCCTGATGCAGCTTTTCCACAGTGCTATCACTATCTCACATAGCACAGGGCGTCTATTATCTAGCCCTCCTTTATGATTTAAGATGGTTTATGCATTTATCTATGAGCAGCTCAGGGTCCAGGCTCTGGCCTGGTCTGTTAGTCCAGATCTCTGATGCATGAATGAACTTCTCAAGGTGTTTAAGGTGCGTATGAAAAGTGTGCAGACTTGGACCCCACCAGCGTCACTAACATCAGGGTTTACTCAGTGCTGGGCTGCACACAGCAGACAACAGACGGTGCCCTCCAGAAGTGACACTAAGTGATCCCACTACAGATGAGAAGAGGATGAACAGAAGGAGCCAGCAGAATCCCTTCACCAGAGAACAGTGCAGGACAATCAGTGACCTGTCCTTGCAGGATAGACGTTTGTCCAGGAAAAACCTGGGACAAGGACCCCTGTGACAAGCTGGATGAATCTGCATCTTCACACCCCTAACTCTTCCCACCCCAAAGGTCATATCATACATGTGGAGGCCATAGGACATCAGATGTCTTCTTCCTCTTGACTCACAGCTGCCAAATCTGCTGCCTTGTGGCCCCAGAGATTCTCTGACCTCCACCCCCACAGCAGGGTCATAGGCATGCACGGCCACGTCCAGTTGTTTATGTGGGTGCTGGGGATATAACTTGGGCCATCTCAGGTCCTCATGCTTGCACAGCAAGTGTTCAGAACCACTGGGACATCTCCCCAGCCCAACACACTTTATTTTACCCACCACACATAAGCACTTTCTTCTGAGAAGGGCTAGAGGGGACCACAAGGGACAGGCCTTTTCCTTTCCACCCCCTTTCAAAGCTTATCTGCTTACAGAGACCTGAATTCTTGCCAGGTGCCATGGCTCAGTCCTGGAATCCCAGCACTCAAAGGCCGAGGCAGGAGGCTGCTAGGAGTTTAAGACTAGCCTGGACTATAAAATCAAGGTGAAGTGACTTTCCTCCACTACACCTTGGCTCCTCAGTCTTACAGCACCCGGTCTCCCGGGTGTGCCCTGTAGCCTCACATACTATTTAGGGGGTTCCGGTGTGTGGAGATGTGCGTGCCCCGTGAACACCAGAGGCCAGAGGAAGACGTCAGTGTCCTCCTCTATCACTTTTCTACCATAGTTCCCTGACACGGAGTCTCTCACTGAATCTGGAGTTTTCTGCTTAGACTGGCTGACCAGCAAGATTCCATCTCCACTTCCCTCACTGCTGAGGTTACAGGCAAGCATAGTCACACCCCACTTTATTTCACTTGGGTGCTGGGGCTTGAACTCTGGTCCTCTTGCCTGCTCAACAGGCGCTCTTATCCACTGAGCTGTCCCCCACCCCGCATACAGTATGTGAAGGCACGGGCAAGGCTGCATGCTCACAGCGCTGCCTGCAGCTCTCCCTGATCTCCAGTGTCCTGCTTCTGATGTCAGGTTCACCCATCTCAGACCCAACACGACCAAAGCTAACTCCCAGTTTCTCTGTCTTTCCTAGTGGTGCATCCTCCAACGTGCTTTCTCCTCCCAGTTTCTCTGTCTTTCCTAGTGGTTCATCCTCCAAGGTGCTTTCTCCTCCTCCTTTTCTTATTTGTTCCCCCACACGGTCATGAACAAATCACGTGGACGTTTCCTCAGAATCTGTCTAGAACGGGCTCAGCTGCTGCTAGTTCCAATGCCCTGGCATGGTGCCAAGCCCCCGATCAGTGCAACATCCTACCAGGCCCTTCTGCTCCCAACCTTGTCCCATCCCACCCAAGAGCTGGGGTGACCCTATTACACTCGCTCACATCATGCCATGTCACTCCTCTCTGCAAAGCCACTTGTCTTCACTGTGGCCTCCAAGGGGAGGAAGGGGAGCACGATGCACACTCTAAGGCTCTACTTTTTTGCAACCTTTTCTAATTAAATGGTTTATTCCATCATCACCAATGCAAGTTTTTCCCCCAAGCTTCTTAGCTGACTGAAATGTGCCACTAAACTGGTAACTCCTGTACTACATGGAGTCCAGCCGTCTCAGACTCTAGCTCTACTGCATCGTTCAACTCCCAGCATCCCTGCTCTGCTCAGTCACTCCAGCATGTCAGTAGTGCTGTCTGAGGGCTTTGTCCCTGCTGCACCTTGGTTAAGGATTGTGTCCCCTGGGTACACACAATGGCTGGTTTGCTCCCCACAACATTCTGATCTCCACCTAAGAAGCAGCCTCCGACCCATGAGACCTTTTTTGTTTGTTTATTTGTATTTATTTATTTGAGAGCAACAGAGAGAGAAAGAGGCAGAGAGAGAGAGAGAGAGAGAGAGAGAGGGAGGGAGAGAGAATGGGCGTGCCAGGGCCTCCAGCCATTGCAAACAAACTCCAGATGCATGCGCCACCTTGTGCATCTGGCTTACATGGGTATTGGGGAACCGAGCCTCGAACTGGGGTCCTTAGGCTTCACGCCAAGCGCTCAACCGCTAAGCCATCTCTCCAGCCCCCATGAGACCTTTTAGGACAGCCCCACACAGACAGCAGCTCTCCTTCTGGTGCCTGTGTTTTTCCTCTGCATTTAATTTCCTTGTGGCGACTGCTAATATGGACTATGTTACGTGCTTACTCATGATGTCACCCTGTTTAAATGCTGGTGCTCCACCATCAAGGACTCATTCACTGCTCCGTCTGTCCTCAAGGCCCAAAACAGCACTTGATACCCAACAACGGAGCAGTAGGTATTTACTGAATGGTTGCATTAGATTTTTTTAAAAAATTTATTAATTTATTTGCAAGCAGAGAGAGAGAGAGAGGGAGGGAGGGAGGGAGGGAGAGATAGAAGAGAGGCAGACACAGAGAGAACGGGCACACACCAGGGCCTCTAGCCACTGCAAACAAACTCCAGATACATCTGCCCCTTGTGCATCTGGCTTACGTTGGTCCTGGAGAATCGAACCGGGATCCTTTGGCTTCACAGGCAAACGCCTTAACCGCTAAGCCATTTCTCCAGCCCTGCATTAGATTTTATAGATCCTATTAATGACAATGTCTACACATAAAGATTGTAGAGGGATTATTTTTATACAATTCACACCCTATGAGATAATTTCTTAACTTTAAGAAAAACTGAGATAGGCTGAATATTAATTATCCAAAATGCTTTGGACAGAACTATTTCAATTTTCCCCTCAGATTTTGGAATATTTGCATATACATGAGATATTTAAGGGATGGGACCAAGTCTTTACACAAAATTCATTCTTAAGCCAGGTGTAGTAGTGCATGCCTTTAATCCCAACACTTGGGAGGCTGAGGTAGGAGGATTGCTGTGAGTTTGAAGCCAATCTGAGATTCCACAGTGAATTCTAGGCCAGCCTGGACTAGAGCAAGACTGTCTCTAGCTCAAAAGAAAAAAAAAAAAAAAAACCCAAAAAGAAAATTCATTCTGTTTCATGTCAACCTGATGGTCCTTTTATGTGCTATTTCTAAAGCTGGGCATGGTGGTGTATGCCTTTAATCCCAGCACTCGGGAAGCAGAGGTAAGAGAATTGCTGTGAGTTCAAGGCCACCCTGAGACCACACAGTGAACTAGAGTGAGACCCTACCTCAAAACAACAATAAAAAAGTACATACTATTGCTAAGGTAGCTGCACTGCATGGCCCTTCACAGGAGGTCAGATGTAAAAGTTTCCACCGAGGTATCATGGTGGCACTCAAAGTTTGGGACTTTGGAGCAATTTGGATTTTGGATATTCCTAGTCCCAGGCTTTTGGATGATGAACACTCCATCTATTATACCAGGTGTTCTTAAAGTTGAGAAATTATCAACCTGTACTTAAAAAGCTTAGTACAGACCTGGAGATATGGCTTAGTGGTTAAGGCACTTGCCTATGAAACCTAAGAACCCAGGTTTGATTCCCCAGTACCCACATAAGCCAGATACACAAGGTGGCGCATGTGTCTGGAGTTTGTTTGCAGTGGCTGGAGGCCCTGGCATGCCCATTCTCTCTCTCTCTCTGCCTTTCTCTTTCTTAAATAAGTAAATAAAATGTATTTTTACTCTTTTTTAAAAATATATTTTATTTATGTATTTGAAAGAGAGAGAGAGAGAGAGAGAATGGGCATGCCAGGGCCTCCAGCCACTGCAAACAAACTCCAGACACATGCACTCCCTTGTGCATCTGGCTTACGTGGGTCCTGGAGAGTTGAACCTGGGTCCTTTGGCTTTGCAGGCAAACACCTTAACTGCTAAGCCATCTCTACAGCCCCTAAAATATATAATTTTTAGACAGAGTGAGAGAATGGGTGCACCAGGGCCTCAGCCACTGCAATCAAACTCTAGATGCTTGCGCCACCTAGTGGTCATGTGTGACCTTGCGCTTGCCTCACCTTTGTGCATCTGGCTTACCTGGGATCTGGAGAGTCAAACATGGGTCCTTAGGCTTTGCAGGCAAACACCTTAACCGCTAAACCATCTCTCCAGCCCTCAAATAGTTTTTTTAAAGCTTAGTCCAATGTACCACAAGTCACTCTATATACAATTTAGTAGATAACTTAATAGGAGTCTAGCAAACTACAATGGAACAATTTTCTTGGAGAATCTAACAGGTTATTTTGAATTCATGTCCCTTACCAAAAGGTGTCAAGATTACTTTTATTACTTAAATGCAGGGGTGGGGGACAGCCAGAATCAACCTTGCCTCCTCTTCATTCTTGCATTTTTGGGAGGTGCTGGTACTTAGGGTGTCATTCCTCACTGTTGAAAGCATTATGTGTAGCAGGGGGTAGATGAGATGACATTACCTGTATGTGTTCGCAGATGTTTCTTTAGCTGAGACACATCCATGAATTTGCGATGGCAGTGGTTGCATTCCGGTAATGAATGGCCTTGTCGCAACAATAAAAAAAGTGTCAGTGCATATATGTTCTCCCTGTACTTCTTCAGTGATCTGTGTTAAAGCACTTCCCTGAAAAATAACCACTTTAAATATAGTACTTTAACAACAACAACAAACTTGCTTTTTAACTTTAGTAAGCTACCATTTCCGTGTACCCCAACTCAGTGCTCCTCTGAGAGCCAGAGAACCCTAAGTCTCCTACATGTGATCTTTCCCCTCCAAGCACTTAGTGGGACTGTCTTGTTGAACATGAATGATGCTTTCCCCCCACCTCCCAAACTTTCAGACAAGAAGGACCAGCTGGGAGAAAGCCTGGACCAACAGCCATGGTACTAATAACCAATCAACTGAATCCCTGCTGGGCAAGAGGCAACTGAGGAAAAATACTACTTGTATGGGGCTTTTGTATATGGCACCAAAATTAATTTAAATTCCATGGTGGTGGAGAATAATTAAGACTTTTTCTCTAAATACCTATTTCCCTCCTACAAGAACCCAATGACTGACAAACAGATTGCATTTGCATTTCTTCCCCACCAACTCACATTTTGTCCCCCCTCACTGGTACTGTACCTGTATGAACTCGGTAATGGCTCTTTAGCTGTCTTTTCTGGCTGAAATATTTTCCACATTGATCACAGGTGAAAGACTTCTGTCCTGCCAAATAATGAAAGAAAACACTCAAACAGTGCCAAGAGCTTGAGAGAAATAGAATGCTCACCAGTAAGGCAAACAACACAGTGGGCCTAGGTTTCCATTTTCTTCAAGAGACACGAGTGGTTCATTTGTATTTATATCTACTGTAGAAGCACAGATGTGTAAGGGATGCAATGCAACAGGGAACAGTGGAGACAGGGACGAACTGGAGATTTCAAGTTTCCCCACCAAGGCATACCAAGAAGGAATCCTAAATTCCAGCGGTGAAGCAAAGCACATTTGCACACTGCACTGGCAGTGGGAGCTACTAAGTTCTAGCTGTGCAGAACTGAGATACAGAGTGAGAGACAGACACATGCTCCTGTCTTTCAATGACACCAAGCAGCCAAAAATACCATTTAGACCCCTGCAATGCCCACCCGAGGGATGGTAACCTGGTGGCTGGGACCTATGGGTGCAAGCCCCACTACCTGAGTGCAGGCTCATGTGCTCCAGCAGCGAGTGCTTGGTGGTCAGAGCCTTGCTGCACACGGTGCAGGTGTACGGCCGCTCGCCGGTGTGCATCCTGGTGTGGACCTGCAGGGAGTGCTTCTGGGCAAAGCCTTTTCCACACTCATTACACTTGAAGGGTCGCTCCCCTGGAATGACAGCCCCAGAGGCATGGAGTGAGCAAGAATCTGCACATCTTTCGGTTCCCTCCCACGTGAAAGCATACAACACACATCGTTCATGAATGTTCACTGTCTAGGAATTCCTCTGCAAAGGCAGATACCCAAAGGCCAGTGAATAGGACAGGCAGCAGCAATACAAGTTTGGAAGCTGGAACAGATGAAATCAAAGCTAATAGGAGGAACAGAGAGCTACAACCTTATCTTTAAAGCCAAGCCTCCAAAAGGTTCAGGAAATCAGTGGCACCTGTGATCTCTGAAAACAGGCGAGGAAGGGTACAGGATAAACTGTTTCAAAGGGAGGTATATGCCCACACTGACTTTCCTATTCCACACAGGCCAGGGACAGATTTCCGGCCTCCCAATAGAAGATGGAAGGTTTTTTGTTTGTTTTTTTTCTGAAGAAGGGAAAAGAATAGGTCTCTCTCAGGCTGTAGATATAGCTTAGCGCAGTTGACCTGCTTGGGGCAAAGCCAAAGGACACAAGTCCAATTTCCCAGGAACTATGTAAGCCAAATGCGCAAGGTGGCTCATGCATCTGGAGTTAGTTTGCAGTGGCTAGAGGTCCTGGAGTGCCCGTTCTCTCTGCCTTCCTCTCTCAAATAAACAAAGAATTTTTTTTAAAGAATGGGTCTCTGGATTAGGGGTTGCCTGGCACAGCTGAGTGCACCCACCCCAGGGAGGTCAGTTTCTAGGTAATGAGAAGTACTCCTGCTCAGACACCCGTGGCCAGGCTGGAGTCTCCAGGTAGGAACAGAAGTGTATTTCCTGGAAAGTGATGGGTCTGAAGTAAGAGAGCCACACAAGATCAACACGGGCACCAGCAAGGACAAAGTGGGGTCCAGCACCAATCTCTCCACAGGCCACTGCTTCACAGGCTCTCATACCACAAGAGCTGCCAGGAACTTTGAGTAACCTATTCCTGCATATCATTAAACACTAAGACATCATTTAAGAAAGCTCTGGGATCAGATGATAGTTTTCTGATCTACTTGGTATATTCTAAATGGAAGAGACCCACATTAGTAACTGGCTGCAAAATATTGGAAGCCTGGGGGCAAAAGAGAAGATTCTACAAGCTATTTTTACTTAGTAAGCCTTACTGAACAATTTAGCACTTTCAAAATATGCACACCTTTGATAAAAATATCCAAGACAGAGTCAGGCACGGTGGCACACACCTTAAATCCTAGCACTTAGGAGGCAGAGGTAGAAGGATCGCAGTGAGTTCAAGGCCACCCTGAGACTACAGAGTGAATTCCAGGCCAACCTGAGCAAGCATGAGACCCTACCTTGAAAAACCAAAAAATAAATTAAACAATTTAAAATAACCAAAATAATCTAGTATTAAGATTACCCTAGCTATAAAATCCACTACAAAAAAAAAAAAAAATCCATCTCCATTTCTGGAGAATGCACTTTGTTCCAAATACCAGAATCCAGGGTTTTACACACTCACACACTAAAAATAAATAAATAAACCCCTCACACACCAATACTCCAGACAAATAAACCAAAAAGCAGGGTGTGGGGCCCAGGCCCACATAGGGGTAGACGTTCAGCTGTCCTAACGCATAGGTTGAGAACCACAGAACCCGATGTTCTGGGTCACATGGTAGCAGAGGCTGGGTGACAGAAGACTTAAGCACCAGATCCTACACGGAAGCTTACAAGTGGCAATTACAACCTGAGAAGCAGCAGAGTGAACTCAACAACTGGAAGGGGCTCAAGGACTCTGCTCTGTTCAATTTGGAAGCCATTAGCCACACGTGGTTATTCCAAACAAATTTAAAAATTCAGTTTCTTGGGGCTGGGGGGGGGCGGTGACTCAACAAAGACTGTGTGCTGTGCAAGCATGAGGATGCGAGTTCAGATCACCAGCACCCATGTAATGTACCTATAAGCCATCTAGGTGCTTGGGAGGCAGAGACAGGACTCCTAGGGCTTGCTGGCTAGCCAGTCTAGCTGAATCACTGAGCTCCGGGTCAGTCAGAAAGACCTGTCTTGAAAATAAAGTGAGCCAGGTGTGGTGGCGCATGCCTTTAATCCCAGCACTTGGGAGGCAGAGAGGCCACCCTGAGCCTACATAGTGAATTCCAGATCAGTCTAGACTAAAGCAAGACCCTACCTTGAAAAATCAAAAAGCCAAAAAAATAAAGTGAAGAGTGAATGAGGAAGACATACAATGCAGACCTTTGACCTTTATGTGTATACAATCATTTGCATATGCACTCATACTTTATATGTATATATGTATATACGCACACACACACCCTGCATACATATTCAGTGTCTCAGTAACCACAATTCAAAGTCTGCATGTTGAGGTAGAGTGTGCTTGCCTAGCATGTGGGCCACAGGTTTGACTCCTTGGAGCTGCAAAGTAAATAGACAGAGGGATGTACACATGGCTAGTGGTGCCCTATTGGACAGAGAATACAAGATATTTCCTTCACAAAAGGGTCTAATTGGACAGAAAAAAAATAAGGCAGAAAAAGCTGGGCTTGGAGCTTATATAACTTGATGAAAATGAAAGCCTTGAACCAACAACTCCAAAATAGCAGAGCCCTGTAAGCAGCCCATGTGGGTTCAAGCCCCAGCTCTGTCATGAAATGAGAGCCCAGACAAGTTATTTTTCATTTGTACTGTAAGGCTATCATCTGCCCTGAGGAACTACTGTGAGAATCAAATACAGTAGCATGTAAGGCATGTTATAATGCTTGTCATGTAGTAGCTGCAAGGAGTAGATACCATCCTTATCACGATTCCAAATCCCCAAACACACTGCGGGAAGCTCCAAAAGTGTGATTACCAGTGTGGCTCCTCTGGTGTATTGCTAAAAAGTGATTGTACTTAAAGACTTTGCCACAGTCTTTACAACGGGCCTCAGGACCACTGGGGCGCTTCCTTCTTCCACACACCCTCTTGACTGAACCCTGGTCGTCCTCATCTCCAAGAAGTTTGTAATCTTTCAGCTTGACCGATCTCCGAATCCTCCGTTTGCTGCACCTACTTTGGTCACCCTGCCCATCCTGGGTCTTAGGGTCACAGTTCTCATCTTTTTCAGCCGGCATCACCTCCCCTCTACCTGGCTCAGATTCCTTTTCTTTGGCTGGAATCTGTCCACTTAGTTCCACACCACCCCCTTCTTTAACCACAAAGTTCTGTCTATTCTGAACAGAATGATTCACTCTTAACTGAATTTCCTCCTCTGCAGCCAGTTCTGATTTGGCCTCCGGCAAATCACTGGTTTTTCTGGGTCTTCCTCGCTTGCGTTTCAGAGGATCGTTTTTCTTATTGGAAATAACAACCACGGGAGTGCCAGCACAGTTCAAAGTTGGTGGCTTCGGAGAGCTATGATTGTTCTGGAAGTCCATGTAAGCCTTTACCAGGTCATAGACTTTTAGGAATTGAGCAGTGGCCAGGATTTGTTCTGTCGCCTTCTCGCTGGCATGTAGATAACCTGTGTAGATAAATTCCAGCAGGATACCAAAGGTGTCGGCCACCATGCCTTCCAGCATGTAGATAGACTGGCCAATCTCTCCCTCCTCGGCAAACATCATTGAGAAATATTCACTACTGGCAGCAAGTAAGGCTTTGTGGGCCCGGAAATGCACGTTCTCCACGATTAAAGTAATGTCACAAAGGAAACCTTTCTTCCTCTGAGCCTCCAAACTGGCCAAAACAGTGTCACTGTGAGTGTCTGAGTGTACGACAAGGTGCCCAGAAGGCAATGGTGATGTCTCTGCCATTTTTTTTTCAGAAGCAAAGGAGGCTTAAATCTGAAATAAGAATTAAAAAATGCTTAATGAGGAGGAAATGTTAGGCTTAGGAGATAAGTTAGTCAGTGAAGTGCTTACAATTTGATCCCCGGAGCCCAAGTTTAAAAAAAGGGGGGGGGGGAGGCTGGAGAGATGGCTTAGCGGTTAGGGCATTTGCCTATGAAGCCTAAGGATCTAGAATTGGTTCCTCAGTACCCACATAAAGCCAAGATGCATATGATGGTGCATTCATCTGGAGTTCATTTGCAGTGACTAGAAGCCCTTAGCGCACCCATTCTCTGTCTAATATATAAATTTTTTAAAAAATATTTTTTAATTAAAAAAAAAAGGCAGGTGGACACTTGTAATCCCAGCATTGGGGAGAAGGAGACAGGTGATCCCTGG
This sequence comes from Orientallactaga sibirica, assembly GCA_036365145.1. Classification (NCBI taxonomy): domain Eukaryota; kingdom Metazoa; phylum Chordata; class Mammalia; order Rodentia; family Dipodidae; genus Orientallactaga; species Orientallactaga sibirica. Next base: position 26,399,690 of record JAEOAD010000020.1, read on the forward strand.
AGCTAGTGTAGCCTAACCAGGCGAATCTGAACCCCAGACCCTGGGTACGTGTTTGTTATTTAACCAAAGAACTGGATCAAACCGGGTGGACAGCCGCCGAGGCTGTCCTCTGGTCTCCACACAGAGTAGTGGGAACTATCGCCCTAAGGTGAATTCCAGCCCAAACAAACCTGTCATTTGCTTCGTGCCGGAGGAACTTCACCTCTCAGAAGTCTGTCTGTGGCCTTGGCCTTGGCTTGTCATCCCCGCCGTCTCCTACCTCGCTTGGTGCGCGTCCAGTGTCCGCATAACCTCTAGCGGTCCGTTTCCTCCTGCGGCGTTGGGAGGACGCGACGCACCATCGGGAGAGCCCTTCCGCGCCTCAACGTTGCGAGCGGGATCTAGCCTGCCTCGATCTCCCACTCGATTCGCCATTCCACCTGTGCGAACAAGCCGGGGAAAGGGTCCATGTGGATCCGGGGGAGGACATACGGGGGAAGGAGCAAGGGCCCAGCGCTCCAGGACCTGCCCCGCGGCGTGGCGAGCCAGCACCGGGCAGCGCGCGGGCGTCTCCGCCGCCGCGGGGCCCGGATCCTGGCCGGGGTTCCGAGCGTGAGCCGACGACCTACCTCACCCGGGCGCCCGCCGCGTCGGGGTCGCGGCCGGAGAAACCCAGCCCGCCGCCCGCAGGGTGCCCCGCCCCTCGCGCCACCTGACTTCCGCTGCGGCTCCAGCGCCAACCCGGAAGCAAGCGTCGGCCCGAGGCCGCCTGCGCGGTCACGGGACCACGTGGTCCGAGAAGCCACGCCCCCTGAGCAGCTGGGCGGGGAGGGGAGGGGTGGGGAGGAGCGGGGCGGGGCGGGGCTGGGCGGGTTGAGTGATGGCTCCCTCCGCCCCTTGGGTCGTGGAGGTGGGAAGGTGGGATCTTTGGTGGAAAGTGGTAGAAAGGAAAACAACTGGGATGGCGTTGTTAACAGGGTGCGCTTTGGAGACTTTCCTGTTTTTTTTTTTTTTTTTTTTTTTTTTTTTTTTAAATTTATTTGCAAGCAGAGAGATAGAGATAGAAAAGAGAGAGAGAGAATGGGCGTGCCAGGGCGTCCAGCCACTGCAAACGAACTCCAGACGCATGTTCCCCTTGTGCATCTGGCTTACATGATTCCTGGGGAAACGAACCTACATCTTTTGGCTTTGCAGGCAAACTCCTTAACCGCTAAGCTATCTCTCCAGCTGGAGCGTTTCCTATTTTAAAGATTTTATTTATTTATTAGAGACAGAGAGAGGGAAAGAGAGAGGGAGAGTGAGAATGGGCGCGCCAGGGCCTCTAGCCACTGCAAATGAACTCCAGATGCATGTGCGCCCTTGTGCATCTGGCTTACGTGGGACCTGGAGAATTGAACCAGGGTGCTTAGGCTTCGCAGGCATGTGCCTTAACCGCTAAGCTATCTCTCCAGCCCTGAGTTTCCTGTTTTATTTTACTGTATTTATTAGAGAGAGAGAGAGAGAGACCTAGTCATTGCAAACGAACTCCAGATGCATGCACCACCTTGTGCAGCTGGCTTATGTGGGATCTGGGGAGTTGAACCTAGGTTCTTTGGCTTCACAGGCAAGCACCTTAACTGCTAGAGCCATCTCTCCAGCCTGGAGAGTTTGATATGGGATTGCATCATTAGCTCATCACTGATACCTTAGTCACTTTTGTCATGTAGACATAAGATCTGGTAAATGAATAAAGTCACCTATCTTCCTCATCATCTAATAGTAATGTTATTTACCTCTTAAATGTTCCCTGCTCTGTGCTTTTTAGAGGTGTGCCCAGCTCCGTGGGCTGCATCCCGCCCAGCAGAGTTATGACTGCAGGCCAACAGAAAATTGAAAAACTTATTTGAAACAACATGATGAAGGTTTTTTGGTTTTTTTTTTTTTAAATTTAATTTGGTAACTAGATTGCATGGTTCTTGAGTGTGAGCTCAGAGAAAATGACAAATGACAGCCTAGTGCTGCAATGTCAAAAGGTTGGACACGCCTGCTAAGGGAGTGAGTGGCAAGGGAGCAGAGAGTCCTCCAGTCCAAGAGGCTTGAGTTCTGAGAGGTCTTGGACCAGTTACGCATCCTCACAGCCTTGCCTTTAAAATGGAGAAATTATGGGCTGGAGAAATGGCTTAGCGGTTAAGGCGTTTGCCTGCAAAGCCAAAGGATCCCAGTTCAATTCTCCAGGACCCACGTAAGCCAGATGCATAAGGGACACATGCATCTGGAGTTCGTTTGCAGTGGCTAGAGGCCCTGGCACACCCATTCTCTCTCTGTCTGCCTCTCTTCTATCTCTCTCTGTCTCTGCTTGCAAATAAATAAATAAAAATTTTAAAAAATAAAAAAATAAAAAATAAAAAACCAAAAGAAGGACAAATGAAAAATGGGGAAATTAACACTAGGGCCACCTTTGTAGGGTTAGAGTGGTATAAACAAGATAAAGCATGCAGTGGCCATGTAAGTGTGTGGCATGACTACTGTGACTAAAATGAGTGCTGTTTTTATTCAGACTTTTATACCTTTCATCAGGAGATTGTTGAGAGTTTCAACTAACCATAGCTGTAGTGTTGTTCTCTCCAAGACTCAGAAGTTGGGAGGCCTCTCCAACTACAAATCAGATAGAGAGGCTAGAGTCGCTCCTCCAGTGAAAATCTTTGTGGACCTCCTGTGCCCTCTGCATAAATTTTTAGCTTCTTTCTTAAAAAAATTTCATTTATTTATTTGAGGGGGGAGAGAAGAAGCGGATAGAATGGGCACACCATTTCATATTTTATTTTATTGTTTTTATTAGAGAGAGAGAGAGAGAGAGAGAGAGAGAGAGACCTCTAGCCACTGCAAACAAACCCCAGATGTATGCGTCACCCTATGCATCTGGCTTATGTGGGTACTGGGAATTGAACCTGGGTTCTTAGGCTTTGCAGACAAGCACCTTAACTGCTAAACATCTCTCCAGCCCAGTTTTTAGCTTCTTAACATAGTCTACAGGCCCCACTTAGACCCATTTCCCACCTATTTCCAACTATTTACTCAGCATTTTCTCACCCACATCTAATTGCTTCCACTTCCAGATTCCAAACATATCATTTCTACCCTCCATGATTTTGAAACTGAAGGTATAATTACTAGCAGAGTATTGCATTTTTACTGTTTTTTATTAAAACAGCTCAGGCCCCACATGACCATCCTTTGAGGTTTCCTCTTCATTCTGAATTACCTCCAAATCCTTCAGATTTGTGGGGATCCAAGTGGGGAAAGGGGAGCTCTGCCTAACTCCACAAGGAACAGGGGTCAGTCCTAGTGATGCAGGAATTGGGGGTCCAGGAGAGGTTTCCCAGAATTTATGAACCCCAAATTTTGGGTTATGTCCTACCTTTAACAAAGAATTGATATAGACTCCAGAAGGATAAATGATGAATTAGTAAGTTTATTTAGGGAGAAATCACAAATTGTGAGGTTTAGGAAACATACTCTCAGGTGGAAACACTGCATAGTTTATAAGGTTTGTTTAAGAGAAATTGAGGGGTTTGGGAAAAAAGAAAACCTAGAGTAAAGAGCAAGTATGGGGACTTGAGAGAAACTGAGGCTTTTAAAGGGAAGTCAGGGTGAAGTTGCAAACATGGGGGCTTGAGAGAAACTGAGGCTTTTAAAGGGAAGTCAGGGTGAAGTTGCAAACATGGGGACTTGAGAGAAACTGAGGCTTTTAAAGAGAAATCAGGGTGAAGTTGCAAACATGGGGACTTGAGAGAAACTGAGGCTTTTAAAGAGAAATTAAAGCTGCTGGCATGTGGAAAGTGGAATCTAGGAGCTCTGTGTAGGGAAACTTGGGAAGAACCTGCACATGGTAGATTCAGAAACCAGAGAGAAAAACCACAAATGCAATCAGAGAGAAGTTACCCTAAACTTTAAAGCAGAGACAAGCAGAAAAGCCATCTAAACCAAGAAACAGTTTATATATATATATATAAACAGAGACAGACAGAGAGAGAGAGGAGAGAGAGAGAGAGAGAGAATATGAGTCCACCAGGGCCTCCAGCCACTGCAAATGAACTCCAGATACATGCGCCATACATGTGCACCTGTGTACTGGGGAATCGTGGGTACTGGGGAATCGAGCCTTGAACTGGGGTCCTTAGGCTTCACAGGCAAGTGTTTAACCACTAAGCCATCTCTCTAGCCCCCAAGAAACAGTTTTATGCTTCTCCCCAAACTGGAAGCCAGATTCAAGTGTATCCTTGTGAAGGAAGACAGGTAGGCCAGGCAGAGAAGCTGGGCTATCTGAGCAGGATGGAATTGCATAGTTTGGGACAGGAGGAAGACAGGAGCCTTTATAGGCAAGGGGAAGACCTTCCTCTCTCTCTCAAATAAATAAATAATTTTTTTCTAAAATTGCCAGTGAATCAAAGACAAAGAGTATAAAGACATAATTAATATGAAAGAAAATGTAAGCCGGGTGTGGTGGTGCACGCCTTTAATCCCAGCACTTGGGAGGCAGAGGTAGGAGGATCGCCATGAGTTCGAGGCCACCCTGCGTCTACATAGTGAATTCCAGGTCAGCCTGGGCTAGAGTGAGACCCTATCTTGAGAAAAGAAAAGAAAAGAAAATGCAACCTATAGCTAACGTGTGCAATAACATTCAATCTCTGTTAACTGAGATTAAAGCAATGATGTTTGGCTTTGTAATCAGAAAGTGGAGGCTGGAGGGATGGTTCAGTGGTTAAAGGCACTTGCACGTAAAGCCTCTGGCACATGTTCGATTTCCCAGAATCCATGTAAAGCCAGATTGCCAAGGTGGTGCATGCATGTAGAGTTCATATACAGTAGCTAGAAGCCCTGGCATGTCGGTACACTTGCTTGCTCTCTCTCTTTCTGTCAAATAAATAAATAATGTCACATCAGAACAGAGGAGTAAAATAGAATGGGCACTTGTGGTATCTTTGGAAGTGGTATAAATTTCTATAATCACTGGAAAATAATATGGTAATATGAATCGTGAATTCATGCCTTTAACCAAGCAATTTTTCCCAGAATTTATATTTGGCCAATAATCACAAGTATTGAGGCAAAGAGGTTAAGCATAACACTTTTAGTTGTTGCAGTTTTTTTTGGGGGGGGGTGTTTCAAGGTAGGGTCTTGCTTTAGCCCACACTGATCTGGAATTCAGTGTCAGAGTAGCATTGAACTCATGGCAATCCTCCTGTCTCTGCCTCCCAAGTGCTGGGATTAAAGGTATCTGCCATTGCCAGGCGTGGTGGCGCACGCCTTTAATCCCAGCACTCAGGAGGCAGAGGTAGGAGGATCACCGTGAGTTCAAGGCCACCCTGAGACTACATAGTGAATTCCAGGTAAGCCTGGACCAGAGTGGGACCCTACCTCAAAAAAAAAAAAAAAAAAAAAAAAAAGGCATGTGCCACCACTCCTGGCCTACAAGCATAACACTTTTTATTAATTTTTTGTTTACTTTTTATTTATTTATTTGAGAGTGTCAGACAGAGAGAGAAAGAGGCAGATAGATAGAGAGAGAATGGGCACGCCAGGGCATCCAGCCATTTCAAATGAACTCTAGATGCATGCGCCACCTTGTGCATCTGACTTATGTGGTTCCTGGGGAATCAAGTCTTGAACCAGGGTCCGTAGGCTTCACAGGCAAGTGCTTAACTGCTAACCCATCTCTCCAGGCCTTTCATAATACTTTTAAAAATATATATATATATTTTGAGGTAGGGTCCCACTCTAGCTCAGGTTGGCATTCACTATGTAGTCTCAGGCTGGCCTCGAACTCACAGGGATCCTCCTAGCTTGGCATCCCAAGTTTTGAGATCACAGATGTGTGCCACCATGCTGGGCACAGAGAGAGAATGGACTCCAGATGCATGTACCACTTTGTGCATCTGGCTCTACGTGGGTACTAGGGAGTCTAACCTGGCTGGGTCTTTAGGCTTTGCAGGCAAGCACCTTAACCATTGAGTCATCTCTCCAGCCTATAACACTTTTTAATATAAAAGTATGCACCACTCTCTCAAATAAAAATAAATAAATAAATAGGCTGGAGAGATGGCTTAGTGGTAAAGGCGCTTGCCCACGAAGCCCAAGTACCCATGCTCAAGGCCACCCTGAGACTACATAGTTAATTCCAGGTCAGCCTGGGCCAGAGTGAGACCCTACCTCGAAAAACCAAAAAAAAAAAAAAAGTATGCACCTGCAACAGGTATGATCAAATACAGTTTATCTACTCAAAAATGTATATGCCTTGTGCTAGACAAACACTCTTTAAAAATTTGTTTTAAAGTTATTAATTTATTTGCCAGGCATGGTGGCGCACACCTTTAATCCCAGCACTTGGGAGACAGAGGTAGGATGATCATCGTGAGTTTGAGGCCACCCTGAGACTACATAGTGAATTCAAAGTCAGCCTGAGCTAGAGTGAAACCCTACCTCGAACCCTCCCCCAAAGTTATTAATTTATTTGAGAGAGAGAGGGAGAGGGAGAGAGAATAAGCCTGCCAGGGCCTCCAGCCATTGCAAACTCCAGACACATGCGCCACCATGTGCATCTGGCATACGTAGGGGCTGGGGAATCGAACCTGGGTCCTCAGGCTTCGTAGGGCTAAGCCATCTCTCTAGCCCTAGGCAAACACTCTTAACAGTGTTTCCTGGTCCCCCATCCCCTGTACTACACCCTGAGCATAATCATAATAAGGCAAAGATAAAGTGTCATCCAGTCTCTTCCTTACTTTTCCACATTTCCTTTATAGTACTTAACATGACATGTCTTAGGAACTGTCACGGAGGGACTGAAGGGTTAATAGCCTTCCTTGAAAACTAAAGGGAACTAAAGAGTTAATAATATCCCTAAGACCAACAAGCCATAAAACTTCAGAAGCATGGCCTTGACAGGTCTGTCTACTCCCAAATGATAAACTAAACTTCCCTTAGCTCAGAAAACCTTGAGGGAACAGAAACTGTCTGGTGGGTTATCCTCCCTAGACAATTTGGCTAAAAAAGCTTATTTTGAGCAAGGACACAAATAACTACAGTTCCTTATTTACTTCCCTTGGGCCTACAGCTGGTACAGCCTGTTTTTCTTAGGATCCCCCTTATAAACTTGCACCCCACCCTGGCCCAGTGCTTCAGCCTTCATCCAGTGAGAGATCAAACCCAGTGTTCTCCTTTGCTTTTCTCTTACACTTTCCTTATAGGGACTACCTCTCCTTTTAGGTGAAAGTGTGAGTTCTTGTGGGGGCCGTGACTGACATCTAGACGAGCCACTGGGGTGCAGGCTGGTGCTGCTCCACTCAGCTCTTCTTGAAGCAAAGCAGCTTGGGAAGGGGGTGGGCCCAGGAGAGCCTTAAGCTCCAATGAGCACCCCACCCAGATGTGGCTCTAAGTTCTTGCCCTCAGGAAAGATGTTAAGGGTCCCCAGACAACCAGTCAGAACACAGTTGTGGAATACTAGTGAATGGATCATCTATAATAACAATAATAATATGCAAACCTGATTTCTTTCTTTCTTTTTTTTTTTGGAGAGAGATAAAGGGAGACAGATAAAGAATGGGTGCGCCAGCAGCTGGGAACGAACTCCAGATGCATGTGGGCAAGTGTGGCACTGCAACTTTGCATCTGGCTCAATGTGGGACCTGGAGATTGGAACCGGCGTTCTTAGGCTTAGCAGGTAGGTGCCTTAACCACTAAGCCATCTCTCCAGCCCGCAAGCCTGCTTTCTAAACGAAAGGGAAATTCTGACAAGAGGATTTGAAGTGATGCATGTTCTCTCTTCTTTCTCATGTCAGGCACGCTGCCCTCTACTCTGAGTGCTGCGCAGACCTCTTGATGCTGTCAGCTAGAGGTCACAGCTTGCTGTCCTAGGGAGGAAAGCACACATCGCAGATGGGTGGGGTTAAGCGCACCTTTGGGTAGGCTGGGGGAGAGTCTCAGGCTCCAAGGAGATTTTGCTGAGGGTCTTCCATGCTTTTGGGACTCTTACAGGCTCATGCATACGAAGGACTCTGGCCGGTGACACACCTTGAGAACACTGACACATCACGCTGGTTTACCAGCAAGGCTCCATATGAGGCTCAACAGGGTCTGAGCAGATTCTACTACTTTAAAGCGTGTGTAAGAAGCTCTTCTGGTGTATATAAATGCAATGTATAAGAATTTGATAAGATGATAAGATGTTAAATTAACAGTAGACATCTCATACTACTTGTCTGTAGCTCTTCTTTTCTAAGAACATTATTTATTTGAGAGGGAGAGAGAAAGAGAGACAGAGACAGAGAGAATGGGTGTACTAGGGCCTCCTGCCTCTGCCGATGAACTCCAGATGCATTGCCACTTTGTGTGTCTTCATTTACTCGAGTACTGGGGAATCAAACAAAGTACTTTTAACCTCTGAGCCGCCTCCCTGGCCTTGTCTGTAGCTCTAAGTAAGGTTCTACATGGAACTACCTGCATTTACATACATGTCAGGGACCTAGACTGACCAGAGCCACAAGCTACCATGGGAAATTTTGATTTCCCAACATTTCTATCCACTGCATTTTGTTGAAGAGATTTACTCAGAGGAAGCACCCTGGTGCCTGGGAGGGATCAGAATGGGAACCACACGACACTTGGTCCCTGGCTCAGTTGGTCCAAGGACTGTTTCTTCCTCCTAAGACAGGGGCTTTTTAAAAAAATATAACTCTTTTAGAGAGCCAATTTTACTATTTAGCGTTTTAGGCTATTATTTATTTATTTTTATAGTCCAGCCTGTCCTCAAACTCACTGTGTAGCTGAGGATGACCTTGAACTTCTAATCTTCTTGTCTCTGCCTCCCAGTGCTGGGATTACAGGTGTGTGCCATTACACCACCACACACTGTTTTATGATGTGCTAGGAATTGGACCCACAACTGCATGCATGCAAGGCAGGCACTATACCAATGGAGCTATATCCCCAGCCCTAGATGTTTTATCTTGCTGTTGAAAACTTGATTGTAAACTCATTCAATTTAATTAAGTTTCCCCCCGTCACACTTCCTGACATGTCATAAATGACCCTGGATTTTATTCTTCTTAGAACTCAAGTAATTGATAATTTTAAAACAATATATAAAGCATACATCAGTGAATACCTAAAAAAGTAAAGAAGTAGCCAGTTGATTGAAACAAAATTCATTTATTGTGTTGGAAAAATAGATACGCTTACAAAATTTATAGTTTTTCATGTCAAAAGTATCAATGCTACTTTTGTTTCTTGAAGCTTTCTAAAATTTAATGAATAGATTTCTTTAACAGACTGGTTTTCTACTGAAACATTAAAAAAGGAAATCAGGTAACAGATTTATTAAGTTATTTAAATATTCTAAATGGACTTGCAAATATAATGTCTATCTCATTAAAGCAACAAAGTTCAGAGAAAAGTAATGAACTTGAAACCTGCATCAATACTTCTGTCTACAGAGGCTGCTCCTTCCTGGCTGGCAGGCCTTTGAGTCCACCTGAAGCCTGTTAGCCAGGGAACATCAGGACGGAAGGGAAAGAACTTCACATAGCACCAGATTTTCGTCTGCCTCTCTCAGTTCCCTTTGCCTCTTGGAGGTGACTCTTGAAATTCAGGCTGCAGTAACCCTGGAAAGCTATCCATTGACGGGGTCTATGTTTCTGAGAGAGAGAAAAATCTGTAACTTATGATCAAAGTCAATGGCTCTAAACTGAGGTTCCTTGTATTTTCTGGTCATCTTGCCGCTCAGATATGTTATTAGCTCACATCTCTCTATAAACTGATCCATCTTCTTCTTATACTTTTGTCTTGAATATGCAGAACCTTTGGGATTAAATGCTGCAGAAAATCACACAGAACTGTGAATGTTTTCTGATAGGTTAGTAAGACATTAAATGAGAAAGAAAGAGAATGGGATGTGTGACTGAGCACAAGGCTACAGAGGAGGAGGTAGTCACATCCCAGGGAAGAGTAGAGGATTATTCTAGTTTAGATCATAATTGCCTATACTTACCTTTCTTTAAGGCATGGATTGTTGAAAGTTTGACTATATTCTTATTACAGTTATAGTCTCTGATTATATTTTATCAATTGATTTTTGTGCTGGGGATTGAACTTAGGGCTTCATGCATGCTAGGTAAGCTTTCTACCACAAACCTACATCACTAGCCCTTATTTACCCTCTTTTACAAAAAAATGAAACAGGCTGGAGAGATGACTTAGTGGTTAAGGCGTTTGCCTACAAAGCCAAAGGATCCCGGTTCGATTCTCTAGAACACACGTAAGCCAGATGCACAATGGGGAGCATGCATGTGGAGTTTGTTTGCAGTGGCTGGAGGCCCTAGCACACAAATTCTCTCTCTTTTTCAAATAAATAAATAAAATATATTAAAAAAATAAACAAACATATTTTAAATAGGGTCTAAGTCGTCTAAGCCGGGCTTACTCTATATCTGCAGTCCAGGCAGGCCTTGAACTTGTGATTCTTCTGCCTCAACCTCCCAAGTAGCTGGGATTATAGACCTGTGCCAAGTCCCTATTTTCTTTCTATGTATTTATTTTTTTGGTGTTTTGAGGTAGGGTCTTGCTCTAGCCCAGACTGATCCGGAATTCACTCTGTAGTCTCAGGGTGGTCTTGAACTCACAAACAATCCTCCTACCTCTTCCTCCCAAGTGCTGGGATTAAAGGTGTGGTGGCTTCTTTTCTTCTTCTTCTTCTTTTTTTGAAAAAATATTTATTTTTACTTATTTATTAGAGAGAGAGGGAGAGAGAGAGAGAATGGCATGCCAGAGCCTCTAGCCACTGCAAATGAACTCTGGATGCATGTGCCACCATGTGCATCTGGCTTATGTGGGACCTGGAGAATTGAACCTGGGTCCTTAGGATTTGTAAGCATGTGCCTTAACCGCTAAGCCATCTCTCCAGCCCAAGTCCCCATTTTCATAAGACTGTTTTCCCTATTTATCATTTACTACCACTACCACACACAGGCATGCACACACACATACACACATGCATTCATGTATTCTTGAGTATGAACAAATATACACTCCAAATAGTCAAGCTGACTTAACAATTTTATTTATCACATATACTACAGCTAATGCTAACTTGTTTGTGAGTAGTATATTATTTTTAAAAAGCATACCTTTGAGATGAAAGGCTATATAGAGAAGTGCAGATCTCCTTACACTTAAGAAGGGGAATTTGGGCCTCAGGCATCCTGCTGAATTCATTGCTTTAATTAGAGATGTTGCAATACCCTGCAGGTAGGGAACAGTTTAAATCATGCATACATTTGAGTTTGAGTTATTTTCCTAATACAGATATCCAAAGAGGCCTTATTTCTTCAAATTGTCTCTCTGGGGTTGGGACTTACACAAATGTTAGATGACCACTTAGCTAACAGGAGAAAAACCCACCCCCACACACTACAATTGATTAGGAAAAATGAAATGCAAGTTGGCAGTGTGCCGGCTGGGTGATGGCCATACACCCTGGCTTAGTTCCATAGTGGTCTTTATCTTTATGCTTATATAACTGACATTGAACGTAACAAGAAGTTAAAAAAAGAAAGTGGGTGACGACACAGGACTTTGAGTTGCCTTGGCTGATCTCTGCTTGCGTTCTCAGAACTGCTGCCCACCTCCCCCCATCCCATGCTGGGGTGCTGGGCCACATGGCAAGGAATTCCAGAGACCATGCTATCACTGTAGTCAAGGTCCTGGAGCTCAGAAGGTAAGGTGTCCTCCTGGGAAAACATGGCCTTTATGAGAGTGACAATACTCTTAATGAACTTCCCTGGCCTCCTTTTGCTATGATTTTATTTTTCCCTCCCTTCTTTCCTCCCTCCCTTCATTCCTTCTTTTCTTCCTTCCCTTCTTTCCTTTCCTCCTTCCCTTCCCTTCCCTCTATTTCCCCCCCTTCCCCTCCCTTCTTTTCTTCCTTCCATAAGTGGATCTTGCTATGTTATTGGTGCTGGCCTCAAACTTGTAATCTCCCAGCCTCAACCTCCCAAGTGCTGGGATTATACCACTGAAGGACTAACTTTTTGTGCAAGCTGAAAAAGGCAGTGTTTAAAAATTTGTGACAACACTATGAAACTGAACCCTAAGCAACTATTTTTCAGGTTTAAAGTTTGACCTAGTAGTTGGCTAGGAGTAAGTTTTACTACTCTTATAAGCAAAGCACCGTTGGCCACTGAGCCGTCTTCCCAGCAGTTTTACTACTTATATTTTATTTTTCAAAATATTATTATTTATTTATAAGGAAAGAGAGAGAGAGAGAATGAATGAATGGATGGATGAGAGAATGAGTATGGGCACACCAAGGCCTCCCACCACTACAAACAGACTCATGTGCCACTTTGTACACCTGGCTTTATGTGTATACTGGAGAATTGAACCCAGGACATCAGGCTTTGCAAGCAAGTGCCTTTAACTGTGGAACCAGGCAAAATCTGTACATTTCAAATTATGAAGATATTTTTACAGACAATAAGATCTAAAGAACGAAACCACATATCCAAGTCAATTGTAAATAATTTCATGAAAATCTACTCTCTCCCCTTTGGTGCACATATTTTAGCCTTGGGAGGTGGGTTTTTTCATTCATTTTATTTTAATGACCATCATAAACAAAGTAGGCAAACAGGGCTAGAGAGATGGCTTTGCAGTTGGGATGCTTGCCTGCAAAGCCTAATGACCTGAGTTCAGTTTCCCAATGCCCACATAGAGCCTGATGGACAAGGAGTTTGTGGCAGCTAGCTGGAAGCCCTGGCACGCCCATTCTGTCTATCTCTCTTCTCTCTATCTCTCTCCACTTGCAAATAAATAAATAAATGGAAGGAGAATTTTTTTAAAGTAGGTAAAGAATGGAGTGGCAACCTAAAATTAGAAAATTCTGCTTGAGCTTCACTGTTACCAAAATTCGAGTTATTGTTAAAAAGAAGATCACTGTAGTCTTATAATGTGTATCATAGAAATCATGCCACAGAACCTGCTCCAGATATCCAGGCAAAGGGAGACTGGTAAGGTGGATCGGTTCCTTCAGCGGGGGCAGTTTCTGTGGAAGCTGCTGGTCCCAGTATTTCAGTGGCAACCTAAGAATGCAAAGCTCATTAGCTGACTGCTCACAGGCACACACATTATGTGACATGCGACGTACAGGAGCCAGAGACAATAGCAAGATAAAGCTTACTACTTATTTTATCCACTGGAGAAAATTATACAAGTGGGAAGACTAGGCCTCCTAGAGGTTTTTTTGTTTTTGTTTTTTTGACTTGAGATGCGGTCTTTTTTTTGGGGGGGAGGACAGAGTCTCATATAACCCTGGCAGTATGTAGCTGTGGAAGACTCTGAACTCATGATCTTCCTGCCCCAACCTCCTGAGTGCCAGGATTATAGGTGTGTGCCACCGTCACTATCTCTGGGCTCTTGGAAGTTTATAGTCACCCACTTCACTTGGGTCCCTGGCCTTGCTCATTGATTCTCAGCTTTTCTTTTCTTTTCTTTTCTTTTCTTTTCTTTTCTTTTCTTTTCTTTTCTTTTCTTTTCTTTTCTTTTCTTTCCTTTCCTTTCCTTTCCTTTTCTTTTCTTTCTTTTTCTCTTTCCCTTTCCTTTCCTTTTCACTATGTAGTCTCAGGCTGGCGTCAAACTCACAGAGATCCTCCTACCTCTGCCTCCCAAGTTCTGGGATTAAAGGCGTGCGCCACCACACCCAGCTTATTCTCAGATTTCTGAATTTTCACAGCAGCTATATGAAACTTACTTTCTTCTCAAAATTCTAATTCGTTGAGTATCACTTCCATCCCCACAACGAATGCCCTGCTATACCCAGGATGGAAGCCATCAGGAAGGAGCTTCCTTTATCAGCTGCCGATCACAAGCAGAACCAGACATGTGTTCTTTTCCCTGACATTGGAACCTTCCATGTAAGACCAGTGCCCACCCATGTTTTGGATCCCCACAGCACCCTCTCTTTAGGTATTGAACTGTAGCCTTTTCTTTCTCCTCCCTCAATCTTTTTGTAAAAAAACTTTTAAAAACATTTTAAATTTACTTATTTATTTGAAAGAGAATGTGAGAGAGAAAGAGGCAGACAGAGAGAGAATGGGCATTCCAGGGCCTCCAGCCACTGCCAACGAACTCCAGATGCATGCGCCACCTTGTGTAGCTGGCTTATGTGGGTCCTGGGGAATCAAACTGGAGTCCTTTGGCTTTGCAGGCAAATGCCTTAACTGCTAAGCCATCTCTCCAGTGTTAACCTACACCTCACAGCAATCCTCCTACCTCTGCCTCCTGAGTTCTGGGATTAAAGGTGTGCACCTCCACAAGGGTTTTTATGCTCACCGTCTTGAACCCCACTTCTGTTTCATTCCCTCTGTATATTACATCCAGTCATGCTGAATTTCTTCCAGTTCCCAGACCCTCAGGGCCAGGGTCATTGTAGGTCCCTCTGCTCGGAACCTGGCACCCTGTCCTTTCTTCCAGCCCATTCCCCGTCCTCACCTACACTCAGTTCTAGGCACTTCTACACCGTTAGGGTTCCGTTACATTCTTTTCTTGTCTAGTATTTACAATCTGTTATATATCCTGGAGCCTCAGGCTGGCTTTGGGCTAGAAAGACCAGCCCTTCTTCTTGTGTATGTGTGTGTGTGTGTGTGTGTGTGTGTGTGTGTGTGTCTTCCTTTCTGCAGTTCCCAGCACAGAGAATGGAACATAGAAAATATTTAATAAATATGTGTGACTCAGTGAATAATCTCACCTCAAAAATTTCTGGAGTTTTTCTTCAGTCTCAAAAATATATATGCGTTCACGGTACTCTGCAGCATACTTAATGTTACCAGGCACTAGTGCTTCATATCTGAAAAAGTAAAAAACAAAATCAAAAACACCCTGTCATGTAATTAAGATGTAGTATTGGGTAAATAAAATGTCAAAAGGTAAGATGTTTTAGTTTTCTATCTGTGAAGCCCAAGGAAGAAAGGTTTCCCCACGAAATCAAAATGTTAAGAATGGTGGGCGTGGTGGCGCACGCCTTTCATCCCAGCACTTGGGAGGCCGAGGTAGGAGGATCGCTGTGAGTTCGAGGCTACCCTGAGACTACATAGTGAATTCCAGGTAAGCCTGGGCTACAATGAGACCCTACCTCGAAAAACAAACAAAAATATTAAGACTGGGCCCCTCATTCTGAGAAGACGTCTGTTCTGCGAGGGTGAGGACTTACTTTTGTTTTCCATCCTGAAAGGTCACTGGACAGTAGCCCTGGAGCTCCGCACACTTGGGGAAACGACTCTTCAGCTCTGACAGTGACAGCCTTTTGGGGATCATATCAGCAGTTGGGAGAGGATAAGGAGCTAAAGGGGGCACATACAATTCTGGATGCTCCAAAAATTTCTATTAAAAGAGGGGTACAGGAGGAAGACTGTTTAAAACAACGACAGTGTACCAATCAAAAATCAGGGAGGCTCTCCTGATCCTGTCCCCATTGCAACGTTCTGTTTTTCAAGGAATCTGAGCAAAGTTACTATAATAACTTCTCCGACAGGAAGTCCCAAGTTAGCACCTGATCACACCTAAGGTTTCTCCTTGTCTCTTCATTCCTTCAGTCATTCATTTTTTTGTTTTTTGAGGTAGGGTCTTACTGGAGCCCAGGATGACCTGGAACTCACTCTGTAGTCTCAGGCTGGCCTCAAACTTACAGTGATCCTCCTACCTCTGCCTCTTGAGTGCTGGGATTAAAGGCGTGCGCCACCACCCCTGTCCCATTCATTTTTCATTTAAGAATATTTTTTAAGTTCATTCTACATGACAGGGACTAGAGAGACCACAGCCACTAGCCAGACAGTCTGTTAACTTCTCCAGCGTCAGTTATCACTAAAATGCTCGATGCATATTCACTAATGTGACTTCATAAAAATTCCAGTTCCTCAAAAGGAAATACAATGTTCAGCTTTGTTTTCACTATTGCTTCAATTACAAACCTCCTCCTCCTTATTTGTTTTGTTTTGAGGCAGGGTCTTGTTCTAGCTCAGGCTGACCTGGAATTCACCATGTAGTCTCAGGGTGGCCTCAAACTCACGGTGATTCTCCTACCTCTGCCTCCTGAGTGCAGTGATTAAAGGTGTGCACAACCATGCCCAGCTATAAAACATATTATCAGATGATGGCCATCATAGTATCAGAACCAACACACAGTTAAGCCTTCCCTGTCTCTGGCTTCTGCATCCTTGGACTCAGGTTGAAAATATTTAGAAAACATTGGTTCTGTACTAAACATGTATGGATTTTTTTTCTTCATTATTCCTTAAACAATATAGAATAACAACAACTGACATAGGACTTACATTGTATTAGGTGTTGTTAATGATCTATAAATGATTTGATTTATATAGGTTATATGCAAATACTATGCCATTCTTTAAATAAATTGAGCATTCATGGATGCTGGTGTCCTTATAGGTGTTCTGACACCAATCCCCAATGCATACTGAGGGAAAACAATATAGAATAATTTGGTAATTCTCATGATGACCTTTTTAATATCGAGACACAAGTCAGCTACTGTTTCGTTTCTATTATTTAGCTTTTCCCCTGCAGCTCAACCCCCTCCACTGGAGAAATGGACGTCCACCCTGATGTTCGGCCCCCTCCACTGGAGAGACGGCTGTCCATCCTGGTGCTCGGCCCCCTCCACTGGACAGACAGCTGTCTACCCTGGTGCTCGGCCCCCTCCATGTGAGACTCACCATTGGCTTTACCTACCTGATATACTGGCCAGGACCTATCATTGCCCAAGGACTTCTGTCTTCTGGTGTCTTTCAAAATATATCCTTGGGTGCAGTCTCAGGACCATTTTCTGAGTTTCCCACTGGCCCCAGAGTCACAGTTTTTTTTTTTTTTTTTTTTTTTTTTTTTCAAGGTAGGGTTTCACTCTGGTCCAGGTTGACCTGGAATTAACTATGTAGTCTCAGGGTGGCCTCGAACTCACGGCGATCCTCCTACCTCTGCCTCCCGAGTGCTGGGATTAAAGGCGTGCACCACCACGCCCGGCTGAATCACAGGTTTAATAATAAAGCTCCTGTCCTAACTTTTCTGAGTATTCCCAGGTAAACCCAACCTTTTTGTTTGATGAAGTTCAATATAAGGCATTTTTTTTCCTTCATAAAATAGTTACGGTTAAGAAAGACTTACATTTAGTTTTTCCCGGGAATTCATTTTATAATAGTGTCCCCTGAACTCGGCTGCAAATTCCAAGGAGTCCGTTAGAGAACAATCGAGTAATTCATATGATTCTGCTAGGCTCACGGGGCAGAACTGTCCAAATTCTCCCAGGCGAGAAGTCAGCTCATCAGGTGTAATACATAACTTATCAATGCAGGCAGCTTTTCCTGTTATTAGCATATTAACTGTTATTATATACATTTTCATGGGAGACACAATGACTAAAACAGTAAAATAATTTCAATTAGATAGCACTATACAAATATTACAATTAAATAATTCTAAACAATGAGTAAAAAGTAAAAGTTACTACAACTGGGCTGGAGAGATGGTTCAGTGGTTAAGGCACTTGCCTGCAAAGCCTAACTACCCAAATTGGGCTCCCCAACACCCATGTAAAAGCCAGATGCGTAAAGTGGCACATGTGTCTGGAGTTTGTTTACAGTGGTTAGAGGCCCTGGCATGCCCGTTCTTACTCTCTTTCTTCCAGGCACGGTGGTGGTCACCTTTAATTCCAGCACTCTGGAGACAGAGGTATGAGGATGGCTGTGAGATCAAGGCCAGCTTGAGATTACAGAGTGAATTCCAGGCCAACTTGGCCTAGAGTGAGACCCTACTTCAAAAAAAAAAAAAAAAAAAAAAACCAACAAAACATCCCCCCCCCCAAAAAAAACAAGTTACTATAACTGTATGTAGTAGTGGAGGTTTATAATCTCTGCATTCTGGAGGCTGAGGCAGGAGGATTCCATGAGTTCCAGGTCAGCCTGGGCTACATAGAAAACCCTGGCTCAAATAACAAACAAATAAGCTGGGTGTGGTGTTGCACGCCTTTAATCCCAGCACTCGGGAGGCAGAGCTAGGAGGATCATCATGAGTTTGAGGACACCCTGAGACTACATAATGAATTCCAGGTCAGCCTGAACTAGAGTGAGACCCTATGTCAGAAAACCAACCAACCAACCAAACAAACAAACAAACAAAAAAACAAAAAGCAAAACAAACAAACAAACCAACAAAAAATCCAAATGATTATATTGGCATCTCTCAGCCTACTTCCTCTCCTGAGAAATAATCACTGTGGGTTTATGTTTTTTTTCATATGTTGGCATATTTTCATGTCTTTTTCATATAGTATACTTATGCCACCAGACGTAAACATTATTTTGCAACTTGTTCTTTTTGTTAATTATGGACTATTTCTTTTATATTGGTTTATATAATTGACCTAATTATTTTGACTTTTTTGTTTGCTTTCTTTTTGTAAAATATTTTATTTTTCTTTATTTATTTGAGAGAGAGAGAGAATGGGCACACCAGGGCCTCCAGCCGCTGCAAATGAACTCCAGATGCGTGTGTCCCCTTGTGCATCTGGCTTATGTGGGTTCTAGGAAATTGAACCTAGATCCTTTGGCTTTGCAGGCAAGTGCCTTAACCACTAAACCATTTCTCCAGCCCTGTCTGCTTTCTTTTTATAGAGACATGCTCTTACTGTGCAGCCCAGACTGGCCTCAACCATGTGATTCTCCTACCTCAGCTTCCTGAGTGAAAGGATTACAGATATGCACTACCATGCCTAGCCACTTAATTCTTTTGAATTGATACACAGTATTCAATTGCATCAATGTTAAGTAAGGTCAGGGGAAGAGATTGCGTAAAAGAAAGGTGGAAGGAGGGCTAATTCAAATCTAAGAGGATATAAATAAGTCATATGGAAAGCTACTTTTTTGGACAATGGAATGCTCAGAAGCCATAGATTGTTACTAGAAAATTTTCAGTGCCAGGGATGGGATACCTTCCAGTGAGTTGTTGGCCAAGGAGGTCACTGATAACCCACCCCAAAATTATAGGCTATTGCTGAAGCCCTTGGTTTCCCACCAGGAATAGATGGTAAGACCCTATTGCTGAAGACTCTACATACTTGGGCTGCAGGGTCACTGAAAAATCCTGCTGGAGCTGAGCTGAAAACCTCCTCCGTGTAGACCAGCTGACAGAAAGCTGGAAAAAGCTACACTGCATGCAGTTCAATGGGAGAGAGAGAAATCACCAGTGAAGATACTCAATAATGGACACTGCAAGCCTTAAAATTGGCCAGCCAGGCCAAATGAGCCAATGGGTGCAACAGTGGCATGTCTGTTATGGGGGAAACCAACCATTCTCTAATTGGACTGGAGGCCTGTTCCATGGGAGAGAATACATCCCTGATACTGAAAACCTACTACAGGGGTAATCATGAGCCCTAGGGGTATAATGTCTGCTGGTATTTGGCTAAATGTATATACTATGCTCACCAAACTGCCCAGTAAGCACTTCTCTTACTGTTCACACCCATATATTAATGCTACTCTAACTTTTGGTTAGAGAAGCTTCTCTTTTCAGATGGTGGTGATCTTGGGATGACTCAGAAGGGACCATGGTGCTGAGAAGAAGGGACAGAGGAGTGCTCAGCACTGAAACATCTCTAACACACCTTCAAAGGTTCAGGGTCCATTGTGGAAGAGGTGGTGGAAAGAATGTAAGAGCCAAAGGAAGAGTAGGATTCCTTACAATGTGCTCCTCCAGACACAAAATTGCCTGGATATCCATGACCTCACATTGCCTGACACTACCTACATAAGACCATCATAATAGGAGGAAAAGATGATGACATCAAAAGAAAAGACTAATTGAGAGGGGGAGGGGATATGATGGAGAGTGTAGTTTCAAAAGGAAAGTGGGGGAGGGAGGGAATTACCATGGGTTATTATCTTCAATTATAGAAGTTGTCAGGAAAAAAAAATAAATTGGAAAAAATACAAATTTTAAATGTATTTATATGACTATAAATGTATATCATTTATGTAACTTATCTATTTCTGAATGTTTTGTTTTAGTTCCTAGCTGTTGTCAACTATATACATGTCATAAGTTTTATATATATAATTGTGAATAGGTATGTATGCATTCTGTGAGTGGGCATATATATGTAAGCTTATAGGTGTACAAATATATACACATTTATATTACTATTAGAATATTTTTGACAGATTTTAGGAAGGGCAGATAGTTATTTTTTTAATTTACTTCATTTTAAAAATTCTTTTATTTATTTGAGACAGAGAGAGGGAGAAAGAGAGAGATAAAGAGTGAGAATGGGCGTGCCAGGGCCTCTAGCCACTGCAAATGAACTCCAGACATATGTGCCACCATGTGCATCTGGCTTACATGGGACCTGGAGAATTGAACCAGGGTTCTTAGGCTTCACAGGCATGTGTCTTAACTGCTAAGCCATCTCTCCAGCCCAAAAAATTTACTTCTTTTTTTATTTATTTGAGAGTGAGAGAGAAAGAGACAGAGAGAGAGAGAATGGGCACACCAGGGTCTCCAGCCACTACAAATGAACCCCAAACCCATGTGCCATCTTGTGCATCTGGCTTACATGGATATTGGAGAATCAAACCTTGGGCCTTAGGTTTCATAGGCAAGCCTCTTAACTATTAAGCCATCACTCCAGCCCTGGCAAATAGTTTTCTGATATGGTGTTTGTGGTGGTTTGATTCAGGTGTCCCCCATAAATTTAGGTATTCTGAATGCTAGGTTCCCAGCTAATGGAGATTTAGGAATTAAAGCCTCCTGGAGGCAGTGTATTGTTGGGGGCAGGCTTATGGGTGTTATAACCAGATTCCTCTTGCCAGTGTCTGGCACACTATCTTGTTGCTGTTGTCCATCTGATGTTGGCCAGGAGGTGATGTCCACCCTCTGCTCATGCCATAATTTCCCCTGCCATCATGGAACTTCCCCTTGAGCCTGTAAGCCAAAATAAACCTTTTTCATCAAGCTACTTGATTGGGTGTTATCTGCCAGCAATGAAAACCTGATTGCAACAATAAAGTTGGAATTGAGAAGTAGTGTCTGCTGCTAGAAACCTGACTCTGGCTTTGACCTCTTGGAACTGCTTTGCAGGAGAAATGTGGATGAATTTGAAACCTTGACCTAAGAGACACCTTAGCAGTGCTGCAAGTACAGCTTGATGGATCATTCTGGTCAGAGCTGAAAGACCTGAATGCATTAAGAACTATGGACTTTGAGGTTTGGCTTATGAGGGTGAGAAAGAGCTTTGCCTGGACTGGGCTAGAAGCAGTTTGAGAGAGAGGCTTGCTGTTATGCCCCTGTCTGGAGAACTTGTACAGGGTTGCATTGCATAGAAATGGACTGGTGTGAGCAGAGGGATATGGCACAGAAAAAAAAAAAAAGAAATCTTTGGGCTGAAATTGCTGCCTGTTCAGTTGCATTGTTTGAGAGATTACAACCATTGATATTGAGCCAGCTAACCTGAAGTGGGACAACAGGAAGAATGCAGACTCTTTAGAAGGGGCCTGACTGTTGAAGGAGGGTCCTGTTCTTCAAAGTGTGTTTTATTTCCCCCCCCCCCACCCTGGATTAACAAATTGGCAGCCCACCTGGTATTATGGAGTATAGCAAATGCAGGAAAGAGAGGGTCATTGAATTTACAACACAGTTTTGTATTTTGGAAATGGCCATGGGCAGTGTGAAGCAGGCTTGTTGGATTACCTGCATGGAGACCTGATGGAGCCATGAGGATGAACTGTGGATTTCAGTGGAGACCCAATGGAGAGGCCAGGACTATGAGATGCCTGCCAAGGAGAGCTGCAGCACTGGATGAAGTTTTCCAGAACTGTGAGTATACCAGATGGAGGGGTGAAATTGGAACTCCAGGGACTTGTCACTGGTTAGAGTTGTTGGACTTGGAGCTACAGAGTTTGATGTTTTCCTGTTAAATCTTGTATTGGTTGAATATTTCTTTGCTATGCCCAATGCCATTTTTTTTTTTTTTTTTTTTTTTTTTTTTTTTGGTTTTTCAGTGTAGGGTCTCACTCTGACCCAGGCTGACATGGAATCCACTCTATAGTCTCAGGGTGGCCTCGAACTCACAGTGATCCTCCTACCTCTGCCTCCCAAGTGCTGGGATTAAAGGTGTGCGCCACCACCACGCCCAGCCCCAAATCATTTTTTGCAGTGTGAATGTTTATTCTGTGCCATTATGTTTTTTTTTTTTTTTTTTTTTTTTTTGGTATTGTGGATAAGTTAAAAGACCTTGGACTATGGGGATGAAGACTTTTAAAGTTGGGTGAATGCATTGCATTTTAGATCATGTATGGTTATCATTTTATGAGGGGCCAGGGGCGGAATGTGGCAGTTTGATTCAGGTGTTCCCCATAAACTTAGGTGTTCTAAATGCTAGGTTCCCAGCTGATGGAGATTTGGGAATTAACACTTCCTGGAGGCAGAGTATTGTTGGGGGTGGCTCCTGGGTGTTATAGCCAGCTTCCTCTTGCCAGTGTTTGGCACACTCTCCTGTTGCTGTTGTCTATCTGATGTTGGCCAGGAGGTGATATCCACCCTCTGCTCATGCCATCGTTTTCCCCTGCCATCATGAAGCTTCCCCTTGAGTCTGTAAGCCAAAATAAACCTTTTTTATTCCCCACAAGCTGCTCTTGGTTGGGTGTTTTCTGCCAGCAACACAAACCTTACTGCAACAGTGTTTTCAGTACAAATTTCTCTCTGAGCTCAAATACAGCACAAGGGAAAGGAAGAGACATTATCCACAAGTGACTGAGTTCACCCTAAAGAGTCTATTTTAGAAAGAAATAGGCCAATTCCTTTAATGGACAAGCTTAATATTTTTCTTTCCTAAAATCTACTGGGGACTCTAAAGCAATATGAGATGCTATAAAAAATAAAATCGGGCTGGAGAGATGGCTTGGTGGTTAAGGCGCCTGCCTGCCAAGCCTAAGAATGCTGGTTCCAATCTCCAGGTCCCATATTTAGCCAGATGCAAAAAGTGATGCATGGGCACAATGCTGCACTTGCCCACAAGGGGGCATATGCATCTGGAGTTAGTTCACAGTGGCTGAGAGACTGCTGGTGTGCCCATTCTCTCTCTTTGTCTCTCTCAAGTAAAAAAAAAAATAAATAAAATCACTTTTTATAATCTTAGTTGTAACGAGCAAACTTTTGAAAATATTATTTATTATTTAAAGGAGGGGGAATGGTTGTGCTAGGGCCTCACTGCAAACACATTCCAGATGCATAAGCCACTTTGTGCATCTGGCTCCATGTGGGCACTGGGGAATCAAATCTGGGCCAATAGACCTTGCAAGCAAGAACCTTCAACCAGTGAGCCATCTCTCCATCCCACAGTGACCAAATTTTAAGGGCAATATATTTGTAATAGTTTTTATCACCAAGGAAAGTTTTACCCTTTCCTTATAGAATATATCTAGAAATATCTTAAATTAGCTCAAAAATTATGGGGCATAGGGCTGGAGAGATGGCTCAGTAATTAACAGCACTTGCTTGCAAAACTTGCCAGCCAGAGTTTGATTCCCCAATACTCACATAAAACCAGATGCACAAATTGGTGCATAAGCCAGGCGTGGTGGCACATGCCTTTAATCCCAGCACTCAGGAGGCAGAGGTAGGATGATCGCCTTGAGTTCGAGGCTACCCTGAGACTACAGAGTGAATTCCAAGTCAACCTGAGCTATAGTGAGACCCTACCTCGAAAAACAAAAACAAAAACAAACAAAAAAACAAATTGGTGCATAAATCTGGAGTTTGTTTGCAATGGTAAGAGGCTTTGGCCCACCCACTTTCTCTCTCTGTGTGTGCTTGCAAATAAATATATAAATTATGAAGAATTCTTTGTTTAGTAATATAGATATTATATGATATGGACAAACTTAAAAATCCCTTATCTGAAACCTTGGGGCCAGATATTCAGATCATTCAGACTATTTCCAATTTTATAAATGTATCAGGCTCTGAGCAGCACCCTGTAATCTATGACACTAAACTTCTCTGAAAAATGGGATGACCCTTCTGACCACAGGCGACCACAGGTCAGCACATGTCAGACTTTGCTTTCAAAGAATTTACAATTATTTCATAGAATATTTATTTATTTAGAGAGAGAGAGAGAGAGAGGCAGATATAGAAAGAATGAGAATGGGCACACCAGGGCCTCTAGCCACTGCAAATGAACTCCAGACACATGTGCCACCTTGTGCATCTGGCTTATGTGGATCCTGGGGAATAGAACCTGGGTCCTTAGGCTTCACAGGCAAGCGCCTTAAGCACTGAGCCATGTCTCCAACCCTCATAGAGTTTCTTAAATTTTAGAATCGTGGTCCAAGGATGCTAACTATGTCCTGTTACTGCCTCTCCATGAGGAAGAGGGTCTGGGGGCCAGACCATAAGGTCTGCCGATTCCGCCATTCCCACCACCTTCAATGCCACATGTAATGCCGAAAAGATGGCAGGGAGGCCCAAAGAATGTTCCATCATGCAACCGCTCCACAATTCTGATTTGCAGCTGGTATCCCAGCGATTGTAGCCGTCTTCCAGTTAGGCAGGCATGTTAGGCCATTTGGTTAGAACTCGCTATTTAAAATACGAAGACTCAAGGCAAATGCTTAAATTTTATGAGGCATGTAAACATCAGGCACCCATATTTTAAATTTAGAGTTTACTTTACTTTTAAAAATACGGTCTTACCTTTTTGTATTCTTTCCATGTATACATCCATGTATTTATTCATCTTTTGAATGTTCTTATTGACTTCCCTCAATACCCACCACTTGCTGTGGAATCCATCAATGACATGCCAGTTTTGATGCTGTTTCTGATAGTACTCCCTAATCTGTTTGACGTTTCTGCGGTACACTGCATTCTTGACAGCCATGATCTGTGAACTATTGTGCAATGGGTAAGGGAAACTAAAGGAGAAATGGAGAAGGAATGGAAACAGCTATTAAAAAACATGCCGCCTTTCCTTCATGATGAGTAACATTTCATTGTATCATGTATGTTACCTTTGTTGTCTTTTTTTATCCAGGAGCAATCTTTTGAAAATCTCCTTGGAAGTCACCTCCAACTCAAAGATGATCATGGGGACGATTGACCTGGCTTCCAAGAGATTCATCTGATGTGTCGTCACAGGATACCCATCGATGACAGTACTGAAAAGAAAACATGGAGGTAAAAACTTCAATTCTCTCTCTCAAAAAAAAAAATAGGGGCTGGAGAGATGGCTTAGCTGTTAAGGTGCTTGTGAAACCTAAAGACCCATGTTCGACTCTTCAGATCCCATGTAAGCTGGATGCACAAAGATGAGGCAAGTGCAAGGTTGCACATGCCCACTAGGTGGCATGAGCATCTGGAGTTCAACTTCAGTGGCTGTCACCCTGGCATGCCAATTGTTTCTCTTTCTCTCTGTCTGTCTTCTCTTTCTCTTACTCTCTCTAAAAATTTTTTAAAAATTGTTAAAAGAAGCAGGACGTGGTGGCGCACGCCTTTAATCCCAGCACTTGGGAGGCAGAGGTAGGAGGATCGCTGTGAGCTCAAGGCCATCCTGAGACTACAGAGTGAATTCCAGGTCAACCTGGGCCAGAGTGAGACCCTACCTCGGAAGACCAAAAAAAAAAAAAAAAAAAAATTGTTAAAAGGGCTGGAGAGATGGCTTAGTGGTTAAGGTGCTTGGCTGTGAAGCCTAAAGACCCAGGCTCTACTCCCCAGAACCCATGTAAGTCAGATGCATAAGGAGACACATGCACATAAGGTCACACGTGCACACAAATTGTCTGGAATTTGATTGTAGTGCCTAGAGGCCCTGGCATGTCAATTCTCTTTCTCTCTCATTAAAAGAAAAGAAAAGAAAAGAAAAGAAAAGAAAAACTCCACACTTCATGTTTCTTTTCTCTCATTGTTGCTTTCTACCACACAGACAGAGTGTGAGTACGGTCACACCAGGTCTGCTGCTGCAAATGAACTCCAGATGCATGTGCTACTTTGTGCATCTGGCTTAACGTGGGTACTGGGGACTTGAATCCAGGCCGTTGGGCTTTTCAAGCAAGTGACTTTTACAGCTGAGCCATCTCACCAGCCCATGAGGAGGCTGGGTTGCAGAAGTGAAGTGAGAGCTTGCTTGAGGCCCATCACGGATACTTTTGAGCACAAAGGGTGACAGGGTCCAACAGTCTGAGATCATGAGATTGTCACTATCAAACTAAGGGAATAAAGCTGGGCGTGGTAGTGCACGCCTTCAATCCCAGCACTGGGGAGGCAGAGGTAGGAGGATCACCATGAGTTTGAGGCCACCCTGAGACTACATTGTAAATTCCAGGTCAGCCAGAGCTGGAGTGAGACTGTACCTTGCAAAACCAAAACCAACCAACCAACAAACAAAACAAAAACACACACACACACACACACACACACACACACACACTAAGGGAATAATAAAGGAAATTCAGAAATTTTGTGAGGAGTGGCCTCATGTGGCAGACAACTCACTATGAGGTGAAGCAGGCTGGGGAACGTGGCCATCAGTACAGGTTTGTGTGGCTTCATCACTCCCTACCGCTCCCCAGCAAAGTCTATACTGCAGCCAGAAGTCTCCCAGTGGAGAGCATTATGAATGAACATGGCTGGCCTGCTGCCACAGAAACTATATGAGAGTGTCCTTTTTTTAAACAGAGAGTAGTCCAACTTCTTTGTCTTGGGAAGAGTCACTTGAATGGCCATTGGGATTAGAGAAATCCAGGGTGGGTTTAAGATGAAGTAAGACTTCTGTGACTCAACCACAGAGATCCCTCCTCTGCAAAGCTGAACACGGGAGGAAGGAAGTCAATGCAGGTGGGTCCCTTCATGTCCCAAGGGCTCACTGGACATGCTCTCCTCTGACTGAAATCAGAACTGGTCAACGACTTGACTCAGTGGCACCGGGAAGGAGGCGCTCCGAGGTTTCAAGTAAACGAACAGTAAGTCAGAGGGCTCCAGGCTCTGGAGGATCTAGGCTCAAGACAAGGGTACTGGGCTTCACTGCGAGCAGATTTTACTACTGTGGCCTGTGGCGGTGCTAGATGGACAGAGTGGTGAACTAAAGACATAGATCAGGCACACCTCTCTTTTGTCCAAATGTGGCCTTAGGGGAGGGTCACTGCTTCCTGTGTATGGAGCCAGGCCTGAGAGGGACAGTGTCCCCCTGAATCAGCACCACTTCAGGCCAAAGAGAGGGTGACTTCTCCATCATTTCATGGGGCAGTAAGGAACACTGGTGGGGTGTGGGAGTCACAGTGCCTCTTCTGGGGACTGTGAAAGCCTGGAGGCTTTTGTACTCAGGAGTTGCTGTAGGGAGTGAAGGGGTCCGCTTGCTGCTCTTCTGCCTTGAGGGTTCCAGCTAAGGAGTACCTTGACAGAAAACTCTAGTATGTAATCATGCAAGTGCTCAAAGTTTGAGAAGTAAATCATGCCTTTTACAAGAGATCCAGAGCTTGTTTAAAATGTGCTTTAAATGACTAGCAAGCAACTTAAAGGACTCAAGTTCCTCTCCCCCTTTCTCCCCTCCCGCTCACTTACCCTATAGTGTTGCACATAGTATCCATCAGAGAGAGATCTAAGGCTTGGAGAGCCAGCTCGTCAGGCACTGTTTTGCCTTTATGAAGATGCCAATTTAACTTAAGTGCCAGTTCTGTCTCTGGGTGGTTGTTTAATACAGCACGCAAACAATCTCCTATTGACAAACGTTTGAGGCCATACTCACTTTCAAGTTTTTTGGCAACTGAAAGACATAAAATATTAAACATATTTCACTTCAATATCCGTCAGTTAACCTTACTTTCAGTATCTGGATATATATGTGTGTGTGTGTGTGTGTGTGTGTGTGTGTGTCTGTGTGTGTGTATAATCGGGGGCTGGAGAGATGGTTCGGTGGTTAAAGACACTTGCTTGTAACGCCTGCCAACCTGGGTTCAATTCCCTAGCACCCACATAAAGCCAGATGCACAAAGTGGCATATGTGTCTGGAGTTTATTTGCAGTGCTACCCATTCATTCTTTCTTTTCTCTCTTTTTCTCTCAAATAAATACATATTTAAAAAATATGACATACTTTCATGGAAATAGTGATTTATAGTTGTACCAGCTACTTTCTTTTTTTTTAATTTTTGGAGAGAGACACAGAGAGAGACAGACAGAGAGGGAGAGGGAGACAGATAGAGAATGGGCACGCCAGCAGTCTCTCAGCTGCTGTGAATGAAATCCAGATGCATGTGCCCCCTTGTGGTCAAATGTGGCATTGCACCCCTGAGTCACTTTGCATCTGGCTAAATGTGGGACCTGGAGATTGGAACCAAGTTCTTAGGCTTAGCAGGCAGGCACCTTAACTGCTAAGCCATCTCTCCAGCCCGTACCAGCTACTTTCTTATTGCGTGAACAAATACCCAAGCAGAAGCATTTTATGGAAGGAAGAATTTAATTTTGCTTACAGGTTTTTTTTCTTTTTTTCTTTCTTTTTTTTTTTTTTCCAAATAGGGTCTCACTCTAGCTCAGGCTGACCTGGAATTCACTATGTAATCTCAGGGTGGCCTGGAATTAATGGCGATCCTCCCACCTCTGCTTCCCAAGTGCTAGGATTAAAGGTGTGCGCCACCACACCCAGGGGACGTTTCATCATGACTGGGAAGGAATGGCTGGTGGGAGCAGAAAGCTGGGGACACCTTGAAACAGAGTCAGGAAGCAGTGAGTGTAAAACCTCATGCCTGGCCCCCAGAGGTACACTTCCCCCAGCCAGGCTCTACTTCATAACGGTTTTACAACTTTTGTTGAGTGTGCCACTAGCTGGGGATCAAGTGTCAAACATGAGTTAATTTTTTCTTCTGGGATCTTATTTGGTGTTTTCAACTATTTATTTTATTTGATTTTTTTCTTTCTTTCTTTTTTTTTTTTTTTTGGTTTTTTTCGAGGTAGAGTTTCACTCTAGCTCTGGCTGACCTAGAATTCACTATGTAGTCTCAGGGTAGCCTTGAACTCATGGTGATCCTCCTACCTTTGCCTCCTGAGTGCTGGGATTAAAGGCATGCGCCACCACGCCCAGCTCAGCTATTTTTTAATAACATTTTTTTTACATAGTTTATAATCTTATATGCCCTCTCCCCATCCCCATTACCCTGAGGGCCCTCCTCTGTAGGGTTATTGATGTTCACTGTGGGGTAGTTAGGGCCTCTGTCAGTCTCTGTGGGGTGGGGGCTGTGCCTCATTTCTACCCACCCTGTGGCTCTTACACTCTTCTTGTCCCTCTTCTGCAACAATCCCTGAACCTTGGTGGGTATGTTAGCAGTTTGTTCAACTATTCTTTTAAAATTTTTATTTATTTATTAGAGAGAGAGAGAGAGAGCATGGGACTTCAGCCTCTGCAGACAAACTCCAAACGCATATGCCACCTTGTGCATTTGGCTTACATGGGTATTGGGAAATGGAATCTGGGTCCTTTGGCTTTGCAAGCAAGCACCTTAACCTCTAAGTCATCTATCTATCTATCTATCTATCTATCTATCTATCTATCTATCTATCTATCTATCTATCTATCTGAATATATGTATAGTGAGAGGAAAGGGCTTATTTCAAGCTTATAAATTTGATGGGGAAAGTGTGGCAGGAGATGAGCTGGCTCACATATTCCTACATCACCAGCTGGGTGGGAGCAGCAAGAGTAAGCTAGCTAGTGACTACTCAGTAGTACTGGACTAATAAACTCAAGACCCATCCCCAGTGGCACATCTCCTCCAGCAGGGCTCCACCTCTCAAAGGCTCTGCCAGCTGGGGATTGGATATGAGGCTGACTTACAAGCACATGAGGCTGTGAGACATCTTACATTCAAAGCACCATATCCCACTTGTGGTTCCAATAGACCCATGATCATCTCATGATGCAAAATACATTCAGCCTAACATTAAAAGAACCCACAGCTGGGCTGGAGAGATGGCTTAGTGGTTAAGCGCTTGCCTGTGAAGTCTAAGGACCCCAGTTCAAGGCTCGATTCCCCAGTACCCATGTATGCAGATGCACAATGTGGCACACGCATTTGGAGTTCCTTTACAGTGGCTGGAGGCCCTAGTGTGCCCATTCTCTTCCCCATCCCAACTCTTTCTCTCTCTGTCTGTTGCTAATAAATAAACAAAAAAATTTTTTTAAGTCCACACAGTTGGGGGCTGGAGAGATGGCTTAGGGGTTAAGGTGCCTGCCTCCTAAGCCTAAGAACGCTGGTTCCAATCTCCAGGTCCCACGTTTAGCCAGATGCAAAAAGTGATGCAAGGGCACAATGCCGCACTTGACCACAAGAGGGCACACGCATCTGGATTTCATTCTCAGCAGCTGAGACACTGCTGGCGTGCCCATCTCTGTCTTCCTCTCTCTCTCTCTGTGTGTGTCTCTCTCCAAAAAAAATAATAAAATAATACAAAAAAGTCCACACAGTTGGGTTAGAGAGATGGCTTAGCAGTTAAGGCACTGATCTGTGAAATCTAAGGACTCATGTTCCACTCTCCAGGTCCCATGTAAGTCAGATGTAGGGTGACACAAGTGCACAAGGTCACACATGTGCACTAGGTGGTGCATGCGTCTGGAGTTCCATCACAGTGGCTGGAGACCCTGGAGCACCAATTATCTCCCTGTCTTGCTCTC
The DNA here is from genome assembly GCA_036365145.1 of Orientallactaga sibirica. Taxonomy (NCBI): domain Eukaryota; kingdom Metazoa; phylum Chordata; class Mammalia; order Rodentia; family Dipodidae; genus Orientallactaga; species Orientallactaga sibirica. The sequence goes on from JAEOAD010000020.1 coordinate 26,430,419, forward strand.
TCACTCCCACTTTCTCACATTAAAAAAAGGCAATCTGTTGGGCTTGCCTCAAAAAAAAGTCTCACAGTCTTTATCAATCCCAATACTATTCAAAAGTCTAAAGTTTCATCTGAGACTCAAGATGGTCTCTTAACTGTGAGCTCTATAAAATCAAAACACAAGTTACCTATTTTCAACTCATAAATGATACAGGGTAAACATTCCCATAGTACAAAGAAGGTACATCAAGGAAAGACTGGATCAATGCAAGACTGAAAACAAGCAGGCAACACTGAATCCTACAGCTCCGTATGTGGTGTCTGGGACCTGTGATGACATCTTGTGGGTTCCACAAGGCCCAGCTCTGCTCCATGTCTGGTATCTGGGACCCACGATGAAGTCTTGTGGTTCCACAAGGCCCAGCTCTGCCTCTCCAGCTGTGCTGCTGCTCTTTGGGAAGATCCAGTGGAGCCAGAGTGAGCAGCTTTCTGGTCTGCACTGCATTCCATGGGGCTCTCTTCACACTTCCATGCCATGGCTTCACAGAGCCTCCTTCCTTGTCCAGGCAGGGATGATTTAGTCCTGTTTCGCAACACCTACCGGTCATCTACGTGTGCATCTGCCGAATCCTCTTTCTGCACTTGTCATACATCCCAAACTAGTACCAGGTGGGCTACCAAGTTTGTTAATCCAATGAAGAATAAAGCCAACTTTGAGGAGTGGGGAATTCCCTCAGCATTCTTCCTTCAGCCCCCTCCTTTCAAAAGAAATCAGCACTCCTCCTACTGTCCCAATGCAGACCAGCAGTCCATCCTCAATGGTGGTCATCTCTTAAACAATTGCCATTGAAGGCTGTGGTCACTGTGTCCAGGATCCAAACCTATACTCTACACTTTTCCTTCATTTCAACAGAGAGAGGCAAAATCAGGTTTTGGGGTCTACCTTTTCAGCTTTGCTTGGGACATGGGATGTTATTTTGGCTGTGAAAGTTCTGTCTTTGTGAACATTTAGAATATGATTTTTCTGTCATATTAATAAATTCAAATGGTCAAACAAACTTTTCCATCTAAAGAGATGTAACACAAAGCTACCCATTATTATTTGTGATAACAAAAATCTTTTTTTTGTTGTTATTTTTTTGAGGTCCTAGCCCAGGCTGTCTGGAATTGACTATGTAGTCTCAGGCTGGCTTTGAACTAACAGCAATCCCCTACCTCTGCCTCCAAAGTGCTGGGATTAAAGGCGTGCGCCATAGAGCCTAGCTGCAATCTTTGACCTATCTTTCACCTTCAGGTACTACTTATTTAGTCACTGGAACCTATTGTTTTCTCTTTGAAATATATATCTGTCCTTCACATTCTATTCTTTTAAAAAAATATTTTACTTATTCTTTATTTGAGAGAGAGAGAATGAGAGAAAGAGGCAGATTGAGAGAGAATGGGCACACCAGGGCCTCTAGTCACTGCAAACAAACTCCAGATGCATGCACCTCCTTGTACATCTAGCTTATGTGGGTACTGGGGAATTGAATCTGTGTCCTTAGGCTTTGTAGGTTAGCACCTTAACTGCTAAGCCATCTCTCCCCTCCACAGTATTTTCTTTAAAAATATTTTTATTCACTTTTTTTTTGCAAGGAGAGAGAAAGAGAAAGTGAATGAATGAATAGACACACAAGGGCCTTTTGCTGCTGCAAACTCTCTAGTAACTTATTATAAATTACCAAAGATGAAATGTTGGGTAGAGAATTTAAAAGAATGATTTAAAAAAATGAATGGGTCAAAAAAGGGTACATATAAATATCTGAATTAAGAAAGCAATATAGGGCTGGAGAGATGGCTTAGCAGTTAAGGTGCTTGCCTGCAAAGCCTAACAACTCACATTCGAATCTCCAGATCCCATGTAGCCAGATGCAGTGATGCAAGTGTGCAATGTTGCACATGCACTACAAGGGTGCACACACGCCGGAGTTCACAGTGGCTGAAGGCCTTGGCACTCCCATTCTCTCTCTCTCTCTGCCTTTTTATCTCTCTCTCTCTCAAAATAAATAATAAAAATGAAAGCAATATAATCAGTGAAAGAGGAATTCAATAAAGAGATAGAGATGCCTGAAAGAACCATTCAGTAATCTCGGAAACGAGGGCTGGAGAGGTGGCTCAGCAGTTCAAAGCACTTGCTTCCAAGGTCTGATCGCCTTGGTTCAATGCCGCAGGACCCACATAAAGCCAGATGCATAAAGTGGTGCATGTGTCTGCAGTTCGCTTGCAGTGGCAGGAGGTCCTTGTGCTCTCCTGTGGTCTCTCTCAAATAAATAAATGATTTTTTTAAAGAAATCTTGGAAATGGAAATCTCAGTGTCATATTTTAAAAATATGCTTGCTTGCTCTCAGATTCCATTTGCTTCCATTTGCTTGTAGCATTTTTCCCCATCATTTTATTGTTAGTCTGTGTAGGACTTCACTGGATAAATGAGTTTCTTTTTTGATTTCTTTTTATTGACAACTTCTATATTTACAGACAATAAACCATGATATTTCAATCCCCTCCCCCCATTCTCCTTCAGAACTCCACTCTCCATCATATCCCCTCCCTCTCTCCATTAGTCTGTCTTTTAATTTGATGTCATCATCTTTTTCTCCTATTATGAGGGTCTTGTGGAGGTATTGCTAGGCACTGCGAGGTCGTGAATATCAAGGCCAATTTCTGCCTGGACGATTGGATTGTAAGGAGTTGTACCCTTCCTTTGGCTCTTACATTCTTTCCGCCCCCTCTTTCGCAATGGACCCTGGATAAATGAGTTTCTTGCAGGCAACAAATTGATGGGTCTTTTTTCTTTTTAAAAATCCAATCAGTCAATAATCCATGTTTTTTTTTTTTTTTTTTTTTTTTTTTTTTTGAGGTAGGTTCTTGCTCTATCCCAGGCTGACCTGGAATTCACTATGTTGTCTCAGGCTGGCCTCAAACTCACAGTGATCCTTCTACCTCTGCCTCCTGAGTGCTGGGATTAAAGGTGTGCGCCACCACGCCCAGCCAGCAACACCCTTGAATGACGAGTCATTGAAAAAATGAAAGGAGAAATGAAAAATTCCTAGTATCACATGAAAATGTAAATAAAGCCACCAAAACCTAAAAAAGTAAAATATATATATATATATATATATATATATATATATATATATATATATATATATACCCACCAGGACTAAGGGGTAAATTGGTAGTCATAGATGTGAGGTTTATACTTTAAAAACAGAGCTATCAATCAAATAACCTAATGATATTAGATCTTAGGAGGAACCAGAACAAATTAAATCCAAAATCAGTGGAAGAAAATAATATCATGGCAGAAATAAATGAAATAGAAACTAAGTCAGGTGTGGCACACGCCTTTAATCCCAGCACTTGGGAGGCAGAGTTAGGAGGATTGCCGAGAGTTTGAGGCCACCCTGAGACAACATAGTGAATTCCAGGTCAGCCTGAGCCAGAGTGAGACCCTACCACAAAAAACAAAAAACCAAACCAAACAAAACAAAAAGTGCTAGTAATAAATTTAATAGAAACTAAAATAACAAAAGAAAAATAAAACAGTTGGCTGGGCATGCCTCTAATCCCAGCATTTTGGAGACTGAGGTGGGAGGATTACTGTGAGTTTGAGGCCAGAGAGAATGGGCATGCCAGGGCCTCTATCCACTGCAGATGAACTCCAGAAGCATGCACTACCTTGTGTATCTGGCTTTATGTGAGTACTGGGGAATCAAACCCAGGTCCTTAGGCTTTGTAGGCAGGTACCTTAACCACTGACCCATCTCTCCAGCCCTATGGGGACTTTCAAAGTTGGACTGAATGCATTGCATTTTATATCATGTATGGTCATCAGTTTATGGGGGCCAGAGGCAGAATGTGGTGGTTTGAATTAGGTATCTCCCATAAACTGCTGTGTTCTGGATGCTCGGTCTCCAGGTGATGGTAACTTGGTAGGTGGAGACTTACTGGAGAAGGTGTGTTTTGGGGGCAGGCTTTGGGCTGTTAGAGCCAGCTCCCCATTACCTGACTCCTACTCACTCTTCTGCTGTTGTGTCCACCTGATGTTGACCAGGAGATTTGTTCAGCCTCTGCTCTACCATCTTTTCCTGCCATCATGAAGCTTCCCTTTGAGACTGTAAGCCAAAATACACAGCTTTCCTACCATCAGTTGCTTTTTGTTGGGTGCTGTGTGTTAGGAACGGGAAGGTAACTGCAACAGCCATCTTGCCTGGTGTTTTATGCAGTACTGGGAATTGAACTCAGGGTTTCCTGCATGCAAGGCAAGCACTCTACCAACTGAGCTATATCACCAGGCCAGTCTAGCTCTTTTAAAAAATATATTTTATTTACTTATCTGCCAACAGAGAGATAAAGAGAGTGAATGTGTGTGCTAGGGTCTCTAGCCACTGCAAACGAACTCCAGATGCATGCATCACTTTGTGCATGTAGCTTTACGTGAGCACTAGGGAACTGAACCTTTGCAGACATGTGCTTTAACCACTGAACTATCTCTCCATCCCCCATTCTAGTTCTTTTTGAGTTAATTTTGACAGCCGGTTTCCAGTTTCAGGACATAATTTTATGCACTCACCTGTAGTCTTCCCAGATTTTGGAGGACCCAAAATAAAAATCCTAATAGGTATAGCAAGCTTAGGTTTGGGTTGCCGGATATATTTGATGGGGTTCATCATAAATTTGTCTCTAGTTTCTTTGCTAGATAAAAAGTAAATATACTGACGATGGATTACAGGATAAATTGGGCTCTCTGTATTGTCAAGTGGCTTGATTATTTCCCCTTCACTTAGCTGTAACACAATTCAATTTATAAGTTAGTTTTAATTAACATAGCATTTCCTCCAATTATATTAAAAAAACAATTTGTACAATACAAAACAAATTTTTTTCCAGAATAAGGAAAACTAATTGTAAATATTTATATGAAATAGCTACGCAAAGTATGAATTATTTCATATGCATATACAATCATTGTAATGTTTCCTATATTTCTTTTTCTAAATTCCTGTATTTTTTCTACTTCCTTTACATCTTTAAAATACATTGAATGTTTCTGCCAAAGGGTATAAGATTGGTGCATTTATTCAATGCTAATTTATCTTCACAAACAGATCCATTCCTTAAGATAGTGTTGTCTCCTCTACTTTACAATTCTTATGTTGAAGACCTATTTCCCAAAGTGACTATACTTGGAGATAGGCTATTTTTTAAAAATATCTTATTCAATTTTTAATTTTTTGTGCTTTTGGTTTTTTGAGGTAGGGTCTCACTCTAGCCCGGGCTGACCTGGAATTCACTATGTAGTCTCAGGCTGGCCTCAAACTCACAGCGATCCTCCTACCTCTGCCTCCTGAGTGCTGGGATTAAAGGCATGTGCTACCAAGTCTGATCTATTTATTTGTTTATGTTTATTTTTAATTTATTTATTTGAGAGCGACAGACCGAAAGAGAGAAAGAGGCAGAGAGAGAGAGAGAGGGAGAGAATGGGTGCACCAGGGCCTCCAGCCACTGCAAACAAATTACAGATGCATGGGCCACCTTGTGCATCTGGCTTATGTGGGTCCTGGGGAATCAATCCTCTAAACACGATCCTTAGGCTTCACAGGCAAGTGCTTAACCACTAAGCCATCTCTCCAGCCCCTATTTATTTTTTTTAAATTAAATTTATTTGCAAGTAGAGAAACAGAGAGAGAGAGGGTGGGGGGAACAGAGAGAGAACAAACTCTAGAACTTCTAGCTGCTACAAATGAACTCCAGGTGCATGCACAATTTTGTACATCTATCTTTATGTGGGTACTGAGGAATTGAACTCAGGTTCTTAGGCTTTGCAGGCAAGTGCCTTAACTGTTGAGCCATTTCTCCAGCCTGCAGATAGGATCTTTATGGAGGTAATTAAGATAAAATGAAGTCATAAGGTTTTGACCCTAATGCAATAGGACTTGTGTTACTATAACAGAAGACACGGGCGCTCTCTGTAGAAAAATTTCCATGTGAGGACTGTGTCCACCTGCAAACAAGGACAGTGGCCTCAAGTAAACCAGCCCTGGCAACACTCTGATCTGGAATTCCAGCCTCAAGGACTATGAGAAAACAGCTTGCGTTGTTTTAACCAATCCTGTGTCAGCTTGTGTTATGGTATCTAGAACAAACTAGTGCAAGGGGTTGTCTTGGGTTCTTTTGGCACAGGCTGTTTGAAGGAGTTAGCAAATGTCCAGAATTCAACACAGTACTGCTGGACGCCAGGAAGTCTGTCCAGAGACTGCCTCCTGCCATCTCGATAGCCGGGTACCTGGGTGGCTATCTCAGAAGAAAGGAGTTCAAATAAGTTTGCTTCCTTCACACTTGCTAATCCTTCTCCCTCCCCCTCCCTGCAAACATGACCCCCAACCTTCTGATATAAACCCCCTTGCCAAATGCTACACTGGCACCTTGTGCTTCCAGAGCCCTGACTGCTGAGACACAAAGTGTCCCTCTATAACTCGCTTCCAATAAAGTCCAATTCTTTGCCATAGAGATTTCTACTTGCCTCAAACTTTCTCTAACACTGTTAGGGCAATTTCTCCCCCAGAGTCTTCTGTGTCTTTGTACAGTGAAAATCCCACTCACATTAACATTAGCAGCAGTTATAAGAGGTTAAAAAAATAAAAAAAACCAGAGTCAGCCTGAGGTGAGGGCATGAAATGGAATGGTGCTACATCTTTGCATTGGTGATGATGAGGATGGACTCACTGAATAACATTAGGTTGAAGAATTTTCAAGAGCATCAGACTACTAAGCAGTAACTATCTTGGACCCAGCAGAGGAGGCATGCCATAGTGTGCTAACACTGCTCCTCTCTGAGAGCTACAGACTCGGTATTGTCAGCACCACTGTTCTGAAGCTGGACTGCAAGCCATTAACATAGAGTCAAATGCTAGGGACAAGAAAAAAATTTAGGGGCAGGCACATGTGGTAGTTTGAATGTTATGTCTCCCATAGACTCAGGAGTTTTATTAAAGCTTGTAACTTGGATCTACAGCTGTCTGGGTAGAGGAGGTGTCACTGAGGGTGGGGGTGGATCTTAGGGTCTAGCCCTAAAGGGTGTTTGGGAATGGGTTGGATTTCCAGTCCAAAGATATGGAGAGAGGTTGGAACCTGGGTCCCCCTGCTACTTGCTGCCCGTGTGTGTGTGTGTGTGTGTGTGTGTGTGTGTGTGTGTGTGTGTGCGCGCTTGATGCTTTTGATGTTAGCTGGCTGGTGATGGTTTCTCTCTGCTTGGATGTAGGAAAGCAGCTTCTTCTGCCACTGATGGAAATCCCTCCCAGATCTGTAAGCTTGACCTAAGTCCCTTCCTCTCCTAACTGTGCCTGGTTTGGATGTTCATCCCAGCAACCCAGAACTGACTACGACACAGAGTGCCTGCTCATGTTATGTATTTGTTAATAAAAGCAAAATTGAAAGTTAAATGATTTCCATTTCAGAAACCCCCAAGTATTCTCATAACTAGTTAAGAATTCTTTATATTTACAATTTTTGACATTACCTGGCCTCCTATACAAGCCTTTTTTTACTTTAAAGAAATAAGGAAAGAACGGTGCTTGTATATTGATTTGCTGAAATTACCTTCACAGGGTCCCAAAAGCCAAATGAGCTCATATACTTGTAGGTGTAGGCAAGCATCTTATGAGCAAGGTTGGCTGGTATTGAGTAACACTTTTCCAAAATGCTTGCGCGATTTTCCACCAGTGGCTTCAACTTCGTATTCAATACATATTGTACAATACGAATTTTCCGAGCTCCATTAATGGTAATTATTGGTATGAGAACTCTTTCAAATTCAGCCTGATGAAAGAAAATCAGGGAACCTAATATAGTTCATGGAAATAGGGCTGGTGGTACTCAGTTACAACATACAGGCACCACTGGTGACCACTTTCAGTGTGGAAGAGAAGTATTTTCACTTTGAAAGTGGCTAAAATAACTGACTCTGTGAGGCCTCCATGCTACTTTTGGTCATGAACTTGTTTCCATGATTGTTAAGGAAACACAGCCCCCCAAAACACACAGTGCTTTTGAAATATTACAAAGAAATAAGATATTAAGACAAATTGCTTGCTTTCATTTCCAAATTGTGACCTTTTGAATTGTGACATATGGGGCTGGGGTGATTGCTCAGTGGCTAAAGGCACTCGCTTTCAAAGCCTGTAGGCCTGGGGTTCGAGGCTCCTGTACTCATGTAAGATGTGCAAAGTGGGGCTGGAGAGATGGCTTAGCGGTTAAGACGCCTGCCTCCTAAGCCTGTGAATGCTGGTTCCAATCTCCAGGTCCCACGTTTAGCCAGATGCAAAGTGACTCAAGGGCACAATGCCGCACTTGACCACAAGGGGGCGCACGCATCTGGATTTCGTTGGCAGCAGCTGAGAGACTGCTGGTGCGCTCATCTCTGTCTCCCTCTCCCTCTCTCTCTGTCTCTCGCTCTGTGTCTCTCCCCCCCCCCCAAAAAAAAAGATGCGCAAAGTGACACATGTGTTTGGAGTTCGTTTGTGGCAACAAGAGGCCCTGGTGCTCCCCCCACACACACACACACACACACACACACTCTTTCTGTCTCTCAAGTAAATAGAGGCTTGAATCATGAGAAGTAAAGGAAAAGTCATAACCTGTATCATTTGTATATTATTGACATCTGCTTCAAACTTTTCTCCCAGTTCGCTTCGCAGGCGGTCGGTAGCATTGCTTTCCTGCTCCTCATCTTCGTCTTTCATCTCGTCCTCCTCTTTTGGAAACTCCTCTTCCAGGATGTTTTCAATATCTTCTTCTTCTTCAGGTTCTTCCTCACTGATGTCATCATCTTCATTAGTCTAAGGAAGAAAATAGTCCCTTTTACCATGCGTATAAAATATGTGCCAAATGACACTGTTAACACACCATCGGGAGTATTTTTTAATGATCTGATACTGGGTGATATAGCCTATGAAGCATTCCTCCGGTTATGCAGTGAAAATTTAAATATCTGGCACCCCCAAATGTAATGCTTTTAAGACTTTAACACCATAGTGATCTCATAAATAAACAGTCAATATCCTGAATAGTATTTATGTCTATGACTGTTTCATGTTTTTGAATGTCTTCAGAAAGAATATTTTAAAAAATATTTTATTTATTTATTTATTTATTTGAGAGAGAGAGAGAGAAAAGAGAGAGAGAGAGAGAGAGAGAGAGAGAGTGTGTGTGTGTGAATGGGCATGCCAGGGCCTCCAGCCACTGCAAACGAACTCCAGGTGCATGCGCCCCCTTGGGCATCTGGCTTACGTGGGTCCTGGAGAACTGAACCAGGATCCTTTGGCTTTGCAGGCAAATGCCTTAACTGCTAAGTCATTTGTCCAGCCCCCAGAAAGAATATTTAATATAGCTTAAAGAGTTATAAAAACATGACTGATGTATAACTAACCAGTACAAGAACAGTTTCCTTATCTGTGAAATGAAAATCATAAAAATATCTACCTCATAGGGTTTGGAGGAGAACTGGATGAAAGAATGGATGGAAAACCTCCAGAGGCATGCTGGGTAGAGGTATGCAAATGATAGCTAGTATCATTACAATGCTAAGTATTGTTATGCTATGATAGTCCCTTTTAGAAAGTGCTGTGGGGCTGTAGAGATGGCTTAGCGGTTAAGGTGTTTGCCTACAAAGCCAAAGGATCCCGGTTTGACTCTCCAGGCCCCACGTAAAGCCAGATGCACAAGGGGGCACATGCATCTGGAGTTTGTTTTCAGTGGCTGGAGGCCCTGGCATGCCCATTCTCTCTCTCTCTCTTGCTGTTTCTCTCTGCTTCTTTCTCTCTCTCAAATAAATAAGTAAATTTAAAAAAAAAAAAAAAAAAAAAAAGAAAGTGCTGTGCTAATAATGTCCATGTCCTTTTAGAATACAGCCTGTCATAGCCAGCTTCATGTTGCTGTAATGAATTTCCAAACCAGGTACAGTTTATGAGAGGAACAGGAGTTATTGAAGCTTACAGATCCAGGGGAAGTTCCACAGCGGCAGAAGCAGCTTTCACAGGTCCACATACAGAGAGAACCCTACACCAGCACTGTCAAAAGCAAGAACCAAATCCACAGCAGGGAACCCAGGCAGGGCTCCAGCACTCTGCATACCTTTAGGCTGGAATTCCAGATCCACCCCCAAGCACACCTTAGGGCTGTACCCTAGGATCCACCCACAGTGTGACACCTTCCCCAGGCAGGGCTGGAAATCTAAGTTACAAGCTTTAATAAACTCCTGAATCGATTGGGGTAGGGTGTAGCAGACAGCTTCAGGTTCACTGCAATGAACTTCCGGACCAGGCACAGTTACGGAGGAAGGGATATTTACTGAAGCTTATAGCAAGCTAATTAGAAGATTCCAGAGGAGACATAATGAGCAGGTAAACAGCAGAGAGGTACTGGAAAAGAAAGCTTGACTTAGGATCAGAGTCCTTGGTAACTGCATGAGCCAGATGTGAAGAGAAGCATCAACCTGCAGGTATCCATGTGTGTATATAATTTTAAATATTGTCCCCAAATTTGTCTATTGCACTTTCATTTTCACATGTAAGTCTTGATTCTAAAGTTCAAGGGAATCTCCCTTCTTCTCCTACTTCTTTCTTCGCTTTCCAAAATTTTATCTCTGGATTGTAACATTTATATTTCTTCCCTCTAACTGTAGATCAGTTTTTTTTTTTTTTTTTTGGTTTTTCGAGGTAGGGTCTCACTCCGGCCCAGGCTGACCTGGAATTAACTATGTAGTCCCAGGGTGGCCTTGAACTCATGGCAATCCTCCTACCTCTGCCTCCCGAGTGCTGGGATTAAAGGCGTGTGCCACCACGCCCGGCTCTGTAGATCAGTTTTTAATGCTTCACATAGAAACTGACACTAACAACTTACTGTTTTGGTTTTTTGAGGTAGGGTCCCACTCTAGCCTAGGCTGACCTGGAATTCACTATGCAGTCTCAGGCTGGCCTCGAACTCACAGCCATTCTCCTACCTCAGCCTACTGAGTGCTGGGATTAAAGATGTGCACCACCATGCCTGGCTGATACTAACAACTTAAAGCAAATAAATAATATTTGATTGATTCTGAAAATGAAATCCAATCAGCAGGTTCTAGTAACTTCAGTGATATAACTTTTATTCACTATAGCTACAAGAAACACTCCATTCTTAGGAGCTTGTTTCTCGTACCATGGATAAGCGTGGGTTTGCTTCATATTCAAAGTCAGACCACATTTAAAGCTGACCCATATTTACTTTTCTTCTTTCTCTCCTCATTCCCACATCTCCACACACGTGGAGATTGAAAGAGTAAAGATGGGCATGCCAGGGTCTCCTGTTTCTGTAAACAAACTCCAGATGCATGTACCACTTTGTGCATCTGACTTTACATGGGTACTGGGGAATCGACCCCGAGCCACTAGGTTTTGCAAGCAAGTGCCTTTAACCGCAGAGCAATCTCTTCAGCCCCTAGGGTTTCTGTCATTTTTTGCTTTGTTTTTTTTTTTATTTTTGTGGATAGATGAAGTGTTATTCACTATATCAATTAGCTTCTTTTAAATATATATATATATATATATATATATATATATATATATATATATAGATATAGATACACACACACATTTCATTTATTTAACAGAGAGAGAGAGAGAGAGAGAGAGAGAGAGAGAATATGGGTATGCCAGGGTCTCTTGCTACTGCATACTCCAGATGCATGTGCCACTTTGTGCATCTGGTTTTATGTAAGTACTGGGATTCAGAACCAGCAGGCTTTGCAAGCAAGCTCCTTTAACTGCTAAGCCATCTCTCCAGCCCTCAATTAGCTACTATTTTTTTTTTTTTTTTTTTTTGGTTTTTTGAGGTAGGGTCTCGTTCTAGTCCAGGCTGACCTGGAATTCACTATGTAGTCTCAGGGTGGCCTCGAACTCACGGAGATCCTCCTACCTCTGCCTCCCAAGTGCTGGGATTAAAGGTGTGCGCCACCACGCCCCACTTTTTTTTTTTTTTTTTTTTTTTGATGTAGAGTCTTGCTGTAGCCCAGACTGACCTAGAATTCACCATGTAGTCTCAGGCTGGCCTCAGACTCACACCAATCCTTCTACCTCTGCCTCCCGAGTGCAGGAATTAAAGGCATGCACCACCATGCCCAGAAGAGAGAGACAGAGAGAATGGGCACACTGGGGCCTCCAGCTGCTGTAAACGAACTCCAGACGCATGTACACTTTGTGTGTCTGGCTTTATGTGGGGACTGGGGAATCAAACTTGGGTAGTTAGGCTTTATGGGCAAGCACCTTAACTGCTGAGCCATCTCAGCCAAATTAGCTCCCTTTTAAAGGAAGAATATAAATAAAGTCTTCAAGGATCTTAAATATCTGAAAATATTTCCACTTTATTCTCACACATTGTAAACAGCTGCTTAAGATGTAGAATTCCCAGATGACAACCATTTAAGTTGAAATTTGAAGGTACGGTATTGTGACTGAGATGTCTGGAAAAACCTTACGCACATTCCTATATAGCTGTCAAGGCAATCTCACTCTAGCCCAGAGTGACCTGCAACTCACTTTGTACCTCAGGCTAGCCTCAGACGCCTGGTGATTCTACCTCAGCCACCTGAGTGCTGAGATTATAGGCATGAGCCACCTTGTCTGGCTTGTAAGAATCTTTTTTAAAAAACTAAATTTTATAGACTGAGTGGGGTGGCGCATGCCTTTAATCCCAGCACTCGGGAGGCAGAGGTAGGAGGATTGCTGTGAGTTCAAGGCCACCCTGAGATTTCATAGTGAATTCCAGGTCAGCCTGGGCTAGAGTGAGACCCTACCTCCAAAAAACAAAAACAAAAAATAAATTGTATAAACAGTTAAGAGCTTGGCTTTATACTTTTTTATACTTGCCACTCTCAAATTTCATGATGTTTCTAACATAACCATCTTTTCTTTTCTTTTTTAAAAAATTGTTTTATTAATTATTTATTTGAGAGATAGAGGCAAGTATAGAGAAAGAATGGGCATGCTAGGGTCTTCAGCTGCTGCAAACAAACTCCAGACGCATGCACCACCATGTAAATCTCGCTTACGTGGGTCCTGGAGAATCGAACCTGGGTCCTTTGGCTTCATAGGCAAGTGCCTTAATCGCTAAGCCATCTCTCCAGCCCTGTAACCATCTTTTCATTCATTCTGTTTAGCATTCTATAAGCTCTTTTGATTTGAAGACCCACTGCTGTCTTCAATATTTTTTAACTTATCACCACCTTTATCACTTGTTTTCAGATTTTAAATATATTTAATTGAGAGAGACAGGAAAGAGAGAAAGAGAAAGAGAGATAAAACGGGCATGCCAGGGCCTCTTGACACTGCAAACAAATTCCAGATGTATGTGCCACTTTGTGCATCTGGCTTTACATGGGTACTGAGGAATTGAACTCAGGCCATCAGGCTTTCTAAGAAAGTGCTTTTAAAACTGAGCCATCTCTCCAGGCCCTGCTTCCACATTTTTAGAATGTGTATCGGCTATTAACCTTTTAAGCTGATCCAGTATATCTCCAGTTCTTTCTGTCATCTTTCCTACTTCTGGAATTTTTGTTCTATATTTTGGAAACTTTGACTTTTGTTTTAAACCTCTCTATGCACTTTCATCTTAAATTATTTTAGAACTTATGTTTTTTTTTTTCTGTTTGCTGATTTTTGCATGCGTGTGTAGCATGTGTAGCATGCGTCTGCGGCTTATGCACATGTGTGTGTGCGCAGATGCGTGTGCAGAGGCCAGAGGAGAATGTTGGGCATCCCCCTCCATTGCTCACCTGCATATTTTCTTGACAGGAAGTCTCTTTCCTGATCCTGGAGCTGCTTTGTTAATAAGCCTCAGCAATCTTCCAGTCTCTGCTGCTCACAGGACTGGTGTTACAGGCATGCACGGCCATATCCAGCTGCTTAGGTGGGCACTGACGAATAGAACCCAAGTGGTCTCGGGCCCTCTTGCGCCCTCACGTTTGCATGGCAAGCACTCTTGCCCCTGAGCCATCTCCCAGCCCCTTCTCTCCGAGTTTTTGTAGTATCATGTTTTGTTTTTGTGGGGATGTGAGTTTAGTAGATGGGGGTGTGTGTACGCATGCGTGTGTGTACAGATGTGAATGCCCTGAGCGTATACATGCCAAGGCAAGCGGAGTATGTTGGGTATTGCCCTTCTGTCCGATTTCCTAAAGACGAAGGCTCTCACTGAACTTGGAGCTCGCCATTTTTTCAGTTAGACTGGCTGAGCAGGAAGGCGGAACTTTCCTTCTGTCTCTGCCCCGCTCAGTGCAGGGGTTACAGGCAGGCATGGCCGTGTCCGTAACTGTTCTGTGTGGGCTCTGCAGACAAAGCTCAGGTCTTCATGCTTGTAAGCAAACGCTCTCACCGGCTCAGTCATCCGTCTAGTCGCCTTCCTCCCAATTGTGTTGTATTACAAGCACATGTTCATTGAATTTTTCTGAGGGAAACTAAAACCACTTTAATGTTTTTAGATGTTTGCTGGATTGTATATTAATTTTATGACCAATTTTTCTGTCTGTTCATCTAGTTTTCCTCATAACTTTCCTCATGAACACGGTAATATTAGTTTGATGTTTACTTTTAAAAATGATTTTATTTTTATTTATTTATTTATTAGAGACAGAGAAGGGAGGGAGAGAGAGAATGGGCACACCAGGGCCTCCAGCCACTACAAATGAACTCCAGACACATGTGCCCCCTTGTGCATTTGGCTTACACGGGACCTGGAGAATCGAACCTGGCTCCTTAGGCTTTGTAGGCAAGCACCTTAACCGCTAAGCCATCTCTCCAGCCTTTGATGCTTATTTTTGTGATTGAGGAATCAAAGAAGAGATTGATTAATCCAGCCCCATGGCTATGACTAAGAAATGCTGTATGCACATGCAAATGATAGAAGGCACCAACACCGTGCTGGGGCGTCTAGCAACTGATAGACAGTGTGTTTGATTTCTTTGGAAATTATTTACAGTGTTTTTCTTTCTTTTTTAATATTTAAAAAAAAGAAGAGGAGAAAAACAGAAAGCATGACTTGTTAGACTTATTACAAGTGCTAACACACTTCCACAGATGGAGAGGTGGTATACTGAGAATCTTGCACAAGTGTCTTGCTATGTGAGTCACAGGCTGTCTTTCCTCCATTCTATTCCTCCTCCTGGGATAATCAACATTTTTAAAGAGTAGTTTAATAAAATATTTCATTTATTATTTATTTAAGAGAGAGTGAGAAAAAAGAGATAGAGAAAGAGGCAGGTAGAAAGCAAGAGAAAGGACGGGCGTAGTTGTGCACACCTTTAATCCCAGCACTCAGGAGGCTGAGGTAGGAGAATCGAGGTGACTTTGAGGCCACCCTGAGACTACATAGTGAATTTCAGGTCAGCTTGGCCCAGAGTGAGACCCTATCTTGAAAAACCAAAGAGAGAGAGAGAGAGAGAGAGAGAGAATGGGAGCTCCAGGGCCTCCAGCCACTGCAAATGAACTCCAGACACATGCACCACCTTGTGCATCTGGTGTCACGTGGGTACTAGGAATCAAATTCAGGTCCTTAGGCTTTGCAAGCACGTGCCATAACCGCTGAGCCATCTCTCCAGTCTGATAATCAACAGTTTAGTTTCAGCTCATCTTTACAGCTGTCTCTGCTCACTTCTAAGCTCTCAGCCTGTCTCTTTGGCAGTGACTAGAAGTGTGTAAAGCAAGATGAAAATCCAAAAGACATAGTTCAATACATATTTAATTTTGTATCAGATTATTTAAATAGTTTAGTGGTTTTCTTTAAGGGGGGTTCAGGTTTTCTGACTATAGAGATAATAAAAGACCATTTTAAATAGTCAGAGCATTCCAAAAATAAAGAAAACAAAGTGGTGCATAATTGCACTAATCCTGTATCAAGGCTGCACAGTTCCTTTGGGACTTTTGTTTTAAGGATTTTTTTTTAATTTTAGTTAATTTATTTATTAAAGAGAGGGAGAATGGGCATGCCAGGACCTCTAGCCACTGCAAACAATCCAGACACATGTGTCACCTGTGCATCTGGCTTACGTGGGTCCTGGGGAATCAAACCTGGGTTCTTAGGCTTCTCAGGAATGCACCTTAACTGCTTTTTGGGACTTTTTAAACACATCTTTTTATTTTGCATGGCTGAAATCATGGTTGGTAGGTGTTCTGTTATGTTTTGAAACCAATTTTATTTACATACCTCCTCTTTCTTTCTTTCTCTCTCTGAAATCAGCTCAGCCCTTCTTTTAGCAATTGCATCCTCCTGTTAAAGAAACATTTAGAAATTTTAAGCAGAAGATGATAAAAATTACCATATGTATATTAACATATTTTTTCCCCAGGTAGGGTTAATATTTTGGTGGAAGTGTGGGGGATGATTCCAGGAAAACATGTGACAACGGTAATTATGTGTTTGCATCCTTGCCTCTGGGCCTCTTGGTCAGCTATAAACAGTATTTAGGGTTAATCATTCTGTTTTTTTTTTTTCTTCCTGAGGCAAGGTCTCACTCTAGCCTAAACAGACCTGGACCTCACTCTGTAGCCCAAGCTGATCTTGAATTCACAGTGATCCTCTAACCTCAGCCTCCCATGTACTTGGATTACAGACAAGAGCCACCATGCTTGGCGGAGGTCAACTATTCTTTCCATAAATTTTATTTTATTTTTTTTTTGGGGGGGGGGAGACACACAGAGAGAGACAGAGAGAGAGGGAGAGGAAGACAGATAGAAATGGGCGCGCCAGCAGTCTCTCAGCTGCTGTGAACAAAATCCAGATGTGTGCACCCCCTTGTGGTCAAGTGCAGCATTGCGCCCTTGTGTCACTTTGCATCTGGCTAAACGTGGGACCTGGAGATTGGAACCTGGAGATTGGAACCTGCATTCTTAGGCTTAGGAGGCAGGCGCCTTAACCGCTAAGGCATCTCTCCAGCCCCTCTTTCCACAAATTTTAGACCTCCCTTTAGAAATCTGTTGTGTATTTGCTGGCTTTCGTGACACTGGATTTCATAAAAGGAGAAATAGAGACAAACTGGGAGGCAATATGTTGAAAACTGTATGATAGTCATTTTCACCATTAAAATACATTCACCTATAAACCCTAAAATATACTTGCAAATATGAGGCAAGCAGGTGTACTTTGGACTTGGCCAGAGGGAAGGTGAATACAGTGTTCCAGTTTTCTGAGGGTACTCTAATTCTAAAGGAATGGATCTGTTGATATGCCTTCCAGGTTTGCATGAAAACTAATCTGTTGCTCTCAGGTTCTGTGTTTTACTGGCTCAGGATTCCCTAAACTCTACTCACTTTGAACCCTTACTGCTTGGCATGTACATTCCAAGCCACTTGCTCTCTGCCCCCTTCACTCAAATCAGCAGCCCATGAAGTTTACTAAATGACTACGTGCCTGCCAGAGGCTGGAGCTATCTTGAGCACTATAATATATGGGCTTTCACTTTCTGTTCAAAACCCACTAGACACCACGCCCCAGGAGCCACTCTGCGGGTGAGTGCCCAGAAACCCTGGCGCTCTAACCCTGTGATGTTCAAGTGTGAGACTCCCTGATAGGGTACGCTGAACCCCCTGTAGCTGCTGCAGAGCAGGGTTTGTTTTACCTCCAGCTGAGAGATGCACATAGGAAGTGGGTTTGGAAAGAGTTAGGAGGTCAGACCTGGGAGGGAGTTAAATACAGTTCTAGGAAAATTGGTCTGAAAATAGCTGGAAGGATGGCGGGATGAAGATGGCAGGATGACTGAGAGGTCACTAAAGGAGTGCTGATGTGAACCAAGGAACTTCTGGGTGAAGGGGGAGTTGTTGTGGGCTGTGACAAAGGAGCTTGTAAACTGGCTGCTGAAACTGCTGCATCTCTCAGCACACGCTGTCTCCTCCTCCTCCTCCTCCTCCTCCTCCTCCCTTGGCTCTTGTCTGGTAGAGGGAACCCTTGATACCACCATCTTTCATTTGTCTTGGAAAGAGAAGCATTAGCATTGTCGATGATCAAAAACTGCCTCACATAACTCTTCATTTCTATTAAAAACAACTGGGGGCGGGCAGGGGGGCTGGAGAGATGGCTTAGCAGTTAAGGTGTTTGCCTGCAAAGCCAAAGGATCCTGGTTCGACTCTCCAGGACCCACGAAAGCCAGATGCGTGGGGGTGCATGCACCTGGAGTTTGCAGTGGCTGGAGGCTCTGGTGTACCCATTCTCTCTCTCTCTCTGCCTCTTTCCCTCTCTCAAATAATAAATACAGTTTTTTTTTTTTTTTTTTTTTTTGGTTTTTCGAGGTAGGGTCTCACTCTGGTCCAGGCTGACCTCACTCTCTGCCTCTTTTCCTCTCTCAAATAATAAATACAGTATTTTTAAAAAAATAACTCAGAACTCAATATATGATGAAAGATGTTTTCCTGCTTATTGTGGTAATGTAATCAGAAGACTCTACAGTCTTCTTTATCATGTGTGTGTGTGTGTGTGTGATGGCATATATGTAGAGGTCAGAGGACAACCTCTATTGCTGGTCCTCACCTTCACTGAGACAGTCTTCTGCTATCTGTCACTGGGTACCCATGCTAGCTAGGCCTCGTGTTCCTGGGGATTTTCCCATCTTCACATAGCAGCTCTGGGATGACAGACGCTCATGCTATCCTGTCCTTTTATGGGCTTACACTTTATGTGGGTTCTGGGGGTCCCTGCTAAGGTTTCCCTGCTTGTTCAGCAAGTGCTTTACCCACTGAGCTGTCCCCCACACTCCAGAAGACTACTTTATAATTTAAATTTAAAGCAGATTTATTCTCACGCATCTGTACTGAGCACACACCCTGATTTTTGTCCTCATGTCTCTGATGAGTGTTTTCCTTTCGAATTTCTTGTTCTGCTTCACTTTCCACTTTTCAACTTGGGCAGGAAGGAGGCGATCAAAAATATCTTGCTCATCAATGCGAATGATCACAGCGGTGTCTGGGAAAAATCCACGCTTCCCTAGAAACTGGGCCTCCTCAGGGTACCGTGGGAAACCATCCAGGATAAAGCCTGTGGAACTACATGGAAATTTTCCTAATTTATTTCTTATGAATATTATATATATTCAAAATAAGCCAGACTCAGAACAACAAATATCCCATGATTTTTCTTATGTGCAGATCATGATCTGTCTATCTGTCTATCTATCATCTATCTATCTATCTATCTATCTATCTATCTATCTATCTATCTATCTATCTATCTATCATCTATGTATCCACCTACCTTCCTATAACATGCAAGCAAAAGGGGAACTCCTTGGGAGGAGGAAGGAAGCAAGTGGTACTGTGAAGGGTGGACAAGGAGGAGAATGAGGTGGTGACTATGAACAAAGTACAATGATATATATGTGCTAATGTCATACTAAACCCATTTTTGTATGCTATCTACAAACATCAATAAAATAGAAAATTATTATAGATGTTTTTATATATGATTGATTATATCTTTACATTATAGATTTTTAAAATATATTGATAGCTCACAATTTTACCTTTACCATATGTGTAATAAATACTTTAGTGTACTGCAGTGTCTCCCTAGTCCAGGATGACCTGGCACTCATTCTGTAGTCAAAGTGATCCTCCTACCTCTGCCTCCCAAGTGCTGGAATTAAAGGTGTCCACCACCACACATGGCTGAAGTGTCTTTTTTTTAAAAATACTACTTGTATATATTAAGGATTTTTAAACTTTGTCCATGTGACAACTCCTTTTATCTAAGAATTCTTATGTGACCCTGGGTATACAGCTATATAAAGTAGGTATACAAACCAAACATTTATTCATAATAATAATAAAAATATTTATTTAAAACAATTCTTTGGTATGCATATAATTTTGCCACTTATAAAAGACAAAAGCAAATTTGTTTACTAATGTAATAGATGTGCTTGTTTATTTTAACATAAAGAATTAAATCTGCCTGAGACTACATAGTTAATTCCAGGTCAGCCTGGGCCTTATTGAGACCCTACCTCACAAAACCAAAAAAAAAAAAAAAAAAAAAAAAAAAAGAATTAAATCTGGGCTGGAGAGATGGCTTAGCAGTTAAGATATTTGCCTGCAAAGCCTAAGCACCAGAGTTCGATTCCTCAGTGCCCATGTAAGCCAGATGCACAAGGTGGCACATGTATCTGGAGTTTGTCTGCAGTGGCTGGAGGCCCTGCACTCCCATTCTCTCTATCTGCTTCTGTCTCTCCTTCTCTCTCTAATAAACAAACAAAAACTATCACATTCAAACTACCACATATGTACAGTAAAAAACATTGCAGTTCATACCATGCAGTAGTTTGGGATCTGACTGAGGGTGTTTCAGGAAGCATTTAGAGCAAGCAAGGCGTGTATGTCATGTGCTCCGAACCAAGGAAGGTCATGGTGAAGTCATCAGCTGCAACACTGGTGAGCGCTTTCAGGACACCTCCTATTCACTACAGGGTTTTTTTTTTTTTTTTTGGTTTGTTTTTTCAAATTAGGGTTTCCCTGTAGCTCAGGCTGACCTGGAATTCAGTATGTTGGCTTTTAACTCACTGAGATACTCCTACCTCTGCCTCCTGAGTGCTGGGATTGCTGGGATTGCTGGGATTGCTGGGATTAAAGACATGAGCCACCACAGCCGGTTCATTCCAGGTTTAATTTTGAATTAACATTTGGTTGTTGTGGGTTCAGAAACGTTTTATTATTGCCAAAGTTTCTGCAACCCTGGCATTCAGTTACATGAGCCCATATGACAGATATGGCATTTCTTCTCCAAAATATGTAAAATTGAATTGAAATGATAATCTTTTTGTAATATAAAATTAGTCAGTCCATTTATTATTATTAACCAGAACCTTACTAAAAGTTGTAAGAAGATCATAGGGAAATAAAAACAAGTTCTCTGTGTTGGAGGATACCCAGCCTAATGGGTACATCACCTTCAGATAAAAAGCCAGCTTACCAGACCCACATAGTCAAGCCATTAGCTTGAGCCCTCCCCTTTCATAGTGCTTTCTCAAATGGTGCTTTCTTTCATTAGACGTTTCACACCCTCTTCCTAGGTCTTCTTGTAACATGGCAGTTATATCATGGCTCCTATATATCCTGGCTCCTGGGATGGAGAGATGGCTTAGTGGTTAAGGCGCTTGTCTGCAAAGGCTAGGGACCTATGTTCAACTCTCCAGATCCCACGTAAGCCAGATGCACAAAAGGTGAACAAGCATAAGGTCGCATATGCCCACTTAGTGGCACAAGCATCTGGAGTTCCATTGCAGTGGCTGAGGCCTTGTCATGCCAATTCTCTCGCTCTAATATATATATATATATATATATATATATATATATATATATATATATATATATATACGTGTGTGTGTGTGTGTGTGTGTGTGTGTATCCTGGCTCCTGTATGAACTGCTTAGTTTCTCCATTTGAATCCCTTCAGGAATGATCTATGCTTTTCTTAAATTTTAATTAATTATTTATTTTTTAATGAGAGTCAGAGAGAATTTGCGTGCCAGGGCCTCAGTCACTGCCATCAAACTCCAAATGTGTGCGTTCATCTTGTGTGCATGTGTGACCTTGTGTGCTTGTGTCACCTTGTGCATGTAGTTTACATGGGACCTGGAGAGTCGAACATGGGTCCTTAGGCTTCGCAGACAAGTGCCTTAACTGCTAAGCCATCGCTCCAGCCTGTGATCTGTGCTTTTTACTTCCAAGCTGCCCTTCACTGGGCTCCCCAGTGCTAGGGACCGGACACCTTAGATAGCTTAGACTTTGTTCGTACCTCCCTCCCATGATTAGGCTTGGCATGCCTTCTCTGCATCCATGTGTGATAGCTCAGACCTGGTACACTTCCTCTATATTCACATTTCCATATTTTTTTGCCGTTACCCCTTAGTGCAGTTCTCGGTAGATTGCTCCACAGTTGAGGCAATAGCCTTGAAAATGTATTAATTTTTTCTTTGATCAAGGAAACAAATCTCAGTTAAAAAGTTGGGAAATAGAGAAAAGGCAAAATTCTTTATAATTCCATATCCCAGAGATTACTGTCTTTTTAAATTTCTTTCCAATCAGTTCCTTACATGTCCATCTCTATCATATCATATCATATCATATCATATCATATCATATCATCTCTATCATATCATATCATCTCTATATCATATAATATCATATCTCTTCTCATATCATATAATATATCAACACTATCATATCATATATCAATAGTTCTGCATCTTATTTTTAGTTTAGCATCATACATTAATATTTTACATGCCATGCCACTATAATTTTTTTTTGAGGTAGGGTCTCACTCTGGCCCAGGCTGACCTGGAATTCACTATGTGGTCTCAGGGTGGCCTCAAACTCACAGCAATCCTCCTACCTCTGCCTCCTGAGTGCCAGGATTAAAGGCGTGTGCCACCACACCCGGCTAAATTTTTATTATAATACATTCTGGTGGTGACATAGTAGTCAATATTTTATATAGGCTTTTGTAATTTTATTTTCTTCTTTCCCTTCCTTCCTTCCTTCCTTCCTTCCTTCCTTCCTTCCTTCCTTCCTTTCCTCCCTCCCTCCCTCCCTCCCTCCCTCCCTCCCTTCCTTCCTTCCTTCCTCCCTTCCCTCCTTCCTTCTTTCTTTTGTTTTCCTTTCTTTTCCTTTCTTTTCTTTTCTTTTCTTTTCTTTTCTTTTCTTTTCTTTTCTTTTCTTTTCTTTTCTTTTCTTCCATATAGGGTCTCACTCTAGCCCAAGCTGACCTGGAATTTAATATGTAGTCTCAGATTGGCCTCAAACTCATGGTGATCCTCCTACCTCTGCCTCCTGAGTGCTGGGATTAAAGGCGTGCGCCAGCACACCCAGCTTGTAATTTTACTTTCAGTATTAAATTCTTCAATTCATATCTCTGTCTATACCTATTTCTGTTTGTTTTTGTCTTTTACTTTTTCCTTTAAAAATTTTTTTTGGCTACTTCCTTCTTTTTTTGTCTTCAGTTTCTTTTTCCTATATTGATCTAATTTGGGAGCAATAAAAATATTAAACACTTAATGAGCAACAACATCACTTCCTCATGTTATCCAGGGACTAGGTGCATGGAAATGACTAGTTTTCTAAATCCTCTATTGATTCAATTTCATTATTTCCAAATTAAGATAATTAAAGTTTCTGTCCCTTTGGATTGTTGTAAGGATTAAGTAAATTGATTTGAATAACAATATGGTTGACTATCACTGGGTGGTACTAGTAAATTGTAAACATGAGTGTGCTCGAATCAGTATTGTACATGTCATTTCACTCTCCTCTAGTGGGTCTCAAGGCAGGAGATTCTGGTTAGGAAACTGAGGAACGTTTTAAACTCTGGTGACCTGGAGATTTTGTCATGGGGGTCAGTACTGTTCCTGGCATTTGGTAATGGACAATACAGGACAGCTGTCAAGTGATCTTAACTGTTACAAGGCCATAGAAGGAAGGAGTTCAGCATGTCGTAATGACTCATGGACTTAGGAGACAGTTTTCGGGGCTGGGGAGATGCCTTAGTGGTTAAAGGCATGTGCTTGCAAAGCCTGATGGCCTGGCTTTGATTCCCCAGCCATCCATGTAAAGCTGGATGGGCATTCATGTGTGGCAGCAAGAGACCCTGGTGTGCCCTACACACATCAACAAATATTTTTTAACAAATGCTCTTTTTTTTTTTTTTTTTGGTTTTCAAATGCCCAGGCTTTTGGAATTAAGAAGATAGTCTCTTAGTGGCCTTGAACTCACGGTGATTCTACCTCTGCCTGTGCTGGGATTAACTGGGGACTCACAAATGCTCTTTTTTTAAAAGAAGATAGTTCTTATTTCCTTCTTTGTGTGTGAATTAACTGGGGACTCAGAGACAATAGCACCTGTGTTCCAGTTTTTTTTTTTTTTTAATTTGAGAGAGAGAAAGAGGCAGAGAAAAGAGAGAGAGAGAGAATTGATGCACCAGGGCCTCCAGAAACTGCAAATGAACTCCAGATGTATGCGCCTCCTTGTGCATCTGGCTTATGTGGGTCCTGGAGAGTGGAACCAGGATCCTTTGGCTTTGCAGGCAAATGCCTTAACCACTAAGCCATCTCTCCAGCCCTCCAGTCTTAACCCTTGACAGATTCTTATTTATGTTTTGGAGTGGGACAATGCGACTTTGGGGTTGGAATTTTTTTAAAAAACCACAGTTGCTTTTAATGTATAGTTCAAGTAAGAATCACAAGTTTACATGAATGAATGAGAATAAATTAAATTTTTAAATATTATTTTATATTCTTAAGTATATGGTGGACTATATTTTACCTTTAAGAACAACACAAATAATGTGTTGGAGAGATGGCTCACTGGTTAAGGTGCTTGCCTGCAAAGCCTAAAGACCCAGGCTTGATTCCCTAGTACCCCTGTAAAGCTAGATGAACAAGGTGGTGCATGTATCTGGAGTTTGTTTGCAGTGGCTAGAAGCCCTGGTGCTCCCATTATCTTTCTTTCTCTATCTGCCTCTTTTTCTCTCTCAAATAAATAAATATGTAAATAGAATACAGCAAATAAAAATCAACAAACACATTATGTTACATAAATTAACATACCGAATTGGTTCTTTTAGCCACCACTCAGAAAGAATGGAGTCGAGAATCTCCGAAGGCAGTGGCTCATTTTCCATTATACTTGATTTGATCGCTTCTTCTTCTTCTGTAAGTTGTACCTCTGGAAGCTAAAGATAAAAATCAGGGTTGGAGAGATGGCTCAGCAGCTAAAGGCATCTTCTTGCAAAGCCTGATGGCCCAGGTTTGGTCCAGGTTTAAATCCTCAGTACCCATGTAAAGCCAGATGCACACAGTGGCACATGCATCTGGAGTGCATTTGTAGCAGTAAGAGGCCCTGGTGCACCCATTCTCTCTCACGTTCTCTCTCACCCTCTCTCATAAAAAAAATTTAAAGCTCATGTCACCCCAGAGATACACTTGGGATCATGGAACCCTTTTATCTGTGTACATGGATTAAATTTCCTCTCTACTTTTCATCTTGACATCTCTTTTAATAGGTGTATTGGGACAGGAGACTGGCCTACTGGGCCTGCGAGAGCTGGATTTCTGTCCTCAAACTCTGGCTACAAACCAACTTCCCCCAAAGTAGCTCAGAAAATACAAGTATCTCCAAAGAGAACCACAGGGTTACCTGCTTCTTGTTCTCATCCTCGAGTTTAATGTTGACTTGCGCAGCCAGCTCCTCCATTTCCTTTTTAGTGGCTTGCTCCTCCTCAGAATCTTCCTCGTACTCAGGCCCAAACCTCCTCTCAGCTTTCAGCAGTAATTTTTCTTGAAGGAATTCATCAAACTGAATGTGAAAAATGCCAAATTTTTCTGCCAAATATCTTGCATACAGAGTTTTGCCAGCGCCATGGGGACCCAGGAGACATATCCTTACTGGGGGAGTCTGCCACAGAGGGTGGGACAGAGACAGAGGGAGAAGGAAAGAGTTAGGAATATTCACCTGAGCCAGGTGTGGGGATTCATATCTGCAATCCCAGCACTCAGGAACTCCAGGCCAGCCAGAACCATGTAGGAAAAACCCCACCCACAACCAAACAATACCCTCCTAAAAAGATAAAAGAAAAAAAGAATGTTCACTGTGCAAACTCAATGGTGCTTAAGTGTCAGTATACCAACTGACAATTAAGAATGGTTATTCATAATTATTAATTCATAACCAATTAATAATTCAATGCATAAGGATGGCTCTCAGGGAGTATTAATAGCCATCTTGATATGAAATGCCAAAATACACTTAATAAAAACTAGCTTTGGGGACTGGAGAGATGGCTTAGTGGTTAAGGCATTTGCTTGCAAAGCCAAAGGATCCTGGTTCAATTCTTCAGGACCCATGTAAGCCAGATGTACAAGGGGGACGCATGCATCTGGAGTTTGGTTGCAGTGGCTGGAGGTCCTGGTATGCCCATTCTCTCCCTCTCTCTCTTTCTCTCAAATACATAAATAAAATGTATTAAAAAAAAAACCTAGCTTTGCTTCTTCTTATTTACTTTTAATTAATTAATTAATTAATTAATTAATTAATTTGATAGAGAGAGGCAGACAAAGAGAGAAAGGGAATGGGTGTGCCAGGGCCTCCAGCCACTGCAAACACACTCCAGACATATGTGCCGCCTTGTGCATCTGGCTTACATGGGTATTGGGGAATCAAACATGGGTTCCTAGGCTTTGCAGGCAAGCACCCCAACCACTAAGCAATCTCTCCAGCCTCTATTTATTTATTTTTTAAAGCTGGAGAGATGGTTCAGAGGTTAAAGGCTCTTGCTTGAAAAGCCTGACAGCCTATGTTTTATTTACCAGTTCCCACCTAAAGTCAGATGCACAAAGTGGCTCATGTGCCTAGAGTTGGTTTGCAGTGGCAAGAGGCCCTGTTGTACCCATTTTCTCTCTCTCAATCTCTGTTTGCAAATAAATTTAAAAAATTTTTAAATGATTTACAAGCTAGAAATCTATATCCCTACAAGCCTTCGACCATATATATAAGAGTGTTGCAGTCAGGTTTGCATTGCTGGCAGAAATCACCCAACCAAGAGCATCTTGTGGGAAAAGAAAGGTTTATTTCAGCTTATAGACTCGAGGGCAAGGTCCATGATGTCAAGGGAAAATGATGGCATGAGCAGAGGGTGGACATCACCTCCTGGCCAACATATGGAGAGTGTGCCAAACACTGGCAAGGGGAAACGGGCTATAGTACCCATGAGCCCATCCTCCATAATACACTGCTTCCAGGAGGTGTCAACTCCCAAATCTCCATCAGCTGGGAACCCAGCATTCAGAACACCTAAGTTTCTGGGGGACACCTAAATCAAACCACCATATTCCTGCCCTGACCCCCATAAACTGATAACCACACATGATATAAAATGCAATGCATTCAGTCCATCTTTAAAAGCTCCCATAATTTTTATCAATCCTAATGATGTTCAAACATCCCCATAATCCAAGCTCTTTTAACTGAGCCATAATACCAAAAAATCCTCCCCAAACCCATAATGGCACAGAATAGACATTCACACTGCAAAAGATGGCACTGAGTATAGCAAAGAAATATTCAACCAATACAAGATTTAAAGAGGGTAAACATCAAACTGTAGCTCCAAGTCTAATAACTCTAGTCAATGACAAATCTCCAAGTCCTTTAATTCCAACCAGCAACAACCCTCTGGAGTTCCAATTCTGCCCCTCCAGCTAGGTTACTCACAGTCCTGGAAAACTTCATCAGGGCCGGCAGCTTTCTTTAGCAGCCTACTCATGGTCCTGGCATCTCCACTTGGTCTCCACTGCAACCCACGATCCATCCTCATGGCTCTATTGGGTCTCCATGCAGGCATCCAGCAAAACTGCTTCACACTGCCCATGGCCATTTCCAAAACACAAGACTGCATTGCAAACTCAATGACCTTCTCTTTCCTGCACAATACCAGGTGGGGTGCCAATTTGTTAATCCAGGGAGGAATAAAGCAAATTTTGAAGAATAGGACACTCCTTGAGCATTCATGCCCCTTTAAAAGAGCCCACATTCTTCCTATTGCCCCAGTGCAGGTCAGCTGGCTAAATCTCAAAGGTTGTAATCTCTTATATAATTGCAGCTGAATGGTCAGAAGCTTCAGCCCAAAGATTTCTTTCTGTGCCATATCCCTCTGCTCACATCAGTCTGTTTCTATGCACTGCAACCCTGTACAAATTCTCAGGACAGGGGCATAACAGCAAGCCTCTCACAAAACTGTTTCTAGCCCAGTCCAGGCAAAGCTCTTTCTCACCCTCACAAGCCAAATTTCACAGTCCATAGTTCTTACTGCATTCAGGTCTGAGTTTGACCAGAATAGTCCATCAAGCTGTACTTGCAGCACGGCAAGGCACCTCTTAGGCCAAAGTTCAAATCCTTCCACATTTCTATTGAAAATCACCTCCAAAAAGCCACACAGACAGGTGTCTAGCAGCAATCCCACTCCTCAGTACCAACTGTACTGTATTAGTCAGGATTCTCTAGAGGAACAGAACCGGTAGAATGAATTACATTAAAAAGAAAATTTAGAGCCAGGCGTGGTGGTGCACGCCTTTAATCCCAGCAATCAGGAGGCAGAAGTAGGAGGATTGCTGTGAGTTCGAGGCTACCCTGAGACTACATAGTGAATTCCAGGTCAGCCTGAACTAGAGTGAGACCCTACCTTGAAAAACCAAAAATAAAAAATAAAAAAGAATTTAGGACTGGAGAGATGGCTTAGTGTTTAAGGTGCCTGCCAAGCCTAAGAATGCTGGTTTAATGCTCCAGGTCCCAGAAAGCAAAGTGATGCAAGGGTGCAATGCCACACTTGCCAACAAGGGGGCGCACACATCTGGAATTTTTTTACAGCAGCTGAGAGGCTGCTGGCATGCCCATTCTCTCTCTGTCTCTCTTTCTCTCTCTCCAAAAAAAAAAAAAAAAAAAAAAAAAGAATTTATTGGATCAGTTCATGGCAGTCCAATAGCAGTTGCAGGCCTGAGAATCAAGGAACACAGAAGCTGCTCAGTCCACGTGGCCAGATGCCTCAGCAGTCCCGATTCAGCACTGAAGGCCTGGAGGCTTCTTGAGGAGCTGCTGGTTCTCAATCCATGTGGGTCTTCAGTCCTCCCTGGTCTTCAGTCCACACTGGAAGGCAGCAAGCAGCTCTGGCAGCCACGTGGAAGGAAGGGGCTCTTTTCCCCCAGAGCTTCCTTATATAAAGTTCCCATCTGAGAGGGGCCACCTACTCTGGGGGAAGGGGTCATTCTGGTGGAAGGACTTCCTCCTTCAGTTAATCCTTCCTGGAAGCAACCTCAGAGACCCACCCAAAAGGGATTTCTGTGGATTACTAAACAGATCAAGTTGACAACACCTTAACCATCACAAGTCCACCCCTTGTCAACTTGACACCAAACCATATCTCCTTACATCATACTTAATTTCCAAATGAAATCCTTCAGGAATGAAGGTATGGGTCACCCCTCCACCTTCAGCAAGCACTTGAGCAGGTCTTGGTTCTTTACCTGGAGGGGTGGCCCATACCTTCATTCCTGAAGGATCTGGGCCATTTATCACACTGCCTTGATTGGGCTGTTGTAGCTGTCCATTGACTTTGATAACAGGGCATGGTAACACCAAGAGATGCCCTAAAGGATCTCTTGCACTGGAGACATACGTTTCCTTACCTCCATTGTGGAGGAGCAGTCCAATTTCCCCCTGGTGGTCTGGATCAATCACCCCTGCTAACACTGTAACTCCTTTCTCTGGCCTGTGCACTCAAGGGCATCAGGATCCCAAAGTAGCCAAGGGGAAATCTTAGCTTCCAGTTCAATGGAATGTTCTTTATGCCTCCTAGCAAAAGCACTCCCCCTCTGGAACCAAGACCTCTAGGCCAGCAGAGCGTAAGGTTGCAGGAACAGGAAGGAAAAATTTGGCTAATGGGTCACTTGGGGTGATGGTAAGTGGGACCATTCCCATTTCCACCCCCTGATTCCTGGACCCATGAATCCGGGCTATGGGAGAAACAGCACCATATATAGGACGCTGATTCAGAGCATATACAGCCTGCTGGAGGACACGACCCCAGCCCTCCAAGCTATTGCCACTTAGTTGGCATAGTAGCTATTTCTTTAAAAGGCCATTCCACCGCTCTATCAAGCCAGCTGCTTCAGGGTGGTGGGCACACAGTAAGACCAGTGAATTCCATGATCATGAGCTCACTGCTTTATTTCCTTGGCTGTGAGTGAGTTGCTTGGTCAGAAGCTATGCTGTGTGGAATACCATGACGATAGATAAGGCATTCTGTAAGCCCATGGATGGTAGTTTTGGCAGAAGTACTACATGCAGGAAAAGCAAATGCATACCCAGAATAAGTATCTATTCCAGTAAGGACAAAACACTGCCCTTTCCATGATGGAAGAGGTCCAATATAGTCAACCTGCCACCAAGTTGCTGGCTGGTCACCCTGAGGAATGCTACCATATTGGGGGCTCAGAGTTGGTCTCTGCTGCTGGCAGATTTGGCAGTCAGCAGCAGCCGTAGCCAGGTCAGCCTTAGTCAGTGGAAGTCCATGTTGTTGGGCCCATGCATAACCTGCATCCCTGCCACCATGGCCACTGTGTTAATGGGCCCATTGAGCAATGACAGGGGTGGCTGAGGAAAGAGGTTGTCCACTATCCATAGAACGGGTCAATGGGTCAACTTATCTACTTGATTATTAAAGTCATCCTTTGATGATATCACTTTCTGATGAGCATTTACATGGGACACAAGTATCTTTATATCCTTTGTCCATTCAGAGAGTTCTATCCACATACACATTCCCCAAATGTCCTTCTCACCAATTTTCCAGCTGTGCCCCTTCCAAGTCCCAGACTATCCAGCCAAACTACTGACCACAGCCCATGAATCTGTGTATAACCGCACATGGTTAAAGGCTCTTGCTTGAAAAGCCTGACAGCCTGCATTTGATTTTCCAGTTCCTACGTTAAGTCATATGCCCACAGTGGCCCATGTGTCTGGAGTTCATTTGCAGTGGCAAGAGGCCCTGATGTACCCATTCTCTCTCTCTCTTTCTCTCTCTCTGTTTGAAGATAAATAAAAGCATTTAAAAAAGAAAAATAATTTACAACCTAGAAATTTATATCCCTACAAGCCATCGATCATATATGTAAGCTAAATTTCAGACATGAAAGAAGCTGGTGAAGATGTGTTCCAACAAAACTAAGATATGAAAGTAGCACTGATTTTGCTAGGCCCCACGTATCAGCCCTTCGGTGTTAACCATATCTTGATTACCTGCTCAGAGACCATCTTATCCTCTTGGTTTGCATGGATTTGAGTCTATCGTTAGTTCAGGCATTGGACCTCTGACAAGACTTAACTCAACCGATGTGTCACGTGAGAAAAATATTGAAAGAAATAAATTATGGATAATGAAAATAGGATGGTATGAAATCTCCTAGCTGGAGCTTCACACTACACTTTTGGAGCATAGTTTAAACGTCACATGTTCAAATTACTAGAGTCACACCTCTCTCCTCCGGAGAAGTCAACCTCTGGTAAGTAGGGTGGCCTGGCACACCAAGGGTGCTAGCGTAGCTAGCTGGCTGGTGAGGGATGGTCGTCCTGGAAAGCCCAGTGCATTTTATGTCTGTGGAAAATTGTGGGATCACCTTTTGGTTTCCAGAGTAAAGAGGAAGACACGTGGCACCTCCTCAACCGTAGGTGTGGGCTTTGTCTTAGAAATGAAAAAAGCTCGCCACGTGTTCTTGTTTTCTTCTGGATAATATGAATAATGAAGTGTACCACTTAAATCACTAAAAATTATTTATTTGCAAGCCGAGAGAGACAAAACAAAAGACGAGAGAATGGGTGTGCCAGGGCCCTTAGCCACTGCAAATGGGCTCCAGATGCGTGAACCACTTTGTGCATCTGGCTTCACATGGGTATTGGGTAATTGAACTTGGGTTGTTATTCTTTGAAGGCAAGTGCCTTAGCTACTGAGCCATCTCTCCAGCCCTAAAAATTCACTTTTTAAACCATTTACCACTTAGACTGATGTCAACTTCTGGCCTCCACGTGAATGCGCACACAGTTTTGTGTGCACCTGCACACACATAGTCCCATATAAACACACACACATCATATACAACAACAACAACAACAAAGAAACTAGAATATTGTCCCAGAAGCAATAAACAAGTAAGTATAAAATAACATTCTTATGAAAGAGGGATGCTGGGGATGTAGCTCAGTGGCAGAGCATTTGCCTGACATAAAGGAGGGAAAAATAGGGCTGGAGAGATGGCTTAGCAGTTAAGACGCCTGCCTCCTAAGCCTACGAACCTGGTTCCAATCTCCAGGTCTCACGTTTAGCCAGATGCAAAGTGATGCAAAGGCGCGATGCTGCACTCGCCCACAAGGGGGTGCACACATCTGGATTTCGTTCACAGCAGCTGAGAGACTGCTGGCGTGCCCATTCTCTATCTGTCCCCCTCTCCCTCTCCTCTCTCTTGTCTGTCTCTCTCTGAGTCTCTCTCTAAAAATAAAAAATAAAAACAAACTTAAAAAAAAGGAGGGAAAAATAAATTTTTCTCTTGACATGGTAACAGTAGCCATTCAACCAGATTTAAATCAGACTGACCAAAGACAACTCATTTTAAGAAATATTGTATGAGGGGGCAAGAGAGTGGCTCAGTGGTTAAGGTGCTTGCCTGCAAGGCCTAATGACCCCCAGTCTGATTCCCCAAAACCCATGGAAAGCCAGATGCACAAAGTGGCACTTGCATCTGGAGTTCCTTTGCAGTGGCTGGAGGCCCTGGTGTGTCCATTCGCTCTCTCTCTCTCTTTCTCTGCATGCAAATAAATACATAAATAAAATATTCAACAAAGAAACATTGTTTTGAAATCCAACCAATAAGTACCAATCATTACCCTTAAAATCATGGACCCATCAGGTGGACATCCTCTGATGACAGACCTCTGAGAGTGAGGCAGGGAAGCATCGCCCCAAGCAAGCACAGTTCTATAGCAGATGTCAGCCCACATAGGCCCCCCGAAAGTCCACTAATCTTGGGACTCTACACTTCCTCACATCCTCTCCAAGGTCACTGGCCTGCTCTTGTCAGAGTCCAAGCAGCAGAACTGGCCTTTGCTGTAGTAGCCAATGACTCCATTTGTGACTCAATGAAACATTAGTAGACACAGGCTTAAATGCTAGTTTGACATAAGACATTGCTGTAGAGATCAAAACATCATTGTTTCACATTGAAAAATGTTCTTATTTATTTACTGAGAGAGAGAGATAGAGAATAGGTGCTCCATGGCCTCTTGCCACTGCAAAGGAACTCCAGATGCATGTGCCACTTTATTTATTTATTTACTTTGGTTTTTCAAGGCA
The DNA here is from genome assembly GCA_036365145.1 of Orientallactaga sibirica. Classification (NCBI taxonomy): domain Eukaryota; kingdom Metazoa; phylum Chordata; class Mammalia; order Rodentia; family Dipodidae; genus Orientallactaga; species Orientallactaga sibirica. Next base: position 26,463,394 of record JAEOAD010000020.1, read on the forward strand.
GGGTCTCACTCTGACTTAGGCTGACCTGGAATTCACCATATAGACTCAGGGTGGCCTTGAACTCACGGTGAATCCTCCTACCTCTGCCTCCTGAGTGATGGGATTAAAGGTGTGTGAAACCATGCCTGGCTACATGTGCCACTTTGTGCATCTGATTTTATGTGGGTCCTGGGGAAGCAACTCCAGGCCATCAGGCTTTGCAAATAAGCACCTTTAACCACTGAACCATCTCCCCAGCCCACAAAATATCATTTTTTGACTTCGATACTGTCACTACATTTTTCTGTGGCGTGAGGATGTCCCTGTCAAGCTCAGACATGGAAGACTTGAGACTAAGCAGTGTTCACCTTCAGAGGCTCCCCGTGCGTCACGTAGTCCTCGGGGTGCTCCAGGAACTTGTCCTTGGCCTCGGAGCTGGAGAAGTAGTAGATTTTCTCTCGGTACTTAGCCACTTCATCCATGGTGCCAGGCTGTAGAACGAAGTTTTCTTTGAGAGCCACTGGACAAAAGTGTTTCGTATCTCCCAAATGCCTTCTTTTCTCTTTAATTCTTTCTTCACCCTAGAAGTAGTGATCACTTCAGAGATTACCAAAGACATTTTGATGCAAGAGGAATGGAAAATTCATCTTTAGTAATATTTAATCGATAATAATCCAACTTTAAAACAATCCACAAGCCGGGCGTGGTGACGCACACCTTTAATCCCAGCACTTGGGAGACAGAGGTAGGAGGATCGCTGTGAGTTCGAGGCCACCCTGAGACTACATAGTGAATTCCAGGTCAGCCTGGACCAGAGTGAGACCCTACCTTGAAAAACCACCAAAAAAAAAAAAAAAAAAAACCAAAAAAAAAAAAAAATCCATAAGGTCATCCTTATACTATTTTAATTGAAATAAGTTTCATATTTCTCTAAATTAACATTCTACATTTTTTTCTTAAAAATAAAATGAACACTGAGGATCAAAGTGAGTTAAGCTCTCTGAAGACACAGTTACAATGAAAAAAAAAATCAACATGGTTTGGCCTGTAGGTCACTATGTCAGATTCTGATTCTCAAGAAGTAAAAGGTAAATCAGGGCCACACATCTTTCCTATGGCAAATTAAGTGGGTAATACCTCAGGATTTGCCATACTGTTTTGTAAGTGGGAATATGATTGTGGTGGTTTGATTCAGGTGTCCTCCATAAACTTGGGTGTTCTGAATACTGGGTTCCCAGCTGATAGAGATTTGGGAATTAATGCTTCCTGGATGCAGTGTATTGTTGGGGGCGGGCTTATGGGTATTATAGCCAGTTTCCCCTTGCCAGTGTTTGGCATACTCTCCTGTTGTTGTTGTCCACCTGATGTTGGCCAGGGGCGTATGTGCACCCTGTGCTTATATTGTCATTTTCCCCTGCCATCATGGAGCTTCCCCTTGAGTCTGTAAGCCAAAATAACCCTTTTTTTTTTTCCCCACAAGCTGCTCTTGGTCAGGTGATTTCTGCCAGCAATGTGAACCTGACTGCAACAATGATCAAACAATAATCTGAAAATGCTTTATTTCATACACATGAGAATATGTGATATATATTCATTTGTGACAAAAACATGTAAAGTCCTTTAAGATTTCTTACATATTATTTAAAGCAGTGGGACTACATTAAATTTTTTGTTATAAAATACACATCTATTATAGAACACCACATTATATAAAGACTAAAAATATACTTTTCTCTTTTTTTCCTCCAGTGCTATGTAGACATTCTTAACAGTTTTTCAGGGCTGGAGAGAAAGTTTAGAGGTTAAGGTGCTTGCCTGCAAAGCCAGGTCTAATTCCCCGCTACCCATGATTCCCCAGGACCCACATAAAGCCAGATGCACAAGTTGGCACATGTGTCTGAAGTTCATTTGCAGTGGCTAGAGGCCCCAACGTGCCCTTTCTCTCTTTCTCTCTCTTAAATACATAAATAAAATATTTTAAGAAAATAATTTTTTTATTATTTTATTTTTGAGAAACAGTGAGAGAAAGAGGCAGAGAGATAGATACAGAGAGAAAGAGAGAGAGAGAGAGAAGGGGTGTTCCAGGGCTTTTTCAGTCACTGTGAATGAACTCCAGATATATGCATCCCCTTGTGTGCATGTGTGACATTGCACGCTTGTGTCACTTTGCGTCTGGCTATGTGGGACCTGGAGATTTGAACATGTGCTCTTAGGCTTTGTAGGCAAACACCTTTACTGCTAAGCCATCTCTCCAGCCCAGAAGAGTTTTTGAGTAACCTTTCAGACTGTTTCCTGAGCAGTGCTACATGCATATACAGCACACATATATTTAGATTCAAATATAGTATTTTTGAAAATACACATTTTATAACAATTATTCTATAACATGCTTCTTTTTTAAAAATAAGAAACAATGAATAATTTTCTTGTACAGCTGGAAATACTGAGACCAAACAATACATTCACTGCACTATTCTTGTTTAGTTTTTCACACCACAGTATTTAAACTTCAAAATGAGCTTAAAAAGTACTGATTTTTTTCCCTATGGTATGAGTTTAAACCTCAAAATTATCTTATAAATGAATATATATTAGAAATGACCTACGAACGTCCCTTCTGTTATTTCATTTTAACTTTTATCTTTCTTCCTCAGCAAATTTTATTAAATGATTTTTGTTTTTGTTTTAAATGATTTTTGGGGGGTAAAATATTTTTCATATTGATTTTCACACTTGTTAGAAGAGAGTACTTATAATTTTAAAAATCCTTTAAGAATCTGATTACATGAGCTAGAGAGATGGCTCAGCAGTTAATGGTGTTTGCTTGCAAAGTCTGATGGGTCAACTGCTGTGACTGAACTCCAGGTGAGTGTGCCTCCTTGTGGCACCTATGTGACATTGCACTCTTGTGTCCTGTGTCTGGCTTACTTGGGACATGGAGGTTTGAACATGCGTTCTCAGGCTTCGCATGCAAGCGCCTTAACCGCTGAGCCATCTATCCAGCCCTCATTATTGATTTTTTTTTATTTAACTCCCTAGCATTTAGAAAAGGTATATTAAAAATTGAATTATGTTTTTAAACACATACATATAAACAATTTCAAGTGCTCATATTGGGGGAATGAGATGAAGAGGCTCACCTTGTCTGGATTGCTCAGTGAGAGAGCATCCTTCATCCTCTTTATTTTATTTTTGTTTATTTATTTGAGAAAGAGAGAGGGGGTGGAGAGAGAAACGTGCACCAGGGCCTTCAGCCACTGCAAACAAACTCCAGACACATGCACCACCATATGCATATGGCTTACGTGGGTCCTGGGAAATCAAACCTGGGTCCTTTGGAGTTTCAGGCAAACGCTTTAACCACTAAGCCGTCTTTTTTTGCTTAGGTGCTTCCCTTGGACTTGAGTCCATTATTAATTCAAGAACTGAACCTCTGATGAGAGCACTATGCATCATTTTCAACCCAGGGAGTAAAATTGCTGGAGTAACACCTCCCTCATCCACAGGGTCTACTTCTGGTAAATAGGGCTGCCTGGCACACAGAGGGCATTAAGGTGGTGGGCAGGCACAGTTATGGAGGAAGGGTGAAGCTTACAGCAGTTCCATATTTCTGGCCAAAACACAGAGCAAAAATACAGCCAAAAGGTCACACAGTTTATCTCCTGCTAGGCACATTTGCATATCTTTACAATGGACTCTCAATTGTGGGATGGTCTTCAGGACTTCCGGCTGTATTCATGTGGGCTGGTGAAGGCAACAGATCACAAGTAGCTGATCAACTTAAGATAGTGAGCTATCAACTTAAGATAGTGAGTCCTATAAAATCAAACAAGTTAAATACTTTCAACTCAGAGGAAACAAAGGAGAGAGGACACATGCTCACTTGGGATTTAGGGCAGAAGCAATCTAACTTGTGAGTAAGTTAGCTTTACTCACAGGTTTTTGTAGCTATTTTTTTATAACCTGGAGGAAGTTCTCATATATTTTGTATTTTTAAAATAATTTTATTCATTATTTATTTGCAAGGGGACAGCAAGTTCCTTCTCCAGAGCTCTTTCCAAAGATTTATTTTTAGTCTTTCTCAGGGCCTCCTATCCACTAAGACTAAATGAACAGCCAGATGCACATGCCATTTTGTGCATCTGGATTTATATGGGCACTGGGGAATTGAACCTGAATCCTTAGGCTTTGCAGGCAAGCACCTTAAACACTAAACCATCTCTCTCAGATGAACCCACTCTCTCTTTTTCTGTCTCTTCTCATCCATCAATAAATAAATATTTTTAGTTCCATAAAGGCAGGAAAAGCAGCTTGCTATTCACAGGGCCAAGCAGAGAGAGAAAAGCCAACCAGCCACCACAGCACACAGAGCAAAAAAAAGATATATCTATGTTCAGGAGAGGTATTAGTCTATAGCTTATTTTTCTTCTCTTTAATTAATTTCCGTGGGTGTACAGTATGTGTGTGCACATGTGTGTGTGTACATATGTGTGCACGCTGTGCTCACACTGGGTGTCTTCCTCCATTGCTCTTCCACCTGACTTCCTTAGATATGGTCTCTCACTAGACCTGGAACAGTGAGACTCAGCAATCTTCTTGTCTCCACCTCTATCAGAACTGGGGTTCCAGGCATGTGTGGACACTCTTGCTTGCTACATGGGTGCTGAGACTGAACTCGGGTCTTTATGCCTATGCAGAAAGCACTGAGTGAGCTACCTCCCCAACCCCTCCTTTCTTTCTTTTTTTAAAAAATATTTTATTTTATTTTTATTTGATAGAGAAAGAGGGAGAGAAAGAGAGAGAGAGAGAGAGAGAGAGAGAGAGAGAGAAAACGGGTGCACTAGGGCCTCCAGCCACTGCAAACGAACTCCAGACACGTGTGCCCCCTTGTGCATCTGGCTAATGTGGGTCCTGGGGAATTGAACCTGGGTCCTTTGGCTTTGCAGGCAAATGCCTTAACTGCTAAGCCATCCCTCTTTTCTTTCTTTTAATGTGTTTGTTATTGGTATCAGAATAATGCTGATCTCATAGAAAAAGTAGGAAAATACCTCCTCCTCTTAAATTTTTTGGAAGAGTTTATGTAGAATTAGTTTTGTTTCTTCATTAAACATAAGTTCATGAAGAATACTACCTGTGCCTCATTTCTTTCTTTCAGCTTTTATATGTATTAAAACACCCTTTAATTTGTGTGTTTTAAAAATATTTTATTTTTTTTCCAAGGAGAGAGAGAGAAAAAAAATATATTTGTGGGCCAAGGTCTCTTGTCACTGTAAACAAATTCCAGATGCATGTGCCACTTTGTGTATCTGGTTTTACTTAAGTACTGGGGAATTGAACCCGGGCCATCAGGCTTTGCAAGTGTGCACTTTTAACTACTGAGACATCTCCCCAGATGTTTTTATTTATATTTTATTTTTTAATAAAAATAATGCCCATTGTCTTTGTTTTTATTAATTTATTTGAGGGAGAGAGAGAGAGGGGGGGGAAGAATATGGGTGATCCAGGGCCTCCAGCCACTGCAAACAAACTCCTGATGCATGCGCTCCCTTGTGCATTTGGCTTATGCGGGTAAAAATAGTTTTACTTATTTATTTGCAAGAAGAGAGAGAGAGAGAGAGGGAGAGAGAGAGGGAGGCTGGGGGAGAATGGGTGGGTCGGGGCCTGTACCACCAGACCTGAGTGGGAATGGAGACAGGAGAATCACTAGGGTTTGCTGGTTAGCCAGTGTTACAGAAAAATGGCAGCTCCAGATGTAGTGAGAGAGTCTGTCTCAAGGAAACAAAGTGATCTCTGCATGCATGCTCACGGGGCACACATCTGCACACACATGTGCATACACTATACAAATACTATGTCATAATATATGTATATATATTTAATTTTTTTGAGAGAGACAGAGAGAGACAGAGAGAGAATGGGCGTGACAGCAGCCTCTCAGCCTCTGTGAATGAACTCCAGATGCATGTGCCCCCTTGTGGCGAATGTGCAACATTGCGCCTTTGCATCACTTTTTGCATCTGGCTCAACTTGGGACCTAGAGGTTTGAACAGGAGTTCTTAGGCTTTGCAGGCAGGCACTTTAACCGCTAAGCCGTTTCTTCAGCCCAATGTATATATATTTAAAATAGTCAGGGCTGGTGAGACAGCTTAGCGGTTAAGGCATTTGCCTGCAAAGCTTGAGAACTCGGGTTTAATTTCCCAGGACCCATGTAAGCGAGATACATCTGGAGTTTGTTTGCAGTGGCTAGAGACCCTGGCATGCCCATTCTCTCTCTCTCAAGTAAATAAATAAATAAATAAAATATTCATTTATAAATTTGCGGGTGGGTTGGTAGAGCACTGGCATGTGTGTTAAGTCCCAACACTGCAAAAATGAAATATAAAGAATAAAGGGGAGGATGCCGATCTGTTCATGTGGAATCCCAAAGTGATAACTATTTTTCCAGAATGCACATTTTCAATGACGTGCCAAATGGGTGGACAGTAAAAAAACATCTGTACCTCATCTTCTTCCTCTTCCTCCTCTCCTTGCTCCTCATCAACTTCCATCTCAGCCTGGTAGTCGTCTGTTTCTTCATCATAATCTTTGGTATTTAATTCCCATGCATTATACTGAAAAGGTTCTGTTAAAAAACATCATTGGGGCAAACATTTTTAGAATAAAAAGTTACTAGCATACTAGAGTAGGTTAGGAAAGATTAGGAAAATCAATCATCATTAGTGATCTTTTTGTTTCAAGATGCATGCAGGCAGACCTCTACCAGTTCTTCCTGTGGCTACTGGCCAGAGTGACCAGTGCTGGGTATTTCCATGGCTTCTCTCACCAGCCAGAACCTGCGATGCGATGGTTGTTAAGTAGCATCCTTGCATATATTAAATGCTCCCCTTAATGTTGCAAATACCTTTGCATTGCTGGCTCAAAAGCAGCTAATGGGAGGAACATTGTTTATTTTGGCTTACAGCCTGGAGGGGAAGCCCCATGATGGCAGGGGAAAATGATGGCATGAGCAGAGGGTGGACATCACCTCTGCCACAGCAGGTGGACAATGGCAACAGGAGACTGAGCCCAGTCCTGACAAGGGGGAGTTGGTTATTAACACCCCTAAGCCTACCCCCAGCAACACACCTCCCCTAGCAATGCTCCACCTCCCACCTACCATCAGCTAGGGAACAAGCATTCTGAACATAAGAGCTTATGGGGGATACCCGATCCAAACTACCACACTTAATATGCCTTCCATAAAGGCTTTAAAGTTCCAAAATGTTTTTACTACTACCTGCTTTTGATCATAAGTGGTATGATTACAGCCCTTACTTTCCATAGCCTCAACTATTTTTTGAAGTAGTTCGTTTGGTGTTTTGTTGGAAATCTCCACAGTGAAAATTTGAAAGAACTCATTAATTAGTTGCTCCAGTGGCTTCCATGCCAAAAGGAAACTATTAATATTTTCCTTAAAGGGATCCATTTCAGGGACGTTGGGGTAACCATCTTCTGGAAACTCAGGCAGCACAACTATGGGGTGAAAGTGAGAGAAAAAAGAAGCACGAAATCACCCATTTCTAGCCATATTGCCACAAGAATATATGCTTCATAATATTGTTTATTTTTATTTAAAAATATTTGTATTTATTTATTTGCAAGGGAGAGAGAGAGAGAGAGAGAGAGAGAGAGAATGCTAGGGCTTCCAGCCACTGCAAATGAACTCCAGATGTATGTCACTTTGTGCATATGGCTTTATGTGAGTACTGAGGATCAAACCAGGGTTGTTAGGCTTTGAAGGCAAGCGCCTTAACCACTGAGCAACCTCTCCAGTCCCATAATATATTTTTAAACAAACGAAAGAGGTAAACTTAATAGTCTAAGCAACAATAGGCATTCATAAATTCATACTATAATCATGCTTTATTATATGCTGTTAGATTAAATTATGACCTACTAGTTAGTAGAACTCATTATTTAGGTAATTAATGAGTATCATATGAAAGCTTCAACTATTTTTCTTAAATATTTTTATTTATTTGCCAGTAGACACACACACACACACACACACACACACACACACACAGAGAGAGAGAGAGAGAGAGAGAGAGAGAGAGAGAGGGAGAATGGGCACGCTAGGGCCTCTTGCCACTGTACAAAAAAACTCCAGATACATGTACCACTTTGTGCATCTGATTTTACATGGGCACTGGGGAATCAAACCCAGGCTGGCAGGCTCTGCACGCAAGCACCTTTAATCTCTGAGCTATCTCTCTAGCCCCTGTAAACTTCTACTATTAATACAATGTCTATGATAAGATTAGATGAAATAAGCAATATTAACTGATAGATACACATTAGTGGAATAAGCTAAATAAATATAATGCATATAAACTGTCATATAACCTAGAAAGAGATAAATAGTGAGGACTGTGCCCCAAGTAAAGGTTTCGATATTTAAGAAAAGCACTTTTATTTTGTAGTCTAACCTGCTTCAGATAATTCTTTACTTTCCAAACCTTCTTTGGGTCCTCTTGAAACTTCTGTGTGAACTGTCGTAGCCTCAGGAGGCTGAGAGACTTAAGAAAGAATCTTATTGTTAGTTTGGATTTTAACATGGTACTTCTTTACAAAAGTTTTGGCACAAAGACAATTTCAAAACCAGTTTAAATTATATATAGTATGTCTAGTTGAAAACACAGTTTAGGTAAAGGGTGACAAAAATATGTGACAGGGGCCGGGCGTGGTGGCGCACGCCTTTAATCCCAGCACTCGGGAGGCAGAGGTAGGAGGATCGCCGAGAGTTCGAGGCCACCCTGAGACTACATAGTGAATTCCAGGTCAGCCTGGACCAGAGTGAGACCCTACCTCGAAAAACCAAAAAAAAAAAAAAAAAAAAAAAAAAAAAAAAAAATGTGACAGCATAAGGCAGGAAAGGAACATTCTTTTCTTTCTTTTTTTTTGGTTTTTCGAGGTAGGGTTTCACGCTGGCCCAGGCTGACCTGGAATTCACTATGTAGTCTCAGGGTGGCCTCAAATTCTTGGCGATCCTCCTGCCTCTGCCTCCCAAGTGCTGGGATTAAAGGTGTGCACCACCACGCCTGGAGGAACATTCTTTTTTTAAAAAATATTTATTTATTTATTTAGGAAAGTAAGGGGGCGGGGGTAGAATGGGTGTGCCAGGGCCTCTAGCCACTGCAAAGGAACTCCAGTTGCACGTGCCACCATGTGCATATGGCTCATGTGTGTTCTGGGGAGTTGAACCTAGGTGCCTTCACAGGTCAGTGCCTTAATTGCTAAGCCATTTCTCCTGCCCTAGATTGGCCTTTATGCCTCCTGATTCCTATTTCATAAACTGTTATCTTCTTGTCCCATTTGGAGTACTTTAAGTATGTATCTTGTAGAAGTTGCTCTGTTCTACATATGAAATTATTCACAGAAGTAAAATCTGCCTCCAAGTCTATGAATTAATCCTCTCCTTTCCTTCGTTACATTTTTCCACATGGTTTTGTGAAAACCATGCCTCTTACCCAAAGGAAGGGTAAGTAGAGTACTCCCTGTCATTCCATACACACTTTCACTTCATCCCTCTTTTTTTTTTTTTTTCTTCCAGGCAGGGTCTCATTCTCCTCCAGGCTGACCTGGAATTCACTATGTAGTCTCAAGGTGGCCTCGAACTCATGGCGATCCTCCTACCTCTGTCTCCTGAGTGCCGGGATTAAAGGCATGTGCCACCACGCCCGGCTCTGAAAGATGTTTTGTATCATCCAAGAAAATACCATCTGTCCATCCAACAGCAAAAGTCGCCGGGATTCGCTTCAATTCCTCCATACCTGCTCCCACACCCGGGCTTTTGTGGTGTAATCATCTCCTATTACCACCTTGTGTCCTTTAGGCATCTCGCCATGGTACTTAGTGAAAAATTAAAAGGAACATTGGGCACTGCCAGTTGGATACCACAATAAAAAATACTTAAAATATTTAATAACAGTTGTCAACTAGAACGGTATGTGTCATGTTTCAATTATTATTCTAGTCTATGTCCTTCTATGTTCCAGGGCTGAAGAGATTGCTCAGTGGTTAAGGCGCTTGCCTGCAAAGCAACCTAAGGACCTGGGTTTGATTCCCCAGTACCCATATGCTGGGATTCAAGGCATGTGCAATGGGAAGAGAGAGAGAGAATGGGCATACCACGGTCTCCAGCCACTGCAAATGAACTCCAAATGCATGTGCCACTTTATGCATGTGGCTTCGCGTGGGTACTGGGGAATTGAACTTGGTTTATTAGTCTTTATGGGCAAGCGCCTTTTACGTCTGAACCATCTCTCCAGCCCCCATCTTGCATATTATTCACACGCACATGCATGTGGGTGGAATGAAGGGGTGGTCACACACACACACGCGCACAAGCACGTGGGTAGATGTTCCTCAGTAAAGTCTAACCTGGTCCTGGTTCAGCCTCAGCTTCAGGGACATCAGGTGCTTTGAACTCATCAGGTGACAATGACTCTCTGTTCTCCTTGGTCGCTGCAAGCAACTGAGACTCTTCTTGGTCTTCGTAATCATCATGCTCAAGGTCCTCCTCAGCTTCATTTTCAGCGTCTTCAATTTCTAGAAAGAATCAATCGTTATTCACTTTCAGTGAGCAGATATTGATTGGGTGCTGTGAAGGGAGGAGGCCAAAGCAAAGCATTCAGGAGCGGTCCCTGCCCTCGCACAGCGCGTGGTTGAACTAAAGAGACGGACGGATGAATTGTTGCTCCATTGTGTCTATGAATAAAAAGAGTCATCTCTTCAGTGCTAGGCAGAACCAGAATGAAGGTTTATCCCCAACAAAAATGGGGCTGGAGAAATGGCTCAGAGGTTAAAGGCACTTTCTTGCAAAGCCTGCCATCGTGGGTTTGAATCCCCCTTATTTATGTAAAGCCAGATGCACAAAGTGGTGCAGGAATCTGGAGTTTGTTTGCAGCAGCATGAGGCCCTAGCATGCATGCTCATCTGCTCTCTTTCTCTGTCAAAATAAATAAACGAATCATTTTTTTAAAAAAGAAATGTTTATGGAAGTCTCAAATATTTTAACAGTAAAAGACTAGAAAAGGGCCAATGTCCATTGCATAAAGGAAAGGCTAGATCTATACCAACCAGGCAGTCACTAGCCCTGTATGATTACTGAGCACTTGAAATGAGGCTAGTCCAAACTGAGATACGTACAAGAATTAAATATACAATGTGTGTCAAAGATTTAGCATGAGACCGCCAGGCATGGTGACGCATGCTTTTAATCCTAGCACTTGGGAGGCAGAGGTAGGAGGATCACTGTGAGTTTGAGGCTACCCTGAGAATACATAGTGAATTCCAGGTCAGCCTGGGCTATAATGAGACCCGACCAAAAAAAAAAAAAAAAGATTTAGCATGAAAAATGAAATGTAAAACGTGTAGCTACTAGGAAATTTGAAATTACCTATGTAGTTTATATTCTGGTTCTATTGGGCTACATATAGACATTATATGTTATAATATAAATTTATTATAACTAATTAGAAATAACAATATAACCTATTGATCTGTGTTAATTATATCTTTTTTTGTTTTTTTGTTTTGTGGTAGGGTCTCACTCTAGCCCAGTCTGACCAGAAATCGGTAATCCCAAGCTGCCCTCAAACTCACAGAAATCCTCCTACCTCTGCCTCCCAAGTGCTGGGATTAAAGGCATTGCTACCATGCCCAGCTTTAATTATACATTTTGAGAGTATCATTCCAAGCTTTCTGTAGTTGCTGTTGACTATTATGTGCATGGAAGTATTTTAAGAGGAGGAGGATGGGGTGTCAGAAAACTCATTTTCCCAGTCTTACTTCATATACTTATGAAATTGACATAATGGGTTTATGAAAATGGAAAACAAAGCCTTTTCTGTGTATAGATGACACAACAAAGTAAACGAGCTATTTTCTGGGCTCATTTCTTTCCCCAGTGAGTTCCTCGGTGAGTCACATTCTGGTGGTGTGTGATATACTTCTGAATCTGTGTGATTACGCACCCCGAGAAAAGCATCTCACAGTATCCTGATGTCTACGCCTGAGGCAGGACTATAGTTTACGTGGCTTCCGAGTATGTATGTAACTTTTTTTTTGTACTTATTTATTTGAAGTAGGGTGTTGTTCTAGCCAAGACTGACCTGGAATTAACCATGTATCGGGCTTGCTTCAAACTCACAGCGGTCCTCCTACCTCTGCCTCCCAAGTGCTGGGATTAAAGGCGTGCGCCACCATGCCTGGCCAAGTATGTAACTTAGAACGTGATGAACCAGTTTGTGTTAGATTGAAGATGCTATAGGGGTATACAAAAGCATGAATCAGCTTTTGCCAAATCCTATTACAGCTATGCAAAAAACCTGAATTTCCTTTATACTGTGTATTTCTTGTAATAAAAAGTTATTGTAGGGCTGGAGAGATGGCTTAGCGGTTAAGGTGCGTGCCTGCGAAGCCTAAGGACCCTGGTTCGATTCTCCAGGTCCCATGTAAGCCAGATGCACATGGTGGCGCATGCATGGAGTTCATTTACAGTGGCTAGAGGCCCTGGAGTGCCCATTCTCACTTTCTCTCTCTCTCTCCTTCTCTTGTCTCTCTAATAAATAAGTAAAAGAAAAGTTATAATATATCTCCTGTATGTATTTATTTACATTTTTAAAAATTATTAAATTATTATATTTATTGAGGGAAGTAGAGCCAAGGAAAGGCACCCACATGGCTAGAGATCCCACGTGGAGGGCCTGGGGAAAAAAACCATCAAAAGAAAAGAGAAAAGAGCTGGGCGTGGTGAACATGCCTTTAATCCCAGAGGTAGGAAGATTGCTGTGACTTCTAGGCCACCCTGAGATAACATAGTTAATTCCAGGTCAGCCTGGGCCAGAGTGAAACCTTAAAAAACAAACAAACAACAAAAAAAAAAAAAAAAAAAAAAGAAAAGAAAAAAAAAAAAGAAAAGAGAAAAGATAAAGAACCCATATGGAGAGTAAGGGCTACTGGGGATCCAGGTCAGGCCCCGCCTAGGGAAAAGCTCACCCACAGCTGGAAGTTCCCAGGTAATCAGAGGGACAGAGTTATTTACTTTTTTTTTTTTTTTTTTTTTTTTTGAGGTAGGGTTTCACTCTAGCTCAGGCTGACTTGGAATTCACTATGTAGTCTCAGGGTGGCCTCGAACTCACAGCGATCCTCCTATCTTTGCCTCCCAAGTGCTGGGATTAAAGGCACGCCCGGCATGGATTCATAATATATCACCCCTTTCTGTGTTCCCCTTGCAGTTTCTGTGAATGAAGAATTTGGGGATGACTCGGCTGAGGGGTTCTGGTTTAGGGTGTCTTGCGAGCTGTGGAGAAGATGTGTGACCAGGACTATGATATCTGAAACGCATAACTGGCTGGAGCACCCACTTCCAAGGTGGATGGCTGAAAACTAGAGGTATTTAGTTATTCTCACTGTACCCCACAGAATGGTATAAATCATACAGGTGGTAGTTGTTTCACAGCACCGAGCTCTGGAGTGGCCTGTGGCATGGTAAATGATACCCCGTGGTCCCTTATGGCGATGTGATGACACTGATGGACCTCTTTTTAGAATAATGCTTTCAAAGCCATAAAGAAAACACATAAGATGCCAACTATATTGAAATACAGTTGTCAAGATATAATTTTTGAGGTATAAGAAGTTTGTGCCTTTTGTGGATGTATTAAAGACAAACTAATACCTGATTTAGTTACTGCTATCATTTTGGAACAGCAAAAGCATAAATAAGGTATATAAAACTGCAATGTAGCGTGAAAATATCCGGTGACCACGTTACTTGTAGAAAATTGAAATTGTGAGAATGAAAGGGCCAGCTGTAAATATGTTAGAGCCATAGGCATCAACCTGGGCTTATTGGAAAACTGGTAAATGTGATCATGGGGAAAATGTGTCTACAATTCACTAGAATATACCATTATTAAAAAAATTAAAATTTATTTGCAAGCAGAGAAAGACAGACTGATAATGGGCACTCCAGGGTCTATGGCCACTGCAAACGAACTCCAGATGCATGTGCCACTTTGTGCATCTGGGTTTATGTGGCTACTGGGGAATTGACTCGAGTCGTTAGGTTTTTCAGGTATGTGCATTAACCTCTGAGCCATCTCTCCAGCCCCCAAACAGCTGTATTGATGCAAGGTAAAATGACACATTGTTATCTTAACCATTTGTGCTTGCCTTTCACATTCTCATCGATAGTGGGCAATAGCTTTTGTTTTTCTTCTTGTGTTTTCTGCTCTTCTTTGGCTTTTCTGAAATGAAAAGGTCCAATTTAATTATTTTTGGAAATTCAGACACTGTACACTTATTACAATTACAAGATTAGATACTGATAGTTGCAAAAATATTTAATTATTTATAATATGCATTGTACTTTTTATATGTTGAGGCCAGTCAGTTTGTAGTCATTTTCACAGAATTTCTGGTAAAAAAAAAAAAAAAAACATGGGATGAGGGACTGGAGAGATGTTCAGAGAGAGAGAGATGGCTGGAGGTTTTTGGCAGTGGTGGGAGGCCCTGGCATGCCCATTCTCTCTCTCTCTCTGCCTCTTTCTCTCTGTCTCTCTCAAATAAATAAAATACATATTTTTAATTTTTTTAAAATTATTTTATTTATTTTTGGAGAGAGACACAGATAGAGACAGACAGAGAGGGAGAGGGAGACAGATAGAGATGGGTGTGCCAGCAGTCTCTCAGCTGCTGTGAACAAAATCCAGATGTGTGCGTCCCCTCGTGGTCAAGTGCAGCATTGTGCCCTTGCATCACTGCATCTGGCTAAACGTGGGACCTGGAGATTGGAACTGGGTTCTTAGGCTTAGGAGGCAGGCGCCTTAACCGCTAAGCCATCTCTCCAGCCCCAAATACATATTTTTTAAAAGAAATCTGGGGCTGGAGAGATGGTTTAGCGGTTAAGGTGCTTGCCCGTGAAGCCTAAGGACCCATGTTTGACTTCCATATCTTACGTAAGCCAGAGACACAAGGTGATGCTAGCATGCAAGGATGCACATGAGCACAAGGTGGCGTAAGTGTCTGGAATTCGATTACAATAGCTGGAGGCCCTGCTGTGCCAATTCTCTCTCTTATTCCCTGTAACTCTCACACACTCTCTCTCTTTAAAAAAAAGCCAGTCTGGCCAGGCATGGTGGTGCACACCTTTAATTCCAGCACTCGGGAGGTAGAGGTAGGAGTATCATCATGAATTCGAGGCCACCCTGAGACTGGCAAGCTCCAGGCTCGGTGAGTCTAGGCACAGCGAGAGACTCCACATCAAGGAAATAAGAAAGACCGCTGAGTAATAGGAAAAGATGCTCACTGTTCTCTGGCTTCCGCACACATGCAGGGTGCAGGTGCGTCTGCACGTATGCGCGCATACACCCCACACACCCCACACATACTATACACATACACACCAGCAAAACAAAAATACATTTGATATGAACTGTAAAGCCATTCACAACTGAGTATTTAAGAGATACTAGAAGTATTCATAAATTTATCTATTTGTTGATAAAATACCTTTTTTACAGTGTTTTAAAAAATGTATTTATTTATTTATTTGAAAGAGAGAAAGAGGGAGAGAGAGAGAATGAGTGTGCCAGGGCCTCCAGTCACTGCAGAAGAACTCCAGATGCATGCACCACCTTGTGCATTTGGCTTACATGGGTCCTGAGGAATCGAACCTAGGTCCTTTGACTTTGTAGGAAAGTGCCCTAATTGCTAAGCCATCTCTCCAGCCCTGGTAGAATACCGTTTTTAAAGTTTTTATATATTTTATTTTCAAGAAGAGAGAGAGAGAGAAAATAGGCACACCAGGGTCTCCAGACACTGCATTAAATCTCCAGATGTATATGCCACTTTGTGCCTCTGGCTCTATGTGGGTACCAGGGAATCAAACTTGCGTCATTAAGCTTTGAGGCAAGTGCCTTAACTGCTAAGTCATCTATCCAGCCCTACAATACTTTTAAAAAAATATTTTATTGCAGCCAGGTATGGTATCACATGCCTTTAATCCCAGCACTTGGGAGGCAGAGGTAGGAGGATCACTATGAGTTTGAGGGCACCCTGAGACTACATAGTGAATTCCAGGTCAGCCTGGGCTAGAGTGAGACCCTACCTTGAAAAACCAAATATATATACTATTGCTCCCCAAAACATTACAGGACATTGCTGAGGCTCTTGGTTTTAAGACCCTATTGCTGAAGACTCCACATGCTTGGGCTGCAAAGTCACTGAGAAATCCTGCTGGAGCTGAGCTGAAAACCTTCATGTAGACCAGCTGACAGAAAGCTAGAAAAAACTAAGCTTCATGCAGTTCAGTGGGAGACAGTGAATTCACCAGTGGCGATAAACTACAGTGGACACTGCAAGCCTTAAATTTGGCCAGCCAGGCCAAATGAGTCAATGGGTGCAATAGTGGCATGTCTGTTATGGGGGAAACTAACTGCTTTCTAATTGGACTGGAGGCCCGCTCCATGGGAGGGAATACATCCCTGATACTGAAAACCTATGATGGGGGAAGTCAAGAGCCCTACGGTGTAATGCCTGCTGGTGTCTGGCTAAGTTTATATACCATGTTCACCATACTGCCTGGTAAGCACTTCTCATAATCTTCATACCCACATATTAATGCTACTCTCACTGTTGGTTAGAGAAGCTTCTCTTTTCAGATGGTGGTGACCTTGGGATGATTCAGAAGGCACCATAGTGCTGAGAAGTGATAGAGGAGTGCTTAGCACTGAAACATCTCTATCACATCTTCCAAGGCTCAGGGTCCATTGTGGAAGAGGGGGCGGAAAGAATGTAAGAGCCAAGGAAGGGTAGGACTCCTTACAATGCATTTTTCCAGACACAAAATGACCTGAATATGCATGACCTCACAGTGCCTGACACTACATACACAAGATCATCATAATAGGAGGAAAAGATGATGACATCAAACTGAAAAGAGAGATTGATTGAGAGGGGGAGGGGATATGATGAAGTGTGGAGTTGTGAAGGGGAATGTTGAGGGGGATTACCATGATTTATTGTCTGTAATTATGGAAGTTGTCAATAAGAAAATTTTAAAAAATTATTGATTTATTTGAGAAAGAGAGAAAGAGGTAGAGAAAGAGAGAGAGAGAGAGAAAATGGGTGCAACAGGGTCTCTAGCCACTGCAAATGAACTCCAGTCCCACGTGTGACCTTATGCATCTGGTATGTGGGTACTGGGGAATCAAACCTGGGTCCTCTGGCTTTGCCGGCAAGCACCTTAACCGATAAGCCATCTCTCCAGCCCCTTTGAATACCTTTAAAAATTTTTCATTTTATTTATTTATGAGAGAGAGAGGGAGAGAAAAGCAGGTAGAGACAGAGAGAGAGAATGGGTGCACCAGGGCCTTTAGCCACTACACATGAAGTCTAGATGCATGTGCCATCTTGACCATCTGGCGAATTGAACCTACATCCTTTGGCTCTGAAGGCAAGTGCCTTAACCACTAAGCAATCTCTCCAGCCCTAGAATATCTTTTTTATTTTTATTTATTTATTTATTTATTTATTTATTTATTTATTTTTGTTTTTCGAGGTAGGTCTCACTCTAGCCCAGGCTGACCTGGAATTAACTATGTAGTCTCAGGGTGGCCTTGAACTCACGGCTATCCTCCTACCTCTGCCTCCCGAGGGCTGGGATTAAAGGCGTGCGCCACCACGCCCGGTGTAGAGTATCTTTTGATATGGAGACATTTCATGGGTACGTGCATGAGAAGACTGTGTGCATGCAAAGGGCACATGAGCTTACTGTTCTGAAGCTTCTTCCTTCTTTTTTTTCTGAAGGTCAGCTAACAATCTTTCCAAAATTTTCGCGTCAATCACAGACTTATTTTTTAAGTACATTCTATTTAATAAACATTTTCCTGAAATACAGATAAGCAAAAAAAAAAAAAAGTTAGTTTTTGAACTTGTATATGGTGAAATATATCTTGTAAGTTAACAAAATCATTTTTCCTCTATGAAACTCATTTTCCTTTATATGTTTACTTAAACAAAATCCAATTCTTTAACATTTCAGTAGATCATCTTAAATTTTTTTTTAAAAAGTAACTATGTAATAAATAAAGCCAGGTGTGGTAGCTCACACATTTAATCCCAGCACTCAGGAGGCAGAGTTAGGAGGATCGCCATGAGTTTGAGGCCACCCTGAGACTACAGCGTGAATTCCAGGTCAGCCTGGACTAGAGAGCGAGACCCTACCTCAAAAAATTATAAATAATAAAAACATGAAGAGACATAGTTTGTTTTCCCTTCAGAAACTCTCATTTCAAATATGCTTCCTTAAGAGTCAGAGTGACAGAATAGTTAAATTTTCCTATCATTATGTACTTCTAGTGGCCTTTAGTCTATAGTGTTCACTTACAAGTGACAGCTGCCGGCTGAGAGGGCATGTTACTCTCTCAGCTCCACAGAACAACTACAAAGGCCTGTTGGGAGGCTCAGCGACCCAGCATGCTACCCCGGGGTCACCTCCTTTGCTGGATGGAGACCTCACTCAGTGCATCACTAGATCTTCTAGGGGTTGTTGGGGTTGGGAGTGGGTTGGATGGTCTTTGTATCTAAGGAGATCTAAGGAGAGTGGAGTTTTCCATTCCTTATTTTAACAAAAACTATTATCAGCAATAGAAATTTACTTTCAAATTTACATAATGAATATTTACCAACCATTGTTTTCCATATCTGACAAATGTATCACCAAATCAATTGTGATTCCTCTGTCAATGAAGGCCATCCACAGTTCTTTTATAAAAGGGCAGTTGTCCACAACCCAGCCTCCATATTTTGGGGCACCAGTAAACCTGTTCTTGTTTTCTTCCATTACCTGGGGAAAAATTGCATATGTATATTATGTACCATAGTAACTTGACAAGTCAAGGATTCTATCTTGATGCTATTTTTGTAGAACTCATACAAATGTCTTTTAAAAAATTTTTTAAATATTTTGAATTTATTTATTACAGATATATATATATATATATAGAGAGAGAGAGAGAGAGAGAAGAGTATGGGTGCCTCGGGGCTTCCTGCCACTACAGAGGAACTCTAAATACATGCACCACTATGGTGGTTTGAAGGTATGTCCCTCATAGACTCAGGTATTTTATTTTTTTAAATATTTTATTTATTTATTTATTTATTTATTTATTTATTTATTTATTTATTTATTTATTTGACTGAGATAGAGGGAGGGAGGGAAGGAGGGAGAGAGAGAGAGAGAGGGAGGGAGGGAGGGGGCGAGAGGGAGAGAGAGAGAAAGAGAGAGAGAATGGGCATGCTAGGGCTTCCAGCCATTGCAAACAAACTCCAGATGCATGTGCCTCCTTGTGCATCTGGCTAATGTGGTCCTGGGGAATTGAACCTGGGTCCTTTGGCTTCATATGTGCCATCTTTAACCAAGTCACGTGAACCAAAAACAATCGAAGTTAATGAGATATGTTTTGAAATGCTAAAGTTACATCCCATAATTTTGTTGATAACTGAAAATTTACCAGGGACCACTAGCGATTTTCTACTTGAGTACTTAACGTATATATGAAATAAGCATGAATTTGAAGGTGTCTATAAAATGAGACTAAAAAATTAGACAATTCCAGATTTATATTTTCTTAGATTCTAAGTTAACGATAACAAATTCATAGGCTGGGTTTGGTTTTACCTCTTTGAGGACCTCCTCTAGGATCTCAGCGTGTTTGTCATAAGGGTGGTCGAAGTTCAGATCTTTTGTATGCTTGAGAGTCTCCCGTAGCATAGAAACGACCAGGGGATGGTTGGCAGTTACTTCCTCCAGTGGGTCTTCTGCTGAGACTAAAGCACAATAGTTAATGCAGGATGCCCTTCGTGCTGCTAAGGGGACAATGCTGTCTTTCCTCTGTCTCTGTGCTCCTGCAACACACACTGCAGGAAGGAAGAAACAGCACCGGGGAGAGGAAATGTTTACCACACTCGCCAGCTGGAAGGGCAGTGACTTGAAGCCAGTGCAGCAGGATGAGGGTCGTGTCAGGCAAGTGTCAGAGCCAGGAAACGAAAGAGAGAGGAGGGTTCAGAGAAGAGAGGCACAAGCGTGTAGGAAAGGAGCCAGAAAACAAGAGGGATACTTCCGGTCACAAATAGAAGACACGAGGCAGGACCAGGCTGGGAGGCAGGCAGGCTTGGAGGAGGTTGGAGAAAAGGTGGCCCAGCTTTAAGTATTTGCTCTTCTTTGGCCTGGAAGCGTCTGCCTGCAAGGTAGAGTTGGCTCTCAAGCTTTACAGGCCACGAGTTAGACGTGCACTCACTTCTTGACCTCCGCTTCTGCATTTCCTGTCCTGCTTTGGAGCTGCTGACCTCAATGAGCCCAATGACCTTAGCCCAGAAAACCCTCCAAGGACCTTCAAATGGCAGCTTCCTGCTAGGCTCTGTCTTAAAGTATTCTCAGAAAACAAAGTGCCACGGTTCCCCAAGAGGCAGAGCAGAATAGCCAACAACCCCTGCTCCATCTTGGCGCCCCGGGAAGGCGCAGACAAAAGGAGCCAGCAAAGATACTGGATAGCTCTCTCCATAGTCATTCTCCTCTTCCGTGGGAACAGGACCCTGCTTTTTCAAGGCCAGAGTGTGTGTCCAGCTGATAAATATGGTCAATAAAATGCAAGCAGAATTTGGGGAAGGGGGTATTATTTATATTTTGCAATTTTTTTCTTTTCATCTCTTTCTGTTTTTTAAAATGTTTATTTATTTATTTAAGAGAGATTTAGAGAGAAAGATGCAGATATATAGAGAGAATGGGCACAGCAGGGCCTTTAGCCAGTGCAACAAACTCAGACCCATGTGCCACTTGTGCATTTGGCTTCCTTGGGTCCTTAGGCTTCATAGGCAAGCCCGTTAACTGCTAACCCATCTCTCCAGCCCTTTTGTTGTTGTTGTTGTTTTTGAGGTAACGTCTCACCCTAGCTCATGCGATCTGGCACTCTGTAGTCCCAGACTAGCCTCAATCTAATAGTGATCCTCCTACCTCTGCCCCCCAAGTGCTGGATTAAAGGCGTGTGCCACCACACCAGCTTCCTGTCACCTCTTTAAAAGAGCTAATTCAGGGCTGGAGAGATGCTTTAGCAGTTAAGGCACTTGCCAAAGAAAAGAAAAGCCAAAGAACCTAGGTTCGATTCACCAGGGCCCATGTAAGCCAGATGCACATGGTGGCGCATGCGTCTGGAGTTCTTTTGCAGTGGCTGGAGGCCGTGGTGCAGCCATTCTCTCTCTCTCTCTCTCTCTCTCTCTCTTTCTTTCTTTCTTTCTTTCTTTCTTTCTCTCTCTCTTCTCAAATAAACTAATAAAATAAAATAATAAAAAAAATTTAAGAGTGCTAAGGCAGCTGGTGATTGTTAAATCTCGTCCCTTGTTTTTGACCTGCTTCCTGCTTATATACATGAATGTGGCAGATGGAACCCCAGCAGACATCTTGTGGATTAGCAGGGGAGCCACATGCTGGGGATAGCAGAACAGAAAGATTGTCCATCTTCCCAACACAGCAATATATTATGTGTAATTTTCCCTGGGTTCCTGTATGCCAAACTGTTCATACTATAGTGTTCTTAAAAGACAGGGTACATGGGGCTCAGTGGTTAAGGTGCTTGCTTGCAAAGCCTAATGTCTTGGGTTTGATTCCCCAGTACCCACATAAAGCCAGACGCAAAAAGTGACCCATGCGTCTGGAGTTTGTTTCCAGTGGGTAGAGGTCCTGGCATGCCCATTATCCCATTATTTCTCTTCTCTCTCTCTCTCTCTGTCTACTCTCTGTATATATATTGGTTTTTTGAGGTAGGGTCTCACTCTAGCCCAGGCTGACCTGGAATTCAGTATGTAGTCTCAGTGTGGCCTCAAACTCATAGTGATCCTCCTACCTCTGCCTTCCAAGTGCTGGGATTAAAGGTGTGCGCCACCATGCCCAGCTCAGGTAAAATATCTAAAATTTTTAATCATTATTTATTTGTTTATTTATTTATTAGATGCAGAGGGACAGAAGGAGAGGGAGAATGGGCACACCAGGACCTCTAGCCACTGCAAACGAACTCCAGATGCATGTGCCACGATGTGCATCTGGCTAACGTGGGACCTGGAGAATCAAACCTGGGTCCTTAGGCTTCACAGGCAAGTGCCTTAACCCTAAGCCATCTCTCCAGCCCAGATAAAATATATTTTTCTTTCTCTCTCTCTCTCTTTTTTTTTTTTTTTTTGGTTTTCTAAGGTAGGGTCTCACTCTAGCTCAGGCTGACGTGGAATTCACTGTGTAGTCTCAGGGTGGCCTGAGGGTGGCCTAGAACTCTCAGTGATCCTCCTACCTCTGCTTCCCAAGTGCTGGGATTAAAGGCATGCACTACCACACCCGGCAAAATATATTTTTCAAAAAGACAGGACACTGGATTTGGAATGAGGCTGTAGCTCATCCCAATATGCAAAATTCTGGGGTTTGATTGATCCTCAGAACTACAAAAAGAAAAAAAATAGGATAAGTTGGGTATGCATAGTGCTTTTTAATAAAAATATTTTAGAGAGAAAAAGAGAGAGAGAGAATTGGCATGCCAGGTTATTATATGGGATCTGGAGAGTCAAACATGGGTCCTTAGTCTTCGCAGGCAAGCACCTTAACTGCTAAGCCATCTCTCCAGCCCCTCATAGTACTTTTCACACACACACACACACACACACACACACACACACACACACACAATTTCTCCTTCTAAATTTCAAAGAATATAGTTTTTTTTTGCATGTGCGCATGTGTGTGTATGTGTGTGTAGGCCAGAAGAGTTGATGGCAGGTGTCTTCCTTGATTATGCTTTTATATTTTTATTTTTGGTTTTTTGAGATACAGACTCGCTCTCTAGCCCAGGCTGACCTGGAATTCACTATATAGTCTCATGGTGGCCTCGAACTCATAGCAATCCACTTACCTCTGCCTCCCAAGGGCTGGGATTAAAGGTGTGCTCAGCCACACATGGCAATCACTCTTTATTTTTTTAAATTTTTATTAACTTTATTTCAGAGAGAGAGAGAGAAAGAGAGAGGTAGAGAGAGAGAGAGAAAGAGAGAGAGAGAGAGAATAGGCACACCAGAGCCTTTAGCCTCTGCAAATGAACCCCAAATGCATGTGCCACCTTGTGCATCTTAACATGGGTCCTGGGGAATTGAACTTAGGTCCTTTGGCTTCACAGGCAAACACCTTAACCTCTAAGCCATCTCTCCAGCCTGATCACTCTTTTTTAGAGCGAGAGAGAGTATGCCAAGGCCATTAGCCACTGCAAACAAACTCCAGACGCATGCAGCACCTTGTGAATTCCTTGATCACTCTTATTCATGAGGCAGAGTTGCTCACTTGAATCCAGAGCTCCCCAGTGCAGCCATTCTAGCTAGCCATCTTGCCCTAGACATCCCTTAGTATTGCCTCCTGAGTGCTAGGACCACAGACAGGCTTCCATGCCTACCTGGCATTTACTTGGGCGCTGGGGATCTGAACTCGGATCCTCATGCTTGTGTGACAAAAGCACTTTCTCCACTGAGCCATCTCCCAGCCCGTGGTTTTTTGGGCCACACTTAAGAGAACAACATTACCCAGATCGTACTTTACCTTTGTCTGACTCCACCACTGTCTCTTGACTGAGGTCTTGAGAACTCCTTTTTCGTGGGAACAAGTCACTGATTTCTTTTTCATCTGTGAATAACACATTGTTAACCACAAAGCAGGTACCGAAGGGACATGGACACAGAAGGCAGCAGTATGACTCAAGGAGCCCAGGACTCAGGGTCCCAATTTTAAATTAAAATATTGACCATGATATTCAGATAGGCAGAAAAAAAAAATAAAGATAACCTGTAGCAAAACTAGGACTAATTGCAACTTAATATACTGCCAGTGAATCTAAATTAGAAAAACTAGAAGTCCAGTGTTCCTTTTCTGAGGTTAACAGTCTCAGAATTCCCAGATCTGTGTGATCTCAGCCTGCCTGGGGAAAGCAGACTGCCAATACTAGCATCCCTCCTGCAGTGAGAGGGGCACATCACCTGCTTCTAAGTTAGACCGCCCTGCTCACAGAGGGAATGGGCAGTCTGGGAGTCTTTGTAAATTGGCGTGGGAAGTGCACAGCTGCTGAGATGGCTCTTGGCTTTGAATATATGGGCTATCTTCTACACAGGCTCTCTGTCTCTCGCCCTCCCTCCTTCCACCTCTCTTTCTCTTTGTCTTTTAGGGGAAGAGAGTGCCATAAATGAATTTCCAACAGTGATAAATTCCATTTCTACCAGCTTGAAATAGACACCAAGAAAAAATACCTCTGTGAAACCAAACCAAAATAACAACCACACATTTTGTATCAAAACAAATCATATATACACCTTAAGCTGATTACAAAAAGGTTAGAGAAATAAAAACAGACAAACAAAAGCTAAACAAAAACCCAATAAAAAAGAGACAAGGAATACTTTTGAAGCCTAAAAATATAAAATCAACAATGAAAAAGCAATTAATTGATTCCAAAAACTATGAAAGATGCCTAGAAGGCACTTCCAAAACAGCAAAGTGATTTAGAATACAAATAGCTCAATTTGGAAAAAAGATGAAAAGAGGAAAATCAGGGACTAACATAGAACATCTACGAAGAGAGCACACAATTGACATGACAACCCAGAAGAATTAGCAAAGATAAAAATGGACATCTGCAAAAGGAAGAAATAAATAATGAGCAAATTCAAATGATAAACTTGGAAGGAAAAATTAAATAATCCTCAAGAGAAAATAATGAGGAAACAATGATATGTATTTGTGTATTGCTGAGGAGAACATAATTTGGAATAAATTGTATGCAAAACAATTTGTTATAGTTTCATAGTCATTAATTTAATAATTCTATCCATGAAAACATCCAGATAAAACTTTCTATTAAAAATTTATTGACACCCTGAGACTATATAGTGAATTCCAGGTCAGCCTGAGCTATAGTGAGACCCTGCCTCGGAAAACAAAACAAAAATAAATAAATAAATAAATAAATAAATAAATAAATATTGAAACTTTATTTATGGTACCAAAAAAAAAAAAAAAGAAGAAAAAAGAAAAGTAACATGAAGTTCTAATATAGGGCTAAATGTATTACCTATTCATAGAGAAACTGTTCTGTAATTTAAAATAAAGGTTAGCTATTTCCTAACAATGTAATATAAACTGAGTAATACCTTGTAGGCAAAAAATAGCAAAAAATAGTTTACATTATGTCTATCATGTAATATTTTATATAATTATGTAATGTTACATCATGTATTGTTATATGGTCTCCATCATGTTAAAATATGAACCGAACAATTTTGTAAGGTAAATAGCACAATGGATAAATGATAAAATTTCACAACTACAATTACGAGTTTATGATGTTCTTATTCTACTATGTTAAAGGAGGTACAGCTTTTAAGAAAGAATTTATGCCAGGCGTGGTGGTGCATGCCTTTAATCCCAGCACTTGGGAGGCAGAAGTAGGAGAATCACTGTGAGTTCAAGGCCACCCTGAAACTACATAGTGAATTCCAGGTCAGCCTGGATTAGAGTGAAACCCTACCTTGAAAAACCAAAAAACAAATAAAATTTAAAATAAAATTAAATTAAATTTAAAAAGGAAGAAAGAATTTATATTTATGTGGTAGTGATTGTATAAAATTTGGAAACATGTAACAATTGTCCCTTGATTTCTGCCTGTATTTGATTTCCCATTTTCTATGTTTTTTTGCCTTCTAATAAATCTATTTTTTCTTCTGCAAGCTGTTCAGTATAAATCTGTAAGGGTGAAGTCAGGTTTTTTTTTTTTTTTTTTTGTCTGCTGAGGGTTTCAATTTCAAGGGTGTTAATTGTGAACTTACATCACATGGCTAAATCTAAAATAAGTGGAAATAAGACGCATAAGAATGGTGTTAGCTCATTCGATTACCGTCTACGTCAAGCATTCTTTCTGACTTGGATTTGTCTTCCTCACTGACCACTAAAGAGGTGTCTCTTTCAGAGTCGTGAGCATATCCTGCTGTAAAAGAAAAACCATGTGTTATTGACTGAAGCTACTTCATGGGGAGAGACACTCAGGACAGTCAGTGACAAGGCCTCTTGCATCAGGAGACAGTCAACAACGCGGTGGAGGGTTTCTTTACCTTCTTCATCCAGAGTCGGCAGCTCATCTGGGTTTACAAACATGGAGTCTGATAACTCTTCCAACTCTTTTTTTCTAGTCTGCCTTTGGAATTCCATTAGTGATTGTTCCTCTCCTGAAAGGTCATTGGGGACAGGGAGGCAGATGAGTGAGTAAAAGGTGCCACATAGAAAGCCAGGCACACTTGGGTAGAAGTTCTGATGGTTGCATAAGGGCTGTGGGCCTCCCATCTGATCTCTTTTTATTATTATTATATATTTTTTAACTTATACTATTCTGATTTTACATTCATAGTATTGGTTCCATTGTCCTCCTCCCTGTCCTCCCTCTTTCAAAGGGACCCTCATCAATGGGGAATGTGGGTCCAAAACATATATGGTCATCCCTTCTATGTAGTACTAACTTCTCTCTCCGTTGGAGAATTTGCTTATCTTTTTTCAGATGGACAGTGAACCTGAAGGGAGGATCAGCTAACCATCTGATCTCTTTCTCTCAGTTTTTTCTAGGCCAGATGAGAGTCATGAAACTTACAGCATTGTTGTAAGTGTTGTCAATGTCTGGGACATAGGAACATAGGCTTCATGTTGGTGGCTATCTTCTGATTTGTTACACATACTTTATGTTAAAATTCCTCAATATTAAAAATTTTATCTCGATACTTTATATTTGGGATACAACTCAAGAATTTTTTTTTTATTGAGGACATACTTTGTTTCTCAAAAATTTATTTATTTATTTTATTTGAGAGAGAAAGAGGCAGATAGAAAGAGAAAGAGCATGAGAGAAAGAGAGAAAGGGAGAGAAAGAGAATGGGCACACCAGGGCCTTCAACCACTGCAAATGAACTCCAGATGAATGCATCATCTTGTGCATATGGCTTACATGGGTCCTGGGGAATCGGACCTGGGTCATTTGGCTTTGCAGGCAAGTGCCTTAACTACTAAGTCATCTCTCCATTCTAACATACTTTGTATGGATACATCATGTGTCGGTACCATCTTTTCCCTTCTCCCTACCCCGATTCCACAGAGGCCCCTCCTCAGTGGGGTTGCTGGTGTGCCCGATGGGGTTGTGGGTTATACCTGGTGGGACCAGCAGTCAGTTATTGGGATCAAGATTTTTTTTTTTTTTTGAGACAGTGTCATCACTGGCATGGAACTCACCAAGTAGGCTACGCTGGCAGGCCATTAATTTCCAAGGATGCACACATCTCTGTCTTCCTGAGCTGGGATTGCAAGAGCTTGCCATCACACTTAGACTTTTTTTTAAAAAATAATATTTTATTATTTATTTATTTGACAGAGAAAGAGGGGGAGAGAGAGAGAGAATGGGCATGTCAGGGCCTCCAGCCATTGCAAACAAACTCCAGACACATGCTCCCCCTTGCACATCTGGCTAACGTGGGTCCTGGGGACTAGAACCTAGGTCCTTTGGCTTTGCAGGCAAATGCTTTAACCGCTAAGCCACCCCTGCAGCCCTAGCCTTTTGTTTGTTTGTTTGTTTTTGTTTTTTTTACTGTGAAGCCTAGGAATTGAACTCAGGTTCTCTTGGTTGCATAGCAAGCACTTCACCAACTAAGCCATCTCTCCAGGCCCAACGTCCATGTTTTAAAAATTAAGAAGGGGTTAACTCTATTTCAGAATAATCAGTGATTTGAAGAAAGCTTAGAAAGGCTTTTAAGTTTAACTTTATAATTAGAAGCAAGGCAACTCTTTATACATTCTAGTAGGAGAAGGCAATTTACGGAAAGCTCAAAATCTGATTTCACTGACCTAACCTGATATGGAAGGAATTGTTACAGACTGTGAGAAAGATTAAAGATAACCATTGCTCCAGTATACTGGCTAGCTTCCTCTTGGGATTCAGGTGTCAGCCTGGTATGTCCTCTTTGGAGAGGTCATCCCAGCTATGAAAGCATCCGCGTTCCCATTTCTACATGATCACTGGGGCTGGTTTATTTATTTATTATTTATATATTTTGTCCCTATGCTCCATACTAAATGTGACCTGTGCCACAGGGACGGAAGCTTCCTGTGTCTGGTCACCTCTGTGTCCACAGTGCCTAGAATCTCATCTAGCACAAGGTAGGTACTCAAGCCTGGACTGGCTCAATTAATGAGTTCTGGGTCAGTGTTTCTGCAAGTATGCCCAAGGAGCCATAAAGTTTGGTCTTCATTGTGAAGGTAATATATGGATCCAGGCAGGAGCTTCCTTCTACATTATCGGGACGATCACTTGGGTGGCATGCAACCTTAGGTACTGTTTTCTGTAAGATCTTAGGAATCATGTTGGATACTTTTACTCATTCGCAGGCTGATTAGAAAGAAGAGAGGCAGCAGAGTAAGGCAAATGTGTTCTTGTCCAGCAAAACCTCAACACTGCCGCACAAGAAGAATTTATTTTCTTCCTCTACAGTTTCAAGCGCAGAAAACATGAGGAAACTTCCCAATTTATATAAAAAGCTAAAACCAGTTCCCTAGCCACCCACACAATGCTGGATAGGCATTTGTATGCATCAACAAGGGACCCTGGCACACCCATTTATTATATATGCACCCATTTATTGTACACACACACACATACACACACCATTCATGCAATAAATAAATAAATATTTAAAAAAAACATAAAGTTGACATCTCAAGTTTCCAGTAAAAACTATGGATAATTTGCCAAAAAGATAAAAAGAATACTTTTGCTAGGCATGGTGGCGCACGCCTTTAATCCCAGCACTCAGGAGGAAGAGTTTAGGAGGACTGCTGTGAGTTCAAGGCCAGCCTGAGACTACATAGTGAATTCCAGGTCGCCCTGAACTAGAGCAAGACCCCACCTCAAAAAAACCAAAAGAAATATGGGTAATTTAGTAAACAACAATTGTAATGTGGGATCAACATTTGGAAAAAATTAATTTAGACACTTATTTAACACAATATATTTTACAATGATAGCATTTTCATTAGAAAGAAGCCTTATTTTTAAAATAAATGAATTTGGGCTGGAAAGATGGCTTAGCAGTTAAGGCACTTGCCTGTGAAGCCTAAGGACCCAGGTTCAACTCTCCAGTACCCACATAAGCCAGATGCACAAGGTGGTGCATGCATCTGAAGTTTGTTTGCAGTGGCTAGAGGCCCTGGTGTGCCCATTCTCTCTGTCTCTTTCTCAATCTCTCTCTCTATCTGCCTCTGTCTCTCTCTCTCTCTCTCAAATCAATCAATCAATAAAAACTAAAATAAATGAATTTAAGTTTGCAAATAGCATAGAACCACAACTAATCATTACAACTGTACCCAGAAAAAGCGGTAGCAATGTACAAACGCTTCACAGTGCCCATCTGGAGAGTAAAGACGGGGGACTTTCCTCCCATCTGCTTTCACCACTGGGACCACAGTACAGAGCGTGGACAGTATTAGAGTCCCTGACACTCTGCTGGCTGTCAACTGTGAGCAATTTACACATGCTTTCTCTGTGCCTTTGTGTCTTCCTCCCTAGACCTGCAGGTAAAAACATTTGCTTCTGTGATGAGCTCTTAGGATCTCTGCGTTGGTAGGTGTTGAGTGTCCTCAGGGTCTGTCTCCTACTCCCTGGTGCTGATTTTCAGAGTCACCATGGAAGCAGTACTCTTACTCGTCTCCCCAGTTCCTCTGTGGTTTCAGCTGTGGCTTGGCTGAAGTGCAAGGGGTACAGCTCATCACTGAAGTAGACTTAAAACTCACCCATCACGGCTCGGGGAATTTTGTGGGAGTGGGGGGCGGAAAGATTATAAGAGCCACGGGTGGAGACATCAGGCCCAGAGACATTCCCTTCCCCTCCCCCCACATAACTGACTTCTGCTCCCACAAGGCAGAAACCACAACCCCACAGGGAATACCTGCAACCCCACTGAGTAGAGTCTCCAATGGAACGGTGGCAGAGATGGAGGAAAACAGGGTACCAACACATGATGTATCCGTATGAAATATGTTGTTAACAATAATCATAAAAGATTAAAAAAATAAAAATAAAAGATCTACTTCTAGACCTCTGATGAGGATTAAGTAAGATAATGCAATTCAGTTAGCAGAGCTTTGGTATTTAGTTACTGCTTTTTAAAAAAATATTTTATTTATTTATTTGAGAGAGAGAGAGGAAGAAAGAGAGAGGAAGAGACAGATAAAGAGAGAAAATAGGCACACCAGGGCCTCTAGCCATTGCAAAGGAACTCCAGATCATGTGCGACCTTGTGCATCTGACTAACATGGGTACTGGGGAATCAAACCTGGGTCCTTAGTAAACACTCAACTCATCCAGGTAAACAAACAAACCATTCTAAATGCAGGCGTGTCTTCCTGATTCCTTTCCTTAAAGTTGTAGAATAGATTTTTTTCTTTCGACTCCAGTTTCTATTTATGCTTTCAACCAATCATTAGGAGAATACAAATATGCATGTGACAAGGACATCAAGATGAAAGAATGAAAGACCTTGTCCAGTAAATCATATAGCCAAATATATAAATTATGTAATCATATAAACTGGCATGCTTCTTTAATACCAGCACTTGGGTGACTGGGTTAGGAGGATTACCATGAGTTCAAGACCAGCCTGGGGCTACAGAATGAGTTCCAGGTCAGCCTGGGCTAGAGTGAGACTCTGTCTTGAAAAAACAGAAAAAAAAATGTCCTTACTCTTAACTGTTATCACCTAGGTTTGCCAAAACTTAAAAAGTTATTTATTTGGGTTGGAGAGGTGGCTTAGCAGTTAAGGTGCTTGCCTGTGAAGCCTAAGGCCTCATGTTCAAATCTCCAGATCCCATGATGCACAAAGTGACACAAGCTTGCAAGGTGGCACATACATCTGGAAATTGACTGCAGTGGCTGGAAACCCTGGCACGCCAATTATCTCTCTCTCTCTTTCTTGAGTAAAAATAGCCAGTCTGTTGGGCTAGCCTCAAAAAAGGTTATTTATTTTTTAAAAATGGCTTACTTTGTTTTCTAATTAGTGATTCTGCATGGAGCCGGTCTCTTATAGTTTTAATTGCTATGTCAGTGGCCTCAGCGATGGTGTTTTTAATGAGTGTTTCCGGCTTCATCAAAACGTGGTTGAATAATTTTGGCATAATCAATGACCTGCAGGAATAGTTGAGAAAATGAACATAAGGATGAGGTCTTGTGAATGCTAAGCACATTGTTCATTTATTTCTATTATCCTCCCATCTATCCATCTATCTATCTATCTATCTATCTATCTATCTATCTATCTATCTATCTATCTATCTGTCTATCATCTATCTTCCAAAGGTAGACACTGCTTGAGGTATCTTTGGAATTATGTACAGAACTCACTAATTTTTGAGTTTATGCATTCAAAGGAATTTAGCCA
The DNA here is from genome assembly GCA_036365145.1 of Orientallactaga sibirica. Classification (NCBI taxonomy): domain Eukaryota; kingdom Metazoa; phylum Chordata; class Mammalia; order Rodentia; family Dipodidae; genus Orientallactaga; species Orientallactaga sibirica. The sequence goes on from JAEOAD010000020.1 coordinate 26,494,957, forward strand.
TGTTTTTATGTAAAGTATTGTGTAAATTGTATATATAGAGAGATATTCACGTTTTATATATATATTTGGCTTAATCAAAAACTAAAACATACACATCAAACAAACTTTACATGAATAATTTTTATGCACTAAAAGGTGTCTATTTTAAATATACAAACTGAAGTATTTTTACAAATGCATACATATATCAACAATCAAAATCAAGATATAGAATTTCCATATCTCTCCAACATGTCCGCTTTCTGTTCTTTTGTGATCAGTTCTTTCTTCCCTTCCCTTCCCTTCCCTTCCCTTCCCTTCCCTTCCCTTCCCTTCTTCCCTTTCTTTCCCCTCACTCATTCCTAACCCTCGTCATGTTCTGCCTTCAGTCAGCACAGATCAGTTGTGCCTGGACTAAAGTTTCTTATAAATGGAATTACAATGTATGTAATCTTTATCAGGCTCCCCCTCCAAGCATGTTTTTAAGATTTATCAGCATCTTGTAGTTTGAGGCAGGGTTTTATTTTGAGGTAGGGGCCTCACTCTAAGGCTGACCTGGAACTCACTCTGAATCCCAGGCTGACCTTGTGAACTCATTAGTTCTCCTACCTCTGCCTCTGAGTGCTGGAATTAAACATGTGCATCACCACCTGGCAGAATTTTTCTACTTTTTTTGTTTGTTTGTTTGTTTGTTTGTTTGTTTTTCTAGGAGTTCTTACTGCAGCTCAGGCTATATTAAAAATAATTAAGTTAAAAGTGATCCTTCCAGTAAGGTGCCTCCCATTAGATATCAGTAAATGAGCCATCGCGCCCAATATTCCAGTGCTAAACTAATTAGAATTTATTTATTTGCATAGAGAGGAAATAAAGATATTTCTAAGGAAGTAGAATGAATGAGTGAACAGATCAAATCAGGGCCTCTAGCTAAACAAACAAACTCAGACCTGGCGCCACTTTGTTAATAAATTTTGGCCTGGTACTGGGGGTGAATCAAATTTCATTAGGGTTTTTTGCAGGTACTTTAAAAAGCCATAACCTTAGGGCCATCTGGCCACCCAGAATCTTTCTACTTTGGGAGGAGAAACTCAGGTATTTGGCTACCTCCGTTTGTCCATGTGGAAGAGTTGAGGTTGGAGCTACACTGGACAGTTATCCTAAACCTGGGAAGGAATAAAATTCTATAATTCTCTTTTTCTTAAAAAATTTCTTTGCAAGCAGAGCTGTTTTTGTCTGTCTTGTGGACTTTCTGGGCTTAAAAGATGGACCTGGAATTCAATATAGTCTCAGGGTGGCTTTGAACTCATCTGCAATCCTCCTACCTCTGCCTCCCAAGTGCTGGGATTAGGTTCTGCAGGCCACCACTCCCACTTAGCCATCTCTTTTTTTTTAACTTTTTGGTTTTTCGGTGGGGTCTCACTTGGCTCAGGCTGACCTGGAATTTACTATTAGTCTCAGGTGGATTTACAACTCTTGGTCTTCCTACCTCAAATCTTTGCTGCTGGGATTAAAGGAATTTATAATATTAAATATCTACATTTTTTAAAACAGGCAAGGGCAGAAAGGATTTTCATTTTTGCAATAGAGCATGTGCTTTTACCAAATACTCATAGCTGCATTTTTACTTTTTACTTTTCAAGTGATATGTTAATGTAGAATAAAGGCCCGTGTATATCCCTACTCTTTTTCATCTCTCTTTAACTTAATCTTCTCATATCTTTTCTGATATTTTAAAATTTAAAGCAAAATTAGGAATCCAGAACTTTCAATAGCCACTGAAGATGATCTGGTAGAGATACAGGGTACAGAAACAAGCTTAGACAAATTTGAATGCGGAGATAATAAAAGATTTTTGGCAGGTAAATTTCTCTAAAATTAGTTTCCACAAATCAGCTGTTCTTGAAAAAAATCCAAGAAAATCTGAAACCTGATTCTTTACAACAGTTTTCTACCTGTGTTAAATCTCTTGTTAGCATGTATGTCTCCTGATATTAGACACAAACTATAGGTCAATGTGCCTTTCATCTCATAACCTTATCTTTTGTTTGTTTGTTTGTTTTGTTTTTGATTGGGGTCTCACTCTAGATTAGGCTGACCTGGAGTTCTCTGTATTCTCATGTAGCCTTGAACTCAGTAAAACAGACAACCTAGATAATATAATATCTGGGATTAGAAACTTATGCGCCAGTTTCGGAAATCACATCTTTAAGAATTAGCTTTTAGGGCTGGAAATGGCTTAGTGGTAGTGCACTTGCTGACAAGCCAGGGAGCCAGGTTCAATTCTACCGTACCCATGCAAAACCCAGAGACCGAGAGGTGGGACATGCATCTAACTTACTCTGCAGTGGCTAGCATTATGGAATTACAATTCTCTCAAATAAATCAAAGAACTCTCTCTCTCTGGCCCCCTCAGATAAATACATTTTTTTAAAGTTTTGTTTTTAAAAAATTCTCTAATGTTTTTAGCCAATGATAAAAATGTTTATAAGCTGGGCGTGATGGCTCACGTCTTTAATCACGTACTGGGTGGGAATATAGGTGGATCACTGTGAGTTCAGGGTCACCCTGAGACTACATAGTAAATAATCAACTGAGCTAGATTGTGACCCTACCTTGGAAAAAAAAAATCAATCAATCAATCAATAAATAAAAGAATGGAAATAAAAATCCATGGCCCTATTTATTTATTTAATTTAAACTCTTAGAAAGTCACTAGACATAGAAGAATGGGTATACCAGGGCCTCTAGCCATTTACAAACAAGGCCAACACATGCAAATGTTTTTCCATCTGATTACATGGCTATTTCCCTCATACCCCCAGAATTTCTCTTCAAATCCAGAAGGCACTAAACTGAAGTCCTTTTTTTTTTTTTTTTCTTTTTTTTTTCGTTTTTTTTAAAGATTGGGTCTCATGTATTCAGGTTGGCCTTGAACAAATAATTCAACAGAAGAGGAATTATACTCCAAGATATAAGGTCACAAGGACTCATGCTCAGGTTAAATAATCACTCTTTCATTTCAATTCACAATTGATTTTCAATTATGTCTTCCAGAAGGACTTTTACTCTTTCCAAGGGAAAGTAGGAAGGACCACATGTCATCATGTCTACAGTGATAGTCGGATCTTGCCATGACTTAGCATGCATTTATCCAGTCAGTTGTCTGCAGATGTGGCTCTGGTGAAAAGTCTTACCTCACATGCATGAGGCCCTGGGTTGATTCCCAGCAGTGTGAAAGAAAGCAATTATTAATTTCTGTGCACTGTGCACTCTTTAGGCACAAGCTGATTACAAAATGGGAAGGAATAGTCCCATACTTCATTTTCTCAGAGCAATGCTTTTAGTTTGGGAAGGCATTTGTTTCTTTCTTTCTTTCTCCCTGATTTTTTCTTTCTTTCTTTCTTTATTTATTTATTTATTTATATTATTTTATTTTACTAAACTCACTTCCTGAATCCAGAACTGTTTCCATCTTAAGCATCCAGCATCCCCCTAGCCAATCTATCTATCTATCTGTCTATCTATCTATCTATCCTATCTATCTATCTATAGCTCTTTTCTCTTCTCCTCTCTTCCCTTCCTTCCCTTCCCTTTTCTTTTCTTCCTTTCTTTCCTTTTCCCTTCCACTGTTTCCTTTTTCCTTTAAAAATCTCCTCTCCTCTCCTTTGTGAAAGGATAATTACACTGACATGGAACTCATTCTGTATCAGTGGCCTTGAACACATTGCAATGCTGCTATCAGTCTCAAGGTTTTGAGACTTGATTTCTACACCACCATCCCGGCCAGAGGGAAACAGCTTGTGATAGTTGACTTAATCCCCCTTCCAGGGTGGTACAGGAGAACTGCACATTCAGTCAAACTCCTGTTTGGATTTTTACCTTTTCCTGGGCTGAGTGCTTCCCCTAAGCAGGTATAACCTATTCTGGGTATAGCAGGGAGCCAGCTTCAAGTAGTCATCAGGGTAAATGACTGGTCACCTAGTGGGCTGTGTTGCTAAAGCCAAGGTACTGGGGATGTCAGGTGTGTTTGGCTTTCCAACAACACACACAAACAAACCATTCTAAATGCAGGCGTGTCTTCCTGATTCCTTTCCTTAAAGTTGTAGAATAGATTTTTTTCTTTCGACTCCAGTTTCTATTTATGCTTTCAACCAATCATTAGGAGAATACAAATATGCATGTGACAAGGACATCAAGATGAAAGAATGAAAGACCTTGTCCAGTAAATCATATAGCCAAATATATAAATTATGTAATCATATAAACTGGCATGCTTCTTTAATACCAGCACTTGGGTGACTGGGTTAGGAGGATTACCATGAGTTCAAGACCAGCCTGGGGCTACAGAATGAGTTCCAGGTCAGCCTGGGCTAGAGTGAGACTCTGTCTTGAAAAAACAGAAAAAAAAATGTCCTTACTCTTAACTGTTATCACCTAGGTTTGCCAAAACTTAAAAAGTTATTTATTTGGGTTGGAGAGGTGGCTTAGCAGTTAAGGTGCTTGCCTGTGAAGCCTAAGGCCTCATGTTCAAATCTCCAGATCCCATGATGCACAAAGTGACACAAGCTTGCAAGGTGGCACATACATCTGGAAATTGACTGCAGTGGCTGGAAACCCTGGCACGCCAATTATCTCTCTCTCTCTTTCTTGAGTAAAAATAGCCAGTCTGTTGGGCTAGCCTCAAAAAGGTTATTTATTTTTTAAAAATGGCTTACTTTGTTTTCTAATTAGTGATTCTGCATGGAGCCGGTCTCTTATAGTTTTAATTGCTATGTCAGTGGCCTCAGCGATGGTGTTTTTAATGAGTGTTTCCCGGGCTTCATCAAAACGTGGTTGAATAATTTTGGCATAATCAATGACCTGCAGGAATAGTTGAGAAAATGAACATAAGGATGAGGTCTTGTGAATGCTAAGCACATTGTTCATTTATTTCTATTATCCTATCCCATCTATCTATCTATCTATCTATCTATCTATCTATCTATCTATCTATCTATCTATCTATCTATCTGTCTATCATCTATCTTCCAAAGGTAGACACTGCTTGAGGTATCTTTGGAATTATGTACAGAACTCACTAATTTTTGAGTTTATGCATTCAAAGGAATTTAGCCATGTTTTTATGTAAAGTATTGTGTAAATTGTATATATAGAGAGATATTCACGTTTTATATATATATTTGGCTTAATCAAAAACTAAAACATACACATCAAACAAACTTTACATGAATAATTTTTATGCACTAAAAGGTGTCTATTTTAAATATACAAACTGAAGTATTTTTACAAATGCATACATATATCAACAATCAAAATCAAGATATAGAATTTCCATATCTCTCCAACATGTCCGCTTTCTGTTCTTTTGTGATCAGTTCTTTCTTCCCTTCCCTTCCCTTCCCTTCCCTTCCCTTCTTCCCTTTCTTTCCCCTCACTCATTCCTAACCCTCGTCATGTTCTGCCTTCAGTCAGCACAGATCAGTTGTGCCTGGACTAAAGTTTCTTATAAATGGAATTACAATGTATGTAATCTTTATCAGGCTCCCCCTCCAAGCATGTTTTTAAGATTTATCAGCATCTTGTAGTTTGAGGCAGGGTTTTATTTATTTATTTATTTATTTGAGAGAGAGAAAGAAACAGAAAGAAAGAGAGACAGATAGAGAAAGAATGGGAGTGCCAGGGACTCCAGCCACTGCAAACAAACTCCAGACGCATGTGCCACCTTGTGCATCTGGCTTACATGGGTCCTGGGGAATCGAACGTGGGTCTTTTGGCTTTGCAGGCAAGTGCCTTAACCACTAAGCCATTTTTCCAGCCCTTATTATTATTGTTTTTTTTGAGGCAGGGTCTCACTCTAGCCCAGGCTGACCTGGAATTCACTATGTAGTCTCAGGGTAGCCTCGAACTCACAGCGATCCTCCTATCTCTGCCTCCCCAGTGCTGGGATTAAAAGCATGAGCCACCACACCCAGTTCGTCAGCATCTTTTTATTGATGAGCAGTATGCCATTATATGCATATGTTACCATCCATTCATCTACTGGAAACATTTGGGCTGTGCCCAGTTCTGCGCTCTTATGAATAGAGCAACAATGAACATTTACACAAAATGTTTTTTATAGACCTGTTTTTATTACTTTTAGATAAAATCCTAGGAGTGGAATGACTGGACCATTTGCTAGTATTATAGTTGACTATTTCCCAAGTGGTTGGAGTATGCAAATCTCTTCTAGCAAAGTGTGGAACTTCATTATCTACATATCCTCACCATTTTCTAGTTTTATAAATTAAAAAAATATATTTTATTTATTTGAGAGAGGGAGAGATAGAGAGAAAGAGACAGAGAATATGAGTGCCAGGGCCTCTAGTCACTGCAAACAAACTCCAGATGCATGCGCCACCTTGTGCATCTGAGTTACGTGGGTCCTGGGGAATTGAACCTGGGTACTTAGGCTTTGAATGCAGGCACCTTAACCGTTAAGTGATCTCTCCAGCCTGCTTTATAAAATTTCAAAATCTAATTGAATTTATTTATTATTATTTGCAAGCACAGAGGGGGGAAATGGGCATGCCAGGGCCTCTAGCCACTGCAAACAAACTCCAGATGCCTATGTCTCTCTGTGCATCTGGCTTTACTTGGGTACTGGGGAATCGAACCTGAGTTGTTAGGCTTTGTAAGCATCTTAACCATTAAGCTATTTCTCCAGCTCTTATTTTCTTTACATTTTAGCAAGTCTGGGGGTATGAAGAACTTTCTCATTGTACTTTAAATTTCTATTTTCCTAGTCACTAAAAATTGTCCACCTCTTTACATGCTTATTGGTCACTTACTTTTTTCTTTATAAGAATATGCTCAACTGTTGCCTATTCCAAAGATTGGGTTTGAATTCTCTGTATATTTGGATATAACTCCTTTGTGAGGTAGACAATAGATGTGATAATAAGTTTGGTGGGGGGAGTCTCAGAAATTGATTTCTGTATACCTTCTAATTTCAACTAATATTTTTAGATCTACAAATTCTATTTCTCTTTTCCTTCAGTTTGCTATACTACTTTATTCTTTGACAGTAAAAATATCTCTGTATAGGGCTGGAGAGATGGCTCAGCAGTTAAGATGCTTGCCTGCAAAGCCTAAAGACCTGTGTTTAACTCTCCAGATCCCATGTAAGCCAGACACACAAAGGTGATGCAAGTGCAAGGTTGCACATGCCCAGTGGGTGGCACAAGCATTTGGAGTTTGATTTCAGTGTCTGAAGCCCTGGGGCACCAATTCTCATACTCTCTTTCTCTCTTGCTCACTCTCTCTAGTGGGTATCAGAATTATACCAAATATATAAAACTTACTTAACTAAAATACCACTGATATTTATGTAGACATAGATGTTTTAATATGTAGTTTAACTATTATAACTATATAGTATAACTAGTTTAGGTATAAACTAGTCTATGATGAATGCAATTATGTGTATATCTTTGGTATGATAGCTTCTTTAGGAAAATGTATGAGTTAGATTAACAATTAGATATACATACATTTTAGACTTCTATATACATTTCCAATTGCTATGCCTAATGGTTATAATCTCAATGGCAATTTAGAAGAACACCCTTTTTTCTTTCTTTCTTTTTTAAAAAATATTTTCATTTATTTATTTGTTTGACAGAGAAAGAGGGAGAGAAGGAGAGATAGAGATAGAGAGAGAGAGAGAGGGAGAGAATGGGTGTGTCGGGGCCTCTAGCCACTGCAAACGAACTCCAGATGCATGTACCCCCTTGTGCATCTGGCTAACATGGGTCCTGAGGAATTGAACCTGGGTCCTTTGGCTTCACAGGTAAATGCCTCAACCACTAAGCCATCTCTCCAGCCCCGAATACCCTTTTTTCTATCCTAGCTATACAATATTTGGTGATAGTAGTAATCTTTAAACCTAACCATGATACTGACATGATATATTTGTGGCATCTTAGGATCTCTATGCTCATCAGTGATGTATTTATCTTTTTCCTAGTGTTTAATGACTCTATATATTATTTTACCAATTCTTGTTTTTTTCTGCATTGGGGCTTCATCTGCATATTGACCTATTTGTACATTTTAAAATGTTATCCCTTTGCCTGACAAATATTGTGATAGATTTAAACTATGCCCACAAATCCCTTCATGTGTTGTCTCTCTTCAGAGGGTGGAGCCTGATTCTCTTTAGTGTGAGTAGAACTGGCTAAATGAACACAGTAGGACTTCCTGGTAAAATGGAAGATTAGAAGCAAGACTCTACCTTGAACAAACAAACAAACAAACAAACAGACAAAAACCTGGAAAGATATCCAAACCAACAGGTGGTCAACACTGACACAAAAGGAACATGAAAAAGCAAGGCAATGTAACAACCCCTGAAGATCGTAAACTCCTCAGCCTCTTGAAATTTTCATACATTCTCTGCTGAGCAGGTCTTTTGAGTTTTAATTTAAATACATTCACCAAATATATACTATTTTATACATACACACACTGTACACACATACACACATTAGATACTCTGACAGATACAGAGGTATATAAACAAATAAATAAATGCTTAAAAACCTAGATTTAGAGTCACTTATCAGAGCATCTACTCTTAAACAATTATATTGTAATGAGCTTTCTGGTTCATTAATTTTTTGTTTTTTCGATGTAGAGTTTTGCTCTAGCCCAGGCTGACCTGGAATTCACTATGTAGTCTCACGGTGGCTTCAAACTCACAGTGATCCTCCTACCTCTGCCTCCCAAATGCTGGGATCAAAGACGTGTGCCACCAGCTTCATTAAATATTTTATTGATGAGTTATCTATGAGGAATATCAGTCATTTATTTAAAAGATCTTGAAATAGATAAAATGTTGGATGAAAAATTCAAAAGGTTACTTGTAAAAAATGTTTAGGAACCTCAAAGAGGACACAAAGAAACAGATGAATGAAAGAGAAAATTCATTCAAGACTGGGAGACAAAAGCCAATAACATAAATGAGAAAACCTCATTTGGGTAAGAAAATCAGAAGTAGTGTGAGTGAAAAAGTCAGAGCCATGGTGGAGAAATTCAGCAACAAGATTGAAATTAAAAAAAAAAACTAAATAGAAATGAAAAAAATGAATGACTCATATAAAAACACAGTGGAAAGCATCCTGACCAAGGCTAGACCAAGCAGAAGAAAGAGGGCAAGGTCAAGGAGGTACTACACTTAGGCATCAACAAAGAACAGAAATTAATAGACATGATCTTCTTCTATGAACTCTGGGCTATGACCAAGAGGCCAAATCCCTGGGATAGAAAAAGAAACTGAAATAAAACCTAAAGGCGTAAACAATCTATTCAGTAAGATTAGAGCAGAAAAGTGTTCTAAATCTATGTAAAGACATGGACAACCAAGCACAAGAGGCACTTAGAATCCCAGCAAGACAGGATCAGAGAAGAGTATTTCCATGATATGTTATGGTCAAGATGTTAACACTACAAAGCAAACAATATTTAAAGCTACGAGACAAATGCCGCCTCACGAAGGCAAACATATCAGCATAACATTAGATCTCTTATTCAAAACCTTAAAAGCCAGGAAATCATAGAATAATGTATTTCAAGTCCTGAAAGTAAATAAATTGCCCACCAAGATTATTCCATCTAGCAAAGTTATCTTTTATTTTATTTATATTTATATTTATTTTTTATTTTATTTTATTTTATTTTATTTTATTTTATTTTATTTTATTTTATTTTATTTTATTTTAGAGAGAGAGAGAGAGAAGGAATGAGAATTGGCATGCCAGGGCCTCAGCCACTGTAATTGAGCTCCAGATGCTTGTGCCACCCAGTGGGCATCACAATCTTGCACTTGCCTCACTTTTTTGCATCTGGCCTATGTGGGATCTGGAGTGTTGAACATGGGTCCTTAGGCTTCTCAGACAAATGCCTTAAATGCTAAGCCATTTCTCCAGTCCAAAGTTATCTCTTAAAATTGACCGAGAAATAAGGACAAGTACAAAATCAAGCAAATTCATGGCCAATAAGGCAGCAGTGTGGAGCATAGTTAAAGGAACTCTAAGTGTAGAGGAGGAAGATGATCCCCTGTCACCAGAAAATGAAAAATGTTCAGCTTCACTAGTCATTACATACATGTAACATAAAACCACAGTGAGAGACTTCTAAACACCTACCAAAAATGGTTAAAATTAAAAAGTTATCCATGCTGGGCATGGTGGCGGACGTCTTTAATCCCAGCACTGAAGAGGCAGAGGTAGGAGGACTGCCATAGGTTCGAGGCCACCCTGAGACTACATAGTGAATTCCAGGTCAACTTGGGCTAGAGTGAGACCCTGCCATGAAAAACCAAAACCAAAAAAAGAAAAAAATCTATAATAAGAGTTGGCAGGAGTTTATCAGATTCTTATACCCACTAATGAGATGTTCAATTACTAAACTAGTTTGGCCTTATCAACACAAGTTGAAAGAACATATGCAAACTCTTATGTCCCAGAAACTGTCCCCCTAGATACGTCTCCACTGTATAAATATGGGATGTGGTAGTTTGGACGCATGACCCCACAGACTCAGGTGTTTTATTAAAATTGAGTTTACAGATTCAGCCCCTAGCAGGTAGACTCCTGCCACAGGGAGTGTGTCACAGGGGGTGGATCTGAATTCCTGCCCAAAGTACGCAGAGTGGGGTGAGCACTAGCCAGTGTGTGCGCATGTTGCTTTTGGGTGTGTGCTGGCTGGTGGTGGTCTCCCTCTCTCTGCTTGGGTGTATGAATGAGAGTCGGCTTCTTCTGCCAGTGATGGAACTTCCCTTGAACCTGTGACCCTAAAATAATCCCTACCCCTCATATAACAGTCTTGTTGAGTGTCTGTCCCAGCACTGTGCAGCCAGCTATAACATGGGGGATAGATATCCAAGAATGTCTATAGCAGTCTTATTCATAACACACCAGTTTGGAGTCAATCTGAGTCTTCTTACCACTCAAGTGGAGCTGAATCGGGCTGAGGAAATGGCTCAGCAGTTAAGAATGCTTGATGTTTAAGCATGAGGGCCTCTTGGGCCAGAGACTGCTAAGTCTGATTCCCCTGAAGCCACGTAGAAACCTGGGCATGGCCACACACAGCTGTAACTCCAGTCTACAGGGGATGGAGACCAGAGAATCACTGGGGTTTGCAGATAGACAGTAACTCCAGGTTGATGGAGAGGCCTTTTATCAAAGGTATATATATATATGCAGATGAGCAATAAGAGAAGGACACCTCATGTTTTCTGGTCTCCACCTGCCTGTGCATGGGTATGGGCATCTGCATACATACGTATATGCACCATGCATCACACATTGCACATGAACTCTACACACACACACAGATGCATGTGCAAAAAGATGGCTAAATTGTAACTCAACCAAATGCAGTCAAATTATGAGAATACCCTATAGCTATAGGTGATGGCGTGCATAAACATAACAATCATAATGTCAAGTGAAAGAAACCAGTCACAGGGAACAGAAATCGTTCAAACTCATAATCTTCAAGAAAGCTTGCACAACTAATGCTGCAGTCAGTTCCATGGTGCTGGGACAAACATCCAACCAGACAGAGCTTATTGGAGAAAAGGAGTTTATTGCAGGCTTTCAGAGTCCAAGGGAACACCATCAGTGGTGGAGAAGCTGGCTCCCTTTTGTAGATCTAAGCAGAAAGATGCCACTAAAAGCTAGTGCCACAAAAAAGCACAAACAACCAAAACTCAAACTGCTCTCCACACACCTTAGACTGACTTAATAAGATCTGCTCCCATTAGGTTTGGACTCCAAGATCCAACCCCGTAACATGTCCTGTTTCCCAGTAGGACTCCACCCACTGGAGACTCAAGATGGAAGTCCTGGCCTATGGGGCCATACATTCAAATCACCACAACTAATCTTTGGCATTTGCATATATACTTTCATGTTAGCCCATCAAAACTGGAAATGAACCCCACAACATTTAGGGCAATATTTACCTTTGCAGGGATTGGCAATGGGAAGAGAGATGGAGAAAGATTTTGGAGTGCTGGGGATATTCCATATTCACTTCAGTGGTGGGAATATATAGGTTAAATTTATGATAATTCTTTGAGTTTCTCTTTTCTGTACATCTGTCATATTTCATACTTAAAAAGTTAGAAGCAAATAGGCAATGTTACACTTGTTCTTAAAAGTATTCAGGGGCTGGAGAAATGGTTTAGTGGTTAAGGCGCTTGCCTATGAAACCTAAGGACCCATGTTCAACTCTCTAGATCCCATGTAAGCTGGACGCACAAAGGTGAGGCAAGCACAAGTTCGCCCATGCCCACTAGGTGGCACAAGTGTCTGGAGTTCCATTTCAGTGGCTGAGGCCATGTAATGCCAATTTTCTCTCTGCCTCTCTCTCCCTCTCAAATAAAAATAAAAATAAGCCGGGCATGGTGGTGCACGCCTTTAATCCCAGCACTTGGGAGCAGAGGTAGGAGGATCGCCGTGAGTTCAAGGCCACCCTGAGACTACATAGTTAATTCCAGGTCAGCCTGAGCCAGAGTGAGACCCTACCTCGAAATACCCAAAAAAAAAAAAAAAAAAAAAAAAATCAGGAGCGATGTTGAATGACTTCAAAGCCTTCACAAGGCATGTGTTGCTCTAACAACACCCCTAACCACAATCTTGTGCCTGGCCTCCTTTCATGGGCAACATTTTAGGCACACTGGCCTTATAATTTCTCTGTGTTCTAACTCCTTATCAAATGTTTTGGCTCTTCAATTACACCTCAAACCTGCCTGCTCTTAACCATCTTTACCGCTATAGGTGTGATCTGAGCTAAAAGTAATCTCTCTTTGCTTACCAAAGGTGGAGAAGAAGACAGCGACAAGAAGATACCACAGAAGTGATGAGCCAGGGTGCTGGGAGAAGGAGCTTTGCGGATGGTGAGGAATAGTGGGCCGAGAGCACGGCTCAGTCAGTAAAGTGTGTGCGCCACAAGTATGAGGACCCGAGTTCAGTCCCTAGAACCCACGTAAACATGCAGGGCATGGTGGCACATTCCTGTAATCCCAGAATGGGAAGGTGGAGACAAGCAGATTCCAAAGCTTGCTGGTTAGTCTACCTGGTAAAAAATAAAATGTGCGCCGAGCATGGCGACTCACGGCTTTCATCTCAGCACTCAGAAGGCTGAGGTAGGGGAATGTCTGTGAGTTCAAGGCCAGCCTGGGACTACAGAGTGAGTTACAGGTCAGCCTGAGCTAGAGTGAGAACCTACCAAAGAAGTGGGCGGCATTCCTGTAGATGACACCTAAGGCCTCCACGTGCACATGTGCCTGCACATACATGTGCCTAACTCCTTCCCCAACACACACATCCCAATATATTAAAAATAATAATAATGATAAAAGAAATTATCAAGAATGATGAAATGTGATGTGAGGTGAGTGACAGGAGGCCAGCAGGAGTATAACCCAGGAGAATGAAGTGACGTCCGAATCTGGGCTGCTAAGAAGCAGGGAGAGACTGTGGTCTGGAAGAATCGATAACAATCAAGAGGGGCTTTCCTCCCTCCAAGCCCCCAGGTGACAGAGTAAAATTGTGAAAATCCAGTACAAGTAAACCATACAAATTACAATCCAGAATAGATAGATGGTTACCTTTCCTTTGAAATACTTTGCAATCAAATCGCTAAGTGTTGTCTTTCCTGAACACGTAGGTCCGAATATAACCACTTTACATGGTGGTATTGGCATAGGTGGAAGAAGGTAGGGACGTGGGTTCAATTTTATATTATTTTGATTTTACATTCATAGTAAAGGATCCATTGTCCTCCTCCCTGTCCTCCCTCTTTCAAAGGGACCCTTGTCAATGGGAATGTGGGTCAAGCATTGTGAGGTTGGTTAAGAGTTCTGGGGTTGGCCCCAGTCTCTGTGCATAATGCCCCAACTATGGCTCTAACAATCTTTCCGCCCCCTCTTCCATAAGTTTCCCTGAGCCACATAGGGGTCATTTTAGTTCTGCTTCAGTGATGCGGTTTGGGAGCCTCTGTGTCTCTGGATCTCTGGCTTAGTTGGAGGTGGATGTTCTCTCTGTTTTATCTCCTTCGGCCTTTTGCTGGTGTCATGATCGCCATGAATACTGAACTCTTGCCCTTCCCCTGCGTTGTTCTATGGTTTCAGCTGGGGCCCTGGTGAGGTGTGGTTAGCTGATCCTCCCTTCAGGTTCGATGTCCACCTGAAAAAAGATAAGCAAATTCTCCATCGGAGAGAAAAGTTAGTACTAGGTAGATGGGATGACCATCTATGTTTTGGAGGAAATTTATATCGTTGGCTCTCTTCTAGCCCACATTTGGTGGTATCTTGATCTTGGAGACTGAGCTCATTTTTTTGTACCTGGTTTTGACTTATTTCCCAGTTCCAGCAATGAGTTCCATACCACTGAGTGGATCTATTAGCCAAATCAAGAGCAGTTGGTTACCCACCATGGCTGATTGCCACTACTGCACTTGTATGAGCATTACGTCAAGTTGTTTCCAGCTGGGTATCTTAGACTGCCAGTTGTTTGGACAGATGTCGGTCATTTCCCCCAGTTGCTTGTATAGCGCCCTCTGGTACTAGACTAGCTAACTGTCTGGGGACTGACCCTCTTCCAGATTCTGAACATATCTCTTCGTGTTTGGTCTCACACACGTAAGCTGTCTTCAACAGTAGGGTCTTGCCATTAACCTTTGGTGGGTCACCAAGAACTCTGACAGAAGTCTGTCTATTTTGGGAAACCTTGTAGGTGTTTCAGATCAACAGCTCATTGTGGAAGTTCACCCCATGCTGGCACTGGGAGTTATAAGTCTGCACCTAGGAAGATGAGGGAAAAAAAAAGATAATATAGAGGAGAAAGTGAGTATAGAGAGGGGAGGGGAGAGAGAGAGAGAGAGAGAGAGAGAGAGAGAGAGAGAGAGAGAAGCAGGACAAGATTAAGGTTGGCCTTCATGATGCTCTCTCCAGGTTCCTGTGGTTCGGGTGTTCCCTCTGCGGGCCTGTTGTAGGATCAATGTTTTAACCTGTTGTTCAGAATAAAGGGTTTTATAGTGTCTTTTCCTTTTGGGTCCCAATTTGTATCCCCCTTGTTCTCCCTCCCACCCTCTCGTTCCCTCCCACCCCCTTACCCTCCCTCCCTCCCACCCCTCCCTTTTGTCTGGGCTTCAGAGTGTTTATTTGGTTTGGCCACCTGCCACATGGTTTCAGGTTAGGAGTGACAGATAAGCGAGACCATGCGACGATTATCTTTTTGTGCTTGGGTGAGCTCACTGAGGATGATCTGTTCCATGTTTGACCATTTTTTCAAATTTCCTTATTTCATCTTTCCTTACTGCTACGTAGAATTCCATAGTATAGATATACCACATCTTTGTTATCCATTCATCTAGTGATGGACACCTGGGTTGATTCAGCTCTTTGCTATTATGAATTGAGCAGCTATAAACATGGTTGAGCAAATGTCTCTGATCTGAGGCTTGGGGCCTTTAGGGTATATGCCCAATAAAGGGAATAACTGGGTCCATTGGTAGGTCTATGGTCATCCTTTTCAGGAGCCTCCATATAGCTTTCCATAGTGGTTGAACCATTTTACATTCCCACCAGCAGTGAAAGGTTGTTCCTATTTCTCCACATCCTCGCCAGCATTTATTTTCATTATTTTTTTAATGCTAGCCATCCTTACTGGGGTAAGGTGGAATCTCATAGTTGTTTTAATTTGCATTTCCCTGATGATTAGGGATGTTGAACATTTTCTTAAATGTGCATTTGCTATTTGTATTTCTTCTTCTGAGAACTCCTGTGCAGTTCTCTGCCCCACTTTGTGAGTGGATTGTTTGATGATTTGTTTTTAGGTTTTGGAGTTCTTTGTAGATTCTAGAAATCAGGCCTCTGTCAGTTGTATAGCTGGTGAAAATTTTCTCCCATTCTGTAGGTAATCTGCTGGCTTTGGTTATAGTATTTTTGTCAGTGAAAAAGCTTTTCAGCTTCATGTGATCCCAATGGTTGAGTGATTGTTTGATTTCCTGAGCTGTTGGGGTTTTGTTCAGGAAATCTTTTCCCACTCCTATATCATGGAAGGTTCCTCCTATTTTTTTTTTTCTTCCAGTAGCAGCATAGTTTCTGGTTTTATATTAAGGTCTTTGATCCATTTGGACTGAATTTTTGTGCATGGAGAGATGTGTGGGTCGAGTTTCATTTTCCTACATATGGATGTCCAGTTTGTCCAGCACCATTTGTTGAAGATGCTGTCCTTTTTCCATTCTACATTGCTAGGGCCTTTGTCAAATATCAAGTAGCTGTAGTTTCTTGACCCAAAGTCTGGGTCTTCAATTCTGTTCCATTGGTCTATATTCCTGTTTTTGTGCCAGTACCAGATTGTTTTTATTACAATGGCTTTGTAGTATAACTTTAGATCAGGTATGGTGATGCCTCCAGAGGTGCTTCTTTTGCTGAGGATGAGCTTGGATATCCGAGGCCTTCTGCCTTTCCATATGAATTTTGAGATAGTTTTTCTATCTCATTGAAAAAGGAAGTTGGGATTTTTATTGGCATTGCATTGAATCTATAAAGTGCTTTTGGTAAAATTGCCATTTTCACAATGTTAATTCTACCAATCCAGGAACATGGGAGGTCTTTCCATTTTTGTAGGACTTCCTCAATTTCTTTTTTGAAAGTTTTTATGTTTTTTTTCATTGTATAGGTCTTTCACTTCCTTAGTTAATGTTATTCCAAGGTATTTTATTTTCTTTGTCGCAATTGAAAATGGGACGATGTTAGTTATTTCTTTTTCTGTCTCTTTGTCCTTTGCATACAGAAAGGCTACTGATTTCTGTGCATTGATTTTGTATCCTGCTACTTTGCTGAAGGCGCTAATCACCTTTAAGAGTTTTGAGATGGAAGTTCTCGGGTCACTAATGTATAGAATCATGTCATCTGCAAATAGGGCTAACTTAACTTCTTCCTTTCCAATTTGTATCCCTTTGATTTCTTTCTCCTGTCTTATTGCTTGAGCTAATACTTCTAGCACTATGTTGAAGAGCAGAGGTGAGAGTGGACACCCCTGCCTTGTTCCTGACCTCAATGGGAATTCCTTCAGTCTCTCCCCATTAAAATTACTTGGGCTTTAGGTGCTTTATATATCGCCTTTATTATGTTGAGATATAGGCCGTCCATGCCTATTCTCTCCAATGTTTTGATCATGAAGTGATGTTGTATTTTGTCAAAGGCCTTTTCTGCATCTATCGAAATGATCATGTGGTTTTTGTGTTTCAGCTTGTTTATGTGGTGTATTACATTGACCGATTTCCGTATGTTGAACCACCCCTGTGTTCCAGGGATGAAGCCTACTTGATCGAGGTGGATAATGCTTTTGATGTACTGTTGAATTCGGTTTGCAAGAATTTTGTTCAGGATCTTTGCGTCTATGTTCATCAGAGAAATGGGCCTATAATTTTCTTTTCTTGTGGCGTCCCTGCCTGGTTTTGGAATTAGGGTGATACTAGCTTCATAGAAGGAGTTGGGGATCTCTCCCTGTTCTCCTATTGTGTGGCACAGTTTGAGAAGTATTGGTTTCAGTTCTTCCATGAAGGTTTGGTAGAACTCCGCTGAGAATCCATCTGGTCCTGGACTCTTCTTTTTGGGAGGTGTTTGATTACTTCTTCAATCTCGAAGGGTGTGATGGGTCTGTTTAGGAAGTTAATCTGCTCTGGGCTTAGCTTTGGTAGGTGGTATGTGTCTAGGAATTCATCCATTTCCTCCATATTCTCCTGTTTTATGGAGTAGAGGTTTTTGAAATAAGTCCTAATAATTCTTCCTATTTCACTCATGTCTGTTGTGATCTCTCCTTTTTCATTTCTAATTTTGTTGATTTGAAGTGTTTCTTTTTTTCGCTTAATCAAATTGGCCAGGGGTGTATCAATCTTGTTAAGTTTTTCAAAGAACCAGCTCTTTGTTTCATCAATTTTCTTAATTGTCCTCTTAGTTTCCAATTCATTAATTTCTGCTCTGATCTTAATTATTTC
Organism: Orientallactaga sibirica; assembly: GCA_036365145.1. Lineage (NCBI taxonomy): Eukaryota > Metazoa > Chordata > Mammalia > Rodentia > Dipodidae > Orientallactaga > Orientallactaga sibirica. The sequence continues at coordinate 26,512,990 of JAEOAD010000020.1, forward strand.
TTTCCGTCTGGAGCTTTTGGGGTTGGCTTCTTCTAGCTTTTCCAATGCCTTTAGGTGGATGGTTAGGTTATTGATTTGGGATCTCTCTGTCTTTGTTATGAGGGCATTTAGTGCTATGATTTTCCCCTAAGAACTGCCTTCATTGTGTCCCATAAGTTTTGGTATGATGTGTTGTCGTTGTCATTGAATTCTAGAAATTTTGCAATTTCATTCTTTATTTCATCCACAACCCATTTATTGTTTAAAAGTGTGTTGTTCAATTTCCAGGAGGTAGAGGATTCCTGGTGTACTTTTTGTTGTTAATTTCTAGCATTACAGCATTGTGATCTGATATCATGCAGGAAATTACATTAATTTTCTTGAAAATATGGAGGCATGCTTTGTGGCCCAGTACATGATCTATTTTAGAGAAGGTCCATGGGCTGCTGAGAAGAATGTGTAATCTGTAGATTTTGGGTGGAATGTTCTGTATATGTCTGTTAGGTCCAGTTGCTCTATGGTGTTGTTGAGCTCTCTTACTTCCCTATTAATTTTCTGTTGGACGATCTATCCATTGTTGATAGTGGAGTATTGACGTCCCCGACTATGATGGTGTTGGTGTTTATTTCTGTTTTGTTTGCAAGTAGATTTTGCTTTATGAATTGTGGTGCACCTGTGTTTGGTGCATAAATATTGATGCAATCAATATCCTCTTGTTGGATTGTTCCCTTAATAAGTAAGAAGTGGCCTTCTTTGTCTTTTTGGTTACTTCGGTTTGAAGTCTATTTTATCCGATATAAGTATAGCTACGCCTGCTTTTTTTCTTATTTGTGTTTGCTTGGAATATCATTTCCCCCCCTTTTACCCTGAGGTGTCTGTCTTTAGTGGTGAGGTGGGTTTCTTGAAGACAGCAAATTGAGGGGTCCAGTTTTCTGATCCACCCTGTTAGCTTATGTCTTTTGATGGGTGAATTAAGGCCATTAATATTCAGAGATATAATTTTGAGGTTTGATTTAATACCTGCCATATTGTGGTGGGTTGTGGTCTTTTTTTTTTTTTTTTTTTTTTTTTGGTTAATGTGGACTGCTCCTTGGGGGCTCTTGAGATTGGTTATTTGTTTCTTCTGTGTGGAGAATTCCCTGAAGTATTTTCTGTAGGTTTGGCTTTGTGTTCATGTATTTGTAAAGATGATTTTTTTATCGTGGGCGTTTTTCTTTCACCATCTATTATGAGGATACTTTTGCTGGGTAGAGTAGTTGTGGCTGGAAGCCATGGGTTCTTAGATTTTGTAGTGTTCCATTCCAGGCCCTTCTAGCCTTTAGGGTTTCCATTGAGAAGTCTGAGGTAATTCTAATGGGGTTCCCTTTATATGTAATGTGCTGTTTTTCCCTGGCTGCTTTTAGGATTTTCTCTTTGTACTTGATGTTTAGAATCTTAAAGATAATGTGTCTTGGAGAATTTCTCCTTTGGTCCAATCTGTTTGGAGTTCTGGTAGCTTCTTGTAATTTGATGGGATTTTCTTTTGAGAGATCGGGAAAGTTTTCTTCAATTATTTTGTTGAATAAGCTTTCCATTCCTTTAGTCTGTGTTTCTTCCGCCTTTGGAATACCCATGATCCTAATGTTTGGACGCTTAAGGGTGTCCCACATTTCCCTCATGTTCTGTTCACAGAAATTTTTGAACTTGTTAAAATTTTTGGACTCACGAACTGTTTCTTCTGTTTTGTCTTCCAGTTCTGAGTTTCTGTCTTCCACTTGATTTACTCTGTTCTTAAGAGCTTCTATAGAGTTTTGGGCTTGTTCAATTTGGTTCATATTTTCTATCCCTCTGTCTAGTTCCCTTTTTGTGTCATTTTCCGACTTTCTTAATGCTTCTTGAAGTTCATCCTTGCATTTCTTTATGTCTTCATTGAACTTAGCCAGCTGGTTATTAAGGGCCTCTTTTTGTTCGTTCTCCTTCAAATCATTTAATTGTCTTTGGAGCCCTTCCTGGTTCCTTTCTATTAGGTCTAATCTAGCAAGGATACCATTCATACAGTTGTTGGCTCTTTGTTGAGTTTCTGAGAGTTGTGCTATTTGCTTGGCCAGGGTTGCATAGCTTGTCTCTTCATTTTGGGGTTCTGATTCTATTGTCTCTTCTCTGCTTTGATTTGAGACATCCTTTGCAGGACTGGGTAGTGTAACTGGATTTACTTGCATCTGGTTTTTCATGCTATTCCTTTTTCTCTGTAGTCTGCCCATAGCAATGGTTTAGAAGCCTTGTGTATGAAATGTAATGTAAGCCTACTGTCCTGGGGTGGGGTGGGGTGGGGTGCAGTGGTGATTGTCTGGGCAGTGGTCCCTGGAGTTCTGCCGGCTGGGGTGGGGGACACTGGCCTGCTGGCCTGTGTTCTTTTTGGAGGTGGGAGGGGTAGGGGACCACAGCCACCCTAGTTGAGCTCAGGCAGGGTAGGGCAGGGACAATGGCTTACTTCCCTGGATTCCTGATCTGCCCCGGGAGGGGGAATAATGGCACCTGATTGATGCGGGCGTTCCAGCGGAGGGGCCGCTGCGCCTCAGGGAGGTGATGCGGACGTCCTGGGAGTTACTCGGACTGCCAGGGTCCGCCAGGCTGTGGCTGGTAATGGCCGGCGGTTTGGGTCACGCCCACCCAGGAGGAACTAACCCGCGGTGTTCCCTGTCCTAGAGTGTGGGAATCAGTGGATTCCTTATTTATTCACTCAGGAGGGGCCACTGCGTCTCAGGGGGGTGATGCCGGTGTCCCAGCCGTTACTCGGACCGGGAGGGGCCGCTGCGCCTCAGAGAGGTGGTGCGGACGTCCCGGGAGTTGCTCGGACTGCCAGGGTCCGCCAGGCTGTGGCTGGTAATGGCCGGCGGTTTGGGTCACGCCCACCCAGGAGGAACTAACCCGCGGTGTTCCCTGTCCTAGAGCGTGGGAATCAGTGGATTCCTTATTTTTCACTCAGGAGGGGCCACTGCGTCTCAGGGGTGATGCCGGTGTCCCAGCCGTTACTTGGACTGGGAGGGGCTGCTGCGCCTGGAGGTGGTGGCTGCGGACGTAACCCGGGAGTTACTCAGGAGGACTGCCAGGGTCCGCCAGGCTGTGGCTGGTAATGGCCGGCGGTTTGGGTCACGCCCACCCAGGAGGAACTAACCCGCGGTGTTCCCTGTCCTAGAGCGTGGGAATCAGTGGATTCCTTATTTTTTCACTCAGGAGGGGCCACTGCGTCTAAGGGGGTGATGCGGTGTCCCAGCCGTTACTCGGACCGGGAGGGCCGCTGCGCCTCAGAGAGGTGGTGTGGGACGTCCCGGGAGTTACTCGGACTGCCAGGGTCCGCCAGGCTGTAGCTGGTAGAGGCCGGCGGTTTGGGTCACTCCCGCCCAGGAGGAACTAACCCGCGATGTTCCCTGTCCTAGAGAGTGGGAATCAGTGGATTCCTTATTTTTTCACCCACCCCCTCCCTCTGGCAGCATGCAAAGGCCAGCAAACCCTTTCAGGAATCTTTTTAAAAGCTTAAAAATCTTGCTTTTACTTCCCTGTAAGGCGGAGTTAGGTGGACGCCATCTTCTTTGAAGACAAGTGTCTTTTAAAACCTGTCATCTTTTGTTATTTATTTATAGTTATTTAAAAATATCTTTTTATTTTTTTATTTGAGAGAGTAATAGAGGAGAGAGACAAAGAGAGAATGAACTGCCTTCACCTTATGCATCTGGAACTCTAGACACATGTGTCCACCCTGTGCATCTGGCTTAGAGAGAGACAAAGAGAGATGGGTCCCAAGGCCACCCTGTGCATCTGGCTTACGTGGGTCCCAAGGATTCGGATCTAGGTACTCTGGCTTTGCGGGCAAGTGCCTTAACCACTAAGCAATCTTTCCAGTCCTCTTTATAGGTCTTTAATAGAAGCCAGAATCTTGTGATACCCAGCTAGGAGCCTATGACCTACTATTACAATTAAATTTCTTGTCAATATTCATGGCCAACATGGAGCCATGCTCAGTCGATCTGCTAGCCTATCACTGCCGAGAATGATGTCTCAGATATGAAGAGATGGGCACCGTCAATGAATCTTCTAGAAAAGCCACCAAGAAGCCATTCACAAGTACTGACTCATTCTCTCAGCTTCTTCTGAGCCCATCAAAATCCAAGTTAACCTATAAGCATTCAACAAATTCTGTAATTGAGTCTTAAATTTTTTTATTGTTACAGAGAGCAAGAGAGAGAGAGAGAGAGAGAGAGAGAGAGAGAGGAAGAGAATTGGAGTGCCAGGGCCTCAGCCACTGAAATCCAACTCCAGATGCTTGCACCACCTAGTGGGCACGTGCAACCTTGCACTTGCCTCACCTTTTTTGCATCTGGCTGACTTGGGATCTGGGGAGTTGAACATGGGACCTTAGGCATTGCAGGCAAGCGCCTCAGTGGCTAAGCCAACTCTCCAGACCTAATTGAGTCTTTATAAGCATGAGACTCCTGTTGAATAACTTCTGAGGAGATCTTTCAACATCTTCGGACATTTCTGAACATCTTTGTTCTGATTGCAGTGTCAAATAGTGGAGGACACACGGACACAATGTCTGGAGTCCAGCAAGGCACTGTGGTTGGTGAAGGACGAGATCAATAATACTGTCAACAATCTTTAGGAAGGTTAATGGAAACAGAGACTAATGAACGAGTCATCTTCGCTGGTGGACAGACTCACGTGGAGAACTACAGCATGAGCATCCCTGGTCTCTTTTAACCAGGTAAGGTTTTCCATGCCTGCATCCCAATGCTGCATTAAGACGTCAGAGGCCAGTTTTTCTCAAAGTGAACTTAGAGCTTTTCTGTCTGCCACTGCTTCTGACTAATTCATTCGTATTGGAATTTCACATACCTGTAGGCGGTATCTCAATATTCCTGCCTAAGCCACACTTGTCTGCCAGGTAGTCAAATGGCCTCCAACCACTGCCAGTTGACTACATCTGCATGTCGTTTATGGATCTTAGACATCCTCACAACTGGTGGGTTTTTGATAAATCTATTTTGGCTGTGCAACAACTGTGTTCTTTGTCTCTCAAAGCAGAGTGAAGTTTCTGTATACATCCATATCAAAGTTGTCATTTGTAAGAAGTTCCAGGTTTTTATAATACTTCCTTTGCATTATATAACATTTCTCCTCCACAAGAGAAAGTTAAGGCGCTGGAAGATGAAATGCTGATTGAGGAAGTGCGCAATGCGGGTATGAAAAATTCTTCATGAACATGTTCTAAAATGTTCCAGAGTCTTAGTCAATGCACCTAAGCGTTAAACTAGTAAGATGTTATATACGGATTGCTTTTGCATTTACCTAGCTTATAAGTGGTTTTCTCTTTTCTTTTTCTTTTCTCCCTCTGGCTGGAGAGATGGCTCAGCAGTTAAAAGCACTTGCATGCAAAACCTGATGGCCCAGGTTTGACTCCCCAGTACTCAAGTAAAGCCAGATGAACAAAATGGCACATGACTCTAGAGTTCATTTGCAATTGCAAGAGGTCCTGGTGTGCCCATTCTCCCTGTCTCTTTCTCTCTCTGCTGATAAATAATAAATAAAAAAATTTAAAGCCTCTCTTAACAATCTTTTCTTCCCATGGCCTGTAGAATTTTCTCTATAGAATGCTGAGATTGCTAGCAGGCATGCTGGCTGTGCCTTGGGCTACCTCAGTACGGATGAGAGAGCTGCAGAGAGACAGCATGCTGGGCATTTGCCAAGGGTCAGCATCCAGGCTGACTTCCTCCAACCTATAATGTAGCTCTTAACTGAATCTGTGACTCCAATCTGTGACCATGGCACATGGGTGAGACTGAAGGCTGTGGCCCAGAGGCCAGCATACTGTAAGGGGTGCTACCTGCAAGTCCTCAGCTGAGGGCCGAAAGTGAGAGCCACATGCTATGGGCCAAGCAAAACTTAAGGAAACTACATGAGACTGAAGGCCTTGTGTGTGGAGCATGTGGTTCACATGGACATCAGCCTTCTCCATGGAGCTCGCAGACAATGTAGCTGTGCCAGGTACATCAGGAGGCACTGGCTCTTGGCTTATCATCCCACTTGCTGTACAAACATGGGAAAGGGTTTGAATAGCAGGCCACATGATTTTCTCAACCTCGTGCCCCTTGAGCTACACTTCCAGTAGGACTGAGGGGTGGGAAGACGTATCTGTTTGCATTTCTGCTTTCAATTCTTTTCAGGGGCAGGGAGTGGGTACCTAAAAGAGGGATTGCTGGACTTGTATGGTATTCATTGTCTACCTGTCTGAGGAAGCACCAAGCTATTTTAAACAGTAGGTGCACCATTTAATATCCTAACCAGTAATGTAAGAGGGTTCTAATTTTTCTTCGGCTTGCTGATATTTTTATTTCCTGTTTTTGGATAATACCCCAAGGGATATAAGGTAGTTTATCATTGTACTTTTCATTGTCATTCCCCCGTGATGAGTGGTGCTGAACAGTTTTTTTTCATTTTTTTGGTTTGTTTGTTTGGTTGGTTTTTTTTGAGGTAAGGTCTCACTCTAGCCCAGGCTGACCTGGAACTCACTCTATAGTCCCAGGCTGGCCTCAAAGTCACAGTGATCCTCCTACCTCTGTCTCCCAAGTGCTGGGATTAAAGGCGTGTGCCACCACACCTGGTTCTCTCTTCATGTTCTCATTGGTCATTTGTATGCCTGCTTTGGAGAAAAGTCTATTCCATTCTCACCTTTTCATGAATTGGGTTCTTCATTTGTTGTAGAATTAATTGGAGGGATTCTTCATTTCTTGTCAGATAAATGAGAGGCAAATGTTTCCTTCTATTCTGTGGGTTTCCTTTTCACTCTACTTATTGACAATGCACTGTAATGCATAGATGCTCTTAATTTTAATGAAGTCTATCTATGTTTTTCTTCTGCCATCTATGCCTTTGATGATATATCCTGTAGTGTTTGGGTTTGATGAAAGTTGTATTTCTACTCCAGAATTCTGTTTCACCTGGACTGAGCACTGCTATATCTAAAAAGATTCTTACATGACCCCACTCCACAACTCATTGCCTGTGGATGAAAAGCATCCATCTAAAGCCCTTCAAAACACACAAAAACTTGCAAATTAGTCACTCAGTCAACCACCAGCCTCTTATAAAGTATACCATATAGTCTTATATAGCCTCATATAGTATACCATATGTTAGAGGTTCTCAGAGTTAATGGATCATGGGGTTCCATTCTGGGTCCTGTAAAAATGTAGGTCCCATCTCCAGATATGGTGGTTTAATCCAATGGGGATATAGACCTGAGGAATTTGTAGTTGTGGTCAGCTGCCCAGGTGATCCTTGGTGAGGTGGCCTGGGCTGCCAGGGAGAAGCTGCTTCAGGGATGAGAACAATGACTTGGGTAAACACATCCACAACATCTGGCCTTTCACGACAAAGGGAAGCACACACAAAAGCACACAAAGCTATTTCTTCCCAGACAGTGTTTTCCTTTTTGCCTTCCCCTTTCTTCCTTGGTAACATCAGCTCACAGGTTCCACCTGCATGGATCCCTGAGACTCCAAAGTGATGGTGTGGAAGAAAAAGATGACCTTTGTAAACAATAGCTTATTTGAATTACAATATCTACTTATGCTATGCTATTTTTTCAGAAAAAAATCTATTTATATAGGCAAAACTAAACTTTCCAGAATACATGGAACCCTCCAGTTAAAAATCTTTGTGGTGGGCTGGGAAAATGGCTTAGCAGTTAAGGCGTTTGCCTGCGAAGCCTAAGGACTCTGGTTCGATTCCCCAGGACCTACTTAAGCCAGCTGCACAAGGGGGCCCATGCATCTGGAGTTCGTTTGCAGTGGCTACAGGCCCTGGTATGCCCTTTCTCTCTGCCTCTTCCTCTCTCTCTCTCTCTCTCTCTCAAATAAGTAAATAAAATATATTTAAAAAAAATCTTTGTGGTGCTGAAGAGATGGCTTAGCGGTTATGCTGAAGAGATGGCTTAGCGGTTAAGTGCTTACCTGTGAAGCCTAAGGACCCTGGTTTGAAGCTTGATTCTCCAGGTCTCATGTAAGACAGATGCACAAGGTGGCACATACATCTGGAGTTCATTTGTAGTGGCTAGAGGCCCTGGTGCACCTATTCTCTTTCTCTCTCTCTCTATCTGCCTCTTTCTCTCTCTGTCTGTCACTCTCAAATAAATAAATAAATAAATACATAAATAAATAAATAAATAAATAAATAAATAAATAAACAAAAAAAATTCTTGTGGATGGGCTGGAGAGATGGCTCAGCGGTTAAGTCACTTGCCTGCATAGCCTAACAACCCTGGCTTGATTTCCCAGTACCCATGAAAAGCCAGATGCACAAGGTGGTGCATGTGTCTGGAGTTTGCTTGCAGCAGCTGACGGCTCTGGTGTGTCCATTCTCTCTGTCTGTATCACTTCTTTATATCTCTATATGCTTGCAAATAAATAAACACAATGTTTTTTTTAAAGTCCTTGTGGTTCTTTTAGCACTTGGCAGTCACACTTTGACCATCACATCCACAGTCTGTCAGTGCTAGAAACATAGTAGCTATTTCAATGATTGATGGATGGACTATTTCTAGAGCTGAGAGCTTTTGTTGATGCTAGAAAATATTTCTAGTTAAGCTGAGCTTCTTTTCTATTATGACTGGCCAACTATTATGATTTTACCGTATTTCTTTGTTTTGAAACCTGTTTTGTTGCAACGTCAAAAAGAAGGACTGGAGAGATGGTTTAGTGGTTAAGGCACTTGCCTACAAACCCTAAGGATCCAAGTTCAACTCTCCAGATCCCACATAAGCCAAATGCACAAAGGTGACCCAAGTACAAGGTTGCACAAGTGCACTAGATAGCACAAGTGTCTGGAGTTCAATTTCGGTGGCTGAGGCCCTGGCACGGCAATTCTACCCCCTCCATCTCTTGCTCTTGCTCTCTCTTAAAAAAAAAAAAAAAAAGAATATTGTGCTAACATTATAGCTTCATCCCAGAAGAAACCTTTTATGTAGAGCTGTTCTTTAGAGCTTAGGAGATACAAACTGAAATTGAGGTATTCAATGTTGAACGTGCATGCGCTCAAATATGAGAACAGAAACTTACAGTGTCTGCAATGTCACTAATTTCTTCCTCGGTACTCTGAAGCTTGGTTAAGATAGCTGCTCTTTTGAGATTCAGATGTTTCATCCGGTCTATGACCATCTAAATTAAGAAAAACAAGCACCGCAGTCATTGGCATTTTATCATCTTAAGCACTCTGAAAGGTGACAAGATTATGGCTGCTTCCCTTGCTTGCCCTGAGACTCCAGGCAGCTTCCTTCCTCAATCCCCGCTGGCTTCTGTGCTTTGCAGGCCATCTTTTTGTTGTTGTTGTTTATTTTTTATTTATTTATTTGAGAGTGACAGAAAGACAGAGAGAGAAAGAGGAAGACAGATAGAGAATGGGTGTGCCAGGGCCTCTAGACACTGCAAATGAACTCCAGATGCATGCTCCACCTTGTACATCTGGCTTACACGGATCCTGGGGAATCAAGCCTCAAACCAGGGTCCTTAGGCTTCATAGGCAAGTGCTTAACTGCTAAGCCATCTCTTCAGGCCCCCCTTTTTTAATTGAGAGAGAGAGAGAGAGGAAGAGGCAGAGAATGGGTACACCAGGGCCTTTCAGCCGCTGTGAACGAATTCCATATGCATGTAGCCCCTTGTGCGCATGTGCGACATTGTGTGCTTGTGTTACTTTTGCATCTGGCTAAACGTGGGACCTGGAGATTTGAACAAGCATTCTTAGGATTCGCAGGCAGGTGCCTTAACCACTAAGCCATCTCTCCTTGTGTATACATCACTCCAATTTCTGCCTCTGTTGTCACATAGTTACCTTCTTCCCATGTATCTCCATATCTTCCCCTAACTGGGGCTATGACATTCTAATTAAACAGGACTGCATCGGAACCTTATTGCAGGTGCAGACAAACAAAACAAACAAACAAAAAAAAAACACCCTTATTTCCAAAGAAGGTCTCATTCACAGGTATTGAAGTTAGGTCTTCAACATGTCTTTTGGAGAGGCATGATACTCTGCCCTCTGGCCCTTGACCTCCTCAGGTGGAGAGCCGAGAGCCCTGTGATGAGGGAAGCGAGATATTGGAGCTTGCCTCGATAAGCCATGGGATGTCTGGGACCATAGAAGCTGGAAGAGGCAAGGATGGATCTTCCCCTAGAGAATATGTATGGAATACATACTGCCAACACCTTGACTTTGAACTTTTACCCTCTAGAACTATGAAAGAATATGTTTCTGTCCTTTGAAGCTTTCGATTTGTGGTACTTTTTTTTTTTTTTTTTGAGGTAGGGTCTCACTCTAACTCAGGCTGACCTCGAATTCATTATGGGGTCTCAGGGTAGCCTTGAACTCACGATGATTCTCCTACCTCTGCCTCCAGAGTGCTGGGATTAAAGGCGTGCACCACCACGCCCAGCTGTGGTACTTTTTTTTTAATTAAAAAAATTTTTTGTGTGTATGTGGGGGGAGGAACTGAGAGAGACAGAGAATTGGTGCACCAGGGCCTTAGCCACTGCAATTGAACTGCCAGCTATACATCTGACAGAGGATTAATATCCAGAATATATAAAGAACTCAAAAAACAGAATAATAAGAAATCAAACAACCCAGTTAAAAAATGGGCTATGGAACTAAATAGAGAGTTCTCAGAAGAAGAAATACAGATGGCATATAAACATCTAAAAAAGTGTTTTATATCCTTAGCCATCAGGGAAATGCAAATTAAAACCATGTTGAGATTCCATTTCACTCCTGTCAGAACTGCTACCGTCAAGAAAACAAATGACAATAAGTGTTGGCATGGATGCGGAAAGAGAGGAACACTTCTACACTGTTGGTGGGAATGTAATCTGGTCCAGCCATTGTGGAAATCAGTGTGGAGGTAATTGAGACAGCTAAAAATAGATTTACCATATGATCCAGCTATAGCACTTCTAGGCATATATCCAGAGGACTCTTCTCACTACCTTAGAGATACTTGCACAACCATGTCTATTGCTGCTCTATTCACAATAGCTAGGAAATGGAAGCAGCGTAGATGTCCGTCCACAGATGAGTGGATAATAAAGTTGTGGTACATTTACACAATGGAGTTCTATTCAGTGGTAAAGAAAAATGAAATTATGAAATTTGCAGGGAAATGGATGGATCTGGAAAGGATTATACTAAGTGAGGTAACCCAGGCTCAGAAAGCCAAACGTCACATGTTCTCTCTCATATGTGGATCCTAGCTACAAATATATAGACTTGTGTGTGAACTGGAACCAAAAATCGGTACCAGAAACCAGTAAGCTGGTAAAAGGCTATAAGGGAGGCAGGAGAGAGGGAAGGATTAAAGTGTATGGTATTGCACATATGTAAGTAGAAGAACAGATTACAGGGAGGGGAATGGCCTAAGTGAGGCCATGGGAAGAGAATGTGTAAAAGAAGGGCAGAGGGAGGGTCAATCTAAAATCAAGATATTGTGAATAAGACTTATGTAAACCTACTTTTTTGAATAATGGCACATCCAGAAGCTATAGACTGTTACTAGAAAATTTTCAGTGCCTGGGATGGGATACCTTCCAGTGAGTTGTTGGCCAAGGAGGTCCTAGTAGCCTCCAAAACATTAAAGGCTATTGCCAAGGCCCTTGGTTTCCCTTGAGAAACAGATGGTAAGACCCTATTGCTGAAGACATCTCTTGCCTGAGAGGCAAGGTCACTGAGAAAGCAAGCTGGTGCTGAGCAGAAAACCTTCTCCCTGTAGACCAGCCAACTGAAAGCTGGAAAAAGCTGCACTGCATGCAGCCATATGGGAGACAGAAGTCATCCGTAGTGAAAACAGTGGACACTGGAAAATTCAAGTTTGGCCATACAGACCCAATGACTGAACAGGTGCAATAGTGGCATGTCTGCTCTTGGGGTAACCAACTGCTCCATAATTGGACTGAATGCCCCCTCTATGGGAGGGAATACATGCCTGGTACTGAAAAAACTAAGCAAAAGTCTATGGCAGGGGAGGTCATGAGCCTTAGGGGTATAAAGCTTGCTTTTCTCTAGCAAAATGTCTATATTATTCCCACCAAGCTGCCCTGAAAGCACTACACTTAATGTTCATACTCAAATATTAATGCTACTCTCACTTTGGGTTAGAGAAGCTTCTCTTTTCAGATGGTGATGACCACTGGGATGACCCAAAAGGCAACATAGTGCTGAGAAGAAGGGATGGAGGAGTGTCCAGCACTGAAACATCTCTATCACACCCTCCAAGGCTCAGGGTCCATTGCGGAAGAGGGGGTGGAAAGAATGTAAGAGCCAAAGGAAGGGTACAAATCCTTACAATGCAACTGCCCAGACAGAAATTGGCCTTGATATCCATGACCTTGCAGTGCCTAGCAATACCTTTGCAAGACCCTCATAATAGAAGAAAAAGATGATGACATCAAATTAAAAGAGAGACTAATAGAGAGAGGGAGGGGATATGATGGAGAATGGAGTTCTAAAGGAGAATGGGGGAGGGGAGGGAAATATCATGGGTTTTTGTATGTAAGCATAGAAGTTGTCAATAAAAAAATTTCAAATTAAAAAAAATTTGTGTGTGTGTGGGGGGACAGAGAGAGAGAGAGAATTGGTGCACCAGGGCCTCAGCCACTGCAATTGAACTCCAGACACTTGTGCCACCTAGTGGGCATGTGTGACCTTTTGCTTGCCTCACTTTTGTGCATCTGGCTAATGTGGGACCTGGAGAGTTGAACATGGGTCCTTAGGCTTCACAGACAAGCGCCTTAACCACTAAGTCATCTCTCTAGCCCTATTTGTGGTACTCCTTATGGTAACCCTAGGAGAGTAATACAGATACTATATGGAAGAATCTGAAGGAAAAATAGGCTAACCCAAAATACATGAGACAGACAAAATACTGACTGTGTGGTAGTTTGTGGCAGACTGTGTAAGGTGTTCACAGTTCAACCTTCTTTTGCTTTGCTTGTTACAAACCCTCGTTCATTTTGGATGAAGTACTCCCTGAACCCTTTAATGTTCCCCAAGTAACTTGCTTTGGGAAATGCAATGTGGACAGAAGTTTCAGAGTAAAAGTTCCAAACTGGAGCTAGAACAGGCCTGTCGAGTTTCCACCAGGCTTCCTGAAGTTTCTGTCCACTAGAGAAGTGTGGTAAGGTAGTAACGAGCATTAAAAATCTGTGTACACAGGCTGGAGAGATAGCTCAGCAGTTAAAAATCTGTGTGCATGTCGAAGAAGTCTGTTGCACATGCTCATGGGATGGATGTGAATATGAAAACAAAAGAGAACAGCCATTGGAAGGATGGGGTTTATGCCAACAGAAGAGACCTGAGGAAGGGTCTGGTGGCTGTGCAGTGGCACCTGCACATTTAAATACAACACGAGCAGACTGGAGAGATGGGTTAGCGGTAAAGCGCTTGCCTGTGAAGCCTAAAGACCTCAGTTAGAGGCTCGATTCCCCAGTACCCATGTAAGCCAGATGCACAAGGTGGCACATGCAATCTGGAGTTCGTTTGCAGTGGCTGGAGGCAGGGTATTCCCATTCTCTCTCTCTGTGTGTCGCTCTCAAATAAATAAATAAATAAATAAATAAATAAATAAATAAATAAGACTGAGAAGGAAAATTAAAAAAAAAATAAATACAACCCAAGCATTGGGAATCTGGCTGGATATCTAGTTGTTCAGTGGCAGCTGAGCAGCTGAGTGCACCAGTGTAGAATTGGGGGAAAGATCTAGGAGAGTACAAAAATTCAGTGATAGTGCTGTCAAGGTTTTCAAAGCCATTAGACTGGGTGAAGTCTCCGAAGGAGTGGGGAGAGATAAAGAATGAAATCTTCCATCTTCCAGCCTTGGAGTGTTTGGGGAGAGGTAGGGGAGCTGTTAGGGTGGGTTTCCCAGAGGCCAAGGGAAGAGGTCAGTAAGGAGAGGTGACCAGTGTGACGTCATGATTAACTCAGATGAATACTGAAAGCTGACTGCTGGCTTTGGTGGAGAGGAGAGCCCTGTAATCTTGGCCAGAGCATGTCCCGGGTAAGCTGACTTCCCTGGCATCATTACCGTTTTGCCACCAATGAAATCAAGCCAGAAATCTAGACATTACCATTGACATTTTTCCCTCCCTTAATTCCTGTGTTGTTACTTATCAAGCCCTGCTTGTAGATTTCTTAAGTATTTCTCAGATCAGTACTCTTCTGCCCATTCCAACCACAGGCACCCTAGGTTGCTTGGGGCCATCATTTGCTTGATTGACTGCCAGAGGCAGAACGAGTCATCCTATCACACCAGCCTGAGCCTCCTTCCACCTTTTCCTTGGGTGGCAGTCTCATCTTTCATTGGTTGCCTGCTCCCTGGGGATGAAGTCGGAACTCCCTAATGTGATGCCTAGGTCTTCCTTCCTGCTCACTCTGCTCGGCTGGCTTTCCAGGTTTGATACTGTATGACTCTCCCTAACTCGTCCCCCATGTCCTAAGTTCTTACGATTAGCTCTCTCCTCTCTGCCTCTGGGTCCCTCAACACAGAGCACAGCCTCACCCAGTGCCCTCCCCAGGCCTTCAAGATCTAATTCCTACTCATCCTTGGGCTGAAATTTCACACAGGCAGCCCTCCTTAGTAGAGTAGGTTTTATTCTGCTATCAGCAACTATAGTGCCTTGTACTTCTCTCATTATAACACAAACCACCACTTAAATATGTATTTCCACCCAAATACTTTTATTTATTTATTTGAGCAAGAGTGCATGCACACGTGAGAGAGAGAGAGAGAGAGAGAGAGAGAGAGAGCGAGAAAGAGAGAATGGGCATGTCAGGGTCTCTAGCCAATGCAAATGAGCTCCAGACACATGCACCACCATGTGCATCTGGCTTACGTGGGTCCTAGGAAATTGAACCTTGATCCTTGGGCTTTGCAGGCAAATGCTTTAACTGCTAAGCCATCTCTCCAACCCAATACTGGATTTTATGAGGGGATTCACCTGTTCCTTCCCATCTGTATCCCTCGTGTCTTTCATCATGCCAGATACCAACTAGATGTTGAAGAAATAGTTACTGTATTTTTGTTTCTTTTTTGTGGCTCTGGGTATTAAACCTAGGTCCTCACATATGCTAGGCAAGTGCTATACTACTGAACCACATTTCCAATCTGTGTTTTTTTTTTAATTTTAAAATTAAATGTAATTAATTAATTTGAGAGTGACAGTCAGAGAGAGAAAGAGGCAGATAGATAGATAGATAGATAGGTAGATAGATAGATAGATAGGGAAGGCCAGGGCCTCCAGCCACTGCAAACGAACTCCAGATGCATGCGCCACCTTGTGCATTTGGCTTACGAGGGTCCTGGAGAATCGAGCCTTGAACCGGGGTCCTTAGCCTTCGCAGGCAAGCACTTAACTTCTAAGCCATCGCTCCAGGCCCACCAATCTGTGTTTTTATTACTTCTTATAAGACACTTTTGGGGTCGCGTTTTCCACATCCTTACAAACACTTGTTATTGTCATTTTGCTCACTTGCTTATTTTTAAAAATCTTTCACTTACTTAGCAGGTATACATATTCTGATTTTATTTGTGTCAAGCATCTTGTCATGTACTACTTTATTGCTAGCCATTTGCTTTTTTTTTGGGGGGGGGTCAATTTTGGCCATAAAGAGATTTTAAATTTAAATACAGTTTTGAGTTAAATATGAACAGATGAATAAACACAACATTGAATTTTCAAGTTTCAAAACCAAAATTTTCAAAAATGAATGGTACTAAAATATAGTTCTGAAGCCAGGCGTGGTGGCGTACGCCTTTAATCCCAGCACTTAGGAGACAGAGATAGGAGGATTGCCATGAGTTCAAAGCCACCCAGGTCAGCCTGGGCTAGAGCGAGATCCTACCTCAAAAAACCACAAAAAAGTGGGGCGTGGTGGCACACACCTTTAATCTCAGTCCTCGGGAGGCAGAGGTAGGAGGATTGCTGTGAGTTCAAGGGCACCCTGAGACTACATAGTTAATTCCAGGTCAGCCTGGACCAGAGTGAGACCCTACCTCGAAAAACCAAAATAAATAAAGAAATAAAGAAATAAATAAAATAAAATAAAATATAGTTCTGTTTATGAAGTATAATACTGTTAAAAAGTTTCAATTTTTTTTCAAGTTTCAGAATTTCCCGAATGCCAGCAATTGTCGCTGCACTCACCAGGAAGAGCTCCTCTGGAGCTTTGTTTGCGTCCAGCTCAATGAGATACTGTGGGTTGTGCTCAGCCATCACTTCCTGCAGAGGACAAGAGAGAAACCTGATAATGTCCAGGGTTTCCTGCTGCTGCAAATGAACGCTCATCTGGCTTATACATGGGGGGGGGTTGGGGAAGTTAACCTGGGCTGGCAGGCTCTACGAGCAAGTGCCTTTAACCACTGAGCTACCTCCCTCCCCAGACTCTCAAAAGATCATCCAAACTTCTAGCTGGGCATGGTGGTGCATGCCTTTAATCCCAGCACTCAGGAAGCAGAGATAGGAGGATTGCTGTGAGTTCGAGGCCAGCCTGAGACTACATAGTGAATTCCAGGTCAGCCTGGGCTAGAACAAGACCCTACCTGGAAAAAGCAACAACAAAAAAAGTCCAAATTTCTTACCATAATTTTGTTTTGTTTTGTTTTGTTTTTTTCAAGGTAGAGTCTCACTCTAGCCTAGACTGACCTGAAAATCACTCTGTAGTCCCAAGCTGGCCTTAAATTTACAATGATCCAGCCGGGTGTGGTGGCACACGCCTTTAATCCCAGCACTTGGGAGGCAGAGGTAGGAGGATCACCGTGAGTTTAAGGCCACCCTGAGACTACATAGTGAATTCCAAGTCAGCCTGAGCTACAGTAAGACCCTACCTTGAAAAACAAACAAACAAACAAAAATTTACAGTGATCCTCCTACATCAGCCTGGAATTAAAGGCATGCACCATCATGCCAGGCCATAGTTTTTGTTGTTGTTGTTTTGTTGTTTTGTTTTTGAGGTAGGGTCTCACTCTACCCCGGGATGACCTGGAATTCACTATGTAGTCTCAGGGTGGCCTTGAACTCATGACAATCCTCCTACCTCTGCCTCCCGAGTGCTGGGATCAAAGCTGTGTGCCACCATGCTTGGCTGATTTTTTTCTTTTTTGAGGTTCTGGGGATTGAACCTTGGGCTTTTCACAGTCAAGGGAACTGTTCCATTACTGAGCTACACCCTAACTTCCTACCACCAATGTTATTTTCCTGTGTGTGTGTGTGTGTGTGTGTGTGTGTGTGTGTGTGTGTACTTATTTCATTTCTTTCTGTAGTCTAAAGTCTTAAAGTCCTTCCCAATCAAAATGTGCTTTGGGGGATTTTTTTTTTTGTAGCTTCCTGGTTTTGAAACCACAGAATAAACTGATTGGAACCAGAATCACAGCCTTCCTCCTTCCTTCCTTCCTTCCTTCTTCCCTCCCTCCCTCCCTCCCTCCCTCCCTCCCTCCCTCCCTCCCTCCCTCCCTTCCTTCCTTCCTTCCTTCTTCCCTCCCTCTCTCCCTCCTTTCTTCCTTCCTTCCTTTCTTCCTTTTCTCCCTCCCTCCCTCTCTAGAAAGAAAGAGAGAGAGGGAAAGGGAGAGAATGGGCACGCCAGGGCCTCCAGCCACTACAAACGAACTCCAGACACATGTGCCATCTTGTGCTTCTGGCTTTACATAGGTTCTGGAAAATCGAGCCTGAGTCCTTAGGCTTTGTAGGCAAGTGCCTTAACCACTAAGCCAACTCTCCAACCCATAGACTTTCTTTATAGATAAGAGTATCACTGAAGAAAGATAATGTATTTGTATTATTTTAGGTCACATTTTTATAGAAAATATACCAAACAGAAAAATAGAAAGACAACTGTCTCTAATCCAAAGGAAATTCCTATTACTACTACTGTTTTCCACTCATCTTTTAGTCTATGAAATTTGTTTACATGTTGGAGATCATAAAATATATAAAATACTAGAGCTTACTTCTCTACTAAACATTATAGGTAACCTTCCCCTATGCCTTTACAAGATCGTTGTCAGTATCACATTTTAATAGTTTTATAAGGTTAGATATTATAGCTATAAGACAATTTATTTAATGCTCCCCTACCATTTCACACTTAGGTAGGTTGCAATATTTTTTCAATTGTTTTAAAGAATTTGTTTTTATCATTATTTTTTATATTTAAAAGCTATATTCTTCTTCAATAATGACAAAAAGTACTTATAGTAATAGCAACCAGTAAGGGAACGCAGACAAGCACACTTTGCATCTCCAAGCATGGCTCTTTTCTTCTCCTTCTCACTGACATAAATATTGCACATGTGTAAATGTTCAGTATCACTGAATAAGCATATTTTTATTGTACCCTGATACACTGCATAGGTAGATCAGATCTCTAAAAGTAGGTTTGGGGGCTGGAGAGATGGCCCAGTGGTTAAGGGTGCTTGCTTATAAATCCTGTTGCCTGGATTTGATTCCCCAGTACCCACCTAAAGCCAGGTGCACAAAGTGGCATGCACATCTGGAGTTTGTTTGCTGTGGCAGGAGGCCCTGGTGTTGTGTCCGTGCTCACTCTGTGTCTCTCTCAAATAAATCAAAATAAATACAGGTACGTGTTAATGTTAATAGGCTGCATGATTCAAGTCCTACCAGCAATGAAGGAGAAGGTTCATTCCTTCCTGCCACCATTGTCTATTTTAGCTTCTATGTTTCTGCCAAACTGAGTTGAAAGTGACATCCTTTTGTTTACTGTTTATTTCCCATGTATGGTTCTGCATTCAGATTTCCATTTTGACAAGATAGTTAATCAAGACTTCTGTGTCTTTTCTTATTCATTGTCTCTTGTTTCTGTCATCCATGGACTTTCTCTAACCTTTATTTACCATATAGATTGCAAATATTTTTATATTTTCGCTGCATCTATTATGATGTCTACAATATAAAATATTTTCATAATTAAATATATTTTCATATTTACAGATTTCTTTTAAAATTAGATTTGTTCTATTCAAGATTATATTCAGTTTTTTAATTAAAATTATTCTATTTACTTTTGTTGTAAATGCTAAAATTTAAATTCAACTGGATTTTATTTTTGTACAAGAACTATGTTGGGGGTTGGAGAGATGACTCAGTAGTTAAGGCGCTTGTCTGCAAAGCTTAATGACCCAGGTTCAATTCCCTGGTACCCACGTAAAGCCAGATGTATAAAGTGGCACATACATCTGGAATTCATTGGCAGGGGCTAGAGGCCCTTAGCATGCCTATTCTGTCTATTTCTCTTCTCTTTATCTCTTTGGTTGCAAGTGAATATTATAAAAAAATTAATAAAAAAGAACTATGTTGAACTTCTGGAAAGTAGAAATGGATGAGAAATTATTCCCATTTTCACCCTTCCTCAAGGCTTGAGATAAAAATAGTCTGTCTCCATTCTTCTGTATGACCCCACGAGATTAAGGATGGCACCTTCATTTTCCTACTCCCATAAACCCCATCTCCCTTTCATTCTTCTAGAAGGTCTTCATCAAGGAATGTTGTTCATATTCCAACAGTGCAAACAAATTCATCTCTTTAATCATTGAGAGCATGCTGGTTTCCACAGTCTCTTGTAAGACTGAACTCTAGTGTTTATTTCCTTCTAGACAGAGAGCACATGATTCCAGCATTCTTTATTTAACCACAGTTAACCAGGAGCTAACAAGTCAGTACATGATACTCTTCTACATTTCACAGTCCTTCATTACGGTAGCTTCTTTTCTTTAATATTTTATATTTATTTATTAGAGAGAGAGAGGGAAAGAGAGAGAATGGGTGTGCTGGGGTCTCCAGCCACTGCAAATGAACTCCAGACGCATGTGCCACCTTGTGCATCTGGCTTACGTGGATCCTGGGGAATGGAACCTTTGACTTAGCTGCTAAGCCATCTCTCTAGCCCTGGAAGCCTTTTTCTAAGAGTTTTATACCAAGTTCAAGAGGAACATTAGACACTACATGGAGATGAAGCTATGAACATGAAATGGAGACAAGACACCAGTATCACTATTTCAGCTGTGAGCGATGACTCTTACTTCTAGAGTTTGAAGAATGTTCTCCTTATAAAGTTGGATAGTGCTTTCCACGTTTTCTATAAAGTCCTCGGGCCTCTGGACTAGGTATTGGAAAATCTCAGCCACCATCTGCATCTCAGCTATGAATGCCTTAAGTGGAGAAAAAAAGAGAGAGAGTTTAGCCATCTTTAGATCACTGATCACCATTATATCTCCTTATAAGCCACATCTCTTCAGTGTTGTGCCTAGATGCCACATTTGTGGTGAGAAGTGAGGGAAAGATGAGAAAATGAGATTATTAAGAGGGATTGAACTAAACTTAAAGTTGACTTGAATACTTACTAATTTCTCCCCCCCTCTCAATACATAGAGTAGGGGACAATTGTTTTTTTTGGGGGCGGGGGTTGAGGTAGGGTCTCACTTACTCTAGCCCACTCACAGTGATCCTCCTACCTCTGCCTTCTGAGGGCTGGGATTAAAACTGTGGACCACCATGTCAGGCAAATGTCATATTTTTAAAAGACAAAATAGAGAAACCAGAGTTTCTTTTGATACTTGTGCATCATCATTCCTTTGTTCATTCAGCAGCACTCACTGTTCATTCAGCAGCCATTGGAAATGCTGAGCACTTTTTTTCTAATTTTTAATTTTTATTTATTACAGACACAGATGGGGAGAGAGAGAGAGAGAGAGAGAGAGAGAGAGAATGAGAATGGGCATGCCAGGGCCTCTAGTCACTGCAATCGAATTCTCTCTCTGTCTATCTCTCCCCATCTGTGTCTGTAATAAATAAAAATTAAAAATTAGAAAAAAAGTGCTCAGCATTAGGCTTGGCACATGGCTAAGTGGTCCATACCATTTTTATTCTTTAGATGAACCTGGCTATGTAGCCAAGGCTAGCTTCAAACTCACATCCTCTTGCCTCAGCTTCCCAAATGCATGTACTACCATCCATATCATATTTAGTCATTCTTTTCACTTCTAAAAAACATTTTTAGCCAAGCATGGTGGCGCACGCCTTTAATCCCAGCACTCGGGAAGCAGAGGTAGGAGGATCACCATGAGTTCGAGGCCACCCTGAGACTACAGAGTGAATTCCAGGTCAGCCTGAACCACAGTGAGATACTACCTTGAAAAATCCAAAACAAAACAAAACAATTTTTTTTATATATTTACATTCAAGCAGATAGAAAGAGACAGAAAGAGAGAGAGAGAATGGGTGCTAGTGCATCCTGCCTCTACAAGTGAACTCTAGATGAGTGTACCACTTTGCATGTCTGGTTTTATGTAGGTACTGGGGAATTGAACCCAGGTTGTCAGGCCTTGCAAGCCAGTACCTTTAACTGCTGAGCAATCTCTCCAGCCCTCTTTTTACTTTTTGAAAGGGTGGCTACTAGCAAGTTGACAATTCCATATGCCTCACGTTGTGTCTCTATTCCGTGGAGCAAGCCTTGAGTCGCTAGTTGAATGTGTGACCATGTGCGTCTAGCTTACATGGGACCTGGAGAACCGAACCTGAGTCCTTAGGCTTCATAGGCATGCACCTTAACTGCTAAGCCATCTCTCCAGCCCTGCTGAGCACTTTTGCATGTCCTGTCCCCCTGGTTGGCTGGTTCTCCCTCTAGAAACCTCTCTTGCTTCTTTCCTGGTTCAAGTCAAATGGCACTCAGTCAGAAAGCCCTTTTCCTGACCATCCATGTAAACAGTACCCATTGCTCTCTGCTGTGGGTTTTCTTTCTAATATCAATAGTAACATGTTGCAGATTTATTTGCCTGCTTGTTTTTGCTGTCTTTCTGCGAGCCCAGAGCATTCGATGGTTTTGCATCTCAAGGTCCTAGAGCAGCATTTGGGAAGCTGAGGCAGAGAGACACCACCAACAGCCAGCACCACCAGCAAGAGCAAAGAGCCAGAGGTCAAACTGCTCTGAAAACACCTAATAGGGCTAGACTCACACTTGCCCCCAAACACACCATAGGTCTGGACTCCAGGATCCACTCTGTGACGGCTGGAACTGTGAAGAAGCTGGCCTGGGCTGTTGTACATGGCCGGGGACTTTGGGCTGTGGGGGTTGCAGCCGGCCTTATCGTCGAGAACCCACTCTAGAACAGGAGCTGGCCCTCCCTTTTCACAAGGTTGTAGTGTTCCCCATCTTCGCCAAGAGGAAAAGGGACAGATGGGCCCTCCTCCCTTCCCAGAACACCTGAGTATTCCACAGCCTAAGGTTCTGCCTTCCCCTCAGTCCCATGACCTGTGGCCAGCTGCCCAAGAGACCCTTATATGTAGCTTTCCCCGCCAGTTCTGTTATCTCCCTTGAAGCTTCTCCCTCACAACTTCTTCCTTCTAACACCAGCCAATTAGATAGTGATCCATAAACCTATGTATCCAATCACCTATGATCTGGGTGTGCCTTCTCAACCTTTCTCAAGTGTTTATAAACCCACTCCCCTTTTGAATAAATGGGTGCTGTCCATCATATGGCCTCCCAGGTGGTTTATTGCCCATCGCACTCACCCGCTCCAAGACCCTGCTCCCCTCAACTCCTCCTGTGCCCAGGACGTGGGTGGCCAATGAACTCTGGGAATAGCAAAGACCCTCATGGGCTGGGTTGTTCAATGATGGCTGTCTTCACATTACAGAGACCAGGACTTGGTAGCTGTTCTGTCACAAGGCTAGATGCCCCACTAGTTCCAATCTGGTGCTGAAGGCCTGGAGGAATGTTGACTAGCTGCTAGTCTTCTGGGCACACTGGAAGGCCAAGAAGCTGGATTCGGATGCCAGCAAAGGATGGGAACAGCAGAGTACTCAGAGATGCACTCACCAGCAAGGAGGAAGGGAAGCAAGCAAAAAGCATTTTCCTAGGACCTCTTCATATACAGACTGCTGGCAGAAGGGTTGCCTACTCTGGCGGAGGATCTTCCTGTTCCCCAACCCCAATTAATCTTTCCTGGGAAGATCCTCACAGACCTGCCCAAGAGGCATTTCTCTTACTTGGTTCCTGATTCAAGCAAGTTGATAAGAGAGGTTAACAGTTACATCCATCAGAGTTTTTGATCTACTTTGACATGATTTTTGTGTAGGGTGGCAGAGATGGCTCTGGTTTCAGTCTCAGGCCTGTGAGCATCTAACATTCCCAGAACTGTTTATTAAAGAGCTTGTCTTGCTTCAGTATGTTTTTGACAACTTTGCATAGAATCAGATGGCTATAGCTGTATGGGTTTGCTTCTTGGTCTTCTGACCCATTGGTCTACATGCCTGGTTTTTGCCAGCACCATGCTACTTTTGTTACAACGGCTCTGTAGTATAATTTGAAATCAGGGATTAAGATACTGCCAGCGTTGCTGGGTTTGCTCAGGACTGCTTTGGTTTCCATGAATACTGGAACATTTTTAAATTTCTGCGAAGACTATCACTGGAAAGTATTGCTGAGCCATCCCCTGAGTAAGGCCATCACTGGAACGTTCCATGGGGATTTCACTGACTCTGTAAATTGGGTTTGGCAATGTAGCCATTTTCATGATCGTAATTCTGACACAAGTGTGGGAGGTCTTTCCATGGCCTAAGAGCTTCAGTTTCTTTCTTCAGCGTTCTAGAGTTTTCATTGCAGAGGTCTTTCACCTCTTTAGTTAGGTTTATTTCCTAGATAGGATTTTTGGGGGTAAGGGACTGTTGTGAATGGAACTGCTTTCCTGATTTCTCTCCTAGCACACTCAGTATTGGTAGACGGAACACTTAACTGCTGGTTTCATTTACTTGGTATCCTGCTTCTTTGCTAAAAGAATTTGTCAGTCCTAAGAGTTTCCTGATGGAATCTCTGGGTCTTGTGTGTAAAGATCATATCATCTGCAATAGAGATAATTTGAGTTCTTCATTTCCTACTTGTAAGCTTTTTATTTCTTGCTCTTTATTGTTCTGCATATTAATTCAAGGCCTATATTGAGTGAGAGTGGAGAAGTGGATATCTATGACTCATTTCTGAGGTTAGAGGAGAAAGATATCCAAAATATACAAAGAATTCAAAAATTAAGTATCAAAATAACAAGTATTCTAATAAAAATGAGCAGATGAATTGAGCATACAGTTCTCAAATAGAAAGTACAAATTGTCAGCAAATATAAGAAAAAGTGTTCAAGATCCAAAATGATAATGGAAATGCAAATTAAAACTACTCTGATATTCCATCTCATTCCATCCAGTAAGGCTATCATCAAGAAAATAAACAACAAACCAGGCATGGTAACACACACCTTTAATCCCAGAACTCGGGAGGCAGAGGTAGGAGGATTGTCAAGAGTTTGAGGCCATCCTGAGACTTCAGAGTGAATTCTAGGTCAGCCTGGACTAGACTGAGACCCTACCTTGAAAAATCAAAAAAAAAAAAAAAAAAAGAAAGAAAGAAAGAAAGAAAAGAAAAAGAAAGAAAGAAAGAAAGAAAGAAAAAGAAAAGAAAGAAAGAAAGTAAACAATAACAAATGAATGGAGGAGGTGAGGGATAAAATAACCTTTACATACTATTGGTTGGAATGTAAATACTCTAGTAACTACAGAAATGAGTATGGAGGTTCCTCAAAAAAAAAAAAAAATAGAACTATCATAGTGTATTTACCTTCTTGTTGCTGGAACAAAACATACGTTTAACAGCAGCTGATGGGAATAAAGCATTTATTTTGGTTTACAATCTAGTGGGAAAATCTCATGGTGGCAGGGAAAGATGGCAAAGCAGAGGCTGGACATCACTTCTTGCCACAGCAGATGAAAAATAGCAACAGGAGAGTGAGCAAGAGTGAGCTGAGCTCTGACAAATAGGTAGCACCCCTAAGCCAACCCCCAGCAACATACCTCCTCCAGCAAGGCACCACCTTCCAAACTGCCACCAGCTGGGGACCAACCATTCAAAACACATGAGTATATGGGGGACATCACATTCAAACCTCCACATATATGATGTAGCTGTAGTACATACATAGTATGTAGCGAAGCAATCAAAGTCAGTATACATTAGTGATTCCTGCATATCTGTGTTCACTATAGCACTACTCTCAACATCCTTATTATAGAACCAGACTACCTGCTTATCCACGGATGAGTGGATAAAGAAAATGTAGTAGATATACTAAATGCAGGGTCATTCAGCCATGCAAAAGAATAAAATTATGTCATTAGCAAGAAAATAGAGGTAACTCAAGATCACTATAGTGTTCAGTGAAACAAGCCACACTCAGTGGAGAAATACGATATGCTTTCTCTCATAATGAGGAACCCAGATTTTGGTGGTGTTGTAGTCAGGTTCACATTGTTGGCAGCAATCACCTGACCAAGAGCAGCTTGTGGGGATAAAAAGTTTATTTTGGCTA
Source organism: Orientallactaga sibirica (assembly GCA_036365145.1). NCBI lineage: Eukaryota > Metazoa > Chordata > Mammalia > Rodentia > Dipodidae > Orientallactaga > Orientallactaga sibirica. The sequence goes on from JAEOAD010000020.1 coordinate 26,538,407, forward strand.
ACAGACTTGAAAGGGAAGCTCCATGATGGCAGGGAAATGATGGCATGAGCAGAGGATGGACATCACCCCTGCCAACATCAGGTAGACAACAGGAACAGGAGAATGTGCCAAACAATGGCAAGGGAAAACTGGCTATAATACCCATAAGCCCACCCCCAACAATAGACTGCTTCCAGGAGGCATTAATTCCCAAATCTCCATCAGCTGGGAACCTAGCATTCAGAAGTTTATGGGGGAAAACCTGAATCAAACCACCACAGGGGAAAAAGACATGAAAATAGAAATGTGGCTATTAGAGGGGGAGGCACACCAATGGCAGTGGTGAGGGAGACAAGTGGGGTGATAGGGGATGAGTACAATCAAACAACTTGCACACATGGATGAAAACTTCATAATGAAATTACTATTTTGTACAATTAATACGTGTTCATCTAAAAAACCAAATACATAAAATATAATAGTTTTTAAAATAGGTGATATTTTGCCCATCTCATTCAAACAATAAGGGATTAAGGAAAGTGTAATTTTCTTTAACATATGATTATCCATGCTATCACTTAATTCTAGAAAATTTTAGATATCACCCATGGAAATGACCATATTGGGATATTACCTCTTCTTCTTCTTGCTCCTCTTCCTCTTCCTCCTCTTCCACCTTTCCCTCTTTGGCGATGTCTTTCTTCTTTCTCCTGCGGCCTTCAATGATCTCGGGGTCCCACTGCTCCCTGGTGTATATATACCCTGTGGTGCTGTGCTGTCTTTGCCCAGACATGCGTTGGTATAAATCGTAGTCAGCACACTAAGGAACAATGCCATTAAATCACTTAAAACATTTCACATATGCTTTTAAAATTTTTTTCAAGGTAGGGTTTCACTCTAGTCCAGGCTGGGCTGGAATTCACTCTGAACTCTCAGGGTGGCCTTGAACTCATGGCAATCCTCCTACCTCAGTCTCCCAAGTGCTTGGATTAAAGGCATGCACCACCATGCCCAGCTCACGTATGCTTTTATTTTCCATTTCATATTATGTGCTAGATTAACAAAAATGTCCTTGAAAACCTGACCGAGCAAATGCAACACTGCAACTGGCATTTTGTATGCAATTTCATTCTATGCCAAAGAGGCAGAAGAAGGAACTTTCATACAAGTTCAGCATTTTCATCTAAAGTTAATATGTGTGAGAATATCAGAGAACTCAAGCTGAATAACGAGGGTGTCAGAAGTTAATGTTTGTGAGAATATCAGAGAACTCAAGGTGAATAACGAGGGTGTCAGAAGTTAATGTTTGTGAGAATATCAGAGAACTCAAGGTGAATATCAGAGAACTCAAGCTGAATAACGAGGGCGTCAGAAGTTAATGTTTGTGAGAATATCAGAGAACTCAAGCTGAATAACGAGGGCATCAGAAGTTAATGTTTGTGAGAATATCAGAGAACTCAAGCTGAATAATGAGGGTATCAGAAGTTAATGTGTATAAGAATATCAGAGAACTCAAGGTGAATAACAAGAGCATCAGCCCAGTACAATGGTAATAAGTACAAGAAGAGTAGGAAATCAGTTCAATCGACAAAGTTTCACAAGGGGTTCTGCCACTTTAGTTTGAATAGAATGAGCATGAAGGAAAATGTGGGAAGAGCCACATATTTCAAACAACATATTAACATATACTTACAATATTTACTATAGTTTACAACTGTATAGGCAAAGTAGTTCATAAAATGCTTGTTGAAATGGGACCTGACAGAGCATTTATTTTGCTCTAGCATTTAAATTCTTTAAAGGGGGCTGAAAGGATGGCTTAGCATTTAAGACATTTGCCTACAAAGCCAAAGGACCCAGGTACGATTCCCCAGGACCCACATTAGCCAGATGCACAAGGGGTTGCATCATCTGGAGTTTGTCTGCAGTGGCTGGAGGACCTGATGCACCCATTCTCTCTCTCTTTCTCTGTTAAATAAATAAATAAATAAACAATAAAACAAATACATTCTTTAAATGCGAAAACTTAGTCCATATAGTTAAAATAAAAGACCAAACCAAAGTCTACAAGTAATTTTTGCCTCTCAGAATATTTTCATGGGTAGTTTTATTCAATTGTTAAGATAATCCTCTAAGACTAAGTCAGCTGATACTGTTTTCAAGTTAAAACCATCTTGCAGAATTCAAGAAATATACAGGCAAGTTAAAAACCTGGTTTCTGATCACAATGTCACCTGGAGGCCTTCTAATCCATTGCCATGTTCTCTCTGGGCTTTACAAAGTGAAGGTGTGGGGCTAGAAATCCTGCTCAGAATTCTGTGATTTTTTTGGTAGTGTTTTTGAGATAGGGTTTCATGCTAGCTCAGGCTGACCTGGAATTCACTATATAGTCTCAGTGTGACCTTGAACTCACAGTGATCCTCCTACCTCTGGCTCCCGAGTGCTGGGATTAAAAGTGTGCGCCACCATGCTCAGCCTTTTTTCTTTACCATTTATGCACTTGAGTCATTTGTCTATTATTTTCCATTTCACTTCATGGGTAAAAACGTTTTGGGAGTGGCTAGGTATCATACAGTGCACAATTTGATGTTTGTATGACTGAGTCATGATTTCTACTCTGAAGTAAGAGAGTTCTAAAGGAAAATGGACAATTCCAGAGAGGTGTTTAATATGAGAGAAGAAAATGGTTGGAAGGTCACCAGAGCATTACTGAACTCTTGCACAGGAAGGTGGAGGGCAGAGGAAGGGAAAACTTGTCATGGGTAGACAGCTCTGATAATGCCTGTCTGTCTTTCAGAAATGGCTGTAAGTCTGGTGAAGGGGTGAGGTGGTGTTTTATGGGATGGAACCCCAGGAGCAAAAGTAATATGAGAAAATTATGTTCTGCATATGATTATGCATAAATTACTATTTTAGCAACTACTTAAAAAGTTTGTAAACATTCCTTGTATTTAAGTACTATGAAAAAGAAATAATTGCTCTACCAAAATATAACTAACATCCTTACCTTAAGGTTGATTATAATATCAGGTTTCAGTTTTAAATGTTTAATTAATTCTATTTGCTGCATGGCAGTCAAGGTACTTGATGTGAGTGATGGTAGTTCAGTGAGAATGTACCCTGTAAAATATAAATATAATTCAACAACTTATAATATTATCACCATAAGAGAGAAGCACTGATTTACTATCATCACTGTATAAAACATCATGTAGTTACTGAGTAGTAGTACAGGTCACCAAATTTTCTGTCAATTTTTTTTTTTTTTGGTTTTTCGAGATAGGGTCTCACTCTAGCTCAGGCTGACCTGTAATTCACTATGTAGTCCTAGGGTGGCCTCGAACTCATGGCAATCCTCTTACCTCTGCTTCCTTAGTGCTGGGATTAAAGGCGTGTGCCACCACGCCTGGAATCTGTCAATCTTTTTAAATGAACAGTTAAGGTTATTGCCACATGAACTCCAACGATGAATAATGTTTTTCTCATTAAAAAAATTCGGGGGGGGGACCTGGAGAGATGGCTTAGAGGTTAAGGCGCCTGCCTCCTAAGCCTAAGAACCCGGTTCCAATCTCCAGGTACCACGTTTAGCCAGATGCAAAGTGATGCAAGGGCGCAATGCTGCACTTGCCCACAAGGGGGCACACACATCTGGATTTCGTTCATAGCAGCTGAGAGACTGCTGGCGTGCCCATCTCTGTCTGTCTCCTTCTCCCTCTGTGTCTGTCTGTCTCTCTCTCTCTGTGTCTCTCTAAAAAAAAATTCAGGGGATTGGAGAGTTGGCTTAGTGGTTAAGCGCTTGCCTATGAAGCCTAAGGACCCCGGTTCGAGGCTCGATTCCCCAATACCCACATAAGCCAGATGCACAAGGTGAAGCGTGTATCTGGAGTTTGTTTGTAGTGGCTGGAGGCCCTGGTGTGCCCATTCTCTCTCTCTCTCTGCCTCTTTCTCTGTCTGTCTGTCTCTCTCAAATAAATAAATAAATAAATAACAATAAACAATTTTTAAAAATCAGGGACTGGAGACATATCTCCCAACGAGCAGGGTTTAATTCCCCAGTACCCAAGTAAAGCCAGATACACAGTGGCGCATGCATCTGGAGTTCGTTTGCAGTGGCCCTGGTGAGCTCATTCTATCTTATCTTTATCTCTCTCTCTTCTTGCAAATAAAAAATAAAAATATTAAAAATAGTTTAAAAAATAAATAAGGTGCACCTGTCACTTCAAGGACAAATGATAGTATACATACCTAATTACAATATTAAAGGGAAAAACAGTAGCCATTGCCATATGCTTCTAAGTTCTTTAAGTTATTTTTTTGGTTTCTTTGAGGTCGGGTATCACTCTAGCCCAGGCTGACCTGGAATTCACTATGGAGTCTCAGGCTGACCTCAAACTAGTAGTAATCCTCCTCCCTCTGCCTCCCGAGTGCCAGGATTAGTGCTCCACCATGCCTGGCAACCTCCAAGTTCTAAAGGCCTTTCTCAACAGGATTTGTGATGGTATTAACAAGTGTGATTTTATTATGCTTACTAGTGTGTTTATGTGTAGGATATGTGTGTATGCACAGGCATGCATGTACCATGGAATGAGTATGGAGGTCAGAGGACAACCTCGGGGCGCTGGTCCCCTTCCTTCACCTTGTTTGAGGCAGTGGCCCCTGATGATGAACTGCTAGGAAGGCCAGACTACTTGGCCCATGAGCTTTGGGATTCTCCTGACTGTCTCCCATTGCCATAGACCAACTGGGATTACAGATGATGTGTCACTGTGCATCTAGCTTTACACAGGAGCTGGGGATAAGGACTCCAGTCAGGCTTGCAGAGAAAGTGCCTTTAAACACTTAGCCATCTCTCCAGGCCTGAGTATGACTTTGGATGTAGTATAATGAATTGTGTTAATATTGGTAAGTTTTCCATAACCCAGTAAACAACAAATGCAGTGCCACAAAATACATAAGGAAGACATTTATTCTGAGTGTAAAACTGATCAATGGAGTCCAGTGTGATGGAGCTTAAAAAATTCATTGATAGGATTTCCCATTCCAAAATGCAACTGACTTCTTAAAAAAACAGTTCCACGTGTTGAGATTTGAGGATTAAAGATTATGAATACCTGCAATAACTCCCAAATCAATGAAATGATTTCTTCCTTTTCTAGCCACATAACCATATGAAGGTGGGCTTTCTTTGTGAGCTTTAATGAAAATAGTGTGGCCGTGTGGCTATTGGAGGAGGCATGAGAGAAAATTTATTTTTCTTTCTTTTTTTTTTTAAGTAGGGTCTCACTCTAGTTTAGGGTGACCTGGAACTCACTTAGTAGTACCAGGCTGGCCTCCAACTCACAGCAACCCTCCTACCTCTGCCTCCTGAGTTCTGGGATTAAAAGCATGCACCACCATGCCCAGCTAAAATTATGGTATTTAAAGACTCAATCATAGATTCCTATGACTAAGCACAGCATTTCTCTATAAACAACCAGAGCCCACGTGCCAACTTATCTAATTCCAGAGGTGTGTTTGAGGGTGGCAGCATAGACAAATTTCCCCATCACATTTCTTTGAGACCATCATTCAACTCTTGTCCTTCTGTGATGGAGGGATGGTGGACCTCACACCGCCACATAGAGGTAACCACACAGCCTGTATCACCCAACCAATAGAATGAAAGATGAAGCTGGGATGTAAGTTAGTGATAGAATGTTTGTTTAGCATGTACAAGGTCCTGGGTTCAAAACCCAGGCCTGAAAGGAAGAAAAAGAAAAAAACAAAGAAAACTGGTGGGTGTGGTGGCAATGCCTTTAATTATGGCTCTTGGGAGGCAGAGATAAGAGGATTGCTGTGAGTTCAAGGCCAGCCTGAGACTACATAGTGCATTCCAGGCCAGCTTGGGGTAGAGTGAGACACTACCTCAAAAAACCAAAAAAGAAAGAAAGAAGAAAGACAGAAAACTGAAAGGCTATTGAGATCACTACCCAGAGAAAATCAGCCGGTCCAGGCCATACACTTAATTTGTTCCCAAATTTTGGCAAGTGGAAAAGAGAAGTGTTCCTGTTTCCCTGAAATGAAATGTGTAGGCTCTGCTTTCAGACTGAAGTGACGACAGTCAATGAAACTCAGTTATGGAAACGGCAAAAGCAGACTTGTCGAGGTCAGTCATGTGTCTGCAGACCCTATCTGTAGAACCAAAGAGCAGTCTCTACAAAGGTGGCCTGTCTTTCTATGGAGATGACATACAGAGAGGACTATATCCACATACAGATCTGATCTATATGTATCATATATAGGTTCTATAAAGCATGTCTTATAACACATAGGCTATAATGTAGGTCAAAATGTAAATATATCGTGTAAATAACTATACTTTATCTATTGATTATCTATCTACCTTCTATTTTATTTTTATTCCTGTATTCGTTTTTCTTTTTTTTAATATTTTATTTATTTATTTATTTGTGTGAGAGAGAGATAAAGAGAGAGAGAATGGACATGCCAGGGCCTCCAGCCATTGCAAACGACTCCAGATGCATGTGCCATCTTGTGCATCTGGTTTACGTGGGTCCTGGAGAATTGAACCGGGATCCTTTGGTTTTACAGGCAAATGCCCTAACCACTAAGCCATCCCTCCAGCCCTCTTTTTTTTCTTTTAAAAATATATGGAAAGCTTCACAAATTTGTATGTCATCCTTGCGCAGGGACTATGCTAAACTTCTCTGCATTGTTCCAATTTTAGTATATGTGCTGCCAAAGCAAGCATTTATTCCTATATTCTTGTCTGGATTGGTTTGTATTGTTTTTCTTTTCCCCTCATTTTGCTTAAGTCACTCTAGCATCAGTGATCTTTGTTTTGAGAAATAATAGGTGCAAAGTCCTTGCTCAGCAGCCAAGAGCAGAACCTTTGGGTAGACCGCCAGGGGGCAGACTGGATGAACAGGAGGAAGCCTGGTGATGCCTGGAGTCAGAGGATGGCCTGCTGCCCTCCCAGCTCCCATTGCTGCCTTCAACTGAGGAGCAGCATGGAGATACTTAACCACTGACAAAACTTTGATAATGGGAGCAGCACAGGAGTCGGTGGAGTTAGAGGCATTAGGAAGGACCACGGCACATTCGTGACACTTTTCATCAGCTCACCTGATGCCCAACGGGACTGAGACATACAAGTTCTGTTTTGAAACAAACGTAGAATGTGGAAACTAAAAGAAACAGGCCAAGGAAGCTAGCCGAGATGCTCACTGAATGAAGATGGTGAGACTACTGGGCCAAGGCAAGAGAAAGAGAAAGAAAGAAAAACTAGAGCTGGCTCAGTGGGTAAAGGCTTGCTTACAATGTCTAAGGATGTAGGTTCAATTCCTCAGTATGCACGTAAAGCCAGATGCACAAAGTGGCGCATGCGTCTGGAGTTTGTTTTAGTGGCAGGAGACCCTGGCATGCCCATACTCTCTCAAATCAATTATCAGTATTTTTAAAAAGAAAGAAAAACCATTTGTGCATCATCGTATGTACACGAGAATGAGCGTACCAAAGTGGGAGACTTCTGAGGAGCTGAGCTTCTCCAGTAACAGCTTTGTGACAAATTCATCTGGAACGCTGTGACCACTGTTCAGCAAGGATTGCAACTAAGGTCAAACACAGAGATTGCACATCACTGGACAATGTGTGTCTGGGATACAGAGCTTTTCTGTGTAGTCACAGTAACTAAGAAATGTAGATTTGTTTACCATGATGCCTGATTCCGTTTCATTGGCAATGTGTTCTTCCAAAACTGATAAAGCTGAAACATAAATTCAAAATATTAGAACAGTTCCAAATATTAGCACAGTAAGAAATGAATTCCAAGTGCCTTATATCTGCTTGCAAGGATTGTTTGCATATCACTTTGGAATTTACAAAGCCTATTAGGTACATAATGCCACTTAAGGTTAAAACAGAGGCAACAGAATGCATTCCACATAGAATTTGTCTTTGTCATTCCATCAGCTTAAGAATCTTAATAGAGTTAACTCTTTAAACACTCTAAACCTTGGATGCACATGCTCTGTGTAGCATACAAGAGAATGTGAGGATGAAATGAGTTGGTGTATATGACAGAGACTTGGAACTTGTAATGGATCATACAAACAAAAAAAGGCTATATCCTTTTTGTAGCTTTACAGTTATATCCACGACCCACTTATTTACACACTGATAGTATAAAAGGAAGCAGTGTATCAGGAAATGTTAAAATGAATAAACACTGATTAAAAAGGGGGGGCTGAGTGGAAATTTTATTCTATTCCTTGGTGTTAGGCAACCTGGGATATTAATGGCTGGAGCTGGATCCAGGGGAGGACTCAAGAGCTGAATTATGGCACAGCTATTGGTAATCTATGGAAGGCTTCTTATTCTTTAGTATTTCATTGATGTGATGATTTTTTTTTTTACCCAAAAAGAAGAAAAATTTGAGAGTTCTATGTGTGTTATGTGTAACCAAATTGTTCTCCAAAAATATTGTGACATTTCAATTTTACTTATAGCATATTGAATGCCCATTTCATAACATCCTTGTCAACAGTGATCATAATAATTTCAAGGATTCACTGCCAACTTGATAGGCAACTACAAATCAGTGTTACTTTAATTAACATTTCTTGGGCTGGAGAGATGACTTAGTGGTTAAAGGTGTTTGCCTGCAAAGCCAATGGACCCAGGTTCAATTCCCCAGGACCCATGTAAGCCATGTACACAAAGTGGCACATACATCTGGAGTTTGTTTGCAGTGGCTAGAGGCCCTAGTATACTCATTTTCTCCCTACCTGCTCTCTCTCATCTCTAATAGATAAATAAAATTTAAAAATTAACATTTCTTTGAACAATATGAGGTTAAATATTATCTATTTTTACTTCTACTTCTATTCATTCTTATTCTACTTATTCATACTTATTCTACTTATTCATTCTTTTCCATGAGGAAATAGCTTTACTTATTAAAAGAATGATACATATAATATATATATATGACTTTTTTTCTCATATATTGCAAACCAAATAAGGAAATCTATAAGGAAAAAAAGTGCAATTTATCTTTAATGATAATTAAATTCTGAAAAATGGTCACAAGAAAGGCTATGAGAGTTCTTTCCTTTCTAATCCTTCATAAGAAGACACATATGTACATTTCAAATAGTTCTAACCTATGGAATTAGTTAGAGATAGTAGGAATAGAGTCAAAGACTTTGGGGGGGGGTTCAAGGTAGAGTCTCACTGTATCTCAAGCTGACCTGGAATTCATTACAGAGTCTCAGGGTGGCCTCAGACTCACAGAGATCCTCCTACCTCTGCTTCCCGAGTGCTGGGATTAAAGGCGTGTGCCACCACGCCTGGCCTCAAAGACATTTTTAAAACCTTCTAAAGTCTATGTGCAAATTTAGGACTAACAGACAGGCAAAACATGATTGGTTTGATGCCATTATAAAGCTAATGTTCACTGGGTTGTCAGATAGATGTTTGGTTAAAAAATATAACACAATGTTAATTATGAAATCTTAGCTGGTGTGCAGATAGATATTCATTACACTTTTTTGTATTTTATGGTTATTTGAAAGTATTCATACTATACTATTGGAAAAAGATAATGTTTACCTTCAACATGGATACATTTCCATGCCTGTGCTATGTGACGGGCTAATGTTGTCTTTCCAGACCCCTTAAAGAGAGAAATGTGATTTAAAATCTAACAGAACACTCATTTCACAGTGAAGCAGATATGTCAACTTAAAGAATTCTATTGATGGTTACTGCTACATATTTTTCCTCATAAAAAGGAAGAGGTGACCCTATATATTTAGAACTTTGATTTTCTAACAATTCTTGCATATGTCACATCACCTTAAGTTATTTAAGTAAAAATTTATTTATTTATTATGTTATATGTAGTAGTGTGATATGTATGCGGTAGATGCATGTGTGTGCAAAGGTGCCCACAGGATATACACATGTGCAGAGGCCAGAGAAATGCCTTCCTTCATCTCTCACTGAACCTGGAACTGCAATTTTCAGTCAGTCTGGCTGAACAGAAAGCCCAAGTGATTTTCTGGTCTCTGCTCCCCATAGGACCAGAGTTACAGGCATACGTGGCCATGTCCCACTGTTTATGTGGGTGCTAGGAAATTGACTTCAGGGTGCATCAGGCCCTCATGCTTGTGCAACAATTGTACTTAGTCAATGAACCATCTTCCCAGCCCCAGTAAAAAAATAAATTAATTAAGACAATTAGGAAAGTATACTTAAAATCTGGAAGCTATATCATCATGATAGTACATGTTTGTTAAATTTTGTAATTCTTATTATAAATCATTTCACATATATTGAGAGTCATCACTTTATTTCCTTCCTAAAAGAAAATGAATTGTTTGGACAGATTTTCATCTAGTGATTCTCATTTTCTTTCTCTTTCTTGCTTTCTCCCAGCTACCTTCCTTTTTCTCCCTCCCTTCCTTCTTTTCTTTTGGCTGTACTGGGGGTCAGCCCAGGTCCCTGTGCAAGCTAGGCAAGTGTTCTTCCACTGAACTAAATCCCTATGTCTCTGTTTTTACTTTTTATTTTGCGATAAGGGCTCAGTAAGTTGGCCAGGTTGGCCTGGAACTCACTCTGTAGCCCAGACAGGCCTGGAATCCTCCTGCTTCAGCCACCCAGGTAGATAAGCTTACAGGTCTACAACAACAGTTTATTTAGTAATTTTTAAGAGCAAATAGATCTCTTAACTGATATCTCCAGAAAGCATCATGTTCTAATGATAAAAGGTCACATTCATGAAATAACATTAGCTTATGGTTGCTGTTGTCAACACTTAAAACCATAGAATATTTTTAGCTACATAATGAGAATTGTTGAAAGTTTTTCTTGGTTGTCTGTCTCAGGGTTCCTGTAAAATAAAGCCAAAGATAAAATCCAACCTGTAAGTTCTGCTATTCTGAAAAGGCTGTTTAGCTAACCAGCACAATCCTCTGAGGATAACTACCAGCAGGCTCAGTGGCTGACAAGTACTCATAGAGGTCCTTCCTAGAACCTACTAGGAAGGCAGACAGCCTTGTAACAGCCACTTTTGGTTTCTTCCTATTTTGTGGGAAAGGCAATAGTTGGTCTAACATACTGCGGTCAAGGCTGGAGTGCATTGCTGTCTGTAGAACTGCCCAGCTCACCTTGCTAGGGTTCTCTCTTCATATGTCTAGTCTTGTAACAAATTCCTGAAGTCTTACACCCAATCAAGTCTGAGGGCTGGAAAGATTGCTCAGTGGTTAAGGCACTTGCCTGCAAAGCCTAAGGACCCGGTTAGATCCCCAGAACTCAAGTAAGCCAGGTGCACAAGGTAGCACATGCATCTGGAGTTCATTTGCAGTGGCTGGAGACCCTGGTGCGCCTCCCTCTCTCTGTCTCTTTCTCAAATAAATAAAGTAAAACTTAAAAAAAAAGTCTGAAATAACTTTAGATCACATACTCCTAATAATTATGATGCAATGTTGTGATAAGTTAATTTCCTTATATATATATAAACAAATACAAGGGCTGGAGAGATGGTTTAGCGGTTAAGGCGCCTGCCTCCTAAGCCTAAGAACAGTTGTTCCAATCTCCAGGTCCCACGTTCAGCCAGATGCAAAGGGGCGCAAGGGCGCAATGCCGCACTTCACCACAAGGGGGCACACGCATCTGGATTTCATTCCCAGCAGCTGAGAGGCAGCTGGCACGGCCATCTCTGTCTTCCTCTGTCTGTCTTTCTCTCTCTCTCCAAAAAAAACAAACAAACAAAAAAAAAAAACCAAATACAAATGCAATAGGTTCCTTTGCAATTGTAGTGCTTAAGAAGAGAGACAGTGTGGGGGTGTGGGGAGAGAGCTAGGTGGCTAAAGCATTCACTGTCTAAGGTGAAGTACTTGAGTTCCACCCTTAGGCTCCATTAAAAAGTTGGCAGCCAAGGTGGCTGACAGTGAGATGAGAGGCTGAGACAGGAGAATTTCCAGGAAGTCTGCAAGCTCATGGCAAGCACAGCAAAGAATGGCAGAGGGAGAAACCCTGTCTGAAACGAGGTAGGCAGGCGAGGACCGACCTGAAAATATCCTCTGACCTCCGTATGTGTGTGCTGTGCCCCCGCCACCCACACAAACTTTTCAAAAGAAGAGGGACAGTTTGAATTTAAAACCAATATTCTTGTTGGCCTGAGCTAGATTGAGACCCTACCTTGGAAAAACAAAAAACAATATTCTTACTGAATTTAAATAACATAATGAAAATCTATCAGACACCCCCAAAATAAGCACACTGTGTGGTTTCCATTCTCATATGGTAACTCATAAAACTAAAATTAAAAAATACTAAATAAACCAGCAGATGTGGTGGCACACACCTTTCACCCCACCACTCAAGAGGCAGAGGTAGGAGGATCGCTGTGAGTTTGAGACCAGCCTGAGACTACAGAGTGAATTCCAGGTCAGCCTAGGCTAGAGCAAGACTCTACCTCAATGCTCCCCGCCCGCCACCAAATACTAAATAAGTTAGAAGAGATAACTTACTGGTTTCCCAAATACGATAAAGCAAGTAGGCTTGGACAACAAATATGCTCTCTCGGCTTCATCTTCATCAAATATATCTGCAAAAGGGCACTCTTCTGTCTTCTCTCCAGAAGTCATTATGCAAAAGACTGCAGTAAAAAAGTGAAACTGTTGGGGGATGGGTCAGAGGTTAACGGTGCCACTCAGGTAAAGCCGGATGCAAAGAGTGGTACAGGCATCTGGCACTTCTTTGCATTGGCAAGAGACCCTGGCATACCGCCTCCCACAAATATATTGATCAATTAATCAATCAATCAATAAGTGAAACTGCTGAGGTTCCTTCATTTGTCAAATCAGCAAGGCTGAGGAGAGCTCCTCTAAATTTACTTAGCATAAGAGCCATTCCATACCATTAAATACACAGATTTTGTCAGTAATTATAAAGAAATTTATCTATTAAAAGTTATAGGCTCAAAAAAAAAAAAAAAAAAAAAAAAACAGGCTCAAGCCAGGCGTGGTGATGCACACCTTTAATCCCAGCACTCGGGAGGCAGAGGTAGGAGGATTGCCGTGAGTTTGAGGCCAGCCTGAGACTACATAGTGAATTCCACATCAGCATGGGCAGGAATGAGACCCTACCTCGTTGGAAAAACCAAAAAAAAAAAAAATAAATAAAAATAAAAAGTAATAATAAATAAATAAATAAAATAAAAAATGAAAAAATAGGCTCTTAGTTTGCCAAAAAAAAAAACAAACCAAAAAACATATACCTATAAACTGCATAAGAAAGCTCAAAGAGTTCCTAAAAGGCCAAATCAAGGAAAAAATAAACCTATGTTCATGCATAAATACACAGATATAGGCTCTAACACTTATATGTGTCTATGAGATATATCTTTAAATAATTTTTGAAAGCCTTTAGCTACTTTGAATTATTTAAGATTTCTAGTCATAGAAGTTGAATTTTATACATTATGTCTATAAGAAGCAGGGTTTCAATTTATGTTCCTCTTGTTGGAATGAATCAAGAAAAATTAGACTGGGCTGGAGAAATGGCTTAGTGTTTAAGGCACTTGCCTGCAAAGCCATAGGACCCAGGATTGATTCCCCAGGACCCATGCCCAAGGGGGCACACACATATGGAGTTCATTTGCAGTAGCAGGAGGCCCTGGTGCACCCATTCTCTTTCTCTCTTTCCTTGCTTATTTCTCTTTCTCAGATAAATAAAGAAAAAGAAAAGAATAAAAAAGAAAAAAAAAAGAAAAATTGGACCTTTTTTTGGATTTTTTTTGTTTGTTTTTAAACCAAGATCATGTCTTGTTTTCAAGGACTTGTACATTTACATATATGTACTCATAAAATATTTAAATATACTCAGGCAATAATTCTATTACATAAGTAATAAAAATAGCAAAGGCAATTTTACTGATCAGAATAAAACAATATTTAAAAATTATATATCTCTCTTTATCTCCTTGCTTGCAAATAAATAAAACTATTTTTAAAGTGTTGGAGAGATTGGTCAGAGGTTAAGGCACTTGTCTGCAAAAGTCTAACGACCCAGGTTCCATATCCCAGTACCCACATAAAGCACAAAGTGGCACACGCATCTGGAGTTTGTTTGCAGTGGCTAGAGGCCCTGGTGTGTCCATTCTCTCTCTCTCTCTCTGCTTACAAATAAATAAAAATATTAAAAGAAAATATATACTTCTTAAATAATGCCATTATTTATTAGGACTATTACAATTATATTTAACTAAAATTACACAATGACAACATTTTTCATAAACCAAGAATTTAAGATCAGCAATAACAAGAAAAAATCCTGCAATTATACAAACCCTTATGAAAGGTATGAGTAAATTTAGTATGAGTTGTGTATTAAGTATAAAATGCTTACTGATATATACTAAAGAGGACCCAAATAAGTGAAGAACGTACTTTGGGATGGAAATATTTAATTTTGTGAATATAGCAATCATTCCCAAATTAATGTATAAAATCAAATCATTATTGTGAAGTAACTATCTGAAGAGCCATGTGGGAATGTGTCTTAGCTCTACCAAATAAACACACACCTAAAATAAGATAAAAAGTATCTCAAACTGGCAGATCAAAAAGAAATTCTTAGGATAACTGGCCATGCATAATGAACTCTCAAAACTCAACAATAAAAACAAATCATGATCCACTAAGAAAAGGCCCAAAACATCGGAAGAGAAATATTATCAAGGAAGATATATACTTGTGTGTACCCCCCTTTCTCTGTCCCCTGTTCCCTTCTATCTCTCTCTTTGTCTCTCCCTCTCTTCTTCCTGTCCTCCCCTCTCTCTACCTGAGTATATTTAAATATTTTATCAGTACTCCACCTCTCTCTCCCTGTCTTCTTCCTCTCTCCTCCTTCTCTCTGTCTTACACATTACAATAACATCTTAAACTCAAAAAATAAGGTATGCATATGCAAAATAAATACATGAAAAGATGCTAAAAATTATTCATTAGTCATAAATGAAATGGAAATTTAATCCACAGTGAGATATCACTACATGCCTACCAGGATGGATAAATTGAGAACTTGTGACAATATACACTGATCAAGGTACAGACAAACTGGCAATATAAAATGCAACAGTTCCTCTAGAAAGCAGGTCATTATTTCTTAAACAATTAAACACGCAACTACCCATGAGAACCATAATTGCACTCACTGGCACTTATAACAGAAAATGCAAATTTATGTTTGCCAAAATTTATACGTGAATGATTATAAAAACTTTGTTCACAATAAGCAAAAACTGGAATGAGCCCATATGTTCTTCAGTAAGTGAATGATTAAAGAAATGAGGGTACATCCTTACCATGAGAAATGACAGTAATATAAAGGAATGAACTATGGATACACACAGAAACCTAAGTCAATAACCAAGAATTATGCCAAGCAAAAAGCAGGTCAATTCTATAGGTTCTATGATGTTGGATTTTATATAGCATTCTTGATGTAATAAAAATGTATAGATGGTAGCCAGGCATGGTGGCACATGCCTTTAATCCCAGCACTTGAGAGGCAGAGGTAGGAGGATCACCATGAGTTTGAGGCTACCCTGAGACTTCAGAGTGAATTCCAGGTCAGCCTGGTCTAGAGTGAAACCCTACCTCAAGCCCCTCACCCAAATGTATAGATGGATAATAAATTAGTGCTTGCTAGTAATACTATGGCAGCAAGTGGCTATGATTATATAATGGCAACATGTAGGATCCTTGTGGAAATGGAAATATTCCATATCTTGACAGCATCAATACTTGTATCCTGATCATGGTATTGTACTATAGTGTTACAAGATATCAAAGGAAAATAACTAAAGGGTACAAAGGATCCTGCTGAATTATTCTGACAGATGCATGTAAATCTACAATAATCTCAAAATGAAAAGTGTAGCTAAAATGCTACTTAGTTAAATACGCTTAATGAAATAAAATAGAAGGCTGGCAATATAAACAATGCAAAAAGAACCATTAAGAGTGACTGAGCAGATTTGAAAAAGATACAAATAAGTCTGAAGACAAATGAAATGTATAAGATTGAACTATTAATAAAGTTCCAACTAGTACATAAACAATACGTAATGAATGAATAAAGTGGAAGTTATTCGTGCTGAGATATTAGCCAGGATGAGGCCCAAGTAGGAAAACATTAAAGAGAGATATTGACATGGTGGATACAATGAAAAGATCTAATAGTTTCAGGAGATATAGAAAGAGTAAGAATTCCTAAAGAGAAGCCAGGCGTGGTGGTGCATGCCTTTAATCCCAGCACTCGGGAGGCAGAGGTAGGAGGATCATCATGAGTTCGTGGCCACCCTGAGATTGCATAGTTAATTCCAGGTCATCCTGGGCCAGAGTGAGACCCTACCTTGAAAAACCAAAAAAAAAAAAAAAAAAAAAAAAAAAAAAAAGAATTCCTAAAGAGCTAGAGACTAAGAAACGTCCACAATTCTTGGTACCATGTAATCATTAGATTTAGGCACTATAACATGTCATGAAGCAGGATAAAGAAATTTGAGGCTGGGGAGATGGCTCAGAGGTTAAAAGCACTTGCTTGCAGAGCCTGAAGACCCAGGTTCGATTCCCCAGTACCCATGTAAAGCAGATGCACAAAGTGGCACATGTGTCTGGGGTTTGTTTGTAACAGCAGGAGGCCCTGGTGCACTCTCTTTCTTCCTCTTTTTCTGTATCACTCTCTTAAGAAACATATATATATATTGTTTTTTTGAGGTAGGGTCTCACTCTAGCTCAGGCTGACCTGGAATTTACTCTGTAGTCTCAGGGTGGCCTTGAACTCAGGGTGATCCTCCTATCTCTGCCTCCTGAGTGCTGGCATTAAAGGCGTGTGCCATCACGCCTGGCTAAACAAAATATTTTTAATAAAGAAGAAATAAAAATGAAAATTTGAAGAACATTGAAGAAGTAGTTTTAAGAAGCAGATATAGAAGAGAGAATGCATCCAAAAGAATGGCAGTTAAACTTATAGCTGACATTAGGAGCAACAATGAGTTGAGAGCAAAGTATTTTCAAGATACCATTGTATATTCAGCAGAATTATGGCTCAAGAATAGGGCAAAATTAAAAATTTTCAGATAACTAAAAATAGAACTCACTGGGGTCTGCTCAGACAGAAAGAAAATGTTTCCTGCTAGTAGGTTGAAGACACAGGAGAAAAAGTGAGCAAATTATTGATAAACATAAACAAATACTAACTATATAAAGCAAAAATGTCAATTTTTTGAGCTTCAAAAGTAAAACTAAGAGCTAGAATAATAGAATGTTACAGCATATATGTTGGGAGGTGGAGGTCAGAGTGGAAACTTACCAATGCTCTTTCATTTTGTACAAGAATGTAAAAATATTGTAAATAAAGCCTATTAGATGTGCACACCGGTAGCAAGATATGAAAATGAACAGACACATAATTTCCAACAGAAAAAGAAAAACTGTAATGCAATAAAAATGTAAGAAAGGAAAGGTGGACTTGAAACATAACTTGATGGTAATGCATGTGGCTAGCAAGTGCAAAGTCCTGGCTTCAAACCATTGATAGAAAGATAAAAATAAGACAGGTGGGCAGGTGTATCAGTTACTTTCTCATGGTTGTGACCAGAATCTACTGATGGAAAGAAATGGGCTTAATTTGACTTAAGGTTTTGTGGGGAATTTTTTCATGGTGGGGACAGGACAGCAGGCCAAAGTGGGAGGTTAGTGTTACACTGTCACATTGTCAGGTAGAAAACAGAGGAAGAACAGTAAGTGGCATATTTTTAAAAATGTTTATTTAAGTGAGAAAGAGAGAGAGAGAGAGAGAGAGAGAGAGAGGGCACACCAAGGTCTCCTGCTACTGTAAACAAACTCCAAATACATGTGCCACTTTGTGCATCTGGCTTTATGTGGGTGCTGGGGAATTGAATCCAGGCCATCGGGCTTTGCAAGCAAGCACCTTAAACCACTGAGCCAGCTCTCCAGCCCTTCTGTAGTTTTTTGAAGGGGCATTGTATGGCACAATGCAGGTAGGGCCCTAGCCAGACCGCATGCTAAAAGAAACCAGGAAGTGGCTTCTGTGGACGTGACATCCCGCACAGGCCTGACGTGACAACAACTACAGTCCCATGCTCGCAAAAAAACCTGCTATGAGATGATCTGTCTGGAGACAGGCTGTCATTGATCACAAGAAGGGGACCACCCCATACAATGATTGGCCAGCCAAACCCTTTAACCCCCCTACACTTTCTTGAATAAATGAGTTTGCAGCAGCTCGCCCTCTGCCTGCTTCCACCCAACTCCCGGAGTCTGTGTTGTGACTCTGAGCTTCTCACCCCCTATTCGGCGGAGACCCTGCCATCCCTCCTGGGCTGGCCCTAGGAGGGACCCCAACAGGGCATGAAGGAAAATAGGTTTTGAATGGGGGAGACAGCAAGACAGGGCTTTACAGCAGTTTCATTTCTTCCCAAGGCCACAGACCTTGCCAGATTCCACAGCGCTAAAGGTATTTGTGTAAGAATACACCTCTAAGTTCTGGGAAAGCCACAGGCAGAATGTCTCAGTGTAGATCCTAGTCCCCATTCACAGAGCAGTTCTTGATATGCCTTGGGTTTTAGTAGGGAATGAATGCTTAGCCATAGGATGTCAAGTGACTATGCAACTGGAAGCAAGTTTCATGATCTGGGCATATAGGACACAGTGAGTCATAAAGTTGGACAAGTGCAACAGCAACCCGCTGAGTGAGAAAATGGAACCCTGGAATCATGGCCAAGCAGATCTGGAGGGCACAGGTAAAGTTCATAAATGGACAGTCCAGACCCCTCAGTCACCTGTCTCTTGTGCACCAGTGGCTCTCAGCTTATACCTCATGTGGACCCTAGAAACAGATGAAAGAAAGAAAAAGAGCACAGAAGCATCATGAGGTGTTAGAGTGAGCCACAAATGGGAACACTCACAGGAGCCCTGAAAAGGTGACGAGCTTTAAGCTGGACTTGTAGGTCCTCAAATAAGAGGGCAACTCTGACTGGCTTTATCAGGGGCCTAGAGGGAGCAAGATCAGAAGACAAGGGAAACTGAGTTCTCAAGAAGCATATGATTGGGTTGATATAAGGTTTGGCAAATACACTGATATGCTAGGACTGCTGGTCATGGGAACTGTGTGATAATACATGTTTTTAAAAAATATTTTTATTTGGGCTGGAGAGATGGCTTAGCTGTTAAGGCACTTGCCTGCAAGGCTAAAGGACCTAGGTTTGATTTCCCAGGACCCACATAAGCCAGATGCATGAGGTAGTGCATGCATCTGGAGTTCGTTTGCAGTGGCTGGAAGCCCTGGTGTACCCATTCTTTCTCTATCTGCCCCCCCATCTCTCTGCTTTTTTCTCTCTCTCTCAATAAATAAATAAAATAAAATAAGATAAAATTAAAAATATTTTTATTTATTTATTTGCAAGGAGAGAGAGACTGGGAACACCAGGGACTCTAGCCAATGCAAATTAACTCCAGATGCATGTGCCACTTTGTGCATCTGGCTTTATGTAGTTAATGGGAAATTGAGCTCGGGTTGTTAGGTTTTGCAGACAAGTATCATAACCACTAAGCCATCTCTCCAGCCCCAATAATAAATGCTTTGAGGTGCTGAACTTGTGACAACTTGTTATGCAGCGGGGAAGACTCATGCAAGTGTGCACGAATATGAGGATCTCTGTTTACCACCCACCCACCTCCATGGAGGCCCTGCCTGAGCAGCTGGGCATCATGATTACTAGCAGATGCCAGTCTTGGTCCATGGTCCTCTCAGTGCTTGAACTTTGGGCCCCTCAGCTTACAAGCTCTGGCGGCAGGGATGGGGCGATGGAATTTATGTGTGGGGTCAACGACAAGCCTCCCTCCCTCTCACCAGACTGCTGTAGCTACTACCATTGCTAAATGTTCTGGATTTCCACAACAGACTGAAGCTGAGCCTTCAGTGTAATACAATCCTCTTAAGCAGACAGAACAGCCACTCGAACCCATTACACAGGACCTCTTCACTTTTGAGGTACAATTGACAATGTGACACAGGAAGGGAAAGTGAGTTTGCCTGTCCTGTCTACAATGCATTGGGCATCACACCTTTGAAAGGTAGCACATGTGTCATTTGTCATCAGGAATCTCATACAATATTGCCTCTGATGAAAAGACCCTCTTTACAGTAAAGCAGATATGATAAAGAGGCATGTGGGCATGGGATTCATTGGCCCTACCATCTTCCACCTCACCTAGAAGCATCTTACCTCTCAGCTATGCACTGAGCATAGAGACAGCTATGGTGCTATTCAGGATTGTGTGAGATTGAGACAGTGTACATTGTGAAGTAATATGTTTGTGCCAAGTGACAGAAAGAGGAGTGGCCATCCATTCTGCCAAGACTGTGTTATGATTGATTTGGGTAATTTGTGCCTCCCTTTCTCATGACTCGGTTTGGCAAATAGGAGACATGGTTCCACCAGGGCACTCAGTAAATGTTTCACTAAACCTAAGCCTACTGCTGTCAATGGATGGTTCTTGGCTCCACAAGTCTACAAGCAGTCACTGCACTGGCAGGTGGAGATAGGCTTGCTATTAAATCATTGGGACAGGGAATGTAGTCTCCACACAGGGGATTCTCTGAGTGATGATCTTGATGCATTAAGATGCAGTGAATGGTAATTGCACAACTATAACCTAGTAAAGGACAGAGTAGCCAGGGCTACTTCTCAGGGATGAAAGCTGGTCATCCTATGGGCAAATGATGTAAACTAGCAGAAGGCTGAGGAAAGTCTAGAATGGGTGGGTCATAGAGAACACTGCTGAATGATTATTTACAGGCCTAGGGTTAGTTGTACTGAACTTACTGCTTATTTCATTAATCTTTTCTTCAGGAAGTCCTTTGCATTTAGAAATTGCGACTGCCACTATCTTCAAGGAGTGGATATGGGATAGTGTGAACCCAATGTGGGGAATACATGGACATGAGTGGGTCAAATGCTATGTACAGCAGATGCTGCTGGTATTCTGTCTTTTCTACTCACAGCTATCCAACTTCTGAATGCTGACAAGCACGACTACATCTGTGGGCTTCCTCCAGCTGCCAGACCCTCTCTTTGTGAACACAGGCAAACAGCAAGCTCCAAGGAATCAATGCTCTGCTATAGCAGGCTTCAGCCAATAATCAATGGGAGTTGGCCAATAAATACCTACGCTCCTTTGCTTCTTGAGAGGGGATAGCTCTAAGATATTCACACCATTATACCCTGGTGAATTCAGCCAACAGAGAAATGTGCTTGATAATAGTCCCTTAATTAAGCACCTTCTCTGCTGATATCCTCTGGGGTTGCCTTCCATATAAACAGCTTGACCCACACTTTTGTCTTGGATCTACTTCTGGGTGAAATGAACTAAGAAAAGTTTCAAATGAAAGTACTTAATTATAAATAATTGAAATTTTGGGCCGAGGAGATGGCTCAGAGGTTAAAGGTGCTTGCTTACAAAGCCTTGCTGACTCAGGGTTCAATTCCCCAATACCCACTTAAAGCCAGATGCACAAAGCGGTGCATGCACCCGAATTTCATTGCAGTGGCAAAAGGACCTGATCACTCATACTCTCTTTAAAATAAATAAATAAAACTAAAAATAAAACAATTGAAAACTTAATATTTGAAAACCAGAATTCTAGACATTTAAGTGCTACTTTCCTAAACTGAAGCATTGTGCAATATTTAATTTGAATTAGGAAGACTTGGCATTCATCATGAAATAGAGGAAAGCTACTAGGTCTTCCCAGTTAAAAAAATACAAGTCACTGAAGTGCCAGAACAGAGATATCTTTATGTTCTCAATAAAAAGAAACACCAAACGATGAAAGGAATAATACACAATTAAACGCTTCTTTAAAGAATTTGTAATTTCTCAAATTTTGAACCTACCACAGAAACTCTAACACACTCTGTTATGTGTCTTTGTTCTCTAAAACTTTATTTTTTAGCCGTTGAGAACCCTCTAGCGGTGGATTTCGAGGTTTAGAGGGATCCAGTTCGTCTTATTTACAGCGAGTGATTCAGTAAGCTTGTGTGAGATATTTTCTCGTTGAAGAACCCGTTTTAAAAAGCGGATTTATGAAAAGATCTTGAAGTGTAGTTTTGCAAGTATAGCGACTCCCTACAGGAGGAGGTGGACGTCGGCATGAACGGCTTACCTGTCCGCAGTGGACCCCTCGGTGGGGACCGCAGATGCACACGGATCCCGGATGTGTTGGGTGGTTGCCCGGGAAACCGGTGGGCAGAGCCGGGCCGGGCGGGGCCTTGGGAAGCGGGGCTGTACCTCAGCAGGAATTCTTATTCCGAGCCCCTGCTTTTGTCACCCTGATTAGCGCGTGCGCAGCTGTCCAGACACACAGCCGACTGAGAAGCCTTCTCTTAACCGAGAACAGCCATCCTCCAGCGACAGTGCGCGTCCAACACGCCACAGGGCCGCCGCTTAGCATTTGCAAATGGTTGTTCTCGGGCACGACGTGTGGCCAATTCCCCAAGTGCCACCTTCAAGTCGTGAAGATACTGGGGCCTTACAGCCACAATATGGACTTTATTGACTCTTACGAAGATACAATAGGCAGCAAAAGGAGAAGGGAAAACACATATTCAGATGATAGATTTCCAGGAATATTAGAGCAGAAATGGGGGGAAAAAGAAAAAGACCAATTTGGGGATGGATCTATCTAGCAACATGGAAAGAAACATGTTCCAACCCTAGACCAAATCCTCCCACTTCTTTAGAGAGACGGGTTAAAGCACATTCAGTTTTCCGCCCACTTTTTCTCTTGCCTTTATCAAAAATGGCGCCCACAGGCTCATTTCACAGCAGCACGCAGGCTCCGGGAGCCTCTACACCGCCTCTCTATGGTACGTCCTCCAGCCCCGCCTCCTACGCGCTAGGCGGAGATAGACAGGAGGCGGGGGCTGGGGGAGGGCTCGGGAATCCGGAAACACCCGAACCCTGGCGGGTCACCTGCGGGCTTGGTGGCTGGGCAGTGTGTTTCTCGGCTGCCCTTGATGCCCAGGGACTGGGGTGTGTTCTCGCTCGGTCTGCGGGGCTGACGGATCACTGTCACCGCCAGGGCCGCGGCGTGGTGCCCCGCTGCGAGCGGCCGCCGGCTTGACCATGCCCACAGCCGCGGCCCCCATCATCAGCTCGGTGCAGAAGCTGGTCCTGTACGAGACCAGAGCGGTGAGCACCGGGCGCGGCGGGAGGACTCGGGCGGGGCGGGGCGGGGCTGGGGGGGGGACCGGCAGAGGCAGCACCCGCCTCCCGTCCCTCTCCCTGGGCACTGCCCGCGGGTCTTCGGCCTCGCTTTCCCGCTCAGGCCCCTTGGTTTGCGAGCACGAGCTTTGGCTTAGAAGCCAAGGCAGGGACACCTGCGGACAGGTGCCTGGGGGCTGGGAATGGTTCACCGGGTGAACCCAGGTCTGCTGGAGTTGTGGAGTTCGCTAGTGACAGTACAGTGGGGGTACAAACAATATTGATCTTTGACTCCATAACTTTTCTATTTGCCTATTCCATGGCACACGTCACTGATGGGTCACGTGCATTGTTGTTGTTTTCTTGGTCTAATTTTTGTTTTTTTTCTTATTCACAAGGAAAGAAAAAGAAAACCCTTATTTTTGTCTGTTAGTGGATAACATCTTTTTACTTGACTTTTTCCACATGGCATTAAATTAAAATTTAAAAAATATTACTGCAAGTGGCCATGTAAATAGTGACTCTACATATACATATACATATACATATACATATATATATGTGTGTGTGTGTGTGTGTGCGTGTGTGTATGTATTTATATACATACATACATACATACATATATATATATATATATATATATATATATATATATATACACACATACATACATACATACATACATACATACATACATACATACATTTAGGTTACTAGTTTAGGGACTGGTGTTTCTGGAACTTTCTATATGTCATTCCCGTTCAAAGCCTGAACAGTGTAGCTTTCCTGAATCTGGGTTTCTTTGTGACATTAGAGGCTGTGTTTAAGGTGACTCTTTCCGTAGTCACAGTAATGCACCTGCTGAGTACTCCTGTAGCACCTGCCTATGCTGACTCCTTTGCAGTACCTGTTTGTGCTGAGTACTTGTGTGGCGTCCTCCAGTGCTCTCTCTTAAGCCTTCACTAGAGGATTTCAAGAAAGGACGAAACGGTGATGGTTTCTCAGTTATAACACAATCCTAACAGTTTGCCCATAGTCATGGGTGAAGGCTCATTGGTTCTAGATTACCTTAGCTGACAAGTTCATTTGATTAGCTCTAGACCAGAAGATGACATCTAATATACCGTATTTGTACATATAATCAGCTCTCTGCGGATAGTTGCATAGAAGTATCCTTTTGACATTGAAACCAAAGTTCCTCCTTTTTAAAAATGTGCTGGTCTGTGTCTATGGTTAGAAACCCTACCTTGAAGTTTCAGGTCTTGTCAGTGGCATCTATTCTGAGAGTAAACTCTCTAATTTGTCCCTAATTTTACATCAAACCACTGAATATTTATTTTAATATTTTATTTTTATTTATTTATTAGAGGGGTGGGGGAGAATGGGCATGCCAGGGCCTCTAGCCACTGAAGACAAACTCCAGATGCATGCGCTACCATGTGCATCTGGCTTACGTGGGTTTTGGGGAATAGAACCTGGGTCCTTCGGCTTCAGAGGCAAGTGCCTTAACCACTAAGCCATCTCTCCAGCCACCCACTGAATAGTTATTGATGATCAGCTAGGTGCCTTATTCTACAAATTCTGTCATTTTTAGTTCTTTATGTCTACCCTGTGTTTTTCTGCCCCCCCTTTTTTTGGAATGTCTCCCCACCCCCTTTTTTTTTCTCCTGTCAGATCTTTGCTGGTCTTCACAGCACAGGTAGGTACATTTCTTGCAACAGTGGATGTTTATCGGAGGGTTTAGCACAAAGAGCTGTATATTCTAAACTGCCCCTTGAGGACAAATCACTTGCAGTACTTACTGGGCTGTGGGATCACCCCTTCCTTACAGGGAGTTAGTTGCCTTACAGGTAATGCACCACTGAGTCTCTGAACTGGTTTCAGATAGTTAACTGGTATCAGTTAAATGATTTTTTAAAAAAAGTTTTGGTTAAAGGTATAAGTAGAATGATTTTCTTGTTTGTATTTATTTATTTATTTATTTATTTATTTACTTGAGAGCGACATACAGAGAGAGAAAGAGGCAGATAGAGAATGGGTGCGCCAGAGTCTCCAGCCACTGCAAACAAACTCCAGATGCACGTATCACCTTGTACATCTGGCATACATGGGTCCTGGGGAATCGCGCTTCGAACCAGGGTCCTTAGGCTTCACAGGCAAGTGCTTAACCACTAAGCCATCTCTCCAGGCCCAGAATGATTTTTTTGTTTTTGAATCATGCTCACAGTTTAAGGGACATAGTTCAGGAAAAAGCATAAAATTATTGGTAACTGAATAAATGTTAGGAATTCAAAAACACTCTGTAGTATATTTTCATAATGAGAATAATAGCTCATATTTATAGAGATGCCTATGCTAGTGCTAGCATTGCTCAAAGCTTTCCACATAGTCTTCATAAGAAGGGGTCAGTAGTGCTACTGTCCCTACTACTACTATTGACTTAGTGAAGAAAGGAATGAGGCACCACAAATTTAGGACATGCTACTTCCAGTGTGGTCAGGAACCTGCTGCTGGATCGAAATCTTTGTAAGTGGATTGAGACAAATTACATACAGGTATTGAGATGAAACGAGCAGAATTTTTCATATCAATTTGACACTATAATTTTATTTCTCATGAATAATTTGGGAAATTGGGCTTGTGGTTTCAATGTCTTTGCTCTTTTGCTTTTTGCCTTTTTAGTATAGAAATTTCAAAACTATGCAAAGGAAAGTGAGAAGAGTATAAAAACTCTGATAAACATGTCACCCCACTAAATGTTAGTTTACTAACATCCTGTCATTCTTTTTTAAAATTTAATTTATTTATGTATTTAAGAGAGAGAAAGAAGAAGAGAGAAAGAGAGACAGATAGAGAGAGAATGGGCATGCCAGGGTCTCCTACCACTGCAAATGAACTCCAGACACATGCGCCACCTTGTGCATCTGCTTACGTGGGTCCTGGGGAATTGAACTTAGGTTCTTTGGCTTTGCAGGCAAGTGCCTTAACTGCTAAGCCATTTCTCCAGCCCGTGTCATTCTTTATTATTTATAATCCATTCTACTCCCAGTACACCATTTATTATTTTTAAGGTTCTATTTCTTTAGGTGAAAATGACATAAATCGAAATGCATCAGCCTAAATTATGGAAATTGAGCAGAACTGCATGTGTGTGTATTTCATATCCCTAACATGACAGGAAACATTTCATTTACTACAGAAAGTTCCCTGTGTCTTTGCTGGCCCACTATGTGTTTTTTCCTGGCAATTAATGTTCTAGTATTTTTGTTTATCATAGTAAGTATTATTCTAATACTCATGCATGCTTGTATGTGCATGGGTACATATGTGTGTATGCAGATGTTTGTGCCCACGTATGTAGAGGCCAGAGGTCAATGCTAGGTATCCTCCTTGGTTGCTCTCTCCACCTTGTTTTTTCACACGCCAGACACATGCATAATTTTTAAAATATCTCTTTAAAATATTTTATTTATTTATTTATTTATTTATTTATTTATTTATTTATTTAGAGAAAGAATGAACATGCCAGGGCCTCTAAGCACTGCAAACAAACTCCAGCACATGCACCACCTTGTACATCTGGCTCATGTGGGTTCCAGGGAGTTGAACCTGGGTCCTTAGGCTTTGCAGGCAAGCGCCTTAACCACTAAGCCATTTCTCCAGCCCACATACATGATTTTTGTAAAAGGTTATTATTGCTTAATTTTTTTTTTTTTTTGAGAGAGACGGGGTGGGGGGAGAGGAAGACAGATAGAGAATGGATGCGCCAGCAGCCTCTCAGCTGCTGTGAACGAACTCCAGACATGTGAGCCCCCTTGTGGGCAAGTGCAGCATTGCACCCTTGCGTCACTTTGCATCTGGCTAAACGTGGGACCTGGCGATTGGAACTGGTGTTCTTAGGCTTAGCAGACAGGCGCCTAAACCGCTAAGCCACCTCTCCAGCCCTATTATCGCTTATTTGTGTGTGTATGTATGTGTGTGTACTAGGGTTCCTTACCATACCAGACCCATGTACCACTTTTTTGTGTCTGGGTTCTCATGGCTGCTGGAGAATTGGACCTGGGCTGGTAATCTTTGTAAGCAAGTGGCTTTAATGGCTGAGCCATTTCCCCAGCCCTCCCCTTGTTTATGAGGCAGAGTTTCTTACTGCACCCAGAACTCACTGATTTTGCTCATCTGGCTCACTGCCAGCCCTAGGGATCCACCTGTCTCCACTTCCTCAACACAGGGATACAGGTATGAGCTGTCATGCCAACATTTTTATGTGGATTCTAGGGATTCAAAGTCAGGCCCTCATAAATGCATGCCAAGCACTTTATCCCCTGAACCACCTCCCCAGCTCATATTCTAATTGTTTTTAAAACTATTAGATATGCTTGCTTAAGAATTTAATATAATGAATGGGTGGACATGGTAGCATATGCCTGAAATCCCAGCACTCCAGAGACAGAGTCAATAGAGTCAGTCTGAGCCAGTCTGAGCAACATAGCAAGACGTTGCCCCAGAAAACAAAACAAAACAAAATGTATATGACAGAATGTATAGTATCCATTCCATTTGGTCTAGCTTATTTTGTTCAGCATGTCTTTGAGGTTTATTTATTTATTTTTTATATGTCTTACTCATTCGTTCCTTTTTAGTTTTGACTGTTGTTGTGGCAGTTTGAATGTGAAGTGTCCCTCGTAGCCTCATGTGTTTGTGATTAAGCCTTGTACTTAATTCCCAGCTGGTGGCAACTTGGAAAGCGCAGGAGGATGTATGTCATTTGGGCCATTATGGCACGAGCCTCCTTGCCAGAACTAGCTCACTCTGGCTGCTTTCTGCCAGCAACTGTGGCAAGATGTGATGCCCAGCCTCTGCTCTGCCATACCATGCCATGATGAAACTTCCCCTTGAAACTCTAGGCAGAATAAAGCCTTTCCTCCCGTGAGCTGCGTTTGGTCAGATGTTTTGTGCCAGCAATGAGAAGGTAACTGCATCCATCGTCCACAGTTTCCTTATTCGTTCTTCCCACTGATTTGCACTGCTGGGAGTAACCAGCTGTGACCGTTCTAGGATAAGTATATTCATATTTCCATTTCTTTTGGGTGGATAAGTGTGAGTGGTTGCTAGTCATAGAGGCCATGTGTCTTGGACCTTTGGATGCTGTCTGGGTCATTTGTTGGGAAGTAGTTGTATCATCTTAGACTTAGCAGTGTGTGTGAATTTCCAGTGTTCTGTATCCTTGCCAGCGTTCAGTATGGTTGAGTACTTTTGGTTCCAGTGGTGGTTATATATATATGGAGGCATCTCCTTGCGGATTTCATTGCAGTCCCCTGAGGACTCATGGTGTTGAGCACATTTTCATGAGCTTGTTGATGTCTTTCTTTGTGAAGTATCTATTCAGGTTTTTTGCCCACTCAGTTGAAACTGAGTCATCCTTTTCTTAATTGATTTATAGGCGTTCTTTATATATACTATAATTAAGTCCTTTGTTGTATGTTCTATAAATATTTTCTTCCAAAGCATCCAAGCTCAATAACCATTGGTGAGCAAAAAAATTTTAATATAAAAAATTAAGTCGGGCGTGGTGGCGCACGCCTTTAATCCCAGCACTCAGGAGGCAGAGGTAGGAGGATAACTGTGAGTTCAAGGCCACCCTGAGACTACATAGTTAATTCCAGGTCAGTCTGGGCCAGAGTGAGACCTACCTTGAACCCCTCCCCCAAAATTATTTATTTTTGGGAAAGAAAGAGAGAGAGACAGACTGATAGAAAGAATGGGCATGCTAACACCTCTAGCCACTGCAAATGAACTCCAGACACATGTGCCCCCTTGTGCATCTCTGGCTTATGTGGATCCTGGGGAATCGAACCTGGGTCCTTAGGCTTCACAGGCAAATGCCTTAACCACTAAGCCATCTCTTGAGCCCATAGTTTTTAATTTTGATGAAGTTTAACACTGGCTGGTCTTCAAATTCTGATTGTCCTGCCCCACCTTTCCCAGTCCTTGGATTACAGAGACATGTGTAGCCATTTCTGACCTTATCCACTTTTGATTTTGTTGTTACTACTTTCCAAATTGCGATCTTTTTGTTCTTCCAGCTGTTAAACATATTTTGCTATGTTTCCTCTAAGAGATTTAGCTTTTAAATGGTGATCTGTGTTGCGTACGAATTTATATGTGATGTGATTTAATGTGTCTTATTTATTGGGACAAGTTATCCCCAGATGTAGTGGCTTTATACAATAGTAAGCAGGTAATGTTTACGTGATTTCAGTAGATCAGGGATGTGAGTAGTCCTGTGTCAGGGTCTCATGAGGTTGTACTTATGATGTCCCCTAGGTACTGTCATCTGCAGCTCAGATAGGAGGTAGAATTTGTGGCAGGGCTACATCCATGTGTTTGGTAGACTGTGTGAATGCTGAGCAAGAGGCTTTAGCTTCGGGCCTAAAAAGACATTTCCGAAGACTTCTCAAGTGTCCTTATGATGTGGTAACTGGCATTATTCACAGAGATGCAACAGAAACGAGGAGGAAGCTCTAAGGTCTTCTGTGATGTTATCTGGGAAGTCAGTGTGTGGCATTAGTTGAGACAGGAAGCTCAGGGCATTAGAATCCGGAAGGGTTCTTAGAGTCTATGCACTATAGGGACTGAGATTCACTTTTCCCGTCAACCACTTTGTCAAGCTTCATGTGTTTAAAAGACTTTTGTTTCTCTGTTATTGCATTCTTTGACGTCCTTATGAAAACTTGCATGACTGAGCAGAGGAAGGATTTTTTTGTTGTTGTTGTTTGACTTTGGTCAGTTTGTTTTCTTTTTCTAAAAAATATTTTATTTATTTGAGAGAGGAAGAGACAGAGAGAGAGAGAGAGAGAGAATGGGTGTGCCAGGGCTTCTAGCCACTGCCAACGAACTCCAGATGCATGTGCCACCTTGTGCATTTGGCTTTACTTAGCTACTGGGAAATTGAATCTTGGTCCTTAGGCTTTGCAGGCAAGTGCCTTAACCACTAAGCCATTTCTCCAGCATCAGTTTACTTTCTTATGTCATCACAAGCTCTTCTTAATGATTACAGTTTTATTTATTTGAGAGAAAGAGGCAAATAGACAGAATGAGTATGGGTGCGCCAGAGTCTCTGGCCTCTGCACATGAACTCCAGACACATGTGCCACTTTGTGCATCTGGCTTTATGTGGTGTTGTATGGCAAATTTCCTCCACATTGAAAGGTGTAAACAACTACTGTCAGCTTTATCAAAAGCAGCTGTTTCAACGATGGTGTGGGGAGGGTCATCAGATCCCACCTGAGATTTAGGCACCCCCTGTGCCAGCTGTATACAGTAACACAAAAGATCTTGTGACCTCAGGGGGAGTGAGAGGAAAAGAGAGGAAAAGATCTAAAAACAATGAGCTCCATTGAGGTAGTGTTTCTGGAGTCTCATGCTCTGTAAGTAAGCCCTCACCCCGAGACTGAGAGAGGACCATCCACTGCTTTGGAGTCTCATGCTCTGTAAGTAAGCCCTCACCCCGAGACGGAGAGAGGACCATCCACTGCTTTGGAGTCTCATGCTCTGTAAGTAAGCCCTCACCCTGAGACGGAGAGAGGACCATCCACTGCTTTGGAGTCTCATGCTCTGTGAGTAAGCCCTCACCCCGAGACTGAGAGAGGACCATCCACTGCTTTGGAGTCTCCGTGCTCTGTAAGTAAGCCCTCACCCCGAGACGGAGAGAGGACCATCCACTGCTTTGGAGGCTCCGTGCTCTGTAAGTAAGCCCTCACCCCGAGACTGAGAGAGGACCATCCACTGCTTTGGAGTCTCCGTGCTCTGTGAGTAAGCCCTCACCCCGAGACTGAGAGAGGACCATCCACTGCTTTGGAGTCTCATGCTCTGTGAGTAAGCCCTCACCCCGAGACTGAGAGAGGACCATCCACTGCTTTGGCGTCTCATGCTCTGTGAGTAAGCCCTCACCCCGAGACTGAGAGAGGACCATCCACTGCTTTGGCGTCTCATGCTCTGTGAGTAAGCCCTCACCCCGAGACTGAGAGAGGACCATCCACTGCTTTGGCATCTCATGCTCTGTGAGTAAGCCCTCACCCCGAGACTGAGAGAGGACCATCCACTGCTTTGGAGTCTCCGTGCTCTGTGAGTAAGCCCTCACCCCGAGACTGAGAGAGGACCATCCACTGCTTTGGAGTCTCTCATGCTCTGTGATTACGCCCTCACCCGAGACTGAGAGAGGACCATCCACTGCTTTGGAGTCTCATGCTCTGTGAGTAAGCCCTCACCCCGAGACGGAGAGAGGACCATCCACTGCTTTGGCGTCTCATGCTCTGTGAGTAAGCCCTCACCCGAGACTGAGAGAGGACCATCCACTGCTTTGGAGTCTCATGCTCTGTGAGTAAGCCCTCACCCTGAGACTGAGAGAGGACCATCCACTGCTTTGGAGTCTCATGCTCTGTGAGTAAGCCCTCACCCTGAGACTGAGAGAGGACCATCCACTGCTTTGGAGTCTCATGCTCTGTGAGTAAGCCCTCACCCTGAGACTGAGAGGACCATCCACTGCTTTGGAGTCTCATGCTCTGTGAGTAAGCCCTCACCCTGAGACTGAGAGAGGACCATCCACTGCTTTGGAGTCTCATGCTCTGTGAGTAAGCCCTCACCCCGAGACTGAGAGAGGACCATCCACTGCTTTGGAGTCTCATGCTCTGTGAGTAAGCCCTCACCCTGAGACTGAGAGAGGACCATCCACTGCTTTGGAGTCTCCGTGCTCTGTGAGTAAGCCCTCACCCTGAGACTGAGAGAGGACCATCCACTGCTTTGGAGTCTCCGTGCTCTGTGAGTAAGCCCTCACCCTGAGACTGAGAGAGGACCATCCACTGCTTTGGAGTCTCATGCTCTGTGAGTAAGCCCTCACCCTGAGACTGAGAGAGGACCATCCACTGCTTTGGAGTCTCCGTGCTCTGTGAGTAAGCCCTCACCCTGAGACTGAGAGAGGACCATCCACTGCTTTGAGTCTCCGTGCTCTGTGAGTAAGCCCTCATGAGACGGAGAGAGGACCATCCACTGCTTTGGAGTCTCATGCTCTGTGAGTAAGCCCTCACCCCGAGACGGAGAGAGGACCATCCACTGCTTTGGAGTCTCATGCTCTGTGAGTAAGCCCTCACCCTGAGACTGAGAGAGGACCATCCACTGCTTTGGAGTCTCATGCTCTGTGAGTAAGCCCTCACCCCGAGACTGAGAGAGGACCATCCACTGCTTTGGAGTCTCATGCTCTGTGAGTAAGCCCTCACCCCGAGACTGAGAGAGGACCATCCACTGCTTTGGAGTCTCCGTGCTCTGTGAGTAAGCCCTCACCCCGAGACTGAGAGAGGACCATCCACTGCTTTGGAGTCTCATGCTCTGTGAGTAAGCCCTCACCCTGAGACTGAGAGAGGACCATCCACTGCTTTGGAGTCTCATGCTCTGTGAGTAAGCCCTCACCCTGAGACTGAGAGAGGACCATCCACTGCTTTGGAGTCTCATGCTCTGTGAGTAAGCCCTCACCCTGAGACTGAGAGAGGACCATCCACTGCTTTGGAGTCTCATGCTCTGTGAGTAAGCCCTCACCCTGAGACTGAGAGAGGACCATCCACTGCTTTGGAGTCTCATGCTCTGTAAGTAAGCCCTCACCCTGAGACTGAGAGAGGACCATCCACTGCTTTGGAGTCTCATGCTCTGTGAGTAAGCCCTCACCCCGAGACTGAGAGAGGACCATCCACTGCTTTGGAGTCTCCATGCTCTGTGAGTAAGCCCTCACCCCGAGACTGAGAGAGGACCATCCACTGCTTTGGAGTCTCATGCTCTGTGAGTAAGCCCTCACCCGAGACTGAGAGAGGACCATCCACTGCTTTGGAGTCTCCGTGCTCTGTGAGTAAGCCCTCACCCGAGACTGAGAGAGGACCATCCACTGCTTTGGAGTCTCATGCTCTGTGAGTAAGCCCTCACCTGAGACGGAGAGAGGACCATCCACTGCTTTGGAGTCTCCGTGCTCTGTGAGTAAGCCCTCACCCGAGACGGGAGAGGACCATCCACTGCTTTGGAGTCTCCGTGCTCTGTGAGTAAGCCCTCACCCCGAGACTGAGAGAGGACCATCCACTGCTTTGGAGTCTCATGCTCTGTGAGTAAGCCCTCACCCCGAGACGGAGAGAGGACCATCCACTGCTTTGGAGTCTCATGCTCTGTGAGTAAGCCCTCACCCCGAGACTGAGAGAGGACCATCCACTGCTTTGGAGTCTCATGCTCTGTGAGTAAGCCCTCACCCCGAGACTGAGAGAGGACCATCCACTGCTTTGGCGTCTCATGCTCTGTGAGTAAGCCCTCACCCTGAGACTGAGAGAGGACCATCCACTGCTTTGGAGTCTCATGCTCTGTGAGTAAGCCCTCACCCCGAGACTGAGAGAGGACCATCCACTGCTTTGGCGTCTCATGCTCTGTGAGTAAGCCCTCACCCTGAGACTGAGAGAGGACCATCCACTGCTTTGGAGTCTCATGCTCTGTGAGTAAGCCCTCACCCCGAGACTGAGAGAGGACCATCCACTGCTTTGGAGTCTCATGCTCTGTGAGTAAGCCCTCATCCAAAGGCTAAGGGAGGAACATCCTTGGGGGTAATCCCAGTGTGGTAGTTTGAATGGATGGCCCCCAGTATATTCAGGATTTTATTGTAATTTGTAATTTAGATCTGCATCCGCCTGTCTAGAGGAAGTGTCATTGTGCTGGATCCTAGGGTCCAGCCCAAAGGAGGGGGATAGATTTGGAATTCCAGTGTAAAGATATGCAAAGTGCCTGTGTTCTGCCCCAGTTCCTAAGTGGACTTGCTTGCTTTTTGGTGGTGGCTTTTCTCTCTCTGCATGGACCTGTGAAAGCTGACCAGCTTCTTTTCTAAGTTATTTTGGAATTCACTATGTAGTCTCAGGGTGGCCTCGAACTCTTGGTGATCCTCCTACTTCTGCCTCCCAAGTGCTGGGATTAAAGACATGCCCCACCACAGCTGGCCAAAATCATATTATTTGGAACAAGGATTATTCATTCTTCTCTTCCTGATCTGGGTGTCTTTCTTTTCTTTTTCTTGCCCTCTAGTACTGGAGTGGTCCCTAGTACAAAGCTGAATAGTTGTGGTTAGAATTCCATGATGGGGGTGCTGGAGAGATGGCTTAGTGGTTAAGGTGTTTGCCTGCAAAAGCCAAAGGATCCTGGTTTAATTCTCCAGGACCCATGTAAGCCAGATGCACAAGGGGGCACATGCACCTGGAGTTTCTTTGCATTGGCTGGAGGCCCTGGCATACCCATTCTCTCTCTCTGCCTCTTTCTTGCAAATAAATAACATATATTTAAAAAATTTTTTTAAAAAAGAATTCCATGATGGGGCTGGAGAGATGGCTTAGCAGTTAAGGCACTTGCCTGTGAAGTCTTAAGGACCCATGTTCTACTCTTCCAGATCGCACGTAATCCAGACACACAAAAGTGAGGCAAGCACAAGGTCGCACATGCCCACTAGGTGGTGCAAGCATCTGGAGTTTGATGGGAGTAGCTGAGGTCCTGGCACACCAATTCTCTCTCTCTCTCTCTCCCTCTAAAATAAAAAGAAAAGAAATGAAAAGGAAAGAAAAGAAAAGAAAAGAAAAGAAAAGAAAAGAAAAGAAAAAAAAAAGACTTCCATAATGTCCTATTCTTGATCTTAGGGGGAAGAACTCGGTCATTGACTAGTAAGTGATGTTGGGTGTTGGTTTTCATAGGTGTCTTGTATCAGGTTAAGAAAGATTCTTTTCCTGTTTTGCTGAGAGCTTTATTTTTCAATCATGTATAGATTTTTTTTATTGCATTTGTGTGCGTGTGTATGTGTGAATATATATATGTTCAAAGTTTAATATAATTGGCCACAGTAAGTATATAAAAAAATGGTATTAAACTTTGAATTATGGAAATGAGCCTTAGTCATGTTTTCATATGATACTATTTCCTATGTGCTAATATTTTGTTAAAAATTTTTAAGATATGTGGCCTTTAAAATTTTTTTCTTTTTAAAAAATTTTATTTCATTTATTTGCAAGCAGAGAGAAAGAGAGGGGAAAAAGAGAAAGAGAGGAGAGGAGAGAGAATGGGCACGCTAGGGCCTCCAGCTGCTGCAAATGAACTGCTGCAAATGACAAGGGCATCTGGCTTTATATGGGTCCTGGGGAATCAAACCTGGGTTATTAGGCTTTGCAGACAAGCGTTTTAATTGCTGAGCCATCTCTCCAACCCTTGTTAAAGACTTTTGCCTTTACGATTTTTTCTGCATGTGCTTGTGTGTATGTGATATGCGTGCATGTTCATATGTGTGTTGGCTCATGGGTGTGCGGGTGTATACATGGATGTGTGCA
Source organism: Orientallactaga sibirica (assembly GCA_036365145.1). Classification (NCBI taxonomy): domain Eukaryota; kingdom Metazoa; phylum Chordata; class Mammalia; order Rodentia; family Dipodidae; genus Orientallactaga; species Orientallactaga sibirica. The sequence goes on from JAEOAD010000020.1 coordinate 26,574,066, forward strand.
TGTGGAGGCCAGAAGTTGACATCAGGCGCCTTCCTCGATGGCTCTCACTCTGTTTACTGAGGCCGGGTCTCACTTGAACCCGGAGCTCACTGATGTGGCTAGTCTAGCTGTCAGCTTGCCCCAGGGCTCCCCTGTCTTGTCTCGCTCTCAAGCACTGGGATCACACACACAGAGGCATTGACATGGGTGCTGGGGATCCAAACTCGGTCCTCAAGCCCGTGTGGCAAACACTGATCCTCTGAGCCATCGCCCCAGCTCTGGCTTTATGTTTAGGATATTGGTCTATCATTTTCCTTAACATTTTTGTTGGATTTTTATTAGTGTCCCTGTAACCTCAAAAAGTAAATGGAAATGTTCCTTCTGCTCTCTGACAATGTAAGACTGACACTTGTTTTCTCAGTGACATTTGTTGGAATTCCTTAGTGAAATATTTGGGGTTGGAGTTGCTTTGTGAGTGAATTTTTATAATGAAGCACTCTGTAACAGATACAGGACTATGTAGATATGCAGTGGATCTTAAATTGGTTTTGGCAAATTGTATTTTTCAAGAAATTAACCCATTTTGCCCCAGTTGACTTTATTGGTATCTCGTTGTTGTGTTTTAGCCTTTCAGTACTTGTAGGGGTTTTGGAAAAATTCCTCTTTATTTATTTTTTTAATTTTTTTATTTATTTGAGAGAGAAAGAGGCAGATACACAGAGTATCAGCATGCCAGGGCTTCCTGCCACTGCAGATGAACTCCAGATGCATATGTCACTTTGTGCATCTGGCTTTACATGGGCACTGGCGAGTAGAGCTCAGGTCATTAAGCAGGTTTTGCAGGTAAGTGCCTTAACTGCTGAGCAAGCTCTCTAGTCCCCAACCCCTTGCTCATGCTTGACTTTGGTATTTTGCATTCTTTCTTATTTTTCTTTCCCTCTTCCTTGAGAGATGTATATATTTTGTTTGTATGTATGTACATGTATATGTATGTAATGTATATGTATATATGTATGTTCTACATCCTCAGAAAAAGACTCTTGAACTTTTTTCTCCTGTCAGTTTTCGCCTTGCTTTTTCATGGTCATGATGCCTTGAAACCAAGACCACCAGGATGGGAGTAGGTTCTCCTGCGGTTTTTCCTGTCTTTGAGCTGCACATGAAATTGGGTAGCTCCCTCCATACTTGTCTGACCTGCCTGTGAGGGTCACACAGTTCTCTCAGTGCCACAGTCATTGTGATTGTACGTTTGCTGCATCTCATCATCAGACTTTTAAACCGGTGACTTAAGCATGGCTTCCTACAGGCCTCATGCCCGCCTCTCTCTTCAGTATAGCTGATGCTCTTCAGAGTGCCAGCCAGGATGTTCACATGCACCATTAGTGGCAGCACAGGAATATAGCGGGGTTTGATGGATTTTATGAGTTATTTGAACAGAAGTTGACTTTATTCTCTGTTGTTTTCTGCTTAATCATTTTCTCCTCTTGGGCTTGTTCTTTTCTGCTTATAGATTTTTGAATTATCAGTATCTTCGTGTGTTTGGACAACTATAATAAAATACCATAAACTGGGTGGTTTATAAACAACAACTATTTATTTCTTACCGTTCTAGAGAGTGGGAAGTCCAAGCACGACAGGTTGAGTGTCTGATAAAGGAAGGCCCAAATGTCCTCACCAGTTGGTAGATTGGCTCCCCTGGCTTCCTTTATAAAGGCACTGCTCCTATCTGGGGGTGTCTGTGTACTGACCCAACCACATAATGCTCTTGCATTAGCAATTAAATTTCAGCACGTGAATGAAGGGCACTGACATTTACACCTTAGCAGGCAGTTCAACTGTTTCAAGCTTCATGTGGTACGTCATGACTTAACTGTTTTCTAATATAGAGCATTTAAAACTACAATTACATATTTAAAAAATAATGCCTAATGACAGATAGGGAAAGAATTAGTGGCCAGAACATAGATATGATAGTATAGCCTAATATGCAAATTGTTTTATAAATCAGTCTGAAAACCACAATACTGAATTTCAAAGGAAAGATCATGACTAGGTAATTCATCAAAAATATGAATATGAAAAATTATTAAACTTGCGAATAAAGTAAAGCAATAAAGTGAACATAGGTTTTCATTTTTCACCTGTCAGAAGGTTGACCAAAGTCATTTTTGACAAGTGTTGCAGTCAGGCTCACATTGCTGGCAGAAATCACCTGACCAAGAGCAGCTGTTGGGAAAAAAGGGTTTATTTTGGCTTACAGGCTCAAGGGGATGCTCCACAATGGCAGGGGAAAATGATGGCATGAGCAGAGGGTGGACATCACCCCCTGGTCAACATCAGGTAGACAACAGCAACAGGAGAGTGTGCCAAACACTGGCAAAGGGACACTGGCTATAATACCCATAAGCCCACCCCCAACAATATACTGCCTCAGAAGGCGTTAATTCCCAATTCTCCATCAGCTGGGAACCTAGCATTCAGAACACCTAAGTTTATGGGGGACACCCGAATCAAACCACCACACCAAGTATTTGGAAGGGATAGGAATTCTTATGTTGGTTTGTGTAAGATGTAAGTTGGCTGTGAAGAAGCGGGGAGACATGTTAAGGAGGAAAACAATGGCAAGAGATGTTTCTTCTAGTGAGCTGTCTACTAGGAGGATAATTGGGTGCACTTGCTCCTGACGTGGAGTTCAGGATGTCTCCGTTATCTCTGTACAGAGGTGTGTTTTGAGGAATCTTTAGAGAAAAAAGGAAGGGGATCGGAGAGTGGCAGGAGGAGGAGGTACGGTCCTCTCTGGTGCTGTGTGTGTGTGTTTTCTGTGTGGTGTGCGTTGCGTGGAGGCCAGAGGACAACTTTTTGAGACCGGACCTCTCATTGGCCTAGAGCTTGCTAGTGTGGCTAGACTGGATGGTCATTGAGTCCCAGGGATCCTCCTGTCTCCACCTAACCAGTCCTGGGATGATAACCACAAGTTACCAGAGCCAGCATTTTGTGTGGGTTCTGGAGAGACAAGCACCTTACCAACTGAACCACCTTCCCAGCCCCACCCTTTGGCTTTAGAGCCCCTTCTCTGGTCTTTAGTGATCCAGCCTAATCCAGTTCTAATAAGAGAGGCAGTTGCCTACAGATTTAGCAACCGGAAGTTATCCTGGGTGGAATTCTGCTTGTCTTAGGCAGCTTCCAATTTATGGGCATTCTTTCTATCTTTCTTTTTTTTTTTAATATGTTATTTTTATTTATTTATTTGAGAGGGGGGATAGAATGGGTGTGCCAGGGCTTCCAAGCCACTGCAAACCAACTCCAGATGCATGCACCACCTTATGCATCTGGCTTATGTGGGTACTGGGGAATTGAACTGAGGGCCTTTGGCTTTGCAGGCAAGCGCCTTAACGACTAAGCCAACTCTCCAGTCCCGGCATTCTTGTTTAATATGAAATCTGATGCTCTGAGGTTCTTCGCACCACAATAAGTGACCGTTTCATAACAAACCATATGTATAGTTGTTAGCTTTTTTTTTCCCCCCCAAGATAGGGTCTCGCTCTAGCCCAGGCTGTCCTGGAATTCACTATGTAGTCTCAGGCTGTCCTTGAACTCAGTGATCCTCCTACCTCTGCCTCCCAAATGCAGGGGTTAAAGGCATAGTGGTGAACTTTAAGTTGGTAGCTGAGTACAGCAAGGGCTTGTGTGTGTGTGCCCATGTGTCTTGTAGAGATGAATGTTGTCAGGGTGGTCTTGACTCCTGTAGCTCCAAATTGTCAGTTTATATGCATTTCTTCCACCACCAGAGAGTAGAATACAAGACCTCTATGCTGAGGAGTACCCTTGTGTGATTAGGGGAGGTGAGAGAACTGTGCAGTACAGTGTAGTGTTGGCTGAGGGGTGAGAGCAGGGAACTAAGGAGGGAAGCTGAAAGAGGGAAGAGAAGCACTGTGATTACAGCACAGGAGGAGGTGGGTTGGAGAGGTTGGGAGATGGCTCAGTGGTTAAGGCGCTTGCCTGCAAAGCCTAATAACCCAGGTTCAATTCCCCAATACCCACATGAAGCCAAATGCAACAAATTGGTCCATGCATTGGGAGTTTGTTTGCAGTGGCTGGAAGTCCTGGCGTGGTGTGCCCATTCATTCTCTCTCTCTCTCTGCTTGCAAATAAAATTTTTTAAAAGAGCCAAAAGAAAAAGAAAAAAAGGTTCACTTGGAGACAACAGATTCACTCTAGTCTCTATGTGGGGTTGGAAGTTTCCCCATCAGTAAAGTTGCATAGCACAGGGGGACTGAACCATGCCCCTCCTGGACTGCCTTCACCCCTGCTGGGACTGCTGGGCTCAGCGAGGCAGCTGGCCTGGTAGACTGCAAGTAACTTCAGGCTCTTCTTTTGAAGTAATACACTTATTCTGAAAGTTCAGGTAAAGGTTAATGCTGATTGAAGCTGTCATGCAGCCCACAATCTCTTCCCTTTCAGGAAGGCTAATTTTCCTCCCTCAGATGAGAAGTGAATGATTAATTAGCCTGTCATTATAACAGGAGATAATAATGTTAGTAGATACTGAATTTCCTGTGAAATGGGTTGCCTATTGTATTCTTGTGGGTTTCCTATATATATTTTAGAAACACATTCATCTTTATATCACATCCCTGCTGTCAAAGTTACATACAAATTTAAAGCTTTTCTTGAGAAATGACACTTCATTTTCAGAAGAGAATTAGCTCAGATCGTCTTCCGTCTTCATGTGTATTTCAATGCAGCTTTTTAAGTATTCTAGTTCTCTACCCTGACTCCTGCCAAACCCACACCCCACACCACATCTACACATACACATCACATGTTCACATACACCCCACATCATACCACATCTACACCCCCCCACACCACATCTACACATACACATCACATGTTCACATACACCCCACATCATACCACATCTACACACTGCCCACACCACATCTACACACACATACCACATCTCCACACACACCCTATACTGCATCTATACACACATACACATAACCCACAACACATCTACACACACACACACCTCCCACAACAATTCTACACACACACACACACACACACCCCACAACACATCTACACATACCTCACAATACATCTACACACACATAACCCACAACACATCTACAATCCCACACCCCATCTACAAACCCACACCCCATCTACAAACCCACACCCCACAACACATCTACAGACACACATCCCACAACATCTACAAACCCACACCCCACAACACATCTACAGACACACATCCCACAACATCTACAAACCCTCACCCCACAACACATCTACAATCCCACACCCCATCTACAAACCCACACCCCACAACACATCTACAAACCCACACCCCACAACACATCTACAGACACACATCCCACAACACATCTACAGACACACATCTCACAACATCTACAAACCCACACCCCACAACACATCTACAGACACACATCCCACAACATCTACAAACCCACACCCCACAACACATCTACAGACACACATCTCACAACATCTACAAACCCACACCCCACAACACATCTACAGACACACATCCCACAACATCTACAAACCCACACCCCACAACACATCTACAATCCCACACCCCATCTACAAACCCACACCCCACAACACATCTACAGACACACGTCCCACAACATCTACAAACCCACACCCCACAACACATCTACAGACACACATCAAACAACACATCTACAAACCCACACCCCACAACACATCTACAGACACACATCTCACAACATCTACAAACCCACACCCCACAACACATCTACAATCCCACACCCCATCTACAAACCCACACCCCACAACACATCTACAGACACACGTCCCACAACATCTACAAACCCACACCCCACAACACATCTACAGACACACATCCCACAACATCTACAAACCCTCACCCCACAACACATCTACAGACACACGTCCCACAACATCTACAAACCCACACTCCACATTTACAGGCACACATCTCACAACAGCTACAAACCCACACTCCACAACACATCTACTGATCCATGATCCACAATGCAGCTACAAACACATACCCCATAACGCATCTACAGACCCACGTTCCCACAGCACATCTGCAGACACAAAGCATTCCACAGCAGTGTTGATTCTTGCACACCTGACTGTGCACTAAATGCACGCACCCAGGCAGTCGTGTGCATGGTGCGCATTGATGGATGCTCTGTTCTCTCTTCCCTGTCTCCCTGGGCATTTTCTTTATTGTCACCCTCACCATTTGAACTGTGGGCATGTCACTGCTCTAGGCTTTGCCAGAACCGGAGAGGACCTTTCCCTCCCCCTCAGTCCCTACTCGTTACTATGAATTTATAACCAATTTATCATCAGATTTCCCCAGGTGTGCAGATCTCCTTTGAACACATTCGTACCCCTAGTATTTTGGAGGCTTCATACTGAAGCAGTGGCTCTGATCTGAAATGGCTGTTCCCAGGGCACGTGGCAGAGCCTCCACTCTTGGCCCTTCCTCTGTTGTCATTCTATTTCCCCTTCTTGACAATTTCCCTGCTTGCCCAGTTCATATGATTTCCTGTTTCTTGATTGATACCCTCATTTGGATGAGCACCTCTCTCAATTGTTTCATGAGAAAGGCTGGTGGAAGTAATTTTATTTTTGAGTCTGTGCATGCCTAAAAGTGTCCTTAATGCCACACTTAGGTCTGAGTGATAAGTTGAGTATTGAGTTAAACACTTATCTGATGCTGGGTAGATGGTTATAGGTGCTTCCTCAGGCAAGCCTGCTGACCCAAGTTCGATCCTCCTTGGCACAACGTAAAGCTGGACACAAAGTAGTACATGTGTTTGTAATCCTCATTTACTTACGGTAGTGGGAGGTGGAGCCAGGAGCATCCAGACCATCACAAGCAGTAGCAGCAGAAGAGACCCTGTCTCAAAAGAAGGCTAAAGGTCTAGAGAAATGGCTCATCAGTTAAATGTGCTAGCTTGTAAAACCTGATGACCTGGGTTTGATTCCCCATTGCTCACGTAGGCCAGATGCACAAAATAGAGCATGCGTTCAGAGTCTGTTTGCAGTGGCTGAAAGCCTCTGGTGCACCCATTCTCTCTTTCTCTTTTCTCTCTTTGTAAAAAGAGAGAGAAGAGAGAGAGAGAGGGAGAGAGAGAGAGAGGATGGACTGTAGAGATGGCTCAGCAGTTAAGGTGCTTGCCTACAGAGTCTAGGGACCTGAGTTCAATTCCCCAGTACCCATATAAAGCCAAATGCACATGAGTGGCATGTGCATCTGGAGTTTGCAGTGGCTATAGGCCCTGGCATGTCCATTCTCTCTGCCTATTTCTCTTCTATATCTCTCTGCTTGCAAATAAATAAATAAAATATTTTTTTAAAAGAGGTGAGAGGAAAAACACCACACATGTGCCATGGCATGTGCACACCTATACACACAGTCACATATACTTACACACAAATAAATAATAAAAACTATAAAACAGTGATAGGAATTTTGAAGGTATTACCCACCAGTCTTTCCTGTCCAGGGTCACTTCTGAATGTTCTCTTGCTATTCTGTTCTTAAGCTTTAGTTCAAAGCCCGTTTTCTCTCAGAAGTGTGTGATGTCTTTATTTCATCTTACACTACTCCAGAAGTACTAGGCAGCACAGATTTCCATATCCTCTGCAGTCACATGGAAATTGCTTTTCCGCTGCCACTGTCAGGTTTTCAACCTTCTTTGGCATGCTTGGGCAGCATGAAGTTACCTTTGTCACTCTTTTTGCTGCTACTATTTTTAAAAAATAAACATTTTGTTTGCTTGTTTTATTTTTTAAATTTTTTTTTATTTTTTGAGGTAGGGTTTCACTCTAGCCCAGGCTGACCTGGAATTCACTATGTAGTCTCAGGGTGGCCTTGAACTCGTGGCGATCCTCCTACCTCTGCCTCCCGAGTGCTGGGATTAAAGGCATGCGCCACCACACCCGGCTTGCTTGTTTGTTTTTTAAGTTAGGGTCTCACTGTAGCCCAGGCTGACCTGGAATTCACTCTGTATTCTCAGGGTGGCCTCAAACTCATGGCGATCCTACCTCTGCCTCCCCAGTGCTGGGATTAAAGGCGAGTGCCACCATGCCTGGCTTTAAACATATTTTTATGTATTTATTTGTGAGAGAAAGGGAGAGTGAATATGGGTGTGCCAGGGCCTCTTGCCACTGCAAACAAACTCCAGACATAAGCGTCGCTCTGTGCATCTGGCTTGACGTGGGTACTGGGAGGCTTTGCAAGCTAGTGTCTTGAGCCCTGAACCATCCCACCACTGATGCTGCTTTTGTTTTCACCCATACCTAACTGCAAGCATGACGAACCTTACTAGGTTTTCAAGGTATTCGGTAGGACCACGAGTGTTCACTTCCACCTTTATCCAGAGCCCTCCCCCTCTGCCCTGCTACCAGCTGTGCATCTGCCCCACCTGCCATTGGACTGCTACTGAAGGCCCCACCAAGCCTGTTGTCAGATTCCTAGCCCTCTTCATGGCTGTCTAACTCAGCTACTCAGCAGCCCTCGATGCACGACAAGTGCGCCGCCTCCAGCTGTCCCCCAGCTGCTCTTTCTCTGTTTGCTGGGCTCAGTCTACTCCAGGCATGGGCTTCCTGCTCGCTGGCCGGCGCGCTCAGGCCCTTGCTGGCCCTTCCTCCGAATCCCAAACTGTTGGATAGTCGAGTTCCTCAGGCTAGTGTTTTACCCTCATCTCTGTCTTTTTTAAAAAAATATTTTATTTTTTATTTATTTATTTATTTATATTATTTATTTATTTATTATTTTGAGAAATAGGCAGGTAGAGAGAAAGCGAATGGGCACACCAGGGCCTCCAGCCACTGCAAACGAACTCCAGATGCATGCGCCCCCTTGTGCATCTGGCTTACGTGGGTCCTGGAGAGTTGAACTGGGGTCCTTTGGCTTTGCAGGCAAATGCCTTAACCGCTAAGCCATCCCTCCAGCCCCCTCGTCTCTGTCTTCATGCTTGTTGGTGGGTTAACCTGGTCCTCGGGCTTCAGGTGCACTGAGGGCTCTCTCTGACCTCCAGCTTTGTCTGTCCTGTTCCCATTCCATCTCATTGGCAGTGTTGTGAACCAAGCTCTTGGTTTCCCTCACACCAGTTTCTTTTCCAGTCTATAACAGTAAATGGTACCATCATCCAACTGGTTGCTCAGACAGAAGTACTTGGATATATCCAGTCCAGTCTATTAAGTTCTTTCTCCAAACTTTATCTTCATTTTTTCCTTTCCCTCGGGTCTCTATCCCAGTGCCAGCACATAAGGGGCACTGAGTGGTGAATAGGCAAATGAGTGATATTAATAAAGAAGTAAGGTGCTGGGCGTGGTGGCGCACACCTTTAATCCCAGCATGCAGGAGGCAGAGGTAGGAAGGATTGCCATGAGTTTGAGGCCACCCTGAGACTACATAGTGAATTCCAGGTCAGCCTGTGCTAGAGTGAGACCCTACCTTGAAAAACCAAAATAAATAAATAAATAAATAATAATAATAATAATAATAATAATAAAATAAAAAATAAAAGATCATTCTGAGCTCCATGAGACACTCACCCAACAACAACCAACAACAGTGAAACAGATCAGAAGATAGAAAAATAGATGACAGATACACAGTGAGTAAATGAGGCTTGATTAAATTACATAAGCCAGCGACTGTGAATATTATAGGGACACTTGGGAAGGTTTACATATTTTATTTATTTATTTGAGAGAGGGGAGAGAGAGAATGAGAATGGGCATGCCAGGGCCTCCAGCTGCTGCAAACGAACTCCAGATGCATGAACCACCTTGTGCATCTGGCTTACACGGATCCTGGGGAATTAAACCTGGGTCCTTTGGCTTTGCAGGCAAGTATCTTAACTGCTAAGCCATGTCTCCAGCTCCTTGGGAAGGTTTAGACGTGGATTGTATATATGTGATGTTGTATTGGTGGTGCTAGGTTCGGGAGTTGTTCTTGCTTTTAGGAAATTCCAGTTGAGGTGTCTAGGGCTGTGTTGTGATAGTGGAATTCATTTCAAGTGATTCAGAAGAAAGCTTTTATCAGGAAGGAGGTTGGGTTAGGTGTGCTGTTATCTTACTGTAGGTTTGAAAATCATCAAAATAAAAAGTTGGAAAAATAACAAGCAATGAAGAATTTAATGAAAAAATATTTCAGAGTAATTTTAAAGCTCTCATATACTGAGATCCGCTTAGAAGAATACTATTAAATATAACACAATAGAAGGTATACATAGTTACAACATTGCTGTATCCAGGGCGGAAATGACTAAAGAAAGAAGGTCTTGCTGGAAAAGGGTGCACGTGGATTTCTGCTGGCCGCCAGAGGGCAGTGCAGACCGCAGTTCTGCTGGCCACCGCAGGCCCTCTCAGAGCTCCTCCGGGAGGGGGGCGGCAGGTCTTTCCTTCATAACGAGCCACACGAGGGCGCTATTCTCTACACAAAATAGCTTCAGGATTCTTACACCGTTTTAGAAGAGAATGTGACTCATTACACTGCCTCCCACTTCTTTCTTCCCACTCACACCTGTTTCTCAGTTCTGTGGATTGTAGTTTTGGGTACTGTGACCCTTAGAGCCTATGGAAACATCTGGATAGGGGAGGTAAAGAGCTACCCTTCTTAAGTGTGTTCCCAAGGCCAATGGCACACTAGCATGTCAGGATTTTTGTCCATCTTTTAAAAATATTTTTTATTTATTTATCTGTGGGGGGAGAGGGAAGGAGGGAGAATGAATGGGCCTGGTGCTAGGGCCTCTACCCATTGCAAACAAACTCCAGATGCACGCACCACTTTGTGCTTCTGGTTTTGCGTGGGTACTGGGGAATCAAACCTAGGCCAGCAGGCTTTGTGAGCAAAAGCCTTTAACCACTGAGCCATCTCCCCAGGCTCAGTCCACAATCTTACTGCTCTTTAGGGTTCCCAGAATCTCTAAAAATTCTAGGAATTTCATCTGGGAGTTAAACTCCCTTAAAAGTGATGTGCTTCCTTGCTGAGTGGCTTTCTGTGTGCTTACCCAGAAAAAAGAAAAGCGTTAGTGTAAATCTAGAAAATTACCCAATACATGACAAGATCACTGTGTTAGGTGGTCACTCTTTCTCCCAGCCCCAAGTGCTTGTGGGACTATAAGCTAAAAGACAACAGAAGTTACTAGAGAGGTGACCCCCAGGTCTTGAGGTGTGTAACGTTAAATGAAGAGGGAGCAGAAACTTCAGATAAGTGTTGACAAGGCTTCGGAAGCAAGCACTGAATGCAGATCCAAGCAGAAGCACTTGGGCCGAGGGGGACAGGCCCAGTGAGGACAGTGAGTGAGGACCCCTGCAGGTGGAAGTGGAGGGTAACTATTGTCCTATTGCTTAGCCAGACAGACTTCAGCAGGCTTGGAGGTCATTGAAGGACAGTGGAACCCCACCTGCTGGTCGCCGGTGACTTCATGGTTGCCTCTTCATGGAATTTAAAATACCATTGGAAAGGGGGATGGATGGGAGCATCTGGCTTTGGTTGAGGGAAAGTTCTTTGTGACATTCTGAAGTATCCTCAAGGTCAGATTGTGATCCACTCCCTTAAGAGTTAATCCAACTGAGCCTGTTGGATCACCTGAACACCTCTTACCTAAAGGCATGCTAAGCAGGTGGGAGGAGTATGTATCCCGTTAATGAAGTAATATTCTTTAACCCCCATAAGTCCTCTCTCATGCCCTGTCCTCAGACCCTCAGTTCTATTCCGCTTCTGAGTTCTAACTCAGAATGAACACTGTTTTTTTCCTGTCTCTTCTTTGGGGGCTGGAGAGATGGCTCAGCAGTTAAGGCATTTGTCTAAAAAGCCTAACAACCCCAGTACCCCAGTTCATCAGTACCCACATAAAGCCAGATGCACAAAGAGGTGCATGCGTCTGGAATTCATTTGCAATGGCTAGAGGCCCTGTCATGCCCATTCTCTCTGACTCTTTTCTCTCTCTGCTTGCAAATAAATAAAATAAGATGAAATAAATATATAAAAGCGTCATCCTAAGCACGTTTGGCCTGTCGTGATGCAGCCTTTTCACCTTTCTCAGTAGATCTTCTTTGCTCCACTCACTCCTCGTCATCTGGGCACCGTCTTTTGTGTTGCTACACAAAGGACCCAGCAGTGTGAAATCTGCAACTCTTATTTTGCTCCCTTGCCTTGAGGTCTCTGAGATCAGGTGCAAGATCAGGACACTAGCCTCTCTGGGTAGCTGGCTCTGACCATCCTTGGGTTAAGTACGACTTCCGTGTTCTGTGTGTATCCAGTTGATAGATATGTGTTTCAGCATGTCTATCACGGTTCATACTTTGCAAGCTCACTTCTCTGGAGGATCAAAAGGGATGACTAACAGAGCATGCATTCTCCCATTCTTGTGTTAGTGGGATAATCTCCCCCCCCTTTTTTTTTTTTGGTGTGGAGGGCTTTTACCTCAACTACAATGGCACAGACTTGCTGACATTCTTAAAAGTAAAGATGAGAAAAGACTCAAAGGCCCATTGTGTTCCCTCTTTCTGTTGAACACTGTGCCCACTACGCCAGGTGCCGAGCATTCTCTCTCCATCTTGTTCTTATAACAAACACAGTGAGCACCTTGCTTTTCAGAACTTTCCTAGGAGCTGTTGTTCTTCCTGTCTTCAGGAAGGTGGCTCCCTTGCTGGCTAGCAAGTACAAACAGCTTGCAAACACCTCTTCTCTCCGTCTGTGGTGAGTTGGGCCTCAGGGACTGAAGGAGCTGAGCCTTGCCGAAATCCTTTTGATATAAGACAGAGTAAAAGCAAGTAATTAAGTTTAATTAAGCAAAACAAGGATTAAAATTTTTTTAAATGTATTTTGAGAGAGAGAGAATGGGTGCACCAGGACCTGTAGGCACTGCAAATAAACTCCAGATGCATGCGCCATCTTGTGCATCTGGCTTATATGGGACCTGGAGAATCAAACCTGGGTCCTTGGGCTTCCCGGGCAAATGCCTTAACATTTAAGCCAACTCTCTAGCCCAAAACAAGGATTTTTTTTTTTTTTAATACAAGGATTTTATCTTTGTATTCTTGCTAGCAGATGTCTACTGACAGGCTTGTGGTTAGCTACAGCCACCCAGCTTGTGCCCCTCCCCCTCCTTAACAGGCTGTTGTAGGCAAATTTCCTCTACATTGAAGGAGTAACTGTTGCCAGCTTTATCAAAAGCAGCTGGGCTACCTCGTAAGTGAGGGTGTGGGGAGGGTCATCAGATCCCCACCTGAGATTCAAGCACCCCTTGCACCAGCTGTGTACAATAACGCAGAGGATCTCGTGACCTCAGGGGGAGCTAGAGTATATAGAGAGGAAAAGAGCAAGGAACAAGTTGCTCCATTGAGGCAGTGTCTCTGGAGTCTCCATGCTCTGTGTGTAAGCCCTCCCCCCAGGCTGAGGGAGGAGCCTCCGTGGGGGGGATATGGTGAGCCCCACTGAAGTGCTGCTCTGTGGTCTCCTACTCTCAGACGACGACAAGGAGCTTCTGGAAGTGTCCAAATGGAAGCTGCCATTCAGAGTGGAATGAGGCTTCTCCGGGGTGCGGCTGCTCCGGGGTCCCGATGCTCTGGAAGTAAGCCCTCATCTGAGGCTGAGAGAGGAGCATTCAGGGAGTAATTTTGATACAGGAATTTCCATCAAAGTGGCTGCTTTGGGGACCCCACGTTCCTATAGGTAACCTCTCTTTATGTTCTGTAAGTGACCCCTCACTAAACTCACTGGCTCACCAAACTGGTATTGGTGTAATCGTACTTTGATCTGCCATCTGAGCCTATTTGGGGTGAACACGTATGTCTGTGTCTCCCCAGGGGAAGAGTTTCCCGTGACACAGGAACTTCCTCTTTTTGTCTGTCTCAGACTGAACTTTTTACATTATTTTATTTCTGCTCCAACGGGATCCCATTTCTTGTAAAACTGAGTTTTGAGCTAACCAACATGTTCTCGTTGCTGAAACCCGCCATCCACAGTATGAGTAGTCAGAACTTCCTCAAGTCCGGGTTCAGAATTTGCGTGTATGTCCCCTGAACCAGGCTGCGACCTAAGTAACGCTGCTTCCTGAGCATTCCTGGTATCTTGCCTTAGCTTTTCTGCAGCTCTTTGACGCCCTCCTTCTCCCGGTTCCCCTGCCCTTACAGCTGCTCTCCCATCTAGCACGTTGAATCCTGTTATTGGATGTCCCCGCTTGTTTACTCATTAGAACTGTTGATTTTTTTTTTTTTTTCACTCATGACAACTTACAGTAGCGCCATCTAGACCCTCCAGCTTCTAGAACATGAGGGGCTGGGGAGTTTTGGCTAGCCTTCCTCCTGAGGCGGGGCTAATCTATCCTCTGTTAGCATATAGTTCTGTTCTTTGTAAACTGTAACTAGATCAGACTTTTATAAACAAACGTCCAGTCATCAGTTGCTTAACAACAGGGATGTGTTTGGAGAAATGTGTCAGGTGATTTTATTGTTCAAAAGAGAGTATACTTACACAAACTAGGGCAGCTGTGATGTCATTAACAATAGAATCTTACGGGACCCTCATCATACCATGTCTTTGACTAACATGTCATGTGGCACAAGTCTGTATACTTAAAAACTCCATTGACTTTTACAAATTTGAATTAAAACACTACAACCAAGTTTTCACATTCTGATATACCGTAACATTTTTCAATCTTGCCCATTCTTGGCTATTTCACTGTGGTTTTGACTCTTCTGTTTCATCTACAGTAGCTCACTTCAGTCTTTTCTGCTCCAGTTTCCTAGGGTGTTTGTTACCGAATTGCTTTGCTCCACCAAAGATGTAAGATGATGCTTGATCATGGCAGTGTCTCCTCCGTTTCTACAGTGGTCAAGAAAGTCACGTTTCAAAAATATGTTTGAAGCAAATTACCTTCAAATAACTTATTTTTATTAGTGGAATTTGCTCTCTAAAATAATTTGGAAGTTACTCATACGGGGGCTGGCATGTAGCTCAGTGGTACAGTATGTGCTTAGCATCTGGGAGGCTCTCAGCTTGATCCCTAGCATCAAAACATAAAATCCAATAAGCTCACATCATTTAGTTTTTCTTAAGAACTTTTACATATATATATAAATATATGCTTATTACTAAATATATAATCATTACTTTCCACATTTTTATTATTCATGTAACTCCCAGTATTAAGAAGACCAATGTGTTATTATGTTCAGGTTATAATGTTCCAAAGAAATATTTCAGAAAGGAAGAATATTAATTATTTCCTGTAGCTTATCTATAAAAGACCATTTGGGAAAGTACAGCCATTTTAATCTTTTAGAGGACTTTGAAGTAGGTTTTTATAGTTGCTATATTAAAGTCATTTTCATGCTTGTATAGAAAAATTTTAAAGATTTATTTGCCAGATGATCAATATTTTAGCAGCTAAGATTGTCTAAGCTCCCTAATTATATGTTGAGCATTCTAATTCTTATCGGAGCTGCTTCTTCCTGGCAAAGCTTAAACATCGGTCTCCAATCAGGTAGGTTAATCTCTAATTTTATAATATAATTAAATTCATCTGACCTGGTTACTGGCATATTTCAGACATCAGACTGATACTGATCATGAAGCTGCTAAGACTGTTTCAATTTAAAAACTGACCTTTCAGGATCAGTCCCTTTAATCTGCGAGTTATCTGAATAGAAATGTTCTTTAAGAAGTAACCTGCCTTTACTAATAAACGTGTAAAACCTCAACTGGTGTTGAAATGTTTCTAGGGCAGAATGCCTTAAAACAACTGACTTTCTTTTTTATTTTAGAGATACTTCCTAGTTGGGAGCAATCATGCAGAAACAAAATATCGTGTCTTGAAAATTGATAGAACAGAACCAAAAGATTTGGTCATAATTGATGATAGGGTAAGTATCAAACCTCATCACAAACAGAAACTTTAATGTGCATTGTTCAAAGAACATGAATTATCCTTAACAGCTTTTAATAGCATGCTATTCTTTTATCATGTGTCTAGCAATTGCAATTATTTTTTTCTGGTTGTCATAAAATATGTATCTCTGATTTGGTTTCTAGAAATTCCTGGTGTGGAGAAGTTAGAAAGAATTATACTTTGTTCCTCAGTTTGATTTGCTTCTGAAAGGGCACACTCTTCTGATAAGATAATGAATATATTCTGTTAACCAGTTGACATTTTAAGGATTCAGGGTAATTTAATGCTGCCTGTACCAAACCGATTGCCTATTACTGTGCTTTAATCTGAAGCTACGTGTAGTCAGGGAAGACTTCTGTGCTACAGGCTTTGTTATGCTGCTGCAGGTCCCCTCAAGGCCCCCTTTGATGATTTGCTTTACATTAAAGAAGTGAGAGGCAGTTGTTACGCAGACACTGTGTTATCCAGAATTGGGAGTGTCCAGGCTTCACTCAGGTAGCATGGAACATGGAGCTACTAGTCAAAAGTAAAAGGTAGCAGAATGCAGCCAGGCTTGTGGCGCACACCTTTAATCCCAGGACTCAGGAGGCAGAGGTAGGAGGGTTTGAGACTTTAAGACTACTTAGTGAACTCCAAGACCCTACCTTGAGCATCATCATCAACAACAATAACAACAGATTACATATATATTAAAATGCTGTTGAGTAGTCCATTTTAGCTTTTTCTAAGAAAAGAACTTACCCTTGGATTGAGGTTCCTATCTGAATATTTCTGAATCCATATAGATGCCTGCTTTCTGAAGTATATTAGTACTTACAGCTTGGGACTGTTTTCATTAAACTCTTTGCAGAACTATTTTCTGTGTTGTAACAATATTGGATGACTTCTTTAGTATGATTCCCTGCACTACACCTGGCTGTCCATCCTCCTGGGTTTGCTTCAGAGCTTTTATTAACATAATGCAGCTGTTATTAAGCTGGATGGACGACTGATTAGGGAGCCCTTTGAGAAGCTAACAGCTGTGGTCTCATAAAAATGCAAGTTTTCATATCAGTTTAAAGGCCTCACAAACTTACTGCAATATGCTTGGATTCCTTCAGTCTCTGAATCCCAGGTTCAGAGAACAAGGGTTTGACAGTTTTTTCCGAATAGCAGTGTGATGCAGCAACTATCCTTAATTGTTTACGTTAACGGACTCGCTGCCTTTTTATGGATGATGACTGAGATATGCATCATATAGTTTATAAATAGCAAATGATTCTTCTAGGCAACTTTCAGTTTTGGGGTGTGAGCATAATAAAGAGTCAGCACAGCCTTACAGACCCCATGTGCTTGCTTTTCAGCATGTGTACACTCAGCAGGAAGTGCGGGAACTTCTTGGCCGCTTGGATCTAGGAAACCGAACAAAGATGGGGCAGAAAGGGTCCTCCGGGTTATTTCGCGCCGTCTCGGCTTTCGGTGTTGTAGGTAAGGAGTGTGCCTCCCTCACCTGATTGCTCTCTTGTTTTGACATCACACTTAGTATTCACAAGGCTTTATAGCTTCATAGTTATCACCCATCATCTACAGCTCTGGGTGTTTTAAACTTCATGATCTGCTCATCAGATACTAGTGTTTCTGCATGTGCTCATCATTTCTTAGTTTTTTTTATAGGATACCAATAGATAGAGAAATGTTTGGGAGCTTTTGGGGAATCTGCTGTCTGGTTTATTGTGGAATGAAAAATAAAAATTAGCCTGGGCTGCAAATCTCTGCTCTGCCACTCATCTGCTAGAATGACAAATACAGTAAAGCTCGCTTTAAATGTCACAGGAGGGGCCTGGAGAGATGGCTTAGTGGTTAAGGTGCTTGGCTGTGAAGCCTAATGTTCTATCTCCAGGTCCCACATAAACCGGACACCCAAGGTGACCCAAGTGCACAAGGTCACACGTGCACACAAGCTGGCACACACATCTGGAGTTCTATTGTAGTGGCTGAGGCCCTGGTGTGCCAATTCTCTCTCGTACTCTCGTTCTCTTTCATTAAAAAAGATAAGTCACAGGAGGACTGGAGTGACAGCTTAGTGGTTAAGGTATTTGCCTGCAAAGCCTAAAGACCCATTTTTAGTTCCCTGTACCCACATAAACCAGATGCACAAGGTAGCACATGCTTCTGGAGTTCATTTACAGTGGCTAGAGGTTCTGGCATGCCCATTCTCTCTTTCTCTCTCAAATAAATAAGATATATATATTTTTTTAAGTCACAGGAAGGCTGGGTGTGGTGGTGCACGCATGCCTTTAATCCCAGCACTCGAGAGGCAGAGGTAGGAGGATCACCATGAGTTCGAGGCCTCCCTGAGACTACAAAGTGAATTCCAGATCAGCCTGGACTAGAGTGAAACATTAACTCAAAAAGCCAAAAAATAAAAATATTCAAAAAAAAGTCACAGGAATTTCTCCTGAGGACAGACTGTAGCAGCAACTATGCCCTAGCCCTTTCTTGGGATGGCAGATACTTTATTACCCACTGAAAAGCCATCTTTAAAACCAGAGCATCACACACTTGGGATTGGATCATTTTTCTAGTAGACAGCTTCATGTTTCTGGGATGAGCATCCAAACCAGACATAGTTTATAGGAGGAAGGGTTTATTTCAAGCTTACAGATCCAGGGGAAGTTCCATCAAATGGCAGAAGCTGGCTCCCATTCATATATCCAAACAGAGAGGGAAAAAACCACCATCAGCAAGCAACACCAAAAGAGGCAAGCACAAAGCTAGTAGCAGACAGGGACCCCAGTGCTCACACTGCTCTCTTACACCTTTGGGCTGGACTTCAAATCGGCCCCCAAATACACCTTGGGCTGGACCCCAGGATCTGCCCCCCGTCATACCTCCTCTATCCAGGATGCTGGAGACCAACTTAGAAGCTCAATTTTAAGACCTGAGTCAATGGGAGATGGACATCCATTCAAACTACCACACTTGAGATTGCTTCTGTGTACTTCAGCGCCCCTCTGCATGTTCTACGTCCCGGGGCCCTGAGAAGCAGCTTCCCTTTCCAGCAGCTCTGTAGGACATCAGGAATGGGCACCACGGCTGTGCTGGCTCTATTGCTTTCAAGGAAGTAGGATTGAGAGGGAGTAGGCAGTTAGGGTGACTGGGCCCCTGAACATAAGAAGCAGGAATGTTTTTGAATCTATCCAAGCAGTCTCCACTTGCTAGAGATCAAAGTGTATCTGGCTTCTTATGTCTTCCCTTGATCTGTTTTCCACAGATCTCCTAGGAGGAGATCCTAGGAGGGAGGTCTCTACTTGGCATCATGGCTGGCCTCTTCCTGAGACAGCCTCTAGCCCAAACCAATTAGCTGTCCTGCAGCTCACCTGAGCCAGAAGGTAGGGTCCACCACCATAAGGTTACAAATGTTTCCGAGGAGAGAACAAGGTTGTTGTGCTGCCTGACCTCTCCTGAACCTCCAGCTTCTGGTGAGTTTTTCGTCAGCTTGGTCCAGCTTGGCCAAGCCACGGAGAGAGCCTCCTAGCCCTGACTTTCCACACGGCTCTTTCTCTACACGACAGGAACTCTGTCCTTGCTCTTCTGTTCTCTCCATAGTTTTCCAGGCCCACCAAGCTGGTGTGTTCATTCTCCTTTCCTTGGTTCTGCACTTCCCTCAATAAATAGAATTTAATAATTGTCCTTCTCAGTATTACTTTATTCAATTCTTTGATTAAAATTAGACACAAACTTAGGGTTTTGGGTTCGAGGACTTTCCTGAACCCCTAGCACCGTGTTGCAGGATTCCTGGTTATATTTGTTCGCTGATATTGATCTCTTTACGTAAAGTTGTCTTCGCTTTCTGTCTCACCCGAGTTCTGCTCCCTTTTTGTTGACTGCATTAGCATGCTCCACAGTTCCCTCCTTGTAAGAGGTAGTTCAACCTGTCTTTATGGTATGATGAATTAGTTACTTTTTTCATGGCTGTGACAAAATTCCTGAAAACAGCAACTTAAAACTTTAATGGGGCTGAAGAGATAGCTTAGTGGTTAAGGCGCTTGCTTTCAAAGCCAAAGGACCCAGGTTCAATTCCCCAGGACCCATGTAAGCCAGATGCACAAGATGGCGCATGTGTCTGGAGGTCATTTGCAGTGGCTGAAGGCCATGGTGTGCTCATTCTCTCTGTTAAGTAAATAAAGAAAGAATTTATGGTTTGGATTCATGGCAGGAAGACATGGTAGGGGGAATATGAGGCAGTTGATCACATTGATTCACTGTCAGGGAAGCAGAGAGGAGTGTTAGTGCTCAATTTCCTTCCTCATTGCAGCGTGTACTCAGTCCAGGACCCTAGTTTCTGAGTTAGAGCCACTCACATTCAGAGTGTGTCTCCTTTGCACAGTGAAACCTCTCTGCAGTGGCCTTTCAGACTCTCACTGAGATTAGTGTCCTTGGTGATTCTAAATTTTGTCAAATTGACATTCAGGATTAACCATCACAGGTGCTTTTGTGCCTGATCGGCTTGAGGACAGAAATCAGTGCCCATGAAGCAGTGCCAATGCGACAGTGAAGAGCTACACTGAGGAATACATTGACTTGTTCGGGGAGTGCATTACTTGGACCTTGAATGGCCAGGAAAAGTTTTGGGAATAACTGAGACTTGATCTGGAGCCTGGGGGCAGAATAAGATCTGAGTAGATACGGGGAAGAAAGAAGGGGGCTTCTAGTAGGGGTGATAGCAGAGACATAGGCACAAAGATGCCATAGCATCTAGAATGTTGGGGAGTGACATCATGATGAGGCCAGATGACTTAGGGCCTTGGGAAACTTAGAAAGTAAAGTGGGGGATAGCTGTATCTCCCCCTTTCTGCTGCCAGACTCTTGAGTGCTTCTTAATCCTACTGGGCCATATATGATATTCACTAAGTCATTGCTACTGATAGTAATGATTAATATGGACTTTATTTAATTTCAGGTTCTTATGTTAGATTTTTTTTTTTTCCCCGAGGTTGGGTCTCACTCTAGCCCAAGCTGGCCTGGAAGTCACTATGTATTCTCAGGCTGGCCTTGAACTCACAGCAGTCCTCCTACCTCTGCCTCTCAAGTGCTAGGATTAAAGGCGTGAACCACCACACCCAGCCATGTTAGGGTTTTTTTCTTTAGCACTCTCTCCTTTGACTGTATATTTACTGGAACTTTAATTTTCCTGTGCCTGTATTTAGAGTGATTTTTTTTTTTCCCCTCAATGTTGTCTCATAGCTCCTACAGACTCTTTTTGGTCTATCTTGGGTCCCAGGTGGCTTCCAGGGAAGGTAAAGCGTGGCATGTCATGAGTGATGGGTAATCTTGATGATCAACCTGATGGCATTTAAAATCACCATGGAAATACACTCTGCGTATGTCTAGGAGGTTGTTTTCAGAAAGGCTCACTGAGGAAGGAAGACCTGTTCTGAATGTGGACAGCACCGTCCTGTGGGCTGAGGGCCTGGACTGAATGCAGAGGGCAAAGTGGGCTGAGCACAGCCTCCATCCGTCCCTCCTGATTACACACACAGTGTGACCAGCTGCCTCATGCTCCTGCTCTGTGCCGCTCCTGCCCTGATGGGCTGTACCAGAGCGACTGAAACAGCACGCTTGACTTCTAGTCCATAGGCCTGGCCTGCCAAGTTGTGACAAGTCCCTTGGGGTGACCTGTTGATTAGCTAAATGTTTGTGGGCTTGGGAAAGTCTGTGTGTGTCGTGTAAGTTCGTGGGTTTCAATTTCATAGAATCCATATAGGTCAGTTTCTTTTGTAAGACCTGCTTATGCATTAAATTTAAGAAAAAGAAATTTGGAAAAAAATGTTTCCTATGTACAGTAGGCATTTCAAGATAATAGTTGCTTAATAGTCTAATGTTATTTCTTTAGTTCCTGATACTTTATTCCAACTTAAAAAATTATTTATTTATTTGACAGAGAAAGAGGGAGAGAATGGGTGCAACAGGGCCTCCAGCTACTGCAAATGAACTCCAGATGCATGCACCCCCTTGTGCATCTGGCTAATATGGGTCTTTGGGAATCGACCTTGTATCCTTTGGATTTGCAGGCAAATCCCTTAACTGTTAAGCCATCCCTCCAGCCCTATTCCAACTTTTAAATGGTAATTTTCTCAGGCATATGTAATTAGACAGTTTTTTTTTTTTTTGAGTTTAAATTTCCTTGATGGTTAAGTGAGACAAAACGAAGATAGTTATTGAACTGCTCATGAGCACTCTGGCCTTGTACTGTGAACTACCTTTGGGCTTCGTGGTAGCTTGAATTAGGTGTTCCCCATCAATTCAGTGTGATTGACTGCTTAGTTCCCAGCTGATGGCAATTTGGGAGGTGGAGCCTTGTTGGAGGAGGTGTGTTATTGGGAGGTGGGCTTTGGGCTGTTGTAGCCAGCTCCCCTTTCCTAGAGTTTGGCTCACTCTCTTGCTCTGGTGTCCCATCTGCTGTAGAGAGCTGCGAGGTGCCGTGCCTTTAAGATGGCGCTGGCTTCCGCCTTCCGCCTTCCCGATGGCGAGTGCTCCCCTGGATAATTAAGTCCTTATTTGGCTTGGGCCGTGATCTACGCTTGCTTCCGCATATGTGGACCTATCTGCATTCACCACGTGGCTTACCAGGGTTGGCTGTTCAAAGGCTTCTTAAGCTTTGGGCGGGCTTGTCCCGGGGTCAGTCAGTCAGAAGATTGTTCAAGGTTCCTGAATAAACTGTTGAAAGAAGAGTCCGAGCGTTGCGTCTTCCTTGCTGGTCGAGGCAGTCGCGACAATCTGCTGTGGCAGAGGTGATGTCTAGTCTCTGCTCATGTCACACCTTTTCCTGCCATCATGGAGCTTCCTCCCATCAGCTACTTCTGGTCAGGTGATGTGTCCCAGCAATGAGAAGGTAAATAACAGGTACTCTGGCCTTGTGTTGTGAACCACCCTTTAGACCTGCTCTTGGACACTCTGGTCTTGTCTTAAGGCAAGTTACTTTTTACAAGTAGTGGCTCCCTGACTGATGTAATGTTGAGTTTTATGATACTTTGGTCATTTTTTATTGTTTGTTTTTAACTGAATATTTTGCCTATTTAAAAAAAATTTTATATTTTATTTGAGAGAGAGGGAGGGGCAGATAGAGAGAGGGGATGGGTGCATCAGGGCCTTTAGCCACTGTGAATGAACTCCAGATGCATGTGCCATCTTGTGCATCTGGCTTATGTGGATCCTGGGGAATCGAATCTGGGTCCTTTGGCTTTGCAGGCAAGTGTCTTTTGTTTTTTTTTTTTTTGGGGGGGTAGAGAGACAGAGAGACAGAGAGGGAGAGGAAGACAGATAGAGATGGGTGCACCAGCAGCCTCTCAGCTGCTGCGAATGAAATCCAGATACGTGCGCCCCTTTGTGGTCAAGTGCAGCATTGCACCCCTTTTTGCATCTGGCTAAACGTGGGACCTGGAGATTGGAACCAGCGTTCTTAGGCTTAGGAGGCAGGCGCCTTAACTGCTAAGCTATCTCTCCAGCCCTGTTTTTAAATTTTTTTTTTATTGACAACTTCTATACTTACAGACAATAAACCATGATATTTCCCTCTCCTCCCCCATTTTCCCCTTCACAACTCCACTTTCCATCATATCCCCTCCCTCTCTCCATTAGCCTATGTTTTTATTTTGATGTCATCATCTTTTTCTCGTGTTACGAGGGTCTTGTGAAGGTATTGCCAGGCACTGTGAGGTCATGGATATTGAGGCCAATTTCTGTCTGGACAGTTGCATTGTAAGTGTGGTACCCCTTCCTTTGTCTCTTACATGCTTTCTTCCACCTCTTCTGCAATGGACCCTGAGCCTTGGAGGGTGTGATAGAGATGTTTCAGTGCTGGACACTCCTCCATCCCTTCTTCTCAGCACTATGTTGCCTTTTGGGTCATCCCAGTGGTCATTGCCATCTGAAAAGAGAAGCTTCTCTAACCAGAAGTGAGAGTAGCATTAATATATGAATATGAACATTAAGTGTAGTGCTATCAGGGCAGTTTGGTGAGAATAATATATACATTTATCCAGACAAGAGCAGGCTTTATACCCCTAAGGCTCAAGATCTCCCCTGCCATAGTCTTTTGATTAGGTTTTCAGTACCAGGCATGTATTCCCTCCTATAGAGTGGGCCTCTAGTCCAACTAGAGAACAGTTGGTTTTGCCCAGAGCAGCCATGCCACTGTTGCACCCCTTCAGTCATTGGGCCTGTCTGGACAAACTTGAGGCTTCCAGCGTCCGCTGTTTTCACTGCTGATGATTTCTGTCTCCCATAGGGCTGCATGCAGTGCAGCTTTTTCCAACTTTCTATTGGCTGATCTACAGGGAGAAGGTTTTCAGCTCAGCACCAGCTTGATTTCTTAGAGACTTTGCTGCCCAGGCATGTGAAGTCTTCAGCAATAGGGTCTTACCATCTGTTTTCTCATAGGAAACCAAGGGCCTTGGCAATAGCCTGTAATGTTTTGGAGGCAACAGGGACCTCCCTGGCCAACAACTCACTGGAAGGTATCCCATTCCTGGCACTGAAAATTTTCTAGTAACCATCTATGGCTTTTGGATGTGCCATTATTCAAAAAAGTAGGTTTTCATATGTCTTATTCAGAATATCTTGAATTTTGATTGACCTCCCCCCCTTCTTTTACACAATCTCTTCCCCTGGCTTTGCTTAGGCCTTTCCCCTCCCTGTAATCTGTTCTTCTACTTACAAATATATAATACCACCCCCTTAAGTCCTTCCTTCTCCTCCCTCCCTCAGAGCCTTTTTCCAGTTTACTGGCCTCTGCTACCCATGTTTGGTTCCAGCTCACACACAAGTCTAAACATTTGTAGCTAGGATCCACATGTGAGAGAGAACATGTGACGTTTGGCTTTCTGGGCCTGGGTTACCTCACTTAGTACAATTCTTCCCAGATCTTCTCAGCTCTTTCTAGGGAGGCTGCGGTCCTCCCCCTCCCCAATATTTCACAGGCCCATGCATGATGTCATGCATTACTTGCATGCAGATTGCATTGTGTGACTCAAATCAGCAGTTTAGTGTTTATGGCCTGTGTCCTGTTCAGACAAGGTTAGTTGATCATACACTCATACATTGTGACAGCCTCAATGATGCCAGAGTTCCTAAACCCTTACTCTCAACCTGTGTGTCTTCTTGGCACTGAAAACATCTAGACCCATCTAGTCATTAGATACTGTTTTGACGGTTATTGATCTAAAGGGTTTCCTTTGCTGTGAACATGGATCCAGTCCTGCAGCCATTTTCCCAATTCCTGTGAATTGGAGGAAGCGTGAGAAACCACCCACCAGACAGCATCCTGAGCATCTGCCACTAAGTTGACTTATTTGGTCCTGGGACAAATGGGTGGAGTAGGTAGTTGGTGGCCTGGAATTCCTCTCAGCTCTGTGACCTTCCTAACCCTTCTGATACAGTCCTCAAATCTGTGTCCCTTTGTGGCCTATGTTACCTATCAGCAGACACTCCTAAGCTGCTAATATGTTGAAGGGGAGTGGTAGTATAAGCATCGTAGTAGTAAACTACATGATGTGTGCTCAGCTGTTACTTAAAACAGCACCTTAAAGATGTATGGGATATGCAGGGTCACAGTGAAAGTAATAGCAAGCTGCTTCCTAGAGCGGTAAGAAAGAGGGCAGCGCGGTTTGACCTTGGAGATGCCGGTTCCGTCCCCAGAGCTGGGTTGTGGAAAGGCCCGAGGTTCCTTGTGTGGGTGTTTGAGACTTCTCTGCTGGAGTGCTGTCTCACAGAAGGCTTTGGGGGTAGTGGATGGCTGCCACAGAGGTTCCCAAGTAGAGAATGTTGCTTTTTCCCAGTGGTGGGGTGTGGGTCCTGTTCAGCCCCAAATATTCTAAATCACTGTACCTACTCTTGCTTTGCATGGTGTCTCTGAAGTGACACAGCCTTCTTTACTTGGAGAAGAGAAAGTGTTTTTACCTGAGTACCATCATCTTGTCATCTGGAGAGTGTGCAGTGACATTGGTGGGGGGGGGGCAGAGTGAAGGTGAAAGAGTTTGCTAGTATGTATGTTAGTGAGGAATTATTTTTTTGAATATTTTATTTTTATTTATTTATTTGAGAGATAGAAAGAGGCAGAGAGAGGGAGAAAGAGATAGAATGGGTGCTCCAGGGCCTCCAGCCACTGCAAACGAACTCCAGATGCATGCACCAACTTGTGCCTCTGGCTTATGTGGGTCCTGGGGAATTGAGCCTCAAACCAAGGTCCTTAGGCTTCACAGGCAAGCGCTTAACTGCTGCACTATCTTTCCAGCCCCCTAAAGTGAAGAATTCTTGGTCGATATCTGTGCCAAACCACAGCCTTAAATGTTTCTGGATTTGACTGAAATATATTTTTTTGTAAGTTCTTTTTTATGAGAGAAAGAGAGAGAGAATGAATGAATATGAATTGGCACACCAGGGCTCCCAGCCACTGCAATTCATCTCTAGATACATATGCCACCTTTGGCTCGTGCAACTTTGCACCATTGCATCACCTTGTGTGTCTGGCTTACTTGGGACCTGGAGAGTTGAACATGGGCCCTTAGGCTTCATAGGCAAGCGCCTTAACCCTCAACAAGCCCAACAAGAATCTTTTCAAAAAGAGAGACATCTAGGGCTGGAGAGAGGGCTTAGCGGTTAAGGCGCCTGCCTGCTAAGCCGAAGAACCCGGTACCAATCTCCAGGTCCCATGTTTAGCCAGATGTAGTGTCGCAAGGGCGCAATGCTGCACTTGACCACAAGGGGGCGCAGGCATCTGGATTTCGTTCACAGCAGCTGAGAGACTGCTGGCGCGCCCATCTCTGTCTGTCTCCCTCTCCCTCTCTGTCTGACTCTCTCTCTCCAAAAATAAATAAAATAATAAAAAAGAGAGACATTTATATTCGGGTAGTAAAAGGAAGAGGGAATAGGCTTATGATATACCAAAAGCATTCAAGCTGGTCAAAAGTCGGTTGTACAGTTTGACTGACTTTCCTACAGATTATGGAGTAGAATTTAGATTGATATAGTCTGGAGTCAAAAATATAAAGTTAGGGCTGGAGAGATGGCTTAGTGGTTAAGGCGCCTGCCTGCTAAGCCTAAGAACCCGATTCCAATCTCCAGGTCCCACGTTTAGCCAGATGCAAAGTGACACAAGGGTACAATGCCACACTTGACCACAAGGGGGAGCACACATCTGGATTTCGTTCACAGCAGCTGAGAGACTGCTGGCGCGCCCATTCTCTGTCTCCCTCTCTCTCTCTGTCTGTCTCTCTCTGTGTATCTCTCCAAAACTTATATATATATTTAAAATTCAGTTAGAATGATGGATGAAAGAAGTTATTACAGAGAAGTTGTGTCAAAAGCAAGCATAGGGCTGGAGGGATGGTTTAGCAGTTAAGGTAGTTGCTTGCAAAGCCAAAGGACCCAGGTTTGATTCTCCAGGACCCACGTTAGCCAGATGCTCAAGGGGGCGCATGCATCTGGAGTTTGTTTGCTGTGGCTGGAGGCCCTGGTGTGCCCATCCTCTCTCTCCCTCCCTCTCTCTCTTTCTCTTTCCCCCTTCTCTCTGTCAAATAAATAAGTAAAAATAAAATACTAAAAAATTTAAAATTAAAAAAAGCAAGCATATATATAGCAATAATAAAAGAAATACTAATTTATTTTAGAAATCAGTCTCTTTTCTCTCTTGCTTGTGTTTTGAGACAGGGTCTCACTCAGTAGTGCCAGCTAGCTTCCAACTCATTATACAACCCAGGCCAGCATTGAACTTGATACGATGCTCCTGCCTCAGCCTTTGCAATGCTGGGATTACAGGCATGAGCTGCCATAGGTGGTGGAAATATTTCTTTCTTAAAGCCGGTTTGAACCCACTTTTCAGTTTTCATATGCAACATCCAAGAGCCTTAGTTTGATATGTTTCATCTTTCTGAAAGTATCACTACTTCCTGCCTGGCATTCAGTGAGGTTGTCGTCTGTTTGTGTTCCTCCTTTCCAATCTTGTCTCCTCTGGCTTTGGTCAGGACACTTATGTCTGTGCTGCAAGAGAGGAAGGATCCTAAGGGAGTAGTTTTTAAAGCACTTTGTGCTTTTACCTCTAAAAGGTATTCTTTATTGTTTTAGTTGCATTTTTCTCAGTAGCATGACTTATAGGATCCTTGAAACATCTTTCTATATAGATTTCAACTCATTTATGTTAAAAAATTCAATGAGTATTTTTATGTTGGTTATGTGAGGATAACAAGACAGAAGTTAGGTATCTGCCAATTCTAGAGCAAAAGATTCATAGTGCTAGAGTCCAAGCTTAAGACTGTAGGGGAGGAGTGGGGAATGTATATTAGTTTGAAAAGATAGTTACACTAGATCTGAGATGGTAACTCTGTGCTTTCTTGTGCCACTCACCTTTATGCAGAATCAAAAATCTGTGCCCAGGCTGGAGAGATGGCTCAGTGGTTAAGGCGCCTGCCTGCCAAGCCTACGAATGCCTGTTTGATTCTCCAGGTCCCATATTTAGCCAGATACAAGTGACGCAAGCATGCAATGCCATGCTTGCCCACAAGGGGGCGCATTCATCTGGAGTTCGTTCACAGGGGCTGAAATGGCCCTGGCATACCCATTTTCTCTCTCTCTCTGCTTCTTCCTCTCTCTCTCTGTTTATGTTTCTAAAAAAAAAATCTGTGCCTGCCAAACATCTGACTCCCCTTAACCTTATAGAAGGTGCCCAGTCCTACTTAGGAGACTAAAAGGAATTAATAATAACAACCAAATATGATTGTTATTAATTATTAATTATAAAAGTACTAAAGTGGGAAATGTGTCAAACCTTTGACCTTTTAAATACGTATCTACAAACCCTGCACTAAGTTTATGTGAATTATGTGTACTTTTCCACTGCACAGGTTTTTAGATACATATCTACAAACATTGCTCTACTCAGTTTATGTGAATTACTTGTACTTTTCCACTGCACAGGTTTTGTCAGGTTTTTAGAAGGCTACTATATTGTGCTAATAACTAAACGGAGGAAGATGGCAGATATTGGAGGTCATGCCATATATAAGATTGAAGATACAAATATGATTTATATCCCAAACGACTCTGTGCGGATTACTCATCCTGATGAAGCCAGGTATGTACTAGGGGCAACTTCTTGTTTTCAAATGGTAAACCAAACAAAATGAAACCATAGGATTATAAATATTACATGAAATGAATTATTGGATCAGAATTGTATAAGTTCAAGGTTTTTTTTTTTTTTTTTTTTTTTTTTTTTTTTGGTTTCTTGAGGTAGGGTTTCACTCTAGTCTAGGCTGACCTGGAATTCACTATGTAGTCTCAGGGTGACACCGAACTCATGGTGATCCTCCTCCTACCTCTACCTCCCGAGTGCTGGGATTGAAGGCATGTGCCACCATGCCCAGCCGGAATTGTATAAATTCTATTCAAGGATATTAAAGGTCTATTATAATAATTGATTCAGGGCTGGAGAGGTGGTTCAGTGATGTAACAGACAGCTTCAGGTTCGCTGAGATGAATTTCCAGATCAGGCACAGTTATGGAGGAAAGGATTTATTGAAGCTTAAAGATCCAGGGGAAGTTCCATAATGGCAAAAGAAGCTGGCCTGCCTTCACAGGTCCAAGCAGAGAGGGAGAAAAGCCACAAGCCACACAACACAGCTTGTGGAACTCCAGCTAGGCACACTTTGCATATCTTTAGATTGAAATCCTAAACCCACCACCACACCTTAAGATCCACCCAGTGACATTGTCTCCAGCAAGGAACAAAAGAGGTATTTTGTCACAATTAAAATTGAACATTGTGTTTAAGGCCCTACCCAATGCAATGAGTAGAAAATATGGAGTAGGGCTGGAGAGAGGGCTTAGCAGTTAAGGCATTTGCCTACAAAGCCAAAGGATCCCTGTTCAACTCTCCAGGACCCACGTAAGCCAGATGCACAAGGGGGTGCGTGCATCTGGAGTTTGTTTACAGTGGCTGGAGGCCCTGTTGTGCCCATTCTCTCTCTCTCTCTCTCTCTCTCTCCCCCGAATAAATAAATACAATAAAGAATTATAAAAAAAGAAAAAAGAAAAAGAGTAAAGCTTGAAAAGAGATATAAACATTGTCAATGTGGGCACCATGGTCTTTGAAAATTTAAGTATACCTACATCCTCTGAGAACTAATGAAAAAGGTCATCAAGCTGACTGAGGAAAAAAAAATTTTAATATGTAAAAATCAGTATTGTTTCCACACATGGGCAGCAGCCAATGAGAAAATGGAATGATATCATTCACAGCCGCACCGAAGACCATATGGTACCTGGGAATGAATGAATGTAGTAAAAGCTAGTCCACATTTTATGGAGAAAATTTAAAACATTACTATAATATACAAACATATATATAAAGAGAAAGTGAGCAAGCAGGGTATGCCACGTCCAGTGGACACATGACTTTGCCTGTAGCTGTACAATCAGTGGGGAAGTTAAGGATGGCCTAGGGAAAACCCTATTCCAGAGGTGGTGTGACTCCTCCGCTTAACGAGTATGCTTTCTAATATAGATTAAACTGAAAAGTATAACATTACATGAATGTAATATGCTCTGATTTTTTTAAAGGTATCTGAGGATATTTCAAAATGTGGATCTATCTAGCAATTTTTACTTCAGGTAGGTTTGACCTTAACTTTACACCTGTCAATCACTTAACCTTTTCTAAGGGGCAAAACCAAAATGAGAGCATAGTCAAAATCCATATTATTTCATCTAAAATTACTAACATATAGGCATTTCCTCTGTTTAAAAACATGATACTTAGAAATTCAAATGGGTAAATCAAAAGGTATTTAGTCTCACTATAAAATATCTTTGTTTCTGATGTATTTTAAAGGAATAACCTATTTTTGGAATTTTGAAATTATAAAAATGAAACTTGCATTAGTCTCTAATATAAAGTTATGACATTTTCACAGTTCAATTTCAGTTAATCTGGAAAAATTAGGTAGAAGTAAATTAGAAAAATGAAACATGTGTGATATAGATGTATTACTGGTGGCATTGTAAATTAATAATTTGCTTGGAATGAATGTAGCCTTTAGCATGTATAAAGTCTAAGAAAATATGTCAGGAGAAAAGTTATAGATCCCTTTTTGGAGACATTTATGGGTATCTGTTTACCAAAACCTACAAACAAGCTACTCCAGGAACAAAACAAATATTGATAAACAGGAGAATAGAGCTGGAGAGATGACTTAGCAGTTAAAGTGCTTGCCTGCAAAGCCAAAGAACCCAGGTTCAATTCCCCAGGACCCACATAAGCCAAATGCACAAAGTGGTGCATGCATCTGGAGTTCGTTTGCCGTGGCTGGAAGCCCTGGCCCACCAATTCTTTGTCTCCCTCTCTCTGCCTCATTCTCTCTCTCAAATAAATAAATAAAAATTTAAATTAAAAAAAAAAAACAAAACAAGAGAACAAATTATGGCAGACCACTATGGTTTCACCACCATTAGAAACAGTGACTGACACATCACCATGTTCAGCGGGACCAGCTTCTGAGTGCGCTCTTCTCCTTTCTAGACTAGGTGCTGCTAAATACACCCTCAAGTGAAGTGGTAGACTGGAAGTTTACAGAAACACTACAAGTAGTGTCAGTTAAATTGTATAAGTACATTGAAGAAATAATATTTAATGTATGACTCTCCAGATTGAATTATAAACCATCTTAAAATGTTACTTAACTACTTTTTACAAATGAACTCATGTAAGACTCATGTATTCAGTATACTTTCTGAAATTCTATGTTAAAATACTTATAGCCAGAGAAAAGCAAAAAATTATTATTTGAAATCAAAATTTTAACAGATTTCTTTTATCCTAAAGGCTATATTTTATTTGCAAAGACACTATTGTAATTCTGTATATAGTTTTTACACTTGTAAAAACACACTTCACTGAGGGGGCCTATGCTATGTGCTTATCCCTGCTTTATCATGCAGCCAGTAGACCTACTTTGCTTTTGAAGTGGACATTGTATATCTATAGGGTGTGTGTGTGTGTGTATATATATATGTGTGTGTGTGTATATATATATACACACACACATACACACACACACATATTCTATATATGTACACACACTGCTTGTACAAGATAATGGGCTTAGGTTGATTTCAATGTGAACCAACACAATGCATGTTGTACAAATCAATGAATGTAGGTCATTTGCATTATCTTTTATATTTCTACTCATGCAAATGCCTGAGTCATGCGGGGAGCTTTTCTAAAACTGCCCAGTCATATTTTATGTTGGCCGGGTTGCAAAGTGCTCATTTAACAGCATTGCTTCCAAGGGACGTAACATGTGCTAAGTGACTTACTTCACAGATTGAACTTCACATGGAGCCAAGACCTTGAAGTACACTTTGCTCATGTAATTCTGATGTTTCAATTCTCTTCTCAGTTACAGCTATGATTTGTCCCATTCGCTTCAGTATAACCTTACTGTCTTGCGAATGCCCCTGGAGATGTTAAAATCAGAAACAGCCCAGACTCGCCAAGAGAGCTTTGACATCTTTGAAGATGAAGGATTAATTACACAGGGTGGAAGCGGTAGGTGGTTTTGGCATCCTTAACATACATTAATATGACATGTATGAAATGACATTTTGTTGTATTCTCTCACTTTCTCTCTTTTTGTACTGTGTACCCTTACACAGGGTTGTTTTGGATTCGTGAACTTATGGAACTCATGTTTGTAGTGATCATGTGATTTCATTTGTAGGCCAGTCAGCAGGTTATATGCTGACTTTTTTTTTTTATTTTAACTTTTTTTATTTGAGAGAGAGAGGGAAAGAGGCTGTTAGAGAAAGAGAATGGGTGTGTCAGGGCCTTTTGCCACTGCAAACAAACTCTAGATGCATGTGCCACCTTGTGCATCTAGCTTTACATGAATACTGAGGAATCAAACCTGGGTCCTTGGGATTTGCCAGCAAGTGCTTTAACCACTAAGCCATCTCTCCAGCTCCTATGCTGACATTTTAATAGAAATTATTCATTCTTTTTTTTTTTATGGAATACATTCAGGTCTAGTTTTTTTTTTGTCGTTGTTTTTGTTTTTTGTTTTTTGGTTTTGGTTTTGGTTTTGTTTTTTGGTTTGTTTTTTGGTTTTGTTTTTGGTTTTTTGAGGTAAGGTTTTGCTGTAGCCCAGGATGACATGGAATTCACTATGTTGTCTCAGGCTGGCCTTGAACTCACAGTGATCCTGCTACCTCTGCCTCCCAAGTGCTGGGATTAAAGGCATGTGCCACCACACCTGGCTCAGGTCTAGTTTTTAAACATCCTGTGATAACTTTGGACCTGTAGGGATCATACAATATGTTTGACTCAGGGTCATCTGATTAACAGTCTTGACTCCGTCTGTCCCTTTATTCTTCCTTGTCATGTAATGTAACATCTTCCCCATGACCTGGTGATTGGAATTTGAACATCTTTCCTCGGGTCAAGAATTATTCTATCAGGCAAAAGAAAATTAAGAGGCAATAGGGAGCAAGTATGAAATATGGGGAAGTGGTTTTATCTACTTTTTTCTTTTTGCATGTGTGGTGTATGTGCAGGTATACATGTTCACATGTGTGTGGGCACTTATATGAGCACTTATGTGAGAGGTCAATATCACTTGCCTTCCTCAGTGTCCCTCCACCTCATTTTTGGAGATGGGGTCTTTCACTGAACCTGGAGCTCACTGATTTGGATAGACTCTCTAGCCAGCTATCATTAGGAATCCTCCTGTCTCCACCTCCCCAGCACTGGGTTTCAAATTCACACAATCACACTGTGTTTTTACACTGGGGCTGGGATTCTGAACCCAGGTCCTCATGCTTGCATGAAAAGCACTTTACTAAGCCAGCCGTCTCCCCACCCTATTTATGTACTGTTATCAAAAAGTGTGTTAGGGACTTGGCATAAGCTCTTTAACTTGAACGTCTCCAAGGTAAGGAGTAGTGTCGTTCTTTTTACAGATTAGGGAATGGAAATGTTAATTGTAGAAAGTGGTGCAATTGGAGAGTGTCCATGCTCATGCAATGGCTGAAAGGCCAGGTTTTATCTTTAACCCAGAGGTATCCATCCTAATACATAAATCCATACTCAAATCACATTTTGAGAAAAAAATGTTATTAATTGGCTACTGACTAGAGTAGTTAATCATCTTTGAAACCATTAGTGTAACATATGTTTTATTTTTCACTTCACACAATTTTTGTAAAACTCATGGCTGTTTAATAAATTTATTTGCAATATACTGAAATCATGTTTGATGAAATTAATTTCTTCATGTGGAAAGCCCTGATGTAATTAACTGCTGCCACTTATAGAAGTATGACTAATGCACCAGGCTTGTCCTAAACACTGTGCATATTGCTGCTTATTTCTTCCTCACAAGCACTATATGATCGAGGTAGAGATGAGCAAACAGGGGCACTGAGCAGTGAGTCACACTCCTGATGTGCCTGTCACACAGTTGATAAGAGGCAGTGTGGGATATCCTGGGCCCAGGCACCGTGACTTCACACTGTTCTCTACAGCTTTATTCTGGCATTTTTTTTGGCTTTATTCATGCATCTGTCCGTGTGTTCTTCCTTGCCCTCTTGTTTTATTTTCTCTTGAGTTAAAAATTCTGATAAGGCAGAAAATTCATTTCTTCTTGGACTTTAAAGGAAACAGCACAGTGTTCTAAATACTGATAAAATGATTTCAACTGGCTGAAAACGGACATGTTGTTAATCAGGCATTGTATTTTGAAGTTTAAAACAGAAGTGGAACAACTTAAAAATGTGGGGCTGGAGAGGTGGCTTAGTGGTTAAGGTGCTTGCCTGTGAAGCCTAGGGAGGGAACTCATGTTCAACTCTCCAGATCCCATGTAAGCCAGATGCACAAAAGGTGAGGTGCGTGCAAGGTCACACGTGCCCACTAGGTGGCACAAGCATGTGGAGTTCAATTTCAGTGGCTAAGGCCCTGGCACACCAGTTCTCTTTCTCTCCCCCCCCACTCTAAAAAGTAAAAATAAAAAAAGTGTTGGATATCAGTCAATTTCCTTATCTTTCTGTTGTCAACTTTTGTTTTTCAGGTGTATTTGGCATCTCTAGTGAGCCATATATGAAGTACGTGTGGAATGGTGAACTTCTGGATATAATTAAAAACACTGTGCATCGGGATTGGCTGTTGTATATTATTCATGGGTTCTGTGGGCAATCAAGTATCCTTTTTATGTAAAAATTTAAAATACATGTTATTAAATTGTGCTGAATCAGTTTGTAGGAAGCGACATATAAGTGGTAAGATTATGATTAATAAGCCGGGTGTGGTGGTGCACACCTTTAATCCCAGCACTTGGGAGGTAGAGGTATGAGGATCACCGTGAATTTGAGACTGCCCTGAGACTGCATAGTGAGTTCCAGGTCAGCTTGGGCTAGAATGAGACCCTACCTCAAAAACCAACAACAAAAAATTTTTTTGATTACTCTGTGCAACCCAGCAGGAGAACTCACCCATGAAACTACATAGTAGCAATACAATGAAGTGGGCAGACTGTTAGAACAGACCTGTTATACACACAGTCAGATTAGTAAATAGCAAAGAAAAAAGTGCTATATTCATAGTAAGTGACATAGCTAACAAAGTCAGGCCTTAGCAGTGAGCAGGGAGGGAGGGAGAGAGATTGATTGATCCATTGGTTGGTTGATTTGATTGAGATTTCAGGGTTAGACAAGCACCATGAGAGAAGACATGAAGAAGATACATGACAGTGTTCTCATAGCTTGTGTGCACAACTTTAGGCTCGTACGATGGCATGGGAAAGATGCCAGGTGGAAGTCCGAGCGCTAGGCACCTGATTGCCTCGGTGGTCAAGGCAGAGGACTTGCGGCTTGGTTCTAGAACTTTTGAAAGTTTTGTTCTGGAGGGTGATGTACAAAGTAGTATTTAGGAAGCGTCACCTGACAGCTATTTTCAAGGTATGTTAAGTAAAATGAGCCTGGGACAAGGGTAGTTGTAGTTCAGGACTGTGGTAGTTTGAATATATGTCCCCAATATATTCAGTGATCACCTTGCTAGAGGCAATGTCACTGGGGGCATGGTGTGGTGATGGTTTGAGATTCCATTGTAAAGATATG
This sequence comes from Orientallactaga sibirica, assembly GCA_036365145.1. NCBI lineage: Eukaryota > Metazoa > Chordata > Mammalia > Rodentia > Dipodidae > Orientallactaga > Orientallactaga sibirica. The sequence continues at coordinate 26,610,140 of JAEOAD010000020.1, forward strand.
CAAATGTGCCAGCAGAGAGATGTGTGACCTTTTGGCCTGTGTGCTGTGGTGGCTGGTTGGTTTCTCTCTCTGCTTGGCCCTGTGGAGAGCAGGCCGCTTCTCCTGCCATTATGGAACTTCCCTGATCTGTAAGCTTCAATAAATAATATCCCTTCCTCCATAACTGTGCCTGGTCTGGAAGTTCATCTCAGCGAACCTGAAGCTGTCTGCAACAGTAAAGTGGTACCGAGGGTGTGGGGTGAGATGAACCTGACCGTGTGGATATTCGTCTTTTGGAACCTTTGTTTTGGAGGAATGGGCATGGACTGCTTGCAACTGAAGATGCCTTCTGGAGTGGTAAGCCAAGTTTTATGGACTATTCTGATGAGAGTTTGAGAATGCTAAGTGCAGACAGTATTGAGGCTTGGCTTATGAGCTTTCTAAGGGGAAGGAAAGACTGCAGAGGACTTTGTTGGAACTGGGCTACTGGCATAAGGGATGGCTACGCTCTGCTATCCAGGCCCAGAAAGTTTGATCAAGGTTAAATTTGTAATGGACTGATGTGCTTATTTAAAGATAGGACTGAGATTTTAAGATTTTTGAGTTGGAAAACCTGAAGCAAGCTAAAAGTAGAGGCACTGAGACTGGTTAAGCTGCTATTGTCTCACACATTAGCAATCTTAAGGAAGGTGGAAGGAAGGTGGCCTGACTTGATTTACATTAAAACAATGGAGAGGATGCCTGAGGAAAGACTGTTAGAAATGCAAACTTTTGGAAAGAGTGTTTACTGGAGAAGGAACCTGCTTTTCAAGGCTCTGATTTATTTTGTCCCTGGATTAAGAATATGGCTGTGTCCTGCACACCTGGTATTAGTTTTGGAAATATGAAAATGCATAGAATGGTCATGAGTTGCACACGGTTCCAGGAGCCGCTGCTGAGATGTGGCATGAAGCAGGGCATGAAGACCCTCAGGAATAGGCTGGAAGAGCCTTTGGAAGATGGACTGTGGGTTGCATGGAGACCTGAAGATGTTTTGATATACCAGGACTGTGCAAAAGGACTACCATGGAGTGCAGTGTTGAACTGGGATGAAAGTTTTCCTGGCGACTCTGCCCAGCTGAGGGGCGGAATTGGTAAACATGGAGACTGTTAGTCTCTGGTTATATTGAACTTGAACTGCAGAAGTTTGATGATGGCTGATGGTGATTGAGTTTGCATTGTTTTAGTCTCTCCTTGCTATTCCTTATACAGTTAAAATGTTTACTCTGTGCCTTTACATGTTGAAAGTATTTAACTTGTTTGATTGTACAATAGTTTGAGAATGCTAAGTGCAGACAGTATTGAACTTGAGGAGGCTTGGCTTATGAGCTTTCTAAGGGGAAGGAAAGACTGCAGAGGACTTTGTTGGAACTGGGCTACTGGCATAAGGGATGGCTACGTTCTGCTATCCAGGTCGGAAAGTTTGATCAAGGTTAAATTTGTAATGGACTGATGTGCTTGGCTAAAGATATCGGACTGAAATTTTAAGATTTTGAGTTGGAAAACCTGAAGCAAGCTAAAAGTAGAGGCACTGAGACTGGTTAAGCTGCTATTGTCTACACATTAGCAATCTTAAGGAAGGTGGAAGGAAGGTGGCCTGACTTGATTTACATTAAAACAATGGAGAGGATGCCTGAGGAAAGACTGTTAGAAATGCAAACTTTTGGAAAGAGTGTTTACTGGAGAAGGAACCTGCTTTTCAAGGCTCTGATTTATTTTGTCCCTGGATTAAGAATATGGCTGTGTCCTGCACACCTGGTATTAGTTTTGGAAATATGAAAAATGCATAGAATGGTCATGAGTTGCACACGGTTCCAGGAGCCGCTGCTGAGATGCGGCATGAAGCAGGGCATGAAGACCCTCAGGAATAGGCTGGAAGAGCCTTTGGAAGATGGACTGTGGGTTGCATGGAGACCTGAAGATGTTTTGGATATACCAGGACTGTGCAAAGGACTACCATGGAGTGCAGTGTTGAACTGGGATGAAAGTTTTCCCTGGCGACTCTGCCCAGCTGGGGGCGGAATTGGTAAACATGGAGACTGTTAGTCTCTGGTTATATTGAACTTGAACTGCAGAAGTTTGATGATGGCTGATGGTGATTGAGTTTGCATTGTTTTAGTCTCTCCTTGCTATTCCTTATACAGTTAAAATGTTTACTCTGTGCCTTTACATGTTGAAAGTATTTAACTTGTTTGATTGTACAGGACTCACTATCTTAAGTTGATCAAGACTGTGAGAACCTTTGAAATTGGACTGAGTACAATTTACAATGTGTGATAGTTATAAATCTATTGGGGACCAGGAGCTAAATATATTGGGGGCCAGGGGCGGAATGTGGTAGTTTGAATATATGTCCCCCAATATATTCAGTGTTTTATTAGTTATAGTTTGCATCTGCAATCACCTTGCTAGAGGCAAGGTCACTGGGGGCTGGTCTTAAGGTGTGGTGGGTTTGAGATTCCATTGTAAAGATATGCAAATGTGTCTAGCAGGAGTTCCTGAAGTCTGCTGTGTGACCTTTTGGCTGTAGTTTTGCTCTTTGTGGTGGCTGGTCTGTTTGCTGTGGTGGCTGGTTGGTTTTTCTCTCTCTCTGAACTTGGCCTGTAAGCTTCAATAAATAATATCCCTTCCTCTATAACTGTGCCTGGTCTGGAAGTTCATCTGAAATACAAGGCAGGGTGTTTGGGATTGGGCTAATCTGATAGCTCACCTTCATGGAAACTTGCTTTTCTTCTACAGTTAATGGTGAAGCTTTCAAGAAGGTTCCATGGGACGTGAAGTTTAGGGCTGTGTATACTGGATAGCAGTGGGTCAAGGTTTCTGTTGCCACTTTCTGTTACACTTTTAGTTAACATATTTTCTGCCTTAGGCTTTGAGAGACCTATAGCAAAAGCGTTCCAGGAGTGGGTGCTTTGAGGCCACGGAGCAGTATACGTGACTGGCCTCACCTTCATTATACCTTCCTACGTCACTGAGGGGTGGAGTCGAAGGGAGCGGCCAGTGCTGTTGGTCTTCAAGGGCTCCGTGTTGCTTCCTTTGTGGCGAGTGGAGAGGATGGGTGCAAACTCGGAGGGTGAATGGAGATGAGTGAGTTGTGCTGCACGTGACCATCAGGCTTGTTACTTTGTAATTTCATTCAACCAGGAAGTACCTTCCTGCTTGAGCCTTCCCGGCATAAGCCAGCTTTATATTAAACCACTTTGTGTCCTTCCAAACATAAATCTACCCCAGGAGAAGATAAGCTTTGCACCTCCAAAAATACCAAACTACATGCTACAACGTCTGAATGGCATTTATTTACTTTTTATTTAAGAGAGAGAGAATGGGCACACCAGGGCCTCTAGCTACAAACAAACTTCAGACGCATGTGCCACCGGCTTATGTGAGTCCTGAGGAATTGAACGTAGGTTCTTAGACTTATCAGGCAATCACGTTAACCATTAAGCCATCTCTCCAGCCCTGAGTGGTCATCTCTAAAACACAGTTAGAGATTGCTTTGTATGTCCAAGAGCTAGCTCAGAGCCTGGCATATATTAATCATAAATGTTTATTTTTTAAAATAGTGAACAGCATTAAAGATTATCATTTTAAAGCTCATTAGTTTAAACAGTGAATCTGGTCTCCTGGTGATTAAGCACTTAATGAATTCTGGAAGTCTGTGTGATAACAGTAATTACTATGAGTTAAATAGCATCTACAGCCACGCACTAGGAGTTCTGCATGAATAACCTCAGCTGGTCCTTCCAGTCACCAGTAGCAGCTACTCAAAAATCTTTATTCAATATGCTTGTGACCAGAAGTGTTTCAGAGTACAGATTTTTTTTGGATTTCAGGATATTTGCTTAAGAATTTTATCCAAGGATACACTCATAGTTCATATCTGCTTCACATACATGTTAAGTAAGCTCTGGGCCTAAAGATAATTTTCTGTAATATTCTTAGCATGCCTGCATTTTGACCATGATTGGTCACATGAGGTCAAGTGTGAAAATTTCCAGTTGTAGCTCATATTGGCACTCAAAAAAGTTTTAACCTTTCAAATTTTTTTGTGGTTTTGTGGTTTAACCTGTAGCTGTTTTTGAAAAAAAAATTTATTTATAAGCACAGAGAGATAGAAGAGAAACAGATAGAAAAAAATGGGTGTGCCTGGGCCTCTAGCTGCTGTAAACAAACTCCAGATGCATGTGCCACTTTGCATTTGGCTTTACGAGGGTACTGGGGACTCGAACTCGTGTTGTTAGGCTTTGCAGGCAGATGCCTTAACTGCTAAGCCATCTCTCCAGCCCCTGTAGCTACTTTTTGATTGCATCATTCTCCAGTAGATGAGATTGTGGCTCAGAATAAGCTGTATATTGGCCAGACAGTTCCCAGGAGCTCATTGAGTGTGGAGATTTTGTACTGCTTTTACTCTGTTCTGTACTCCGTTCCCTCGGTGCAATACGTTGCTTCATGGTTTAAGCATCCCATTCACTGAGACGTGTTCTCTTGAGAAAGTCTAAAGGACTTGGTTTACATTTTTACTTGGCTACAAGGGGAGACAAGTTTTCCGTTGGCCAGCAACACACAGTAACCCGTGTATCATTTCCTCTGCGATTTATTCCCTGGATGAGTTGGGTTTTGCCCTCCTGTCTGGACAGATTTGAAGAACCATTAGGCTAAATTCTGGGGTGGATAGAGCACTCATTCTGGGGGGAAGCTTTTGGTGTCTTGAGATGATTGGACAAGATGCACTTAAGCCAGGCATGGAGGCAAGAGGTAGGTGGATCACCATGAGTTTGAGGCCACCCTGAGACTACATAGTGAGTTCCGGGTCAGCCTGGACTATAGTGAAACCCTACCTCGAAAAAACCAAAAAAAAAAAAAAAAAAATCTCCATCAGAAAAAAAAAAAAAGATGCACTTAATGCTACTTGTGGTATAATAATTCATGTTTTTGTGTGACAGTTGTGAATTCTAAAGGACTTTAACTTACTTTCTAAGAGCTGTTGATCTATGGAAGACCGGTGTATGTTACCCTAATAGCCAGAAGGTCCAGTAAGTTTGCTGGGACCCGTTTTCTCAAGAGAGGCGCAAACTGTGAGGTAAGATGGCATCACTGTTGACATTTCAACCTGGTGAAGTATTGAATTGTTACAAGCAGAGTTTCTTTTTTTTTTTTTTTTTTTTTTTTTTTTTGGTTTTTCGAGGTAGAGTCTCACTCTAGCCCAGGCTGACCTGGAATTAACTATGTAGTCTCAGGGTGTCCTTGAACTCACAGCGATCCTCCTACCTCTGCCTCCCGAGGGCTGGGATTAAAGGCATGTGCCACCATGCCCGGCTTTTGTTTGGGATTTTTATCAACAGAATCATTCATTTTCTAGAGTATGAAAGTTGTGAGGAAAATGACAACTAAGCAGATGTCCTGAGCAGCCAGTTATCTTAGGAAAACTTAGGTAGTGGGGTTATTAAATGCCTGGTGTTTTGGAGAACCATTTGTATACAAAGAAAAGAGATAAACCAGCAAAGCACCCCAGTCGAAGAGTCAGGATACGTCAGCCCAAATGTTAAAAGCCCAGTTATGGGCTGGAGAGACAGCTCTGCAGTGAAGACGCTTGCCTGTGAAGCCTGAGGACCCATGTTTGACTCCCCAGATACCACATAAGCCAGATGCATAAGGTGACTTGAGCACGCAAGGCTGCACATGCGCAGGAGATGATGTCACAGACACATCTGGAGTTTGATTACAGTAGCTGGAGGCCCTGGCACACCAATTTGCTCCCTCGCTCTCGCTCACTCCCTGATAAAAAGTAAAAACGATTAAGAGTCTTTTTAAAAAGTTCCATCATGATGTGAAGGAAAAATAGAGCATGGGACCCTACTCCCTCTTCTCATTTTTGTCCAGACTTTTTAAAAAGAAATTTGAGAGAGAGAGAAAGATACACAGACAGACTGTGGGCCCACCAAGGCCTCTTGCCACTGCAAACAAACTCCAGATGCATGTTCCACTTTGTGTATCTGGCTTCATGTGAGTACTGGGAAATTGAACTTGAGCTGGCAGGTTTTGCAAGCAAGTGCCTCTAACCACTGAGCCATCTCTCTAGCCCGAGGGCAGCCTCTTTGTTGTTCACACCTGGAAATAGCAACAAACCCCACCCATCATGCCACCTACCACATCATCTCCTGAGTGCTAGTCTCTGCCTATACTAGATGCCTTGAGTCCCCAGTAGCTATGTGGTTGAATGGACAGGTTGAGGGAGGCACTGGACCCTCCTCCTGCCTTGAGCAGCAATGCTCAGGAAACGATACTGACCCTAAAGGCATACCTGGTGCCTTACAAAAAAAAAATCAGAATTTTGCAGCAACAATATTTGCTTTGGAATATTCAGAGGTCAGCGGGATGCTTATACTGCCTCTGGAAGTAGTTTTCATTTTCTGTCATATATTCTTTTGTAAGTAGTTACCTCCAAGTCTCATCTCCCTCTTCATTCCTTCTGACTAGCTGGCATAACTCGAATCACACTCTCTTGTCCCTTCATTCCTCATTGGTCTTCAGAACTGAATGTTTACATCCTTCTGTTTTTCCTTATCTCCTATATAATTCCATGTAATTGTTTTTCTTTTCTATCTCTTCCTACTATTTATCAGTCAGGCTGTGTTTACTTGAGTTGTTAGCTAATTAATTTGATTTTTTTTCTTAGTCCATTTTCTCCTCCTCCTCCCTCTTCCTCTTCGACCTCCCCCTCCTCCCTCTTCTCCCTCCTCCTCCCTTTCCTTCCTCTTCCCCTTCATCCTCCCCCTCCTCCCTCTTCTTCCTCGTCCTCCCCCTCCTCCCTCTTCCTCCTCATCCTCCCCCTCCTCCCTCTTCCTCCTCGTCCTCCCCCTCTTCCTCATCCTCCCCCTCCTGCTCCTCTCGTCCTCCCCCTCCTCCCGCTCCTCCTCCTCCTCGTCCTCCCCCTCCTCCCGCTCCTCCTCCTCTCTCCTTCTTCCTTTTCCTCTTTTTCTTCTCTCCTTCCTCTTCCTCTTTTTCTTCTTCTCTCTCTTTTTTTTCCTGAGTCAGGATCTCTCTCTAGCCCAGACTGACCTTGAATTCATTCTGTAGCCCAAACTGGCCTCAACGGCAGTCATGGTGATTCTCTTACTTCAGCCTCTTAAGCACTGGGTTGATTGCAGGTATGTGCCACCACACCCACCTCTCTATTTTTTTACAAGATTTATTTGAGACAGAGAAAGAGAGGGAGAGAATGGGCATTATAGTTTCTCCTTCCACTGTAAACAAACTCCAGGCACATGCACCATTTTGTGCATCAGGCTTTACATGGGTACTGGGGAGTCGAACCCAGGCAGGCAGACTTTGCAAGCAAGTGTCTTTAATTGCATTTCTTCATTGCCTTTTAATGGTTTTGCTTTTACAGTGTGCCCATTGAATGCTTATTTTGAGACATTCATAGAGTTAAGCATTACAGCTTGGTTGGGTAAGTGCATTCTTTGATGCAGAAGCTCTGGGAGCAGAGTTCCCTTAATTGTCCTTTCTTTGCAGGGTGACGTTGCGAATGAGGTGGAGACGGAGCAGATCCTCTGCGATGCATCCGTGATGTCTTTCACCGCAGGCAGTTACTCCTCTTACGTGCAGGTTAGAGGATCGGTTCCCTTATACTGGTCCCAGGACATCTCAACCATGATGCCTAAGCCGCCTATTACATGTGCGTGGAGCAACCTTTTTGTTAGTAATTCTATTCTACTACCATTTAAAGATGATGGGCCACTGTCACGGGAATGTACTAAGTGGTTGGGTCCTAATGAGGATTTAGTCCTGCTGTTATTTTAATGCCGTGAATGTATCCTCAAGTTGTTAATAAATGACTTCCATTTTGCTTCTTCAATAGAAGAATCATTCACATTTAATAAATACCCCATGAAGGAAGAATCTGGTGAGCTCAGCATGAGTCTCAAGCAGATGCGTGGTTGGCTAGATAGACTGAGGGGGAGGCATTGAGGGCTTCTGCGGGAAGTAGAGCTGCGGGGTACCTTGCACTGGATCTTTGAAGCCCTGTGCTCCATTGACTTGTCCTGTCACTGTCACCTGGGCATGTGCTTTCCTGTTTCCTCTCAGTGGACCAGGCAGACCCCTTTGCCCACGTGGCTGCTCTTCACTTTGACCAGATGCTGCAGAGGTTTGGCTCTCCCATCATCATCCTGAACTTAGTGAAGGTATGACATGCTCATCCAACCCACCGGTCAGCCTCTTCCTCAGCACGCTATTAGCAAGCTGCGCATCCCCTCCCCAAAGGGGAAACGCGCGATCATCTGTATACGGCACCACACCCTGACAGTGCTTGTAAATCCCTCAGTATTGCTTGTAAAGCCTACAGTATTGATCTCTGGCCTCTGATCCTGCGTGGCCTCTTCCTTACATTCCTGGAAGAGCACTGCCGTCTACAAGGAAGAGGAGGATTCTCTATGTCGGGCTCCCAGTTTCCTGGTGCACACTAGACAGGCATGACATTCCCATGTTGGTTCCAGGACAACTTGGGAAGGAAGCATGTTGATCAAATTGTCACATGCTCACTGTGATGGAGTCAGTTCCCTTGCCAGTCTGTAAGAACTCCTAAAAAGGAAAGCATAACAATCAGAACAAAAGGATGTGTTCAGAAATGTAGGTTCTGTTATAGCTCAGGAGTCAGGTGGGCTTGTGAGGCGCTCAGACAGGGTGGGGGTTTGTCCTCATAGCTCTCTGCTTCCCTGTCACATACACCAACTGGCTATCTTGTGTTTCCAGGTGGATGTGTCGGTCAGAGGCCTAGGCTGGAGGGCAAGAAAACCACACAGTAAATCTTACCAGTTCTCATTGCAACACACTGTTGGAAGCATGTCAGTCAATATCTAAGAAGCCTCTGAGGACATGAATGTAAAGCTTTTTGTTATGTTATGATTGTGGCCTTAGCCAACAGCATAGTTGGCTATGAGATTTTCTTGAGGGGTTGGCTAATGAGTATGTCAATTTAATAAATCCAGGGTGTCCATGTCCATTTAGCCACTTACCAAATGTCATTATTTTATTTTATTTATTTGTAAGCAGAGGGGTGGGGAAGAATAGAGAGGGAGAGGGAAACAGAATAAGAGCACATCAGGGCCCCTGGTTACTGCAAATAAACTTGCACCACTTTATGATCTGGCTTTCTGTGGGCACTGGGGAACTGAACCTGGGTCATTAGGCTTTGCAGCCAAACACCTCGATCACTGAGCAATCTCTCCAGCCCTGACAAGTGGCTTTGATAGTTTAACGTATGCCATGGCAATCATACAGACAAGTTGTACCTTTGTGGAGCTACCAGTGCGAAGGAGGCATTGCTGAGAGCTCATAATGGAAGAGAAGCCTTCCCTGAACACAGGAGGAGTGAGCCTCAGCTTGAGAGAGGAAGCTTGAATTAGATTGAGAGGTGCCCTGGTGTGTGCACATGTATGCCTGCACATATGTGCATGTGCTTGCTCTCTTCTGACACCTTTCATTTCTCTTTAAGATAGGAGAAAAGGTCATTTGCTGAAAGTAGAGGTTTGTGGGTGGTAGAAAAAGTATAATTGTATTGTTTACATGAGAATGTATGTTGGCTAGAAACATCTAGGTGGTGCTAAGAGCCAATTTCAAGTTGGTGCAAGTGGTTTCTTAAATGGAACCTTTCAGCTGTTGCCCGCCTTTCCCCAGCAGGGCTCTGTATGGGCATAAGCATAGATAAGAGATAGATAATTGGGTTCATTTAGTTTTTCCAGACAGGTATAATCTAAAAGGACAGGATCAAAGGCATGTAAAATTTTGGTTGTGATGATTGCAGTGGACCAAGAAAGTGGAACAGAATGGGGAGGGGTGGAGAGGAAAGGGCTGCTGGGGAAAGAGCTGGCAGTGGGTTGAGGTGCTCGTGAGGTGGAGCGTTTAAAGCAAAAGTAATCTGAGAATAAAAGAGGTCCTGGATTAGACATGCTGAAGGCAGAGCAGTTAGTTACCTGTGATGGCAGTATCTGAAACGTGACTCAATGAGAATGCAGCATGCCTGTCATCAAAGCTGGAGGCAGAGTTTGGGGTGAGGTGAGGAGGAAGGCAGTTTGGGGGGTGAGGGGGACTGTACAGTGTAATGAAATGCATATGCTCAAAGGGGTGGTGTGTGCATGTGTATTCAAAAGATGAAGGAATATAGTCCTCAAAATGACAGAAGATGGGGCTGGAAGAAGAGGGAGAAATGATGGAGTAGTCAGCTTCTTCACGTCTTCCTTTGTAAAGTCTTTGTTTTATGTCATCACATCATGCCAGGGATAGACTTAGTAACATTAGCTGTTCAGATATTGATTACCTAGACATTTATTCACATTCATTCAGAAGTTTCATATTCGTATATCTCCCTTCCCCACGAAGAATAAGGAAGTCGTAGCTGATCAATCTATAACCTTAGTTTGAAAAAAAAAAACTAATGTACATAACTGAAAATTTAAAGTGGTAAAACTAATAAAATCATTTGTAGCTAGGCCTGCTGATACAGGCCTTATTGTCTCACTCAGGAGGTTGGGCCAGGGGGATTGAAAGTTCAAGGTTACAGCCTGAGTTCAAGGCTGCCTTGAGCAATTTAGTGAGACCCTCTCTAAAAAGAAGTAAAGCTGGGCGTGGTTGCACAAGCCTTTAATCCCAGTACTTGGGAGGCAGAGATAGGAGGATCACCTTGAGTTCGAGGCCACCCTGAGATTACATAGTGAATTCCAGGTCAGCCTGGACCAGAGTGAGACCCTACCTTGGAAAAACCAAATAAATAAATAGAAGTAAAAAGATGGCTGGAAATGGTAGCTCAGTGGCAGTGTGCTTGCCTAGCATGTGTGAGGCCCTTGGTTTAATTCCCAGTACTGCAAAGATAAATAAATAAATGAATATATAAAGAAACAAATAATTATGAGCACTTTTCTAGTAAGTATATCTGTTATCAGTAAGGAGAGAGTTATTGCTGAAATAGTAAGTTATAAGCGTTACTAGAAACAGAAACCTAGAGCTAAATTAATGGGTCTTGTTCATGTTTCACAGAGTCCTTGCAGTATAATTAAAAAGCTCTGGCTAAATAGAGATCTGGGTCTAGAGTGCTTGAAACAATTCTCTACTAATTTTACATATTAAAAATACTGTTGGGCTGGAGAGATGGCTCAGCAGTTAAGCATTTGCCTGTGGAGCCTAAGGACCCAGGTTCTATTCCCCAGCACCCACATAAATCCAGATGCACAAGTGGCTCATGTGTCTGGAGTTCTTTTGCAGTAGCTAGAGGCCCCTAGTGCACCCATTCTATCTGCCTCTTTCTCTCTCAAATATTCTTTTAAAAAGCTCTGTTGTAGCTGGGTGTGGTGGTGCATGTCTTTAATCATAGCATTTGAGAGGCAGTGATGGGAGGATCGCTATGAGTTTGAGGCCAGTGGAGAACTATAGGGTGAGTTCCAGATTAGCCTGGGCTCGAGTGACAACCTACCTCAGAAAACAAACAAAAAAGTACTGTTTAGTGCATACGATTGTCGCTGAACTAGGCTTGTGTTGCCTGCTGTAGTGTGCCAACTGAGACCACAAGTTTTACTGAAGTTTATTCATGAGACAGCCAAGCTGTGGAGACAGAGAGCCTTTAGCCCCCCCCCCTTTGCTCGTGTAGGGTGGAGAGTGTCGATGGCGTCAGGTGTGAGGAAGGGTGACACAAGTCATCAGGAGTGAGTGACTGGAGCTCCACACTTAGGCAATTGCATTTCATGGCTCTTCCTAAGATGCATGTTCAGAAGATTCAGTGGTGCTAGTGTGCCTTGAGGGTGGTATATTGGCCTCCTGATGTCAATGGGTCCCTTATTGGGCAGGCCAGATAAAGGGCTAGTGATTTCAGTTGGTCTGAAATAGAAAAAAGCCACCTCCAAGTTCCTGGAGAACAACTTAGGCAGCCATTACTGTCATGACGAGAGATGTCATCTCTAGTGAAGCTGACGGGTGCAGACTACATTGTTAGAAAAAGCAGGAAATGGGCTGGAGAGATGGCTTAGCAGTTAAGGTGACTGTCTGCTAAGCCTAAGAACTTCTGTTCGATTCTCCAAGTTCCACATTTAGTCAGACGCAGTGATGCAAGGGTGCAATGCTGCATTTGCCCACAAGGGGGTGCATGCATCTGGAGTTAACACAGTGGCTGAGAGGCTGCTGGCACGCCCATTCTCTTTTCCTCTCCCTCCTGTGTGTCTTTCTCCAAATAAATAAATAAATAAATAAATAAATAAATAAATAAATAAATAAATAAATAAGAAAGAAAAAGCAGGAAATGAAACTGATAGAGAAGACTCAGCTCAACAACCGAGACAGGCTTCATTCTGGGGAAAGCCTGAGAAGGGCTCTGACCAGGCAGGTCTGTCGCCACTCCCCTTACAGACTAGGGGATACTTATGGGGCAGTGGGGTCATTGGAATTCCTTGGTTGCCAGGTGGTCCACCTTGCCTCAGGGCTTGGGCCACTGCCGGAAAGTGATAATCAGACAGGTGGTCCAGGTCATTCCAGGGAAGTGATAGTTGGGAGGGGTGGTTGGGGTCACTCTGGGGAAACAGTGTTACAACGAATTGGCAATCAGAGTTCAAAAATGGAGACATTCTGGTTCTAACAGTCCTGATGGACAAGATGGAAGTCTGCCAGGAAGGTGGTACAGATAGTGAAGCCATGTGCTTCACTGGTAAGGTTCCCTGACAGAGGAGGGCCAGTCTTTAACCCAGTGCCTCAGAAGCCTTGAGATCTGCAGGGCTACCATCATTCCACAGCTGATGGAAAGCAAATGAGCAGATTTGCTGATGCATCAGGATCCACCAGACACTGGAGAGATAATAAAAACATTTCCTACAGAAATATGGAAGGAGGGCTAGGGAAATGGCACTTGCTTACAAAGCCTGACAGCCTGGGTTTGATTCCCTAGTACCCACGTAAAGCCAGTTGCAGAGTGATACATGCATCTACAGTTCATTTGCAGTGGGTAAAGACTGTGGCATGCCCATTCTGTCTCTCTGTTCTCCTTGCAAATAAATAATACAGTATTTAAAAATAAAAAATACAAAAGTAAACTTATCTCAAGAAGAAATGACATTTATTCAACATGGAGGTCCAGAACAATATTGTAGCTGGTGTTTGTCATCAGACAAAAGAATTAACTTTATAAGGGCTGAAGAGATACCTTAGTGGTTAAGGTGCGTGCCTGCGAAGCCTAAGAATGACCGTTTGATTCTCCAGGTCCCACGTTTAGCCAGATGCAAGCGTGCGATGTTGCACATGCGTAAAAGGGGCACACACATTTGGAGTTCGTTCACAGCAGCTGAGAGGCCACTGGCATGCCCATTCTCTCTCTCTCTCTCTCAAAAAAAGAATTAACTTTACAATAAAGGACTTCCAAAAAGACAAGTGAAATATATATTAAACATTAAAAATATATTAAATTAACAATTATTCTGCACAAAGAAAGAAATACAGAAAATTCAGGTGGATATTTTTGTTCAATTTATGTATCTTGGTTGGCTTCTCCACATTTTATGCTATTACAGTATACATTTTTAGTGACTCACTTTTTTTTGTTTTGAGGTTGGGCTTCACTGTAGCCCAGACTGACCTAGACTTCACTATGTAGTCTCAGGGTGGTCTTGAGCTCACAGTGATCCTCCCACCTCTGCCTCCTGAGTGCTGGGATTAAAGGTATGCACCACCACACCTCAGCAGAGAGAGAGAGAGAGAGTATAGGTACCATGACCCAGCAGAGAGAGATTGAGAGTTTGGGTGCACCAGGTCCTCTAGCTGCTGCTAATGAACTCTAAACACATATGCCGCTTGTTGCCTCTGGCTTTATGTGGGTACTGGGAAATCCAGTTGTTAGACTTTGCAGGCAAGCACCTTAACTACTGACTGAGCCATCTCTCCAGCCCTCTAGTATATATCTTTAAATGTCAACCTATTAGTTTGTTTCTTGAGTATCAAGTGTTACCAGTGATGAGCTATTGAAAGTGTGCAGTACCTGGCAAACTACTATAGGTTTCTATAACTTTACTTCCTGTTTCTTTTTAGACATGAAAAGAATTTATTAGACAGAATTCCTGCTTTGGGGGTTTGATTTTTCTGAAATTACAGTGAAATATTTCCATTATTTGTTATTAAATCTCTTCAATCTTTTTCATGCACAAGCTTACTAGAGTATAACTAGCATAATAAGCATATTCTACTCTTAAAAATGCATTTGACATAAAACAATGACTGGGATTAAGACTAGGAAGACAGCCAGCGTGGTGGCACACGCCTTTAATCCCAGCACTCGGGAGACAGAGGTAGGAGGATCTCTGAGAGTTTGAGGCCACCCTGAGACTACATAGTGAATTCCAGATCAGCCTGAGCTAGAGAGAGACCCTGCCTCAAAAAACAAAAAAAAAAAAAGGCTAGGAAGATAATACAAAGATAAGTCTTTCACTAGAAATTGCAACTGAATATATATACACACACACAGACATACATACATATACATATATTTGCATATATATATATATATATATATATGACTATATGTCATTGCTTTTTAAACATATTTTTTATTTGCATGCAGAGAGAGAGAAAAGACAGCGAATAGGCCCACTAGGGCTTTCAGCTGCTGCAAACAGACTCCAGATGCATGTGCCGCTTTGTGCATCTGGCTTTACATGGACACTTGGGAATCAAACTCTAGTCATTAGACTAAATACCCATTGAGCCATCTCCCCATTTCCCCCTTCTTACCTTTTTGGGGGCAGTATTGGCCATTGAACTTAGGCCCTTAAGCATTCCTTGCCCTGTTATCAATTATTATGTTTATAAGAAAAAGAAAATGTTAATTTTGTTAATTGGAAGACGATCTTATTAACTTGTGATCAAAGTCACAGAATGCCTTAGTGTAGGAATGTTTTATCTGCCATCGAGGAAGTTGCTGAAGTGAGGTACTTGTCGTCTTTACCCCGTGTCATGAGCATCTCCCCAGTTGTGGGAGTTCAAGGCACTGTAGAGACAATGTGCAGCAGTCTGCATGCCTCAGTGCTGCCACTGGGTAGCAGGAGAAAGTCAAGCTGGGCTCACGTATGAACTGTGTATCCGAGGTTGTTAACCTGAGGGCCATTGATGGCCAGAAGGGCCATCTTGGAACCTTTTGAAACTCTTTGATAAGCAAACTGATGTTTATATGTGAAGGTTGCATTTGTTTGTTAGTTGCCTGTGGCCAAGAAAGTTGACTAAACAACCCACGAACTCAAGTCTGCTGCAGACAGTGCAGACAGCAGATCCGTTACAGACGGTGAAGGCTAAACTGAATAGCCTTTTCTTCCCACCTCATCAAATGGTAGACTTTATGCATGAATTTTAGAACGTTTGTAGTTTTTTAAAGTGATTTCGAAAAGAATTTCAGATATATACTTTAACTTCTTTAGGGCAAAATAAAAACAAAGTGTATAGTTATCTTATACTGATCTCACACTGTTCTTAAACTCTTGTCTAATTTCTCCATTTGGTTCACTCAGCTGAGCAAAACAGATATGTTTGTTTGTTTCCACAGTGCTTATTAATTAACTTCCTGGCAGTCAAAAAGTCATGTCCGTGATTGAAAGTAGCACAAGAACTATTTGGATGCCAGCAGTGGCACTCCTTGGTACCTTCTCAGTGTCTGTGTTGCAGAACTGTTTTTCTTTGTTTTTAAGTTAGGGCCTCATCAGTAAAAATAGATATATATATTTTTTAAAAGATTTATTTATTTATTTGTTTGTTTATTTATTTATTTGAGAGAAAGGGAGAGAGTGAGAGTGAGTGAGAATGGATATGCCAGGGCCTCCAGCCACTGCAAACAAACTCCAGAGACATGCACCACCATGTGCATCTAGCTTATGTGCGTCCTGGAAAATTGAACCTGGGTCTGTAGGCTTCAGAGGCAAGCACCTTAACCTCTAAGCCATCTCTCTAGCTCAAAACAGATACTTTTAATTGAGAATTTACTATGTGCCAGTTACTCTGATGAGAACTGGCCATGCTCTTTCCATTTAAACCTCTCGTTAATGTCCCACGGAGATAGTGTTTTTACTTCATTTTATAGATGAAGACCAAAGGAAAACTGACCACTATGCCCCACGGAAGTAAGTAGCAGTACAGGGCCCCATGGTAGCATGGCCCTAGTGAGAGGCAGTGTAGTATTTAAGGAGATGTGGCAGGCAGGGAGGAGAAGGTAAGGGTGGGTCCCAGGAATGCCTCTCAACCTCACTTCATGCTGCCACCATGTAAGAGAAGAAAGTGCTGATTGGACTCCCTCATGGGGTGTGTTGTGAGCACACTTGAAAGCAGATGAGGCTGGGGCAAAAGCAAGTGTGCTCTGCTAGCCTGTCCATTAGAGACTGTCTCTTGAGTCACTGGCTCGCTTCTTCTTACACAGCAGCTCTTCTACCAGAGTGGGCTGTGGAATGGGTAGGCCAGGCCTGTGTGGGGCCAGCTGAGGCCACAGGCAGGTGAGCACAGAGAGCTCTCACCTTGGCCCTTCAGAGGTCACATCTATAGACTCTAACTTAGTGAAGAATTTTTTTGTTTGCATTTATATTGTTTTCATGTTAGTAAATAGGTTTCATCTCAGTATATTTAAAACTTGGACTTTTTTATTATTAAGGTACAAAGCTACTAAGGTTGCAGAAAAATAACAATGCTTAAAATCTGTTCCTCTACGGTAATTATAATGCTGACACTTAGGTTGATTAACTTAAACATTTTTAAAAAAATTGTTTCTGATAAAGGAACGAGAGAAAAGAAAGCATGAGAGAATTCTGAGTGAAGAACTTGTTGCGGCTGTCACCTACCTCAACCAGTTCCTGCCTCCCGAGCACACCATTGTATACATTCCCTGGGATATGGCCAAGTACACCAAGAGGTGACTGACACTCGGGCCCGTCTCGTTTCCTTCTTTTTGCTAGCTGATCTCTGGAAGGTGTTGTTCCTTTAACTTCCTTCATGAAACAGACTGGTGAAGGGTCGTTTTGGGTGCTTGGACTAAATGACAAACCCTTCACCTGCTCGTTATGTCATTTGCACAATCTGTTCAGAGTATCCAGCCACTTCAGAACATCTCTACTGTCGCTCAAAGGCAGTAGGTTCACTTCTTTTTGTATTTCATTCTGTCTGGTTATTAACGCTCATTCTCGGATACTACTTTCAGGCTTTCTCATGTGTAGGTGAACCCGCAGCAACTCTGCTTATAGCATGTCCAGACTGCTTGCGGTGTTAGCACAGACCCACCAACTGCTTCATCCCGGACCTTTGTAACTTCTGATGTATTCCCAGGGCTGTTCCTTTGCAGAAAACTTTGTCTCTATGCTCACCCTGATGTCACAGCCCAGCTGTGTGTGTGTGTGGGGGTCTTGCTCATCTCTCCTTCCAAGTTCGGATTTAAAACACCCCTTCTAAGAAACTTTCGTCCCTTTCATTAAACCTTGCCCTGTCCTTATTTCTCATTTCCTGTATGTCACATAAACACTAGGTTTGGTTACTGTGGAATATATTGTTTTGTACTTATGCCTTTTTTTCCTAAATTATATACATATACTTTCCCATAACTTAAGTTGATTATGGTTATTGATTTTCATACTAAATCATTTTCCATTTTTTTCTCCCCTGCCACTGTACTATGTGTAGTCCTTTTGGGAACCATAGTGACATGGCTGGTTTGCATGAAAGCTCTTGTAGGAATGGTCTATACCAAGATTAAGGAATGTGCTGCTATTTTGATATTAAGTTACCGGTCTCTTTTGCACCCAGTGTTGTCAGTTATTGAGCACACATTATATACTTATGTGACTTATTATTGTGTCTCTATTAGGTATAAACTATGAGATTTAAAAAAAGTAAATCCCTGAATGTTATTACAATCGACTGTATTTGCTGTAGCTATACAGGATATATATAATTACTATTATTCTTTCCTTCTGCCTTTCTGTTTGTTTCTTCTTTCCAGCAAGCTGTGTAATGTTCTTGATCGGCTGAATGTGATTGCAGAAAGTGTGGTGAAGAAAACAGGTTTCTTTGTAAACCGCCCTGATTCTTACTGCAGCATCTTACGACCAGATGAAAAGTATGTATGTGCTTAAGAACTTAAACCATGACTTTCATTAGTATGGATAAAAATATTCCAAATAGGAGAAATGGAAGGTGGATGGGCTTAGTGTCTTGGGGAGGTGAGCTGCTTGGGGGACTGCGTCCTGAGCATTCGCTGTTCATCGTGTGTCTGGGAAGGCCTGTGGTGCTTCAGTACCTTGGCTTGGAGGCCATGGGGCCGTCTTAGCACTTGCTTTGTGGAATAAATATTACACAAGAATTTTTTGCAGAGTAAACTTTTCTGTGGTGAATTATATCATTGAGTATTTAATAGGAACAGAATTTTTTGGGATTAAAGATGAATGCTATGAATCTTTCTTCGTTGCTAGTATGTGAGCTGCTTTGGATCAAGGATCTGTGCCTTGTTTATCTTTCAAGAAACCAATAGTATATAGTTCCAGCATTTGATTTTCAGTTAACATAGTTCACTACAATGGTTAAATGGAAAAATCAAAATCAACCACTATTGTTTGTGTCTTTGGAAGTAATGTTTTTCCTGTAGTTTGCATCATTTGGATCTGGTGTGACTTGGAGTTGAGGGTACTATAATGTGCTGGGAAGAAGATAAAGGCATAGAAAATTTTTTTTAGAAAGATGCCTAACAATTGTGAGTGTAAAACCAGACATGGACTTGTGTGAAGGTGAGAGAGAGACAGACTTTTTTTTGACCATGGGAACAAAATGCTCAAGTGTGGGGCATGGGACAAGTTAAGGTAGCCCTCCCTGGGTTTCCTTTGAGAACATGGTTTACTGATCCATCATAGTGTTTTGCACTTTCCCTTGTACTGGAAATTAAAAATATTAAAGCATTTATTTTTTAAACACAGGTGGAATGAACTAGGAGGGTATGTGATCCCCACTGGTCGCCTGCAGGTATGGACAATATTACATTTGTAATGAATACAGTCTGTAGTCATAGTGTATAATATGTTCTATAAGAGTGGATGGACTGCTATCTTGTTTTATGCAGAATTATCAATCAACTAAGAATGATTTTTTTTCTGTTTTTCAAGGTAAGGTATTGCTCTAGTCCAGGCTGACCTGGAATTTACTGGAATCTAATAGAGTTTCAAGCTGGCCTCAAACTCACAGCAGTCCTCCTACTTCTGCCTCCTGAGTGCTGGAAATAAAGGCATGCACCACCCACATCTGGAAGGGAGGGGGGGAGAGAGAGAGAATATGAATGGGCACACCAGGGCTCTAGTAGTGAACTGCAGATGCATGTGCCACTTTGTGCATCTGGCTTTACATGGGTACTGACTATGAATCTCACTCAAGTCATTAGGCTTTGTGGGCAAGAGCCTGAGCTGCAGAGCCCTCTCTCCAGCTCTGAGAATGATGATATATATATATTTTTTTTTGGTTTTGCAAGGTAGGGTCTCACTCTGGTCCAGGCTGACCTGGAATTAACTATGTAGTTTCAGGGTGGCCTCGAACACTCGGCAATCCTCCTACCTCTGCCTCCCAAGTGCTGGGATTAAAGGCGTGCGCCACCATGCCCAGCTTCCTGACAATGATTTTTAAGCCTAACTCTCAGTGTTCAAATCTCACAGAGAGAGATGTAGGTGAAATAATACAGCAGTCTATCTCACAGAGGGATATCTAGCTTAAATAATATAACCTTTCAGTTTTTCAAAATATTAAATTTTATTTTGAAAATAGAAAAACCAATAAGAATATGAAAATCATAAGTTAACTTTGGAAAACAAGACACATTATATTTAGTAACATGCTTAAAGAATGCTATTACCAATTTTGGTAATACTATTTGGTGTGTACAATAGAGGCAATAGATGATAAAAAGCTCTATATTTTGATAATTTGTAGATATAGAAGATGCTATTTGTTTTATCTTGTTAAGCTTTTCAAATAAAGTCAAATATTAATGTGCTGTTGTGGCAATATTAAATGAACAGCTCAACCTTAAAGGATTATTAATGTTCTTCATTGTTTTAACTTTTTTTAAAGGAATATTTAGACAGCTAGTAAATCATTCTTTTTTTTAAAAATTGTTTATTTGAGAGCGACAGACAAGAAGAGAGAGAGAGATAATGGGCCTCCAGCCACTGCAAACAAACTCCAGATGCATGCACCACCTTGTGCATCTGGCTTATGTGGGTCCTGGAGAATCGAACCGGGATCCTTTGACTTTGTAGGCAAACACCTTAACCACTAAGCCATCTCTTCAGTTCCCTTTTTTAATCTTTTAAAAATATTTATTGGGCTGGAGAAATGGCTTAGTGGTTAAGATGCCTGCCTCCTAAGTCTAAGAACCCGGTTCCAATCTCCAGGTCCCATGTTTAGCCAGATGCAAAGTGATGCAAGGGTGCAATGCCACACTTGCTCACAAGGGGGCGCACACATCTGGATTTCTTTCACAGCAGCTGAGAGACTGGTGGCGCACCCATTATCTATCTGTCTCCCTTTCCCTCTCTCCTCTGTCTCTCTCTGTGTCTCTTTCTCTAAAAAAAAAAATATTTATTTACTGGGCAGGGGAGAGGATGGGCACTCCAGGGCCTCTAGCCATTGCAAACTCCAGATGCATACACCACTTTGTGCATCTGACTTACGTGGGGCAAGCACCTTAACTGCTAAGCTATCTCTTCAGCCCTATAGTTTAGTTTTTTTTGAGTTCTTTGTAGATTCTAGATATTAGACCTTTGTCAGAGGATTGGCTGGTGAAGATTTTCTCGCATGCTGTGGGATGTCTGTTGACTCTGAATGATTTGCTTATCTGTACAGTAGCTCTTTAGTTTGATGACGTTCCAGTGGTTGAGTGCTGATCTAATTTCCTGTGCTACTGGAGTCTTATTCAGGAATTCTTTCCTTATACCTATATCATGGAGTATTCTCCCTGCTTTTTTAAAATCCATTTAGAGTTGACTTTTCTGCAGGGCGAGAGAAGTGGGTCTAATTTCATTCTTCTACATGTGGTTATCCAATTTCTCCAGCACCATTTGTTGAAGATGCAGTCTTTTCTCCAGTGTGTATTTTGGCCTCTTTGTCAAAGATGAGGTCGCTGTAGTTGCATGACTTTAGAGGTGGGTTGTCTGTTCTATGTCATTGATCTGTGTATCTTTTTGTCCCAGTATCAAGATATTTTAGTTACTACAGCTTTGTAGTATATCTTAAATTCAGGCTTGGTGATACCTCTAGACCTATTTCTTTTGTTTGAGGATATTTTTGGCTGTCTGAGGCCTACTGTTCCTCCATATGAATTTTGAGGCTATTTTTTCTGTCTCTCTGAAGAACATTGTTGGAATTTTCACTGGAATTGCATTGAATCTGTATAATGTTTTTGGTGGGGTGGCCATTTTCACAAAATTAATTCTTTTAATCCATAAGCATGGGAGATCTTTCCATCTTCTCATATCCTCAATTCTTTTTTTCTCCAGTGTTTTAACCATGAACGGGTGTTGTATTGTATCAAAGGCCTTTTCTGCATCTTTTAAAATAATCGTGTAATTCTTGTGTTTAGGTTTGTTTATGTGGTAAATTACATGTGTCGATGTCCATATGTTGGACCATCCCTGCATCCCTGGGGTGAATCTACTTGATTGAAGTGGACGATGATGTTGATGTGTTCTCGCATTTGGTTTGTGAGGATTTTGTTGACCATTTTTGCCTCTCAGTTCACGAAGGATATTGGTCTGTAATCTTTATTTTTGTTGGGTCTTTGGTTTAGGTACTAGAGTAATGCTGGCTTTGTAGAAGGAGTTTGGGAGCACTCCCTGTTTATCAGCGTGTGAAATAATTTTGTTGGGTCTTTGGTTTAGGTACTAGAGTAATGCTGGCTTCGTAGAAGGAGTTTGGGAGTGTTCCCTGTTGATCAGTGTGTGAAATAATTTGAGAAGTGGTTTTAGTTCTTGGATAAAGGTTTGGTAGAACCCAGCAGTGAATCCATCTGGGCCTGAACTTCGTTTTGTTGGGAAATATTTGATTACTTTTTCAAATTTGTTAGAGGTTATAGGTTTGCTTAGGAAGTCTGTTTTGGATTTAGTGGTGGAAGATGAGGTGAGTTAAGGAATTCATCTATCTTTTCAGGTTTTCCAATTTTGTGGAACACAGGTTTTTGAAATATGCCCTGGTGATTCTTATAATTTCATTGGTATCCATGGTGATGTCTCCACTTTCATATTTTTTTTTTTTTTCGTTTTTTCGAGGTAGGGTCTCACTCTAGCCCAGGCTGACTGAAACTCACTGTGTAGTCTCAGGGTGGCCTCGAACTCACGGCAGTCCTCCTACCTCTGCTCCCCAAGTGCTGGGATTAAAGGCATGCGCCACCACACCTGGATCTCC
Source organism: Orientallactaga sibirica (assembly GCA_036365145.1). Taxonomy (NCBI): domain Eukaryota; kingdom Metazoa; phylum Chordata; class Mammalia; order Rodentia; family Dipodidae; genus Orientallactaga; species Orientallactaga sibirica. The sequence continues at coordinate 26,632,589 of JAEOAD010000020.1, forward strand.
ACTTTCATTTCTAATCTTGTTGATTTGAGTCTTTTTTTCTTTTGATCACTTTGGCCACACGCCTTTAATCCTAGCACTTGGGAGGCAGAAGTGGGAGAATCACTGTGAGTTCGAAGCCACCCTGAGACGACATAGTGAATTTCAGGTTTGCCTGGGCTAGAGTGAGACCCTATCTCTAAAAACAAAAAAAAAAAAAATTTTTTTTAATTTCCAATTCATTGATTTCTGCTTTGATCTAATTTTGGTGTAGTATGGAAGTGGTTTGGGCAAGTGAGTAGTGACTTAGTGATTTACGGTGTTTCTCTTTAGACTGGCATTCTCCGGACTAACTGTGTAGACTGTCTAGATCGCACCAACACAGCACAGTTTATGGTGGGAAAATGTGCGTTGGCTTATCAGCTCTATTCCTTGGGATTGATTGACAAACCGAATCTTCAGTTTGATACAGACGCTGTCAGGTAAGCCTGGTTTTCTGCTGTTCAGACGTCAGTAATGACAGAAAGCAGACTCACTGATAATGGAGATTTTTATGACTCATTTTCCTTTTAGCTTCTCAGAGGTCATGTTGCTAAATGTCAGTATCCAAATTAATTTTGTAACATTTCTATTAAAGATTTGTATATTCTTGCCATTGGTTTTTGCTTGGTTTGTTTTGCTTATATTGATTTTCAGTAGATTGTGTTTTTTTAGATAACCCTAAGTGCTTAGACAAACTAGTGGGTTAAAAAAAATCCAGATGGAAATGAGGGAAAATACCTTGCCTTCATAGATTTTGCACTAAAAATATAAGGTATATAAGAGGTGGGGCCTTCATTCAAGATCACTGTTTCTTTCTTGTCCCGTGGTTCTTCAGCGTTGCATGAGCTGCTGGGTTTTTTTTTTGTTGTTGTTGTTTGTTTATTTTTTTTTTTTTTATTTTTTAGAGAGACAGAGAGGCAGAGAGACAGAGAATTGGTGCTCCAGGGTCTCAGCCACTGCAATAGAACGTCAGTGCTTGCACCACCTAGTGGGCATGCGTGACCTTGCACTCGCCTCACCTTTGCGCATTTGCCTAACATGGGATCTGGAGAGTTGAACACGAGTCCTTAGGTTACACAGGCAAGCACCTTAACTGCTAAGCCATCTCTCTAGCCCGAACTCCTGGTTTTTGGCAACAAGTTGATAACTGATCTTGGTCATGCAAAATTTTCCTAAAGACTCTGCTGAGGAAGCAGTCAGCTTAATTTTGACCAGATATGCTTCCCTGAAAATGTCCACGGGCACTTAGCAACACAAGCTTCAAACATCCATGTTCTCAGAAAGAATGTAGGACAGTCTGCTGTTGTCTCCCTCTGATTCATGTATTGAAATCCTCACCCTCACAGTGATGGTGTTAGGAGGTGGAGACTTAAGGAAGTGATTAGATCTGAGGGCAGAACCCCCCATCATTGGAATCAGTGCCCTGCTAGAAGCATCCACAGAGAGAGGATTTGCTAGTCTCTTCCTCATGTGAGGCACAGTGAGACGGCACCACCTATGCGCTGAGAAGTGAGTCATTGCCAGACACTGACTTCTCAAGATAGTCATTGGCCAAAGTAAATGTTTGTTGCATATAAGGCAGTCTATTTAAGTTATGTTGTTGTGCCAGAGTGGGTTGCTGTCTGATGAGAACACATCTTTTTTTCAAAGGCTGTCCAAGAGGGACTCAAAGTCTGTGATGGAAGGTGAACTGATCTGGCAAGCTACAGAATGGTTCAGTGCTTAGAAGTGGCTTTCTCTGGCTTGGATGGGTTATGTTTTTGATGCTCTTGTTTTCTTTTAGTGTGTTGTGGGACTTTGACATTCAATGGACTGTTGTTATAAAATATGATATATTTTGCCTTTGCATTTATTTCCAAGTCTCTCTGGAATACTCAGAAGAATTCATAAAACAAGACTTTTTCTGAATCCGAGGCCCTGTCAGTGTCTTGTGCATTCATTTTGCCAAGATGCTTTAATGTGAGCTCTCCTTCTGCTAAGGTTATTTGAAGAACTCTATGAAGACCACGGTGACACTCTGTCCCTTCAGTATGGTGGCTCTCAGCTCGTTCATCGGGTAAAAACCTACAGAAAGATAGCACCATGGACCCAGCACTCCAAAGACATCATGCAGACTCTGTCTAGGTATTACAGCAATGCCTTCTCAGGTAATCCTGGTACACTACGTATTTCTAAGACTTATCCTGATATATAGTTTTTCTTCTTACACACCTGCTTTTTTTTTCCCTTTTGACCTTTTGATTAAATAAACTTGAAATCAATTACTTTAAAATTTTAAATAAAACAGACTTCATGGCTTAGGAGGTACTTAATAAATGCACAATGGACATTTTGTGTTTTAAATAGGTCACGTTTGCATTTTGCCACCCACAGTTGGGGTTTTATGTAATGTAACAATCTTGGCTCCTGTCTCCTTTTCATGTTTCTCTTTGTACATTTCTATATGCACAAATTTGTTTGTGAGTGTTGAATCATTGTTTTTTTCAAATTGGATTCAAAGTTATAGTTTAAGAATGTGAATATTTCTTACTTTTTAAATGCTAGATTGAAATATTAGCATTAAATTAAACTCATGACTTTCATGACTTGGGAATTCTAAATTTAACATGCTGTTTCAGTGGTACTTTTTCTGCCTCCATCCTGGTTTTTCTGCCATTATAATAGACATCAAGGACCAAAGGGACTGTGAGATAGAGCCCCACGCACAGAATTTATTCCTTCATCTCTGCCTTCTTTCCTCCTTTTCTCTCCCCCTCCTCTTTCATCTTTCTTTATTTGTATGTGTTGTGTATTTGTGTTTGGGTGCACCAGCGTCTTTTGCTCCTGCAAATGAACATCGATCACATGTGCTACTTTTTGCATCCAGCTTTCCATGGGTGCTGGGGAACTGAACCTCAGCCAGTCTTTAAATCGAGGCCCTTAACCATGGAGCAATCCCTCCAGTGCCCCCATACACAGAATTTATAATAGAAGTGCTCAATGATATATTCTGAGTCTTCATCTGTTGAACAGATGAAGGATAAAAAAGTTCAAAGATGGGGGCTAGAGAGATGGCTCAGCAGTTAAAGGCACTGGCTTGCATGCCCAGTGTCCTGGGTTCAGTTCCCCACTACTCACATAAAGCCAGATGCACAAAGTGGCTCATGACTGGAGTTCATTTGCAATGGCAAGAGGCCCTGGTGTACCCATTCTTTCTTTTTCTGTCTGCCCCTTTCCCTCCCTCTCTCTCAAATAATTTAAAAAAAATAAAGTTTTGAGATGTGGAGATGAAGCTGTCTGGAATGAACTGTTTCTTGCATGACTGCTTCCCCTTCCTCGCTCCTACACCTTAAGTGGAGGGGATTAGCAGGACTCTAGGTGAGCCTATTGTGATGTCCTTCCTTTGGAGGTAGCCCATGTGTTGGCCTTGGGCTGCTGTGTAGCACATCCACAGCAGTCAGATGGCCAAGGAGGGTGCATGGTGGGACATGCCTACACACTTGGCGTAAAACCTATAGACCTTGAGTGTTGCTGGTAACACGACATGGGCCTTGTGGAAGAGGGAATTAGCATTGGGTTGTCCTGGGTCCTAGCCATTAAGGCCCTTTAGGGACCAAGAGATGTCCACTCTTCTGCCCCTACTGTCAGCATTAAGAATAATTATTGACACTAAAGTATAAAGGCTCTTTAATAAAAGTAGAAGACAGAGAGGGTAAATGTGTAGTTATATACGTGATTTAAAAGAAAGGCATAATATAGAAAGCAGTGATTATCTTGAGAGATCATTGTGCACATACAGAAAGGTAAGGAAAATTAGGCAAACTGAAAGATGAACTCTTATGAAAGTTATTATACTATGAATAATATGGCTAAATCAGACTTCTTTATTTTAAGAAGCATGGTGTCATTGGGTGTACACCTCATTTTAAAATTACAGTGGGTATTATATAATAATGATAATATAGAATAATTTTCTTTCAAGTATTAAAACTTTTCCACATGTAACCAGTCTCATTATGCTATGTCTCTGAAAAGGAAGTTATTGATGAAGAAAGTAGAATAGGGATGGAGGGATGGCTTAGTGGTTAAGGCATTTGCCTGCAAAGCCAAAGGATCCAGGTTTGATTTCCCAGGACCCACATTAGCCAGATGCACAAGGGGGCACGTGCATCTGGAGTTCAATTACAGTGGCTGGAGGCCCTGATGCACCCAATCTCTTTCTCCCTACCTCTCTATCAAATACATAAAAATAAAATATTTTTAAAAATAAAATAAAATAGGGCCAGCCAGGATGGTGCACCCCTTTAATCCCAGCACTCGGGAGGCAGAGGTAGGAGGATCACAGTGAGTTCAAGGCCACCTTGAGACTGGATAGTGAATTCCAGATCAGCCTGGGCTAGAACAAGACCCTACCTCGAAAAAAAAAAAAAAAAAAAAAAAAAAAAAAGAAGAATAAAATTAGGTAAAATTGGGATTTAGCCCTTGTATAAGCAACTCATCTGACCGTCTCTCAGGCTCATTTCAAAACCTGGTCTTAAAGCCAGGCATGGTGGCACAGGTTTATATAGTCCTAGCTACTCAGGAGGCTTAGCCAGGAGGACAGCTTAAGCTGATGAGTTTGGGACCTGCACAACATAGCAAGACCTTTGTCTCGAAAAACAAACAAACCAAACCTGGGGCAGAAGAGATGGCTCAGTGTCACTTGCTTGCAAAGCCTAACAGCCTGGGTTGGATTCCCCAGTACCCACGTAAAGCCAGATGCACAAAGTGGTGTATGCAGTGGCTAGAGGCCCTGGTGTGCTCATTCTTAATCTCTCTCTGTGTATAAATGAACTAACTAAATAAATAATAAAATATTTTAGGAAAAAATGAAAACTTATTCTTGAGGCTTTTCATATGAGTATGCTCTGAGGTCTGTCTCCAGGTAGCACCTATTGCTTCCAGCCTAACTGGTCACCTCGGCAGGTGGAGGACACCTTCTAAGCAAGCACAGGGACCGAGGCACTCCCCTTAGATAATAGCTACTTAACTCCTTTACAAGTCTTGTTAAACTGTTTCTACCTTTTTTTTAATTCAAAGTTTATAATCCTGAATTTTCTTGCTAAAAGTTGTTGAATTTATATTACATTATAAGAAAAAAAGACACTCCACCTTGCTTCTCTTCTGCATGTACATATGACACACGCATGTGTGATTTAATTTAGTGAATGCATGTGTGTGCATACATAGGAAGGGGACCATGTCCCCCACTGAGGCTGTCTGACAAAATAAAGGCTCCCAGGGGAAGACTTGAAACTCTCCACATCCAGAGAAACCATGTCACTCCGTCTCCTTTCCTCAAGCCTGCAGCCCACAAGCTCAGCTGCCGACTTGCGTTCATGTTTCACTGGGAACACAAAGGTAACGGGAAGGGAACTCCTTGTCACTATCACATGTAGAAGCCATCTGCGGCCGCACGCAGTCTCTGCCTTACACTGTTATACGACTTGGAGTGTCCCTGTCGTCCTGACGTAAGCCAGACCTTCTGCCATTTCTGAATCCTACTCTTACTCCACCCTTCTCTATGCACTCACTAGTTTGTCTCTACTGGGTTGCTTCCACTAACATAAGAGCACACCTTCGTGTTTCCCATCCAACCTTCTGTTTTACTCCAATCCCATGCCCTCCTCCAGCCACGGTGCTAGCTCTCTACTTTCCCAAGGAAAACCTCTAGAAAGAGTAGCATGTGTGCCTGCTCCCCTGGGCATCTGCCCTGGTCGGACACTGAAACTGCTTCTCAAGGTCACCAAGAGTCTCCACTTGGCCACATGCACTGGTTACATCTGTCTCCCTCTTACTCAACCATTCAACGACTTTCATTCCAGCTGACTGTCCCTCCCCTGACCTGTCCCTCTGTTGATTTCTGTTCTAGATTTAAACCTTCCTCCTCTACTTTTATCCCTAAGCCCATCACATGCATTTGCCTCTCAGGTCTGTATCTAACGTTGACTTCCCCGTGAGCTCCAGACCCATCCAAATACCTATCTTGCATCTCCTCTTGAATACTGTATGCATTTTCCATAGTAACCAGGCACAGCATTTCTCTGTGTTCTCTGCTGAGAAGGCCAAAGTCAGATGAAACCAAGTCAGGGTGTCAGTCAGCCGCTTCCCAATTAAATTCAGGTTCTGGTAGAATCCCATGCAGGTGTGGGTACTGGTGCCCCACGTTCTCACTGGCTATTGGCTGGGGCTGTTGTGACTTACTCTATTTTAAAGCTACCAGTGGTACATTGAATCCATTTTGTGTTTTGCTCTACCCTCCCCTTCTGTCTTCCTCTCCTTCCTTTAAAGGAGTCATATAAGGGCTGGAGAGATGGCTTAGTGGTTAAGGTACTTGCTCGTGAAGCCTAAGGACTCAGGTTTGATTCCCCATTATTCATGTTGACACATGCATCTGGAGTTTGTCTGCAGTGGCAGGAGGCCCTGGTGTGCCCATTCTTTTAAAAAAGAAAAAATAAAAGGAGTCATATAATTACAGACAATCTGAAACAGTTGCTCTATGTTGAAGTTGGCTATTAATGATCTCTGTTGTACCTACAAAGTTCTTCTTGCAAGATAACATAAAATATTTATAGTTATAGTTATGATACTAGGGGGCAAAGGTCTTGCAGGCCAAATTTCTTCCTATCATAGATTTCTAATAAACCAGCTATGCACAGTGGCCCATACCTGTAATATCCCAGTGCTTGGAAGGCTGTGACAGGGGGACCAGGAGGTTGACCACTGTTGCAGTCAGGTTCGCATTGCTGGCAGAAAACCCCCGATCTAGAGCAGCTTGTGGGCAGGGGAGGGGGGAGGTTTATTTTGGCTTACAGACTCAAGGGGAAGCTCTATAATGGCAGGGGAAAACGACGGCATGAGCAGAAGGTGGACATCACTTCCTGGCCAACATCAGGTGGACAACAACAGCAGGAGAGAGTGCCAAATACTGGCAAGGGGAAACTGGCTATAATACCCATAAGCCTGCCCCCAACAATACACTTCCCCCAGGAGGCTCCAATTCCCAAATCTCCATCAGCGGGGAACCTAGCATTCAGAGCACAACTGTTGCACTTGGCCATACAGCTGGTACCTCTTAGCAACTGTGGAGCTCCCGGCTCATCTCTACTTGCACTCTCCCAGTCTAGCTCTTCATAGCAGTGCGTGCATGCACACACAGCTAAATTAGATCCTTTCTCTTTCCCTTGTAAAAACCTGTCCAGGAGTGAAGGAGCTTGCCTCACAAGCATGAGGACCTGATGCATGCTGAGCATGGGGGTGCACATCTGGAATCCTGCCTCTGGGGAGGTGGAGATAGGCTGATTCCTAGGGCTTTCTAGCCAGCCAGTCTAGCCTAAGTGGTGAGCTGCAGGCTACTGAAAGGCTCCATCTGAAAAAGATGTGGATGGCACGGCTGAGGATGACGTTCATGGTTGTCCTCTGGTCTGCTCACCGCACGCACGCGCCTGTGTGTACATACGTGCCCACAAACATATGAACATTCCTCCACATCCGCATCCCCATACATACTTCACACACATCGAAAGCAAACAGATGCCTGCCAGGGCTTCCTATTGAATTTCAAATCAATACTCACCATGAACTCAGGCCTCTTGGGACCTGGCTTCCTCTGCATCTGGTGTTCTGGGCTTTCCCTGGCCTGCTTCCTCTTCTGGCGCTGGTCAGCCTGTTTTCCCATCAAGCCTTTGCAGTTCGTAGTCCTTGTGCTTGGGCAGGGCACAACCCTTGGAGCTCTGTGTGAGCGCACCCCTCCTGTGCTTGCAGTTCACATGCTGATTCATCAACACCTCAGCCTCTGCCTTTTGCTGAAGCTACATCTGCTGGCAGTACCTTTTCCATTATGTGTTTGTATATATTTTTGTGTCTTACTGTGAATTATAAGCCCCCAAGCCAGGTCCTCATCAGTATTGTATCCCCAGTGAGGGACATTGTTAGGTTCTTGAATGAATGAATGATTTTTTTTTCAATTATTAAGGTAGATGTGTTAATTTTAGAAAGTACAGAATAGCTCCCAAGTAAATCATATAATCCCACCTTCCAGAGATAGCCACTTGTTCATATTTAGGAGAACATTAGCCTTTGGTTTTATTATACATGTATTTTACAATCTGCTTTTGCCCTTTTAGATAGTATGAATAATCTTTATGGCCTTACATATTCTACAGTATGATTATTTAATAATGTTATGTTGCTTTATCCTTGAGAAGCATCACAATTGAGTTCTTTCTCATTGAACATGCGGAGTCCTCTTAAATAAACATCCGGAGCATGTGTTGTTTTTGCCTTAACGAATCAGTCACTTTTCTTATCACTGTGACAAAATCCTTGACAAACTGAAAGGAGGACACACTTGTTTTGGTGCACGTTTTCCTAGGGCTCCTTCTGTGATTGTTTGGCTCTGTGTGCTTGTGTAAAACGTCACGGTGGTAGTACTGGGACTGTGCAAAAGGAGCTTCTTCAGCTCACAGAGGACAAGGAAGCAGAAAGGAAAATACAGGAAGGAGTCAGGGTCACAGTTCCCAAAGACATGCCCTGTAGCAGACAGCTTCAGGTTCACTGAGATGAAGTTCCAGACCAGGCAAAGTTTTGGAGGAAGGGAGTTATTGAAGCTTACAGAACCAGGGGAAGTTCCATAATGGCAGAAGAAGCTGGCCTGCTTTCACAGGACCAAATACAGAGAGCAAAGCTCCAAGCCAGAAGCCACACAGCACAGCACACCTCCAGGAACTCCAGCTAGGCACACTTCGCATATCTTTAGATTGAAATCCTAAACCCACTGCCAAACCTTAAGATCCGCCCAGTGACATTGCCTCCAGCCAGGTGGCTGCAGATGCAAACTACAAGCTAATAAAACACTGAGTATATTGGGGGCCATCTATTCAAACTACCACATGCCCCAAGTACAAGAAGGCCCCATCTACTTTTTACCACCTCCCAATATCATTAATGGATTACTGCGCATCATGAGAGCCCTCATGAGCTATTGTCTCTGGAAACAGTTTCGCAGATATGCCCAGAAGTATGCTTTCCACTTAAGGAATTTCTTAACCTAATCAAGCTTACAGTCAAGATGACCCATGACATGCACACAGAAAAGCTTAGTCAGTTAATGCCCCTATCGGCAACATAGGAGTACCCAATTTGAAGAGTATTTGCCAACGTAGTAGAAAATTTGCCTGGTTTGGTAACTAGGGAAGTTGGAATGTTCTAGATTCATTGGCTCATTTTCTTCCTTTTGAAAGTGCTATGTCTGTCCCTCCTGCTCTCCCAGTAGCAAGGTATCTGTGTCTTTCTTACATTCATTCCCATTTGTTTCCATGTGTGGTGTAAGGTAGGGTTCTAACTCCATTGATCCCTCTTCCTAATAATTAAATAGTTAAATAATTATTGAATAGTATTTCCATCTCATACTGATCTCAGAGGCTCCTTCATCATAAGCATAATAATAGAATAACTAATATTTTAGTTCCATAATTACAATATTCACAGCTAATTAAAAATTATAATATTCAGACCTGATGTATTTAAATATGATTGATAATAAAACTGTTTGGTGCGTAATCGTTTGAATGGCAAATTTAGCCATTCTTACTCTTTGCTTTTAAAGCATACTTGAGTGTGGAAGTAGGTAATCATTTTGTTCTCTTGATATCCACAACTACAGACGACTTACCTGTGTTCAGCTCTTACCCATATCCAACGTGCTACCATCCCCCTGAAGAAGGCTGGCTTGTTTTGCAGTCAAAGGGACCCAGATGACCTTCAGGCTCATTAGGGTTACCAAAGCTCGCTAGGGACCATAATGCCACAGATAGATTTTAAGTTCACTGCCATCAAGAAATCACTCTGCTTTTGTCAAGGGTCATCCTTTCTCAGGAGGGGAAGTGTTTCTCGTGGCTTACATTTTGTCATACTTGGTGACAGTAAAAGCGAGTTGTTAGATACAAAGGCTGAAAGACTCCTTGAAAACATGACTGACAAATGGAAAGCTCCTTAGAGTAGTAAGACAGGCTGAGGCACTGTATGACGTGAACTACTTACTCATTGCCGTGAAGTCTGTTTGAGAAGCACAGAAAATAAATCTATTGGAAGAGCATCATGTTTACTTTTGTGTGTGTGAAGAGGTGGGATGTCTGCATTGTCTAATACTTGATGTTTCCTTTCAACAAGTGGGGGAAAATGCCCCAAATATACTCGGCATATAAAATACATCCCTTTTATGTATTACTTTTAGCTTGAAAAGTAGTTCTGTTTTAATGGAATGCTTCCTGTCAAAATATTAATGAGAATACATATTTGATCCACTGTGTTTCATTCATTTGCTTTTGCTAAAATGATCAAATCTCCCATACTAATTTCAGATGTATGTATTCACTATAGCTGTTGGAAGAAAATTGATTTTATGATAATGCAATCCTATTCCCAAAGCAGTCATTTCTGCCCTGCTTCCTTTTCAGTCCCACACATATTTTCCGAACAAGGTTATTATTTATATTGAGAATGTCTGTGAAACTCACACATCCTGGGCTCTGAGGCAAGAATGGGAAGAAGAAAATGAGGGAAAAGAGTAAAGATACTGGGCATGAAAGAAGCATAGAATGGGAAGGGTGGGTCAGGAGACAGTGTTAGCATTTACGCCAAAATATAATTAGGAAATGGAAGAGGAAGTAGAGCCTCTTTGCCGTTAGCGTTATCAGTTCACAGTGCGGTTTGAAGGTAATTTTGTAGCTGTGGAATAGCTAGAATGAGGATGTTTTTCTCACGTCCTTGCTGTCTTCATCATCACACAAGAGTACAGGCCAGCTTCGCAGCAGAGAGAGGCAGAAAACACAAAATGGCTGTTAAAGGACAGACATCTTTTCAAGGATTAAAAGTGGAAACTGGGGCTGGAGAGTTGGCTTAGCAGTTAAGGCGCCTGCCTCCTAAGCCTAAGAACGCTGGTTCCAATCTCCAGCGGTTCCAATCTCCAGGTTCCACGTTTAGCCAGATGCAAAGTGACGCAAGGGCGCAATGTCGCACTTGACCACAAGGGGGCTCATGCATCTGGATTTAGTTAGCAGCAGCTGAGAGGCTGCTGGCGCACCCATCTCTATCTATCTTCCTCTTCCTCTCTCTCTCTCAAAAAAAAAAAAAGTGGAAACTGGCCTGGTGTGGTGGCGCATGCCTTTAATCCCAGTGCTTGGGAGGCAGAGGTAAGAGGATTGCTCTGACTTCGAGGCCACCCTGAGAATACAGAGTGAATTCCAAGTCAGCCTGAGCTAGAGCAAGACCCTACCTCGGAAAACAAAAAAAAAAAAAAAAAAAAGTGGAAATTGTGTAACCAATTTATTCAAGGTTGTACAACAGAATTTAGGAATTGGGTCATTTTATTTGTCTCTGACAACTCTGTCAAGTGTTTACTTGAGATAAATTAACAAATGGTGAGGATGTGTTTTTATTTTAACAATAAAATTGCTCTGTGGCAATTAAAATTTTTTAAATTTATTTTTGAGCACAGAGAAGGAGGGGGAGAGAGTATGAGCACACCAGGCCCTCTTGCCACTGCAAGCAAACTTCAGACGCATGTGCCACTTTGTACTTCTGGCTTTATATGGGTACTGGGGAACTGAACCCCAGTTGGCAGACTTTGCAAGCCAGTGCCTTTAATTGCTTGATCCAGCTGTGCAGCCAGTGGCAGTTCTTAAAAGACTTTTAGTCAGTGTTCAAGAAGCAGTTTATGTCTGCTCTCCCTATACCATGAGAAGTGTGGGGCAAGAAGAGAGCTTTCTGAAGGAAGACTTAAATTCTCAGGATATGAACAGCTTTTTTTTTTTTTTTTGGGAGAGAGACACAGAGAAAGACAGAGAGAGGGAGAGGAAGACAGATAGAGATGAGATGGGTGCGCCAGCAGTCTCTCAGCTGCTGCTAACAAAATCCAGGTGCATGCGCCCCCTTGTGGTCAAGTGCAGCATTGCGCCTTTGCATCACTTTGCATCTGGCTAAACGTGGGACCTGGAGATTGGAACTGCTGGAGATTGAAACCAGCGTTCTTAGGCTTAGGAGGAGGCAGATGCCTTAACCGCTAAGCCATCTCTCCAGCCCTGTGAACAGCTATTTTAAATTAAGTGTATGAATATGAATGAAATTTGAAACAGAAGCATGCCTCTTACCCTTAGAGATATGAAACTGCCGTCATCCGTGTCCTCCTGAGAAGATGTTCTGCTGAGGTCTCAGCGGGTTTTCTGAAATACTTATTTTTGCTTTTTAGATGCTGATAGACAAGATTCCATTAATCTCTTCCTGGGAGTTTTCCACCCCACAGAAGGGAAGCCTCACCTCTGGGAACTCCCAACAGATTTTTATTTGCATCACAAGAACACCATGAGGCTTTTACCAACAAGAAGAAGGTATCTTTCTTCCAAGTCTGTCATGTGAACTCAGATTTGATGTTATTTTGAATAGGAGGTTTTGGGTTTTGTTTTAATTTGGGGAAAATAAGCACATGTAACATGTAGTCAGGCTTCCCATGATTGCCCTGAGTTTAGTGTTGTTAATGTCCCGGTGGTCAGCGCTGCTATTTTCCCAGTGCCTGAGATACAGATAAAGCTTCAGTCTCCTCATGGAACACATGTGCATCTGCACTCAAGCAGAGTGACAGCATCATACGCAAAGGTTTCACATTTGTCATACGCACCCAGGAAATTTGGAGTCCCCAAATGTGGCATCTCAGCAGAAATTACTTTGTAACATCGGAGTTGCAAAATGTTCACTTGTCGTCTTCCCTCCAGGAAACAAGCCAACTCTGGTGACACTTATCCAAACAGGAACCCAGAGCAGCAGTACTAGTGGTGGGAACCATTCCAGTAACTCCTGATGCTCCCTTTGGCTTCCTGCAATCTTGCACTAGTATAGGCATGGTGGGCCATGTAGGAGGCTGAAGCAGGAGGATCACTTCAAGTTCAGGGCCAGCCTGGACTACATAATAATACCCTGTGTCAACCCTCATCCTCCCCCAAGATAATTTTCAAAAGAAATGACCACTTGACATGAAGCATCTGCATATGGCATCCATCAGTCTCATAACCTCCATGTTGTTTGGAGATGAGTTGGAATCTCTTCAGGTGTGAGGTCTTAGATTAGTTCTCTTTTTTTTTTTTTTTTTGTCTTTAAAAAAATGTTTTTTTTTTTTTTTTTTTTTTTTTTTGAGAGAGAGAAGAAGAGAGAATGGGCATACCAGGCCTCTAGCCACTACAAAGGAACTCCAGATGCATGTGCCCCTTTGTGCATCTGGCTTAGGTGGGTCCTGGGGACTTGAACCAAGGTCCTTGGGCTTCGTAGGCAAATTCCTTAACCTCTAAACCATTTCCTCAGCCCCTTAGTCTAGTTCTTGAACCTCTCTGGGCCTCATTTTCCTCATCCACAAGACTTAAATGGCTAGACATACCTCACAGTCACAGTGAGAATTTAATGAGAACACTCTTTAGGATCTTGGAGGAGTCATATATTGTTATAATCATTTAGGCCATGGATGCAAAATCTGAATATACAGGAGTCTGGAAGTTGGCTCGTTTCTGCTCAGAGTCTCCCATTGTGTTTTTCTTTCATACAGCATCAGATGGATGTATGCAAAGTTGACTCACAGATACTAGGAGTATTGTCAACTGATGTGTTGATTGTGTGTACACACCACTAATGATGGGTTAGAAAATGCTAAGAGAGGGGCTGGAGATATGGCTTAGAGGTTAAGGCGCTTGCCTATGAAGTCTAAGAACCCAGGTTCAATTCCCTAGTACCAATGTAAGCCAGACGCATAAGGTGGCTCTTGTGTCTGGAGTTTGTTTGCAGTGGCCTCCCCCCACCAGAAAAGAGAGAAGAAAATAAAGGAGTTGTTGAAAATGTTTGTATTGCCACAGAAACGTGGAAAATATTAGGGAAGTCTCAAAGCATATGGTGTATATATACCTTACTTCGGTTCTAACCAGCGCATATTACTGGAACAACCAGCTTAATTCTTGAACTTTCTTTCCCTTTAAAGGAGGCACTGCCAGTTTTACATTACATTTATTATTAATAAGTGGTTACTTATGTGAATTTTTACTGACAGCTAATTTTGAACTAATTATATTTTGTGGGGAATGATCGTAAATACCTGTATTGAGCTTTGCTGATCATAACTGACTCTAGATAAATGTAATAGTGTTGTGAAATTGTAGATTACCCAGTACTGGAGCTTTCAAGAAATAACATGGAAACAGCCAAAGCTTCCTTTTCCTACTGCAAATTATCTTTGTATTTAGAAGTATAAATTAAAATACTTGCTTGAGTTCCATGACTAAGGTAGATGGAATTTTAACATCTTGGAAGAGCTACTGTGTCAAAAGCTCGGCAAACATGTTTTAAAAGGAGAAAAAATTAACTTTGAAATCAGAGGCAACATCTTTTATCTGATGGAACTGTAAAAGATCCACTTTTGGGGGAGCCAGGGAAATGACTTAACAGTTAAGGCACTTGCCTACAAAGCCAAAGGACCCAGGTTCAATTCCCTAGGACCAATGTAAGGCAGATACACATGGTGACGCATGCGTCTAGAGTTTGTTTGCAGTGGCTGAAGGCCACATTTTTAAAAGTCACTTTTTATGTTTGATCCATCTTATCCCTGTTTTAATTCTGTAGTTACACTTACTGGTGGACACCAGAGGTGATCCGGCATTTACCATTGCCTTATGATGAAGGTAGGTCACAGTTTCTCTCCTAGTTTTTATACTGACATAGTTTGGAATTATATCTTAATGAGCTTAAAGCATTAAGTCCTTTGCTGTATTATCTTATCAGAAAAAATGAATTCATTATTGTTAGTATTTTAATATATGGGATATTAATATCTCTTTGCATCTTGAAGGGAAGAGGTGATTAAACTCCCTTTTATTATATTATATCTATATAATTTTATAAGTAGTTCATCTCCTGTACTGATGCTTACATTTATTGGGTAGTCATGTAGTTGATATAATAATTCATTTTAAACTAGTGTTAATTCTGTTTGCATGTATTTTGGGGAGATGAAGAGGACGTGAGAACCTATTTGTTACAGTTAGCTTTGCGTTGCTGGCAGAAAACACCTGACCAAGAACAGCCTGAGGGAGGAGAGGGTTTATTTTGGCTTACAGATTTGAGGGGAAGCTCCATGATGACAGGGGCAATGATGGCGTGAGCAGAGGGTGGATAGCACTTCCTGGCCAATATCAGGTGGACAACAGCGGGAGAGTGTGCCCAACACTGGCAAAAGGAAGCTGGCTATAACACCCATAAACCCGTCACAAACAGTACACTGCCTCCAAGAGGCTCCATTTCCCAAATTGCCACCAGCTGAGGACCTTGCATTTCAGATACAAGTTTATGGGGACAGCTGAATCAAACCACCCACCACATCTGTGGTGGTTTGATTGAGGTGTCCCCCATAAACTTAGGTGTGCTGAATGTTAGGTTCCTAGCTGATAGAGATTTGGGAATTAACGCCTTCTGGAGGCAGTGTATTATTGGGGGTGGCTTATGGGTGTTATAGCCAGTTTCCCCTTGTCAGTGTTTGGCACACTGTCCTGTTGTTGATATTGGCCAGGAGGTGATGTCCACCCTCTGCTCATGCCATCATTTTCTCCTGCCATCATGGAGCTTCCCCTCAAGTCTGTAAGCCAAAATAAACCTTTTTTTTCCCCACAAGCTGCTCTTGGTTGGGTGATTTCCACCAGCAGCGTGAACCTGACTGCAACAACATTATTTATGAGAAGAAATTAAGCCATTTTTCTCCCCATAGCTAAGCAGCAAAAAAAAGGTGCAGATATGTGTGCAAAAGTACACTTTAGTCATGTTTAAATTAAATTTTATTAATGTGTCAGAAAGGCAGGAGAAATTTTATGGTGACAATACCTTCCAGTAAACTATACATTAGAGTGATGTTCCATGATTTAAAGAATTTCCCACCTTTGAAATACATTCATCCTCTGACCTTGGGCAAGGCAGGTTCCATTTTTGTAAAAGGTTGTCTGTCATAAGATCTTCAGACAACCTTGAATGCTCCAGGTGAGATTCTGTCTAACCATGGTGCAGTGTCTCTACTTTGGGTGAAAAAAAAAGTTCTTAAATTACAAAGGATTTTTTAGTTTTTAATAAATAATTCATTTCCCAATGTGTAATTAGAAACTCTGGGCAAAATCAATTTCTATTGCTAAGAAAGCTTGGTTGTTCTGAGGGAAAGGACTTTTCTAACAGTGACCATTCATAGGATTCAAATAGAAACAAAAATACGGTAAAAGACCTGCATGCATATTGATTGGATTGTTTGAATTAAATTGCAGGAGGAATTTAAGAGTGAAAAAGAATTTTAAAGGGCTGAGTAATTTCATACCTAAAATAACTCTGCTGCCACCCAGGACTTGCAAGGACCCTTACAGCTGTTATATACAGCTTTGAATTGCATTTTTTTTTTTTGGAGAGAGAGGGAGAGGGAGATAGAGAAAGGGTGTGCCAGCAGCCACTCAGCCACTATAAATGAACTCCAGATGCGTGCGCCCCCTTGTGGGCAAGTGCAGCATTGTGTCCTTGCATCACTTTGCATCTGGCTAAATGTGGGACCTAGAGATTGGAACTGGCATTCTTAGGCTTAGCAGGCAGGCGCCTAAACCACTAAGCCATCTCTCCAGCCTGCATTTTTTTAATGCACACACCTATTCTAAGTGTGTGTGTTCCTGGGTTTGGGGGGGGTGGAGTAAGCCTTGATCAGCACTGTGCCCCCCGCCCAAAATCACCATGCCCTCTGTGATCACTGTTGGCATTACGTACATGTCTGCTGGGTGCACTCTGAAGGTACTTGGGTAACAGGCCTTATCTTCCTCAGTTATCTGTGCTGCTAACTTAAGGAAGTTGACAGTGAAGAAATTTCACAGATATGAAGAGGAGATTGACATCCACAGTGAGTTCTTCCGGCCGTATGAACTGAGTAGCTTTGATGACACCTTTTGCTTGGCTATGACGAGTTCAGCACGGTATGTTGCAAGGCTGTACATTTTTGAAAACTGAAGTTTCCCTAGTTCATGCAGCTATGTCTTGCTTTACTGGGAATCATTCTGCAAAGGGCTGCTCAGAAGTAGCTCTTCAGTCTGTTGCAATGCCTCCTTTGGAGGGCAACCTACTGCCTCAGCCCCATCGCTTGTTAGCCAAATGTGTTAATTCTCTTCTCTGGAGCCAGGAGTGGTGGCGCACGCCTTTAATCCCAGCACTTGGGAGGCAGAGGTGGGAGGATTGCCGTGAGTTCAAGACCAGCCTGAGACTACATAGTGAATTTCAGATCAGCGTGGGCTAGAGGGAAACCCTACCTCGAAAAACAATAACAACAAAAAATTTCATTAGCCAAATGTGTTAATTCTCTTCTGTGATAAGTTGAAATCTGCTCTCATTGGGTCTAATTTGTAATTTGGAATGAGCTCAATGTTTTCTGCTGAATGTAGAAAGCAAGGACTAAGAGGAATTAGTGAAAAAGTATTGCACTAAAAAGATGAATGTTCATCTTAGATCAGTTACTGAGTGTGTGGCCTCATTATTCTCCAGCACCCTTGTAAAGCCAGATGCAAAGTGGTACACATCTCTGTAATCTCAAAAACTTGGGAGGTAGAGCCAGGAGAATCTGGAAGCTTCCAGGTCTATCTAGTGGCAAAACAAGAGACCTGTCTCAAAAGAAGGTGGAAAGAAGGGGGTTGACATGCCAAAGTTATCGTCTGACCTCCACATGCATTGGTCTTCACATGCGTGCGTACACACACACACACACACACACACACACACACACACAATAAAATTTTAAAAAGTTACTTATCTTGGGGCTGGGGAGATGGCTTAGTAGTTAAAGCTGCTTACTTGCAAAGCCAGCTAGCCTGGGTTCAGTTCCCCAGCCATCCATGTAAAACTCATCTCCAAAAGTTGTTCAAGTGGCTGGCATTTCATTTGCAGTGACAAGAGGCCCTGGTGTGTGTGTGTATATATACATACACACAAAATTAATTTTTTTAATTTATTGATTTATTTGCAAGAGAGAGAGAGAGAGAGATAGAAGAGAGGCAGACAGACAGAGAATGGGCATGCCAGGACCTCCAGCCACTGCAAACGAACTCCAGATGCATGTGCCCCTTGTGCATCTGGCTTATGTGGGTCCTGGAGAATCAAACCAGGATCCTTTGGCTTCGCAGGCAAATGTCTTAACTGCTAAGCCATTTCTCCAGCACCACAAAATTAATTTTAACAAAAAGATAACCAGCTTGTCTATATCTCATTTCCCCTCTCCCCACCCTCTTTCTGTCCTTCACTTCTCCCCCCGCCCCTGCACCCCAAGGTAGGGTTTCTTTGGCTCAGGCTGACCTGGAATTAACTATGTAGTCTCAGGGTGGCCTTGAACTCACAGTGATCCTCCTACCTCTGCTTCCATAGTGCTGGGTTAAAGGTGGGCACCACCACACCCAGCTGTCCTTCACTTCTTTTCTCAGCATTGCACTCAGTGGTCAGAACTATAATTAAAGCTTATCTAACACATTTTCTCCAGAAGGCACATCATGGCTTTCTTATGCTAGCCTCAGCGCTGTGCTCAGGGACCATTTCGGACAGCAAGGTCACCAATGGGAAGCATGCAGAAATGTGAAAAAGTAGCCCCAAATAGATGGTTAAAAAGACACTCATTTACAGTAGGGAGCACAACTGAAATGCTGAGCACACCTCCAAGTTCTACAGGAGCATGTGACTGTGAGCCGGCTGACTCAGGCTCCACTGCTCTTTACGAGCATGTGGTAGGAGTGATTGTGTAGGCACCTCCAGAGTGGATTTGGAGTTGCACATAAATTTTAGTGAGTAAGCAAATTCACTCACATGGAAAATGATGAGGATCAACTGTATGCTTGGAAAGGAAGGCAAAAATCCAATTTCTTTGCTGAAACATTCTCAAACTATTAGAATGGACACTTGGCCAGGCATGCTGTCATGTGCTTATAACCCCAGTGCTCAGGAGGCTGAGGCGGGAGGAATGCCACAAGTGTAAGGCCAGGCTGAGATATGTATAAAGACTTTGAAAAACAATAAGGAATTATCTAAAATAAGGTGGACATTTTAGGTAGACTCATGATTATTTTGATTTCCTTCAAAAACAAACACACACTGTAGCATTCAGGCACACGGGAGCCAGAGTCTTGGCATAGTTCATGGAAGTATTGTCTTGTTGGCCTCTGCTGTGGAGTGTGGCCCAGCTACCGTAGTAACAGTAAGGTAGTCCTCCATTACTGAGGGGAAAGTTCAGCTTATCTGTTGGTGGTGAATTAAAACAGCTTATATGTGAAGTGTTCCAACAGTGGTGTAATGAATTAACCTCAGCCTAAGGCTGAGACCACTGTGTTTTGATCATTATGTCTGCCTCATTCAGCGATCTACTTTAAAAACATTGCCCGCAGACCAAAACAGCTTAATGTTTGGCCACTGGTTTTTATGAGTTTAATTTTGCCTCCGATTTAATAGTGATAGGTCACCGGAATGGTACATCTTAGTTGTCGATTGGGTGTCCAGTAACCATCTATTCAAAACTGCTAAGCCTCTGTAGTCATCAAGAAGGCTGGTTACAAGGAAGTGCTATCAGGTCGTGACCACATCACCTGAAGTTCCCAAGGATATTTTCTTAGAATATATGTGGAACCAGAGGAAAGGTTAGGGATATTGAGTGGGAATTGAAGTGGGCATGCTGTCATCTGAATGGATAGTGATTTGTACAGTATCTTACCTTTTTTTTAAAAAAAAATCTTTTCTAGTGACTTTATGCCTAAGACTATTGGTATTGATCCAAGTCCATTTACTGTGCGGAAACCAGATGAAACTGGAAAATCTGTACTAGGGTAAGATTTGCTTATAGAATGAAATGTAAAGATTCATGTAAAATAGCACTGCAGTAATATTTCCACCCAAAATAATAACTTCAAGTCACATCATTTGTAGCAAAGTACATTTCTTGCATCTTTACAGGTAGTTCATTTATAACTCTGGGATCATTAAAATGTTCAATATTGAAAGTAGATCCTGAGCTGAACAGATGCTTAGTGGTTAAGGTACTTGCCTAGGAAACCTAAGGACCTAGGTTCAGTTCCCCAGTACCCACATAAACCAGATGCACAAGGTGGCACATGCATCTGGAGTTTGTTTGCAGTAGCTAGAGGCCTTAGCGTGCTGGTTCTCTCTGTCTCTCCCCCTCTTTCTCTCTTTCAAATAAATATTTTTAAAATAATAAAGTTAAATTAAATGTATGTATATTAATTAGTGGGTTTTTTCCTACTTTTTCTCCTATCTGCTTTCTACTGTGGGAGGGAATGTTCAGCCAATATGCTTGCTTATTCGTGGTATGACACATTGTAACTTCGCTTATGATCAGTGCTTCTTATTTTGGTGCCCTGTGATTAAAACTTCATAAAAGGGAGGGGAACATACATGGGTTTGATTCAGCCTTTTCCTAAAGCTCTTATGAACTATGGGTAATTTTACTAACATCTCAAACATAGTTTTCTCTTATTGTGCCATGAAATTCGAAAATAATGATGTCAGTTCCCAAAGAAAGGCACTGTAGCCAAGTGGTGAGAGACTTCTGCACCAACAGTATGGTTTGGTTTATTTCTGTAACTTACACCAGAGTTTTAACACATCTAAGATCAGTACATGTGGTTTATTTCTTGAATTTACCCCTGAGTTTAAGCACATGTAAGATCAGTGCACGTAATGAAGAAATGCAAGCTTTCCACCGTAGCACAGCTTGACTCTAGAAACTAGTTTCTTACATTTCCTTGTGTCTTTGCTAGGAGGTAAGCATGGGGCAGTCAATACAGTGAGTGCCTAAGGTTCAACTCAAAGTTGCCTCACATCTGTGCTAGAGAGATGGCTTAGCAGTTAGAGCAACTATCTGCAAAGCCAAAGGACCAGGGTTCGATTCCCCAAGACCCATGTAAGCCAGATGTGCAAGGTGGCACATGTGTCTAGAGTTTGTTTGCAGCGGCTAGAGGCCCTGGTGTGCCCGCTCTCTCTCTCTCTCTCTCTTGTTCTCTTTCTCTCTCACACTCACATACCCACATGCATACCACACACTACCTCCTCTCTCTCACTCAAATAAATTAATAAAAATAAAATATTTTTAAAAAGATGCTTCACATCCATATTCATCTTTTCAAAGGAACAAAAGCAACAGAGAAGAGACTGTACTGCAGCGGAAGACAGCAGCCAGCGCCCCACCACCCCCAGTGAGGAGGCCGTGTCCAGCAGCTCTGAGGATGACTCTGGGACTGACCGGGAGGACGAGGGCTCCGTGTCTCAACGCTCCACTCCCGTGAAGATGACTGACACGGGAGACAGTGCCAAAGTGACCGAGGTGCGGGGCAGCTCCAGGCCCTGGAAGATTAAAATTCGGCTTTCAGTTGGAAGGCCAAGAGCAAGAAAATGTCATGGTTATCTCACTCACCCTGTTTTAAAATGTGGTGCTTGAGTTAGAACACTGGATGAATGCATTCAGCACGGACCTTGAATATGCCTGAGTTTTTGCCCCTTACATAGTAGTGAATTTCTTACCACTTTGGAAAAAAATTTTTTTTTGGGAGGGGTGGGTTTCAAGGTAGGATTTCACTCTGGTCCAGGCTGACCTGGAATTCACTCTGTAGTCTCAGGGTGGCCTCTAACTCATGGCAATCCTCCTACCTCTGCCTCCCAAGTGCTGGGATTAAAGGTGTGCACCACCACGCCTGGCTCACTTTGGAATTTTTCAGAGAATCCTGTCCCTCTTTGAGTAGCCCATGCACCTGATGTCTGTCCATTCCCTCACTGGGCACACTGTTGGGATTCAGGGTTTGGACCTGGCCCTCACAGTCTTTGACTAGCCCCCGTGGGAAATGTGTCCTGTTCAGTTCCGTATTACTAGCATAGTATAGGAAAACAAGCAGATACAAACAACACAAGCCCCACCTCTGGTTCTGAGGAAATTTGCTATCTAGAAGTAACTAAAAGTCAAAAAGAGCTCAATCTGTTGTTGGCAAATTATGACTAATTGGCCAAATCCAGCCACTTTTTCTTTTCTTTTTTTTTTTTTTTTTCCCCCCGAGGTAGGGTCTCACTCCAGCTCAGGCTGACCTGGAATTCGTGTCAAGGTGGCCTCAAACTCATGGTGATCCTCCTACCTCTGCCTCCCGAGTGGTGGGATTAAAGTCATGCACCACCATACCTGGCTCACTTCTTGTTTTTTTTTTAAATTTATTATTATTATTATTTTATTTATTTTTGGAGAGAGAGATAGACAGAGAGGGAGAGTGAGACAGAAATGGGCGCGCCAGCAGTCTCTCAGCTGCTGTGAACGAAATCCAGATGTGTGGTCAAGTGCGGCATTGTGCCCTTGCCTCACTTTGCATCTGGCTAAACGTGGGACCTGGAGATTGCAACCACTGGACATTGGAACCAGTGTTCTTAGGCTTAGCAGGCAGGAGCCTTAGCCACTAAGCCATCTCTCCAGCCCTCACTTCTTGTTTTTAATAAACAGTTTTATTGGAAACTATTTCCATTTTGTATATACTGGCTCTTGTACTATAGCAGCAGAGTTGACCAGCAGCAGCAAATACCTACAGAGCCTGAACTATCTGACCTTTGACAGAAAAATCACCAACTCCTACCTACATTATATACCAAGCAATGATAATGAATTTAATAGGCTTTATTTCTTGCTCTAAAGTAAATTTTTTCATGGGAAATATAAATGTAAATTATTTTTTAAAAAATTGTTTGTTTGAGATAGGCTCTCACCCTGTACTCTAGGCTTGACAGGAATTCACTGTTGCCCAGGCTGTCTTCAATCTCACCATAATCCTCCTGCCTCAGCCTCCCAAGTACTGGGATTACAAAGTGGTGGTATTATAGGCACAGCTGCCACACGTAGAATGGCCATCCAGGGACGAAAGAACAAGAGACCGTGTCCCAAAGACAAGGTGGCAGGAGGGGACTAACCCCATGGTCATCCTGTGACCTCCACGTACCCACCATGGCACGTGCACGTCTCCTCTCCCAATGAGTTTAAAAAAAGAAAGGAAAGGAAAGGAAAGGAAGGAAAGGAAGAAAGAAAATGCTTTCTCTAGGCTTGTTTTCATCTCTGGAAATCCTAACGGCTTCCTTCTTTTCAACCCCTAGAACACAGTCCAGCCCATGAAAGAGGTGTATGGAATCAACCTGTCAGATAGCCTCTCAGAAGAGGACTTCTCCATCTATTCCAGGTAAGATGTTTTAGAGAGGAAAGAAAAACATTGAAAATTCTTTTAAAAACATCTATAACTTTTTGAAAATGAAAATAGAGATATAGAAGGAAATGAACTCCACCTGGAACACATTGGTAGTATTTCAGGATGTCAAAATCTGAAACACTGGTTTGCAGAGGGAGATAAGGAACCAAAGCTTGAGGTGCTATCCCTCAGTGAGAGACTCATGATGCATTTATGTGTCATTACTGACCATAGCCAGATATCCAGACACAGGCTAAATATAAATGCACGCCTGTCAGAACTGTAGCTAAGTGTGTAGTAGTTGCAGTCAGCCTTTATAAGCAGTGTGGTCTGGAAGGATGTCCAGTCCAGGGTCAGTGACAGAATCCTCAAGGTCCCAATGCCTTCTTTTAATCTGAGTGTGGGATATTGGCCGTTGATTACCTCCCAAGCACTTTAGCTCTGAGATGCTGGTGGCTGAGCCACATAAAGGGTAGCAGTTTAGAATTAAGCAGATCTCGCTGAAAAGAGGAAATCCATCAAAAGGCATGTCCTGAAATCATATGCCTAATTTTGTGTGTGAGAGGAAGAGTCATTGTTCCTAGATTCTCAGAAATCCTCCACAACCTGTGAAACCCTGCCTAGCCCAACATTTGCCTTCAGATGGCTTGAGTATCACCCATGAAAGCAGTCCTACGTAGTCCCTATGTTTGACTTACATAAACTGTAACATAGGGGCTGAAAAGATGGGTTGGCGGTTAAGGCGCTTGCCTACAAAGCCAAAGGACTCAGGTTCGATTCCCCAGGACTCATGTAAGCCAGATGCACAAGGTGGCACATACATCTGGAGTTTGTTTGCAGTGACTAGAGGCTCTGATGTGCCCATTCTCTCTCTCTCTCTCTAATATATAAATAAAAATATTTAAAATATATATTAAATAACTGTAATGTAAAAACCTGCTCATTTCAGCCCCTTTAAAGAATATTTCCTTTGAAAATTCCACTTAACTGAATAATGACAGTTTTATGCCAGTCTAAGAAGAGCTGCTCTGAAACACATGAAATATAAAACTCACAGCATTTTTGACTGCAGAACCAGCTCCCATAACTTGTCACTTTTGTGAACCTGTCCGATTAGAAATGAGTTCAATCAGTCCGCACTTGGCCACATCCTTTTCACACTCGGACACACAGACACAGTTACTCATCTAGCCTCTTAGAACTGGGGTAATTAGGGCTGGAGAGATGGCTTAGTGGTTAATGCACTTGCCTGGGAAGCTTAAGGACCCAGGTTTGATTCGCTAGTACCCATGTAAGCCAGATGCACATGGTGGCACATACATCTGCAGTTTATTTGTAGTGGCTAGAGGCCTTGGAGTGTCCATTCTCTCTCTCTCTCTCTCTCTTGCTCTCTTTCTATGTCTGCCTCTTTCTCTCTCAAATAAACAAAAATTTAAAAAAAGAATTGGGTAACTAAACTGTATAAGTGTTGCAGTGGGCCTCTATAGACAAGGTCTGACTAATAAGGCTTTGCCTACTGTGGAGTCTGAAATACTGGCCGAGTTGAATCAGTCTGTTGCTTCGGACATGACTTCCCCCTGGAGTCATACCGGCTTGGTCTGCCTTTGAGGTGTACTTTATTTCTCCCTCCTCAGAAGTGAGTGAGAGCCTTTATTTATCAGCCACGGCATCCCTGGGAAATAGTCTAAGAAGGACAAAAGCCTGGCCTGTAAGGGAAGGATGACTACTGAGGAGGGAGGAGCCTATCCTGGAATAAGCGGCAGTATTCAACACTCTGAAGAATGCCTCCTCTTCCATCTAACCCAGGGCAGGTTTTTATGTGTTCTTTAAAAACCTCTGTAGTTGGGGCTGGAGAGATGGCTTAGTGGTTAAGCGCTTGCCTGTGAAGCCTAAGGACCCTGGTTCAAGGCTTGATTCTCCAGTACCCACGTAAGCCAGATGGACAAGGGGGTGAACGCATCTGGAGTTGCAGTGGCTGGAGGCCCTGGCGCGCCTATTCTCTCCATCTACCTGCCTATTTCTGTATCTCTCTCTCTCTCTCTCTCTTAAATAAATAAAAAAAAAAACCTCCAAGCCGTGTGGCGCACGCCTTTAATCCCAGCACTCGGGAGGCAGAGGTAGGAGGATCACTGAGAGTTCGAGGCCACCCTGAGACTACATAGTGAATTCCAGGTCAGCCTGGGCTAGAGTGAGACCCTACCTCAAAAAAAAAAGAAAAAAGAAAAAAAACCTCTGTATTTGACTGAAAGGAAATTATTACTTCCACCCCTTTAAAGTCCAGGAGTACAGAGCTGTTTCGTGGCTCATCCAGGACACATTTTGTGCTTCCTGGGTATCCTGTGACTTTTAGATGGTTTGCTCTTCCTTACTCTGTCCATCCTCTCAGCTGCCTCTGCTTGGGGAAAGCGGGATCAACAGGGTCCTAGCCATTCTTTCTGTGTGATCAACCACTTCCCCACAGGCCTGCATGCGACATCTGTCCATCTTCTGTGACCATATCTATAAACAGAGGAAGCCTTGAGCAGCTTCTATGCTAGTCCACTTTCTGATCCCATAGCAAAGTGCCTGAGAGAATTTAGAAAGAAGAAATGTTTCTTATTGCTCACAGTTTGGTTTGGGGCATCATGAAGGGGAGTGCATGCTAGAGTGAAATTGATCATTCATGGCCAGGACACAGGGGCAGGGTCCTAAAACCTCCCTCTGGACTCACCTCTCAAAGTTCCACTATCCTGGCATCAAGCCTCTAACATATGGGCCTTTGGGGGACATTTCAGATTCAAACTACAGCAGTTTCTATGGTGTGGCTGTGCCAGTGGGTGACTAAGGCATGTTCAGGTACTGCCTGGCATCCATTCTTGTCCCAGGTGGGCAACGGCACTGTTTTAGTACCTCCTCTGTTCCATAGAGCAGGGAGAGAGCCCACGTAATTCAGTGTTAAACCAGCCTGTGCTCCCCTGCCCCAGTTCTGCATTCAGTAAGCTGGTACCCTCTGAGGTCTGCGCACGTAACAGCGCCTGGCCTGCCTTGCGAATCACAGCCACCACGGAACAGTGGGGAAGGACACGGTGCATCATGGCTTTGACAGCCTGGCTTCTAGATTCCTTCTCTCCTGCCTTGTTTCTCCTATGTTGAGCCTTGACCATCTCCAAACGCTTGATTTATTTTAATTGCCTGAGCCCTGCTTTCTGTCGTTTTTCCCTCCCTCTTTCTGGACACTGGTTTGCTGTCTTAACCAGACCTGGAAGCTTTGTTCCTCCCTTCAAACCTCACACGCCTGCCATAGGCGCTTATGCTAGTGATAGTGAGTGTGCGCTTGCTCAGTCTGGGGAGGTGAAAGGTCTATACAAATAGTGATGTTGGGCTGGAGAGATGGCTTAGTGGTTAAGGTGCCTGCCTGCTAAGCCTAAGAACCCGGTTCCAATCTCCAGGTCCCACGTTTAGCCAGATGTAAAAGTGACGCAAGGGCGCAATGCCGCACTTGCCCACAAGGGGGCGCACACATCTGGATTTTGTTCACAGCAGCTGAGAGACTGCTGGCACGCCCATCTCTATCTGTTTCCCTCTCCATCTGTCTCTCTCTCTCTATGTCTCTCTCCAAAAATAAATAAAAATAAAAAAAATTCAAATAGTGATGTTATGCAACATGCTCCCCCCTCTGCAAAAGAATGAAAACTTTCACTTGTTGAAGATGAAAGTTTGATCATCAAGCTTGAGAGTTTTTCAATTACGTGGAAATCATTTCATCATGGGTAGTTTCTATAGCACTTGACCTTTAACAAAGCTTATGAAAAACAAAAGCTGAACCATCCATAGTCAGCAAAGGAAAATATTTGCAATCGTAGGACACTGGAAAGGAATCGGCTCTGTGATCCTGCCCTGCAACCTTCCCTGGGCACATGAGAACAAAGCTTCCTCTATCTGCTGGGGGAGATAGATGCCATACATGTGGCATGCAGAGGGCGTCACACAGGAGTGGGGCTGTGCCCTGTGGCTCTGAGCTAACGCCTGCAAGAGGGCTGCTCAGGTCTTCTGGAGGGTGACGTGGTGCTCATCAGCAGGCCTCCTCCATCTTGGGTGGAAATGGTTTTCCTAGGAGTGCAGGAGCATACCTGGGAGCAAGGTGAGGGATAAGGAACTGGGGAGGACTCTCGGGTCCTAAGGTCATGTTCTGGCTTCTCAGCAGCATCCCTGCCCCCACGGTGGTTTCTAGCCTCATCCCACTTTGCATGTCATTTTTTTTTCTTTTTACTTCAGGCATCGCCATCCATGATGCTTGCATCCCGTGTAGTAGATAGCGTCACCCAAAGTGGTCTCCGTGAGGTCATCTGCCTGGCCTGAGGAACACCTCTGCCCAGGTGCTGCCCCCACAGTCAGGGTAACAGAAATGCAAAAGTACACGGGTGATTTTATTTCTCGGTCTGTCTCTGTGAACGCGTGCTCTCGTTTGGTGTGGACTCCTGAACTGACCGCGAGCACTTCCGTCTTTTGGTTTCTTTAGGCAGGACTACTTCCTTGTTGAGCTAATCTTTATCTGTTGTAATTTGCAGATTTGTTCAGCTGGGCCAGAGTCAACATAAGCAGGATAAGAGTAGTCAGCAGCTGTGCCACAGATGCCCAGATGGGGTTATAAAATTGTAAGTACTAGATTCAGTGTTTAAAAACCTTCGCGTCAGTGCCATTCCTTATGCTCTTATGATGACTTGTCACCAATTTGTTATAACGAGATAGACGAAAGCATCCTGTCCTGGTATTTACTTTAAGGAAAACCATGTCTGGGAGGGGGTTGCGAAGAGGTGGCCGGCAGCCTTGACTGTACTTGAAGTGGACTGCCTGGGCTTCTCTCTGTGAGCTCTGCCCGTATTGGGTAGAGGAGATGCTGAAACAGCGCTGAGAACAGGCTCCCTGGGACCTATCCAAGACCCTTGAAGGCTGGGAGGGGTTGTTATCTCTGGCTATGTGTTCGTATCAGCTCTAAGGACTTGTAGAACTTGAACAGGTGTTTCACAGACATGTGCTCAGATCATGCCACCTTCTGGTTTGTTGCCTTGGGCAAGTAACCAAAGTGCTGTATGGCTCAGTTTCCTCATTGGCACTTCCTGTGAGGGAGGGCAGTGAGTCTTAAATGGAATTCAAAGTGTTTCCCATGGTGCCTGGATGTTGCATCATCATCGTCTTTCAAATCCTTCTCCCTGTGCTGATTGGGACAAACAAGGGGGTGTGTCCAGGAGAGGTTTCTGGACACCGTATTCTTATTTCTATAAGTCACTTCTCTCACCTGGGCCATTGTGGAGATTCACTCGGATAATATTGAGGTGTCTAGATCATTGTCTGGTGCCTAGTTGACACGAAGTATTCTCGCTTCCATTTTCTTTTTTTTCTTTTTCTTTTTCTTTTTTTTTCTTTTTCTTTTTTTTTTGGTTTTTGGAGATAGGGTCTCACTCTAGTTCAGGCTGACCTGGAATTAACTATGTAGTCTCAGAGTCTCAGGGTGGCCTTGAACTCATGGCAATCCTCTCACCTCTGCCTCCCAAGTGCTGGGATTAAAGGCATGCGCCACCACGCCCAGCTTTTTTTGTTGTTTTTATTTTACTCCTTTCTTTCCACTAACTTTAACAGTTTGACCAATGACTTCCTTATTTGAGTTCTGTGTACTTTGATCAGAGAGGGAGGGAGAAAAGGAGGGAAGCAGAGAGAGAAACCTTCCACCAGAGAGACAAAGATGGCTAATCAGTAGAAGGAGAGAGAGAGACTGTTTTATCCCACCCTTCTAAAGTGCCATCTCTCCCTTGTCACTTTTTTTTTTTGCGGGGGGGGGGAAGGGCATATAAATTTAGAAACCGTTTTTTTTGACTATTTACCATATGAAAATATGTGTGAAAATTGACCAAGAACAATGGCCAAGAACAAAGATACTCAAAGAGACTCAGTTAGCTAAATTGTTTTATTCAAACTGACCAGTCCCTTTAACAGTATGGATACAGCTTAATAGGAGGTGAGGATGAAATGAGAACAAACTCAAAACATTCCCTAATGGTTTCAACATTCATATACATATATATATATATATATATATATATATATATATATAGATAGATAAAATTGATCTGTAATTATTCTTAGTTGTTTCTTTCACATTCATTTAGTGTCTGCTTGCCTTTGTCCAAGCTCAGGTGAAAACCATGTGGATCTAGAATATTTTTAACTTTTTTTCACATAATTAATAGAGTGTCCCATAGGTGTGTGTTTGCACAGCATTTTCAGCAGGGTGACAACAAGCTGAGTGGGTGCTGCATTATGCTGCCATGGCAACCGAAGGGGTGATTTTTGGTGTGTGTGTTTCTGTGTGTGTGTATGGTGCATGCGCACATACACACATGGCCTTTAAATTGCAGCTGTGTAGCAGGTTCTTCAAATGTCAGCTCTTTATTTTTAGATTTCTACAGCTATGCCCAAATCAACAAAAACTAGGTGGATGTGAGATTCCTGAAGTTCTCCTCTTGCATCTTACGCTCTAGTTTATTTAAAACCGATATTTATTTAAGTTCATGTACCTCTGTATCTGCTTACCTCTGGGTAGCTTATCATCTTACCAGTTTCCCTTGAAATCGTGAGGTATACAGTTTAACTTCTAAATTAGAGGAAATTTACAGCATCAAATGTCAAAAATATCATCACCAGTAATAAAAACCGGCCAAGAGAGACATACGGATCAAGTGCTGGGAACAGGAAGGAGCCTGGTGAGTGCTCAGCCTTGAATGGGACAGCTGCATCCCCCCCATCACGCAGAGGGACAGGAAGAATGTAAGAGTTGGGAAATGGGGAGGCGTCCGTGAAACGCTGACGTTCAGATGTCTCGAGGTTGTGCTCATGGCCTCCCAGCAGCTGGGGGTTTTAGCTGCACAAGACCGAGTCAGTGTTCTCTCACAGATGGAGGAAAGGCTGATGGCGCCTCAGTCCTCCCTGAGGAGCTGTTGGCAGTTAACGGTCACTTTAGTGGTTTAGCTACTGGGAAGTGACCTGGTGTGCTGGTTTGATTCCGGTGTCCCCCATAAACTTAGGTGTTCTGAATGCCATGTCCCCAGCTGATGGCAACTTGGGAATTGAAGCCTCCTAGAGGCAGTGTATTGTTGGAGGTGGGCTTATGGGTGTTATAACCAGCTTCCTCTTGCCAGTGTTTGGCACACTCTCCTGTTGCTGTTGTCCACCTGATATTGACCAGGAGGCGATGTCCACCTCTGCTCAGGCCATCATTTTCCCTGCCATCGTGGAGCTTCCCCTCGAGTCTACTAGCCAAAATAACCCCCCCGCCGCCAAGCTGCTCTTGATCGGGTGCTTTCTGCCAGCAGTGCGAACCTGACTGCAACACGTGTCCTCTAATACATAACTCCAACCCTATGCGTGCCCATGCAAGCAACCTTAATTCAACTTGGTGGGACACCCACCCACCACCCGAAAGTAGGAGAAAGACTCACTGGGAAGAAAGTGTTTAGCAATAGTGGAAGAGGAACGAGAGAGTAATCAGGGATGAATATGATCAGAATATATTATATGCTTGTATGAAATTGTCAAAAACAATTCAAAGCAAACTGCCAGTAAGTCCTGAGATAGAGGCTTTGACACTGGGAAAGCAGAAAGCCAGGCAGGGGAGCTAGACACATCACCTAGAGGTGGGCTCGACGTGTGTCAGCCTGAATATCCGAAGCTGTAGTTGGTCTGGGTATTCACACCACTCCCTGAGCATGTGGCTGGTGACTATGAGGAATGACGTCAGCTAACGTTTTCTGACCAGTGTGTGATGGCCCCTGTTCTGTGTATGTTAACCTGTATTACCTCCATTGCACAAATGGAGAAACTGAAGCACAGAGCCGTTGGGTAGCCTGCCCACATTCCAGCAGCCAGCAAGTGGAGGAGCGAGAGGGAAAGCCACACAGGCCGGCTCCAGAGCCCACACAGTCTGTGGTGGTTTGATTCAGGTGTCCCCCATAAACTTAAGTGTTCTGAATGCTAGTCTTCCCAGCTGATGGCAATTGGAAATTAAAGCCTCCTGGAGGCAGCGTATTGTTGGGGGTGGGCTTATGGGCATTATAGCCAGCTTCCCCTTGCCAGTGTTTGGCACACTCTCCGGTCGCTGTTGTCCACCTTATGTTGACCAGAGGGTGATGTCCACCCTCTGCTCATGCCATCGTTTTTCCTGCCATCATGGGGCTTCCCCCTCGAGCCTGTAAGCCAAAATAAACCTCTTTTTTTTCCCACAAGCTGCTCTTAGTCAGGTGATTTCTGCCAGCAATGCGAACCTGACTGCAACAGTAAAGTGGTACGGAGGGGTGGGGTTGCTGCTAGACACCTGACTGTGTGTCTTTGGCCTTTTGAAGTTGATTTGCAAGAGGAATGTGGAAGGATTTGAAACCTTGGCCTAAGAAATGCCTTGCAGTGCTGTAAGTACAGTTTGATGGACTATTCTGGTCAGAGTTGAAAGGCCTGAATGCAGTAAGAACTATGGACTGTGTGTGAGGTTTGGCTTATGAGGGTGAGAAAAGCTTTACTTGGACTAGGATAGCAGTTGGGGTGAGAAGCTTGCTGTTATGCCCATGTCCTGAGAAGCTGTGCAGTGTTGCTTTGCGTAGAAATGAACTGGTGTGAACAGAAGATATGGCACAGAAAAAATGAAATCTTTGGGTGAACTCTACCCGTTCAGCTGAGAGATTACAACCTTTGAGATTGGGCCAGCTGACCTGCACTGGGGCAACAGGAAGAATGCAGACTCTTTTGATGGGGCCTGAATGCTGAAAGAGTGTCCTGTTCTTCAAAGTCTGATTTATTCCCCCCCCCCTGGATTTAATAAATTGGCACTCTACCTGTTATTGTGGAGTATAAGAAATGCAGGAAAGAGAGGGTCATTGAGTTTGCAATGCGGTCTTGTGTTTTGGAAATGGCCATGGGCAGTGTGAAGCAGGTTTGCTGGATGCCTGCATGGAAATCCCATGGGGCCATGAGGATGGACTGTGGGTTGCAGTGGAGACCCAGTGGAGATGCCAGCTTCTGAGGAAAGCTGCCGGCCCCAGATGAAGTTTTCCAGGACTGTGAGTAGCCTAGCTGGAGGGGTGGAATTGGAACTCCAGAGACTTGTTGCTGGTCAGAATTATCAGACTTGGAGATTTGTCACTAACTAGTTGTTGGATTGGAATTACAGAGTATGATGTTTGCCCTGGTTGTTTTAAATCTTGTATTGGTTGAATATGTCTTTGCTTTGCCCGATGCCATCCTTTGCAGTGTGAATATTTATTTTGTGTCATTGTAGGTTTTGGGGGGGATATTTTTGGTATTATGGCTCAGTTAAAAGACCTTGGATTATGGGGACGTATGAACATCATTGGAATTGATAAAAACTATGGGGACTTTTAAAGTTGCATGAATGCATTGCATTTTACATCATGTATGGTTATCAGTTTATGGGGGCCAGGGGTGGAATGTGGTGGTTTGATTCAGGTGTCCCCCATAAACTTAAGTGTTCTGAATGCTAGTCTTCCCAGCTGATGGCAATAGGAAATTAAAGCCTCCTGGAGGCAGTGTATTGTTGGGGGCGGGCTTATGGGCATTATAGCCAGCTTCCCCTTGCCAGTGTTTGGCACATTCTCCAGTTGCTCTTGTCCACCTTATGTTGACCAGAGGGTGATGTCCACCCTCTGCTCATGCCATTGTTTTTCCTGCCATCATGGAGCTTCCCCCTCGAGCCTGTAAGACAAACTAAGCCTCTTTTTTTCCACAAGCTGCTTTTAGTTGGGTGATTTCTGTCTGTCTTTCACTGAGCTTCTAACGCTAGGGGTTAGCAGCTGCTGTTTTTTTTTTTTTAATTATTTTATTTATTTTTGGAGAGAGACACAGAGAGAGACAGACAGAGAGGGAGAGGGAGTCAGATAGAGATGGGAACGCCAGCAGTCTCTCAGCTGCTGTGAACGAAATCCAGATGCGTGCACCCCCTTGTGGGCAAGTGCGGCATTGTGCCCTTGCGTCACTTTGAAGCTGGCTAAACATGGGACCTGGAGATTGGAACCGGGTTCTTTGGCTTAGCAGGCAGGTGCCTTAACCGCTAAGCCATCTCTCTAGCCCAGCAGCTGCTGTTTTAATCACTGAGGTAAAAATGAAGGCTTATGGGCATGTTAGCCCCTAATCTGACATGATCTGGTTTGTAGATACCCGTGTATATCTCCATTGTGTTGATTTTTAGTTTAGTTAATATTTAAAGAAATTATGCCTTTATTCTTGCCCTTGTTTCCTCCGTATCATGTCTCTTGCATTGACATGCTAAAGCTTACCAGACGAGTGTCCTTCACTCAGCTGCCATGGTAACATGGTGTGGAGGTCGTAGAGCAGAATGGCATTGCCAGTAGTCCGGGGTTTTGCAGCCTTTCCAGGTTACTGCAGTGGGCAGCCTCTTGCTCCCCTGTTGTCCTCAGAGCAGAGCTTAAGTCAAGTGGTCAGTAAGTGTAAATATTTGTTGAAATGTACACCCATCACTACTACTAAGGTCTGCCTGAGGCCCCCTAAGCATCTCAGCATGCCCCCGGCACCACACAAATCTTCATCACCTCTGCTTCCACCGCCTACCATGGACACTTTTCAGTTCTCCCTCCTTGTTCCCCATCTGCCCACTGCCTACTGAGTCTCCTTGTTCCCTGCGGCCTTGTGAAGAAAGAAACGTCAGCATAGAGTGTTTTCTCTTTCTTTCCTACTGCACTTGGGCCAAAGGCCAGTTGAGAAGGGCACACATGGGACCTGCTGCACCCTGTAGTCAGAGTGCTTTAGGGCTAGGTGGTGTCCGTTCCATCTCGTTGTTGGAGTCCTAGTAAGTTAATTTGATAAGTCAGAAGGGCCATCAAGAAAACACTTGAGTTTGGAACTATGACATCATATTTAAGAGTCCAGAATGAAAGAAGCAGGGCCTATCATGATGATATCCGGGGTGAGAACAGAAGGGCATCCTGGTTTCTTTCTGTCACCTCCCACTGTGGAAGAAATTAGCTGCTTCATCAGAGGAGCACCACCTCACAGCAGCGCTAGTCCTTAAACCTTTGAAGCTGAGAGTGTACAAGACCAGCATGTTCTTGTTTTACACACCTACAAGTTCCCTGGGAGGTTTTAGCTAAGCAACAAATGCAAATCAGTAGGAGGTTAAAAAGCCATGAACAACACATTATTACTGTGTCTTCCCTATTCCAGGAAACTCAAGTTATTAGCACCTGCTGTTCTGTGACTTCCCTATTCCAGGACACACATGTTATTAGCACCTGCTGTTCTGTGACTTCCCTATTCCAGGACACACATGTTATTAGCACCTGCTGTTCTGTGACTTCCCTATTCCAGGACACACATGTTATTAGCACCTGCTGTTCTGTGACTTCCCTATTCCAGGACACACATCCAGGACACACATGTTATTAGCACCTGCTGTCCTGACTTCCCTACTACAGGACTTAGCACCTGTTCTTCTGTGATTCCAGGACACACATGTTATTAGCACCTTCTGTTCTGTGATTTCCCTATTCCAGGACACACATGTTATTAGCACCAGGCTGTTGCTGTTGTGACTTCCCTATTCCAGGACACACATGTTATTAGCACCTGCTGTTCTGTGACTTCCCTACTCCAGGACACACATGTTATTAGCACCTGCTGTTCTGTGACTTCCCTACTCCAGGACACACATGTTATTAGCACCTGCTGTTCTGTGACTTCCCTATTCCAGGACACACATGTTATTAGCACCTGCTGTTCTGTGACTTCCCTATTCCAGGACACACATGTTATTAGCACCTGCTGTTCTGTGACTTCCCTATTCCAGGACACACATGTTATTAGCACCTGCTGTTTGTGCACCAGGCATGTTTCACCTGCTGTTCTGTGACTTCCCTATTCCAGGACACACATGTTACTTAGGCACCTGCTGTTCTGTGACTTCCTATTCCAGGACACACATGTTATTAGCACCTGCTGTTCTGTGACTTCCCTATTCCAGGACACACATGTTATTAGCACCTGCTGTTCTGTGACTTCCCTATTCCAGGACACACATGTTATTAGCACCTGCTGTTCTGTGACTTCCCTATTCCAGGACACACATGTTATTAGCACCAGGCTGTTCTAGCACCTGTGACTTCCCTACTCCAGGACACATGTTATTAGCACCTGCTGTTCTGTGACTTCCCTATTCCAGGACACACATGTTATTAGCACCTGCTGTTCTGTGACTTCCCTATTCCAGGACACACATGTTATTAGCACCTGCTGTTCTGTGACTTCCTATTCCAGGACACACATGTTATTAGCACCTGCTGTTCTGTTGACTTCCCTATTCCAGGACACACATGTTATTAGCACCTGCTGTTCTGTGTCTTCCCTATTCCAGGAAACTCAAGTTATTAGCACCTGCTGTTCTGTGACTTGCATGTTATTAGCACCTGCTGTTCTGTGACTTCCCTATTCCAGGACACACATGTTATTAGCACCTCCAGGACACACTGTTCTGTGACTTCCCTATTCCAGGACACACATGTTATTAGCACCTGCTGTTCTGTTATTAGCACCTGTGACTTTCCTATTCCAGGACACACATGTTATTAGCACCTGCTGTTCTGTGACTTCCATATTACAGGACACACATGTTATTAGCACCTGCTGTTCTGTGACTTCCAGGACTCCAGGACACATGTTATTCCAGGCACTGCTGTTATTAGCACCTGCTGTTCTGTGACTTCCCTATTCCAGGACACACATGTTATTAGCACCTGCTGTTCTGTGACTTCCCTATTCCAGGACACACATGTTATTAGCACCTGCTGTTCTGTGACTTCCCTATTCCAGGACACACATGTTATTAGCACCTGCTGTTCTGTGACTTTCCTATTCCAGGACACACATGTTATTAGCACCTGCTGTTCTGTGACTTCCCTACTACAGGACACACATGTTATTAGCACCTGCTGTTCTGTGACTTCCCTATTCCAGGACACACATGTTATTAGCACCTGCTGTTCTGTGACTTCCCTATTCCAGGACACACATGTTATTAGCACCTGCTGTTCTGTAACTTTCCTATTCCAGGACACACATGTTATTAGCACCTGCTGTTCTGTGACTTCCCTACTCCAGGAGTGCTTCACATCTTTAAAAATTACCCTAAGAATGGGATGGGGAGATGGCTTGGCAGTTAAGGCACCTGCCTGTCAAGCCTAAGAACACCAGTTCCAATCTCCAGGTCCCATATTTAGACAGATGCAAAAAGTGACGCAAGGGCACAATGCATCTAGAATTTGTTCACAGTGACTGAGAGGCTGTTAGCGTGCCCATTCATTCTCCCTCTCTCAAATAAAAAAATATTATCCTAAGAAATATCTCAGTGTAAGACATAGAGTTTGTGTGGATGGTGTGTGATTGGCGATGGATTCTTAGAGCGTAGGAGAGGTGAAATGCAATGCGGGGTAAATTGGTGATTTTAGGATTGAGACTACGTTGCTTCCATAACAATTTCTCATCATACTGGCATTTATAGTTGCTCAAGTGGATACCCCTTAGAATGAGTTTCTGCTGGGCAAATGTTTCACAAATCAGAGTCATAGACTTACCCAGTTAGAATTAGTGCCTTTCACATCAGTGGCATGGGCATGGCACAGTGGCCAGGAGTCACACGACTGCGGTTACTTATCATGCTATAAGTTTCAGTAGCCCCCTCCTTATACCTGGGTCCCATCTTGGGCTGCCATCTTCTCTGCTGATTCCATGTAGGCCTTAGTGGATCATGTTCTTCTCTCTGATTTGCATGCAAAATAAATGTCTGTTTCTTAGTAGGATACTCTCGGGATCTTTTTCCAAATGCTGTAATCTAGGCTACAAAGGTTTAAGGGTCAGAGCAGCTGGGAGTGCCCAGTGGTGAGTTAGCTAGTTCCCTTTGCAGGGGGGCGGTTGAAGGTGATGACCCAAGAAACTAGGATGCCCCCTCTGTCCTTACCCTGTATACAACCATGACAGGCCCCTCTTCACTCTAGAATCTACTTTATCAATTCCAAACTCAGGTTGTCTTCATACATTTTTTTTTAAAGTTTTTTATTTTTTATTTTTAGAGAGAGACACAGAGAGAGACAGAGGAAGAGGGAGACAGATAGAGAATGGGCGTGCCAGCAGTCTCTCAGCTGCTGCGCACGAAATCCAGATGCGTGCGCCCCCTTGTGGGCAAGTGCGGCATTGCGCCCTTGCGTCACTTTGCATCTGGCTAAACGTGGGACCTGGAGATTGGAACCGCTGGAGATTGGAACCAGCGTTCTTAGGCTTAAGAGGCAGGCACCTTAACCGTTAAGCCATCTCTCCAGCCCATGTCTTCATACATTTTTGAATAGTGTTTTTATGGGGGTGGCAATTTATTTACTTACTTATTTATTTATTTATTTTTATTTATTTATTTATTTATTTATTTATTTATTTATTTTGCAGTTCTGGTAATTGAGCCCAGGGCTGTGTGCATGCTAGGGAAGCACTCCACCACCAAACTATACCCTTTATCCTTTGAGTGGCAATTCTTGACACACTAGTGGGTCATGACATTAATTAATTTAGGTCTCCACACATTTAAAGGGACTAGAACCAAAGTAAATATACTGGAAAATATCAGACCATGGTATGGCATACAGTATAGAAAAGTGTTGCTTTATGAAACATTGATTTGATGCATAAGTATGGCATGTATGTAGTGGTTTGCCCTGCAAAATACACTTCTTACTAAGTATACACATTACAGTTTGGATTTCTACGAATGTACTTCTGGAACCACATGAATCAGTCACCCTCCCTCCCTTTCTTTGTCCTTTTTCCTTTCCCTCCATTCATTTTGTTATATTTTATTAAGTAGAAGCTTTGTATGGACACATCATGTGTTGGTACCATCATTTTCCTGCTCCCTGCCCCCACTCCACTGAGGGCCCTCCTCAGTGGGATTGCTGGTGTTCACCACAGAGTTGTGAGTTAGGAGTTTTGAGACCAGTCAGTCATTGTGGAGGTGGGCAATGCCTCTAGATAATCCCTCCCACCCTGTGGCTCTTACATTCTTTCCGCCCCCTTTTCCATAAAATTGCCTGAGCCGTGGTGGGTGTGTTTTAAGTTTACTTCAGTGTTGAGCTCTCAGCAGCTTCTGGATTTCTGCTTTGGTGCAGTTCGAGTGTCCTCAGTGTCTGTCTCCTTCACCCTGGCGCAGGTTGTCAGGTTCACTATGGAAGCAGCACTCTTGCTCATCTTGCCAGTTCCTCTGTGGTGTCATCTGGGCTTTAGCTGATGTGCGAGGGGTGGTGCATCTCCTGACAATGAGCCAGCTCTCTTTTCTTGTCTTGATAGATTTTGTTTGTCCTCAGTTCTCCGCTGCCTTCCGATTTCACCCCCAGAACTCTAGTGTGGTTTTACCATCTTGACTGGAAGTTTTTTTTTTTTTTTTTTTAATTTTGTTTTTTTGAGGTAAGGTCTCACTCTATAGCCCAGACTGTCCAGAAACTAACTTTGTACTTAGTCCAAAGTAGCCTCAGATTTATAGCAATCTTCCTGCCTCAGCCTCCTTTCTGCTGGAATTACAGGCCTGAGCCACCACGCCTGGCAAACTACATGAGTTAAAAAAACCTAGCTTTGTTTCTGGCATCTAAGTACTTAATACATTGTGGTAGATCCACAGTAGTTACATAAAAGGAAGCACTGGAAGTTGCATTCCTGTTACCTCTAGGAAATTGAGGCCTGGGATATATGTGTGTGACAAAGCTGGGTGGCAGGAAGCAGGCTACAGTCAACATGCAAATGCCATAGGCAAACAGGTAAGAGGGCCAGGAAAGAAAAATGAGTGTTTCTTCGTTTGAGTATTTGCCTCTCGTAGTACATGCTGTTGTCAAGCAGAAGAAATTCATGGAAAACAAGCTTCAGAGGAAGACTGTCCTTAAAGGTTTCTGGCATATGAGAAATAAGTGTAATTGTAGGTATTCCTATTACTAACTTTAAAGTGACTGCTATTTTAGTTCATTGCTTTATCTTAGTGCATACAAAGCATCCCATTCATAGTTCACATGAAGTTTTACGTTTCCCTTCATCATGGTATGTATGTGGTCTTGAGCTTCTCACTTGCACACTTTTAGAGACCTTCATCGTCTTTGTATTAGTGCAACAAAATACCTGAGAGTATACATTTTATAAAGAAAAGTGGCACAGTGTTTGGAATAGGCTCATGTGGCTTTTTTTTATTATTATTAAATAGAAACTTTGTTTGGATACACCGTATGTTAGTACCATCATTTCCCTCCTCCCTACCCTACTCCACTGAGGGCCCTCCTTAGTAGGACTGCTGGTGTTCCTCATGGAGCTGTGGGCTATGAGCTGTGAGGGCAGCAGTCAGTCATTGTGCCAGGGGCGGGCGGGCGGGTGGGTGGCCAATGTCTCTGGACATTCCCTTCCGTCGGGTGGCTCATACATTCTTTTGCAAAATTCCCTGAGCTGTGGTGGGTGTGCTTTAATGTTGAGCTCTCACCAGCTTCTGAGTTTCTGGTTAGGTGCGTTTGGAGTGTCCTCAGTGTCTGTCTCCATCACCCTGGCACAGGTTGTCAGGCTTGCAGTGGAAGTAGCACTCTTACTCATCTTGTCAATTCTTCTGTGGTTTCACCTGGGCACTAGCTGCTGTGCTAGGGGTGGTTCATCTCCTACCAGGAAGTCAGCTACCTCTTCTTGTCTTGTTGATTTTGTTTGTCCTTGGTTCGCTGCTTTCTTAAAAAAGAAAACCGGATTCTCCAACGGAGAGTGAGATTGGGATAGGTTAAATAGGATAAGCATTTTTAATTCAGAGATTTTGAAGGATGTAGCCTCACTTTTGGCCAATAAAACCTTACTGAGGATGGTGTTCATCCATCTTAAAGACCTAACCACTTTCCACTGGACACCCTCCCCCACCTCACTACCACCACACTGGGGATCTAGCCTCTAGCATGTGAACCTTGGGGGGTGGGGCAAACTGTTTGAGGCATAGGCAGACCCAGAAGTAATTCCATGTATCTAATGCAAGAAGGTAATGAGATGGTAAGAGGTATACACAGGTAGGAGCACGATCCAGAAGAGAGGCTGGGTCCACACAGCTAGCCTCAAAGCTGTATCGTTGTCAGAGGAATGATCGGCCTGTGTTTGCATTGCAGAAAGATCACTCTGGAAAGAGTGTGGAGAATGGATTGGAGTCAAAAGGATAAATAATACATGTATGAGATATATCAGGACAGAAAGACAAGGCAGTGGGATCGTGACAATTGAAATAGAAGAGAGCTGGGTCTGCTGGTGCTGACTAATTCCACTTACTTGAGAAACTGAGCCAAGGCCTGTTCAAGGCCTGCCTGGATTACAAAGTGAGATCAAGAGCTTAGACCCTATCTCTGAAAGGCAAAAAGAGGGCTGAGGATGTAGGTCAGTGGTTGCCTAG
Organism: Orientallactaga sibirica; assembly: GCA_036365145.1. NCBI lineage: Eukaryota > Metazoa > Chordata > Mammalia > Rodentia > Dipodidae > Orientallactaga > Orientallactaga sibirica. The sequence continues at coordinate 26,673,395 of JAEOAD010000020.1, forward strand.
CATGCACCAGGCCCTCAGTTCAATCCCTAGTACCATAAAAGTGTGTCAGTCCTGCTAAAGCTAGAATCTGTAGGGCTATGCAAAACTGGATAATCAATTGGATTGTAGAGACATGTGAAAGGTCAGGAAGGATTTTTATTTGTTTTTTTTTTTTTGTTTTGCATATAATTTTCTCTAAAGGAGTCCGAGTTAAATGCTTTTAAATTTTTCTAGGGATCTGTGGTCAAATTAAAGTTTGAAAAATGTTTCAGTTACTGATGAAGAATTTATTATGGTTTTAGAATGTATTTTTAGTCCCATAAAACACTGTCTTACATTTTACATGCATAAGCAGGTGAATCCTGGGGGAAATTTGGCTATCTGATATATCTGTATAAGTAGTATTGCTTACTGGTTTTTACTTCTGTATGTAAGAACCACATTCATAATGATTTAACCTTTTGTTATTTTGCCCATTCTCATTCATTTTGGGCACGACAGGTGGGTGGGATGATCGGGTAGATGCAGTGAGCGCGAGCCGTGTGCCATGTAACTGTGTCTTCCTGACGGCCACTTTGCACAGGCAAGATGTGTGTCCAGGTGTGATGAGGTTATGGTCTTGCTTTCTCTGAGTATATGTGGATTGTCTTTACTGACTTTTGCATGTCAAGATAGCTGCAGTGCCCCATGTGGGACATATTTTAGTTTCACAGGTAAAGATAGCTATATTGTCCTGTGCAATTCAGCTCTCCTTGGAGCTTTTACATGTGATTTTTTTCAAAATAAAAATCCTATCAGGTCCTAATTATGTTTAAATTTTACATGCCTTTTATTATTATATAAGTAATTTTCCATGTTTAATATTTTAATGTTATTACTCCTTTTCCTTATTCTCTTGTGAAGAAATATGAGAAGTAATACCATGGTAATCAATTGCATATTTTCATAGTAAAGGTCTGTTTATATTTTATAAATATCCTTGTACATAGCCTTACTTTTATGGACATCAAAAAGTCCTTAATAAATTGAAGCCAGTGCGTGGCAGGTTGATTCTAAAACTAATACAAAAGCATTGTAAGTTACTTGAGGGTAGGATTCACATGTTTATCAGTCCAGTAAGTATTAAGGAAGATCTGAGTAATGGCTGGATCCAGGGTTTTACCTCTTTTGGGAGTATTATGTAGTCATCAAGTGTGAGGGAGAAGTGACAAGATTAACACATTGAAGCATGTACTACGACAAGTGAGTGTTTTGATTTTACTGTGGCTTATTTTCCGCTTTAGATGTAATAACTCTTGTTCTCGCCACACATCTCATATTCTTCAGTGACAAATTATTGTCCTTATTAGTGAATTTGTACATTACATTAGTAGGAATGGCTAAAATGGACCACAATTTTCTGATTTTTTGATTCCCTACTGCTACTAAATTTTGGAAACCCTGAATGAGAGGACCCTCTTCTGATTGGTCCCGTCCCTGAGCAGCGTGTCTGGAATGTAACCGTAACCCCCCTGTTGCTTCCACATACATGGAGCTACCAAAAGAAGATTGCTGCTTTTACACTTCCCTTCCATTTAGAATCCTGTGATTTAATTTGAGATCCACTGGACACGGTAGAAATATTTAGGCTCTTAATCCTGCCTCTCAAACTAAGTTTCCATTCACTCTTGTGAGATGGAACACACCCCTTACTAAAGGATCACAGTTTCTAGTCTGCACATGTGATGTCATCAAAATACCAACTAAACCCCTGTAGCAGACAGCTTCTCGTTCAGTGAGATGAACTTCCAGACCAGGCACAGTTACGGAGGAAGGGATTTATTGAAGCTTAGGGATTCAGGGGAAGTTCCATAAAGACAGAAAAAAGCTGGCCTGCCTTCACAGGTCCAAGCAGAGAGAGAAGACACAAGCCAAAAGCCACAAAGCATGGCACACTTCAGGAACTCCAGCTAGGCACACTTTGCATATCTTTAGAATGGAATCTCAAACCACCACCACACTTTAAGATCCGCCCAGCAACGCTGCCTTCAGCAAGGTGGTTGCAGATGCAAACTATAAGCTAATAAAACACTGAAGATATCGGGGGCCATCTATTCAAACTACCACAACCCCCAAATGTCTGAATCAAATGCATCATGTCCTTACCTGCAATAAAATAGATACTGAGACTCTCTTGAGCTTTTTAACCATTTTGTTTACTCTTTATAATTGTTAGACATTCATAACTAAATGTCAAAATGAAAGCAGTTGGTGCCTTTCAGGTATCACACTTTAGAGTAATGCATTCCTTCTTGGAGGATAAAACTTTCTTAGGCTTCTTTCAGAATATAAATACTAAAGTGTTTGCTTCTTTGTCATGTAGCTTGAAAATAGAAAGTAAATTAACCAAATAAAGTTAGTGTGCCCAAAGTGCATTTATTTTTGATAATAGACTAGGACTAGGAAAATGTTCTAATAATCTTGGAAGCATCAGGAAATGTTTAACAGAGAGAAAAAGGGAGAAAATGTAATTTTAAGTGTCCTTTTGGCAACTCTAAATAAAAGTACATTTGAAGTTTCTCAAACCAATAATTTAGACTTACACTCTTCTACTTGGCTGTTATTCCCATTGGCTCAAAGATTTTGCTGTGGCTTGTATTGAGCAGTTTTGACAAAGTACATGTTACTGTGATACTGCAGTTACTTAAGGTATTGGGTATAGACTCTAAGTTTAGTGCTTCCTTTTAGCCTTTAGTTTAATTTTTGTTTTACATCTGGAACTTTGAATGTTTCCCACCAGTCTCATAATGAGAAAATCAACTGGTATTATATGAGTTCTTCACAAACTGGTTTCTTCCCCAAACCTGTCTGTAATGACTTCTTTAGCTACACAGGTACAGTAACCAGACTTGTGTGGGGAGCTGTAACTGGCATTTTCCTCATGTGATGTGTGTGTGTGTGGGGGGGGGTAATAGGACCGGGAATTTGAGAGCCAGCAGATGTTTAGAGACCATCAGATTCTATTCCATGAGTTTGTAAGAATAGAAGGCCTAGAGGAGGTTAGAAGCTCATTCAGTTACAGAAGTTTTAAGCAAAACTGAGGCTCAAATTCATTTCTTTGATAGTCACCAAATGTGATCGAGGCAGCCAGGGCTGAAATTTATCCAGTCCCTGTGCCTGTGGGATGCTCCTAAAAGTGGGGGAGTGCCCACAGCAAGCTAAAGAGTAGCAATTTTCCGTACAAATGGTAGCAGTTTTTCACCAAAGACAGAAAAGGGGAAATATAAAAAATACAAAGCATGGGTCCTCAGATTGTGGTCTGCAGGGTGCTGGACTCTCCTAGACTCAGAGTCTGTGATAGGAAGGCAGAAGCACCAAGCCCGACTGGTGCCACCACATTCTCCAATTATACTCACAGTAGGGGAGAACAGGAGAAAGGGAGGAAGAAGGAAAACGGGGAAATGTGTCTGTGCTTAAGTCAGTCTGTGATGTAACAGCAAATACTATTTTTTGTAAATATTATTAACACTTGAATGTGTCTTGTGGGGATTTTCTGTGGCAGTGGGAAATACATAGATAGAACGTGCCTCCATTCCTTATCAAAGTTGTCTTGAAGAGAAGGATTTCTGGAATTATATAAATTGTGAGTGGACCTCACCACTTTTCCCCAGTTGAAATGATGGACAGACCAACTGTGCTTCTTCAGATCTGGGTTTTTGGCACTTTTTCTCAAAAATGAGCAAAGTAAGCCTGTCACTGCAGGGAAAATACTCGATGGTGTTTGTTACCAGTGATAGAATTAGACCTTTCAAATGAAATCAGAATTTTGGAAAACTTGTATCTGTCACCATGAGCTGTGCACACGCAGCCTTTTCTGGTAAGATCAAAAGTGATCGTAATAAATATGTATATCCCATGTATAATGAAACATGTTTCCATTTGGAAGATACTCCAAACCTGGTGGACCATCATTTTCCAAATGACCGACTCATGATGTTATAATGTCATGTACGGCTAAAAAACAAAGTCATTCCAAGTGCAGGGTAGATGGATTTTAAGATAAGAGAGTATGTTAAGAACATCAATTGATAGGATTGCAGTTCTGCATTGCAGCTAATCTTTTAAACACATGCCAGATTGTGGGCTACGGAATTGGCTCAGTGGGTAAAGCAGTTGCTGCATGAGCTTGAGGGCCAGAGACAGCCTAAGTTTGATCCCCAGCACCCAGAGGATCCTACAGAGCATGGAGCACCCCAGTCCTGTAGGGGGCAGACATAGAGGCATCTCTGGAAATCTGACTTTTAAATCTGACTTTAAAAAAACAAGACAGGGCTGGAGAGATGGCTTCACGGTTAAGGCGCCTGCCTGCTAAGCCTAAGAACTCAGTTCCAATCCCCAGGTCCCACGTTTAGCCAGATGCAAAGTGATGCAGGGGTGCACACATCTGGATTTCGTTCACAGCAGCTGAGAGACTGCTGGCACGCTCATTCTCTGTCTCCCTCTCCCTCTTTGTCTGTCTCTCTCTCCAAAAATAAAAAATAAAAATAAATAAATAAAAACCAGCAGTTCCAGTTTCAGTGAGCCTCTGTCTTAAGGAGACAATGCAGAAGAACAATTCAGGAGAACGTGCCTCTGAAATCTGCACATGGAGGGCACCTCTGCATACACACACACATACACTGTACATACACATCACACCATACATATGCACACACATGTCCTCCCCCTCAAAAAAGTGTCATATTTTGTTAAAGTATCAGAGAAAGTATACACAATTATCTGAAAGACCATTAAAATATTCCTTCCAACAAAATGATATTCCTACTAGCTGCAGAATGTTTACTGTTTATTTATTTATTAGTTTTGGTTATTGTTTAAGGAATTAAGGAAGCAATAATTCTCTTTATAAAGTTTCTCTCAAAGGGTTTCCTGAACCCTTTAAGGTGCTTTCAGCTCCAGTTATCACTAGTAACTCCACTAGTTCAAAACAATATAACATAAAATAATGTGCTGTCCTCCCTGAAAGGAAGTAGCTAGGGCACCTGCACAGTGGATGGCTTCAGGGGCTTCATGGGGTCCTGAGGTGCTGTTATCCTTAGCTGGCAGCTGAGCCAGGCCTGAGTCCCCAGCACAAAACGGGGAACAAGCAGTCCCAGATCCTAATCACCAGGCTTCGTCTCATGCCCCAATGGACTGGATCGGGTCACCTGCCAGTACCTAAGTATGTTATTGCTGGGCCATAGATTTACTGAGATAGACTTATTCAAGCAATCATTTAGAGTGCATGGTTAGGAAAAGACAACCACAATGAGTTATTAAATATAAAACAAAAAAATCCTTAACTATCCATTTAACTAAAATGCATTTGCTCAAGTGTCCCTTCCCCCCAAAAAGGCAGCATGAATCTGAGAATTGGGACCCCAGGAATCTGGTTTCATGCTGGCACTGTTGAGCTGAGCCCTTGCTTGACTGGGCCGTAGCTCCTGTGTCTGTGAGTGAGGGTTTGGATTAGGGCAGTGGTTCTGTGATCATGATCCCCAGGTCGTTGGCTCATTTATTCACCCACTTACTCTTTCATTCAGTAGTAGTTATTGAGTGCTTTCTCCATTGTGCAGTGACAGCAGAGGATACAGATGGGCACAAAATGCTATCTGCTTAGCCACAGCAGATGTTCATCCCCCTGCTCTGTACACACGGTGAAAGCCCACTGGAGAGTCAAACTCCAGACTGGCTTTCCACTTTCAGGATACGTGTGAACAAATGGTTTAATTAATGCCCCGAGCAAAGAGTCCCAAACAGTTAAACCAGGAGACTTTTCCTCATCTTAGTAAGACGTAAAATTATTCAGAAATGAAAACATGGGCTCACAAATGTGTTCCAAGAAAGATAAGCCTTTGCCTCAGTAAAGATGCTTGTGGGCTTGGCGGGCTACAATTGTTCCTGTTCCCTCGGCATCAGGAAGCACATGAAGCAGAGGAGCAGGCTGTTAAGAGAACGGAAGGTCGGCTGTGAGAAATGAGACCACGTTCTCTGAATATTAAGGACGCCCATATTGTAGTTCTCAGATAAGATGCCCAGGAAGGTTTTGTAGTTGCTGTTTTTTTTTTGTTTGTTTGTTTTTGTTTTTTTTTTTTTATTATTAACCAGGCTACTAAAATTGTGATGGCCTTTCTCATGTGCACTGCTGGTTCATTTTTCATGTCATGTGAAGGGTTGAGATAGCCAGGAGAGTTTATCTCAGAGAGGAGGCTTAGAAGTCACGTGACCCTCCCCTTAAGTAACCTTTGAATCTCTGTCAGATAAAGGAGAGCTCTTGACTGCTTTGGAGACCAGTCACTGGAACATATGGGGATGAAGACTGAGGGTCTCTGAAGAGAAAATCTTTCCAACAGTTGGCACTACCCATGATGCCCTGTGACCCTTCCATCACTGAAGGTCACGAGCTCTCCCACTGACTACCTTGGGGACTTAAGGACAGCTACCTTGCCACAGCAGTTTTGCAGGCTTGGACTGAGGTTGGACAAAGTGATTTGAAATAAAGGTCATTTCTAAGAGTGTGCAATTGTCATTATCACAGGCCCAAGTCATTAATAACTGGAACCATTAGCAGCTTGAAGCAGAACATAGGTGATTCACTCATACACTTGATGTTTTGTGAAGTGCTTAGCACGTATCAGGCGGTGCTGTGGGCACTGGGGAGACAAGAGAGATCAAGGCTGATGGCATCCCCTGGGGCCCTCCCGTGCAAGGGCATGTAGACACATTGAACCAGTGAATTTATATCTCTAAGACAGCTTGGTGCGAAGATGAATACCTGAAAGAACACAGGCCAAGGCAATGGGAGAAAGTGATCAGGCTGGTGATCAGGGGTCTGGCACTGTTGTAACGTAGGTTTGGAAAGCAGGTCTCTCTCGACAGCCTTAACATTTAAGCCGAGATCTGAGTGAACGAGTCTCCCATGAGATGACTTGGGAATGTACTCAAAGCAGAGAGAACTTGCCAGAGTCCAGGTCAGGAGCAAGCTTGGGCACGTATGAGACGCAAACAAGATGGTGAGAGCCACAGAGGAGGTGCCATGGGGTGAGGTAAGGGTCAGGTCACATAGGTCCACTCACAGGAGCTTCACTGTGGACCCATCTGGTGAGAAGCTGCTGGGCGACCATCAGAGTAGCACACTCTGCTAAAGAACTTGAGCAGCTCATTGCAGGTGCTTTCTGCTGGGTGAGTTGGAAGGACAGGGGCACAAGCAGAGAGAGAAATGGAAGGAGCCCTAAGCTGAGTGTGGCTTCCACAGCCAAGAGAAAGAAGTATCTGTAGAAGGAAGGAGAGGGTAGCAGTGCTAAATACAGAAAAGTGAGTGCTGCCAAGTGACTTTCTTTAGATTGTACGTTGCAAGCTCACCTGGAGTGAATTTAGGAGAAATGGGAAATAAGGGAAAAGAAATGGGAAGTAGAAATCCCCATGTCTGCTGACCCCTGGGCTTCCCTTCTCACTGTAAAGGGCTATAAAGATGTAAGACTCTGGATGGAAGGGAATGTGAACTTGGATCCTTTCTAAGATAGGCTCTATGCCAGCAGAGTCTCCATACGGGCAGCAGGGAACCTGAGAAGAAGCAGATGTCATGGCACTGGGCAGAATGAGTAATTGCAAGGAGAAATCCTCAAAAGGACCCTGTGAATTATTTTGCATTTTTATTGAAAGTCAGAATTTCATTATCTTCAGTGTTGATTAATTTGTTGGAATGTTCTTATTTTAAATTGAACCATGTGAAATTACCAAAGGCTGCCCATTTCTGACCTATAAAAACAGCAGTTTCTTAGAATTCTACTTAATAGTTTAACTTAAACATTTTAAAATTTCTCTTGTGGTTAGAATTTATGTACCTTTTTAACTTGAAAATAACCTCAAGCTTATCTAAAAGTTGCATTTACAGAGCAGAGACACCCCCCCCCAAACCAGTCATATGGAATAAGTTGCAGTCCTGATATTCTCTCTCTTCCTCATAGCCTTTAGTGGGTATTTCATATGTATCCTAAATATTCATTCATGGGTATTTCCTATCAGTAACAATATTCTATAACAATCACAATACAGTTAGTCCGAGCAGGAAATTAATGCACTGCCTTCATTTAATCCTCAGAAACCCATTTAAGTTCCTGCCAGTTGTCTGAATAATGTCCCACTGGGTGTTCAGAGCCTCATTCATTCAGAATTATCCCTCTGCTGCTGAGAGAAGATGTGCTGCTTGCTCTGCCATGTTTTCCCTGCCACGATGCAGCTTGCTGTGGTGGCTTGAAGGGGGAAATGTCCCTCTCTGCCTCATGTGTTTGTGATTCAACCTCATGCCCTGTCCCCAACTGGTGCATCCTTGGGGAGGTGGAGCCTTGCTGGAAGAGGTGTGATACTGGGGGCGAGTCTTGAGGTTCATTAGTCTAGCCCTACTAGATGCTCAGCTAGCTAGCTAGCTCACTCTTGCTGCCACATTCCAGCTGATATGACAAAATGTGCTACCCAGCCTCTGCTCTGCCATGTTTGTCATGCCATGATGAAACCTCCCCTCAAGACGATCAGCTGAAAATTTTACTTCCCACTGCTGGTTTTGGTCGGATGTTTTGTCCCAGCAACAAGAAAGCAACTGCAACAGAAAATTGAGACTGATAATTGGGGCTCTTGCTGTAATTAGCCTAACCATCTGGTTTTTGGTTTTTTTTTTTTTTTTGGAACTGGTTTGTGGTAGAGATATGGAAAGATTTGGAACTTTGGCTTGAGACACCTTGCAGTGCTGTGGCCAGAGCTTGATGGGCCCTTCTGATGAGCGTTTGAAAGATATAAATTCAGAGAGAACTGTGGCCTGTGGAGGCTTGACTTACCAGGTTTCAGAGGGGAAAAAGGACTTAAGCTGCAAACATTTAAGAGATTACAACCATTGAGATTGGGCTAGCAGTTCTACATTTCAATAATAGGAGGAATGCTGAAGATAGAATGGTAAAGGAATTTCCTCTCAAAGTCAGCTTCCTCACCCCACCCCACCCCCGGATTTGGAAGCTTGCCTGCTACTGGTTTTGGAAATATGACAAATGCAGGAAATACAGGGTCATTGAGTCCAGCCATGGTTCTGGGACAGTGCAAAGCAGTATTGAGATCCTTGTAGAAAGACCCGGTGAGGCCATTGTATGGAGTTAGGAAATTGAGCATGGGTTGTAGTACAGACCCTAGGATTTTGGAGATGCCAGTACTGTAGGATGGCAGCCAACAAGGGCTGCTTGCTCTGGCTTGGGTAGGTCTGCCAGGAGAGAGAGCAACTAAGGCTGGATGGGCAGAGTTTGAGCCAATAGATGCCCGAGACACGGGGCTGCAGGATTTGACATTTGCCCTGCTTGTTTACATTGGTCCAGTCCTCCCTTGCCATGCCCAGTTCCTCCTTTTTGAAATAGAAATTTTACTCTGTGCCATTATATGTTGGAAATATTTAACCTGTGTTTTGGTTTTACAGGGCTTACAGTTAAGAGGCTGTCTTGAGTTTCTCTTTAGACTTTGCACTTTCTTTTGAATAGTGTTGGGACTGATGGTCAAGTATCTATTGGGACCAGGGGCAGAATGTGGTGGTTTGAATGTAAAATGCCCCCCATAGACTTATTATGGTTTGTGATTAAACCTTATATATACTCTGTCCCCAGCCGGTAGAGCCTGTGTGATACAGGGGATGAGACTTGAGTTTGATTAGTCCAGCTCTGTTGGCTGTTCAGCTAGCTATCTCACTCTTGCTGCCACCTCCCAGCTGATGTGACAAGATGTGATGCCCAGCCTCTGCTCTGCCATGTTTGTCATGCCATGTGAAACTTCCCCTCAAGACTGTCAGCTGAAATAAACCCTTTCCTTCCATCTGCTGCTTTTGGTTGGGTGTTTGGTCCCAGCAATGAGAAGGCCACTGCAACACACCATAGCAAAATACCTGAGACGGTTATCAAGAGAGAGGTTTGCTTGGGCTCATAGTGTTAGAGGTTCCATTCCATGGCCCCTTCATTGCCCCCATTGTGTGATCCATTTGCATAAGTGTGAAGCAGAGAAAAATCCTTTCACATCAGAGCCAGGGAGTAGAAAATAAAAGGAAGAAGCCACAGTCTCATGATCCCCTATAATCTTCCCGTTAGACCGCACCCTTCTATCTCTGCTCCATAGGACTCCAAGCTGGGGACTCAAGCCTTTAACACTTACAGACCTGTGGGGGAGGGGTTAAAATCCAAACTACTAGCAAAGAGCTTACAGCAGAAAGGATTAGGGTATAATGGGACCTGTTGTTCAGTGGAGGGAACACTCTTCCACGTTGGGAGCAGCTCTGTGCACAGCACATTAAGACCTAAAGCATCCAGCATCTAGATCAGTCACAAACTGAGGCTTGTCAGACAAGTGGGTGAGCCCAGTGGATGCCCAGCCCCAGGTAAGCCTTGAGTGGATGGCGGCTGTAGCCATCGGGTTGACTGCTGCCCTGTGAAACTAGAACCGCCAAGCTAACTCCCTCCCAGGTTCCTGAAATTGTGCCACAGTAAGTAAATGTTTGCTGGCTGAAGATAAATAATGAGAGGGCTGGAGAGATGGCTCAACTGCTCACTGAACAAGTGTGAGGACCGAGTATGGCACATTCCTATCTTCCCAGTACTGGGGGGGGGGGTCTGATATGAGAGGATCCCCCACCCCAGGTCTGCTGGCGAGCTAGTCCAGCCAAATTGGGGAGCCCCAGGTTCAGTGAGAGATCCTGTCTCACTGAAACAAAGTTGATAAAGACACCCAGTGTCGACCTCTGGCCTCCGCATGCACACATGTGCATTCTATACATGTACAAACACACACAGCACATACAGTAAAAAAGAGAGAGACATTTGAATGCAGGCCGAAATGCCACAGAAGTGGTGGGTGACTTCTAGTGCGTGCTGTCAGGGGCACACAATTTCAGTTTCTCCCATTGATTCAGGTGACGTGTTCTGAACTTTTCTCCTGTGAAATTAGATGGTGATTTTCTTTTAATTATCAAACATTTTACAGGAAGTACTTTGAAACTATAGAACTACTCTTCCTTCATCAACGCTTCTGTTTGTCACATGTTCACTTTTCGCAGTGTGAGGTCTGGGTCTACTATTGATTTGATGGGCTGTACTCTTGCATTGTCCTTACTTATTTTGATACATAAATGTCCCCAATTTCAGAGTCCCTTCAGCCTGCTCCCATGTCCTTTGGACACATCCTCATCATTCTTCGAGTACTTTCTTGATTTCTGGCACAGGATGTTTAGGCTCATCATGTTCTTTGCCTGTCCTAGCCCTGAAATCAGTCATTTCTCCAAGGATCCCTGATTCTTTTTAGTGGAAAATGGCATTAAAGGCAAGATCTGGGTACTCAGTGTGCCTGTCACCACTGCAGGGTCACTGCTCCTTGGCTCATTCAGAGAGCATGCATTCACAGATGTGTGTAATATGTGTACCTGTAAATGTATGTGTGCGTATAAGTACATACACATCTATTTTTGTCTTATAAATACGCTCACTATCTTTATAGATCCACATAAAATATGAATATATGCTTGAATCTATACATTTATACTGATGCCTCAAATTACAGAGCATCCAGGGTATTTCCGTCCTTCTCCCTTTCCATAGTAGTTACCACCTTCCCTCGCAGTGTGAGATTTGGATCCATTTGCTTAGCCAGCACCCCCATCCATACTCAGTGGATGCCCTCCATTCTGACTCTGACTCCCACTGTGGAGGAGACACTAATCTCAGGAATGCTCCCCTCACCTCACTCAGGTCTGATTCCCAATCCCAAGGCCCCAACCCAGGGTGAGTGCCCTCCGAATGCCATGTGCTGTCCATTACCACCTGACCCCCCCCCCATGCAGACAGCTGCCCATTCAATAGCTTTAAGATTGGCTTGTACAGGAGGAAAGGGCAGGCATAGGGCTTTATCCTAAATTTTATAATAAGTTTCAGCACTCAAAGGGTTATACTGTCCCCTCACCTGTATTTTTAAGTTCTTTGGTAACCATGAACTTCAAATTTCTGGTGATATTGAAATATCTTAGAAAACTTATTTATATACGGATTCCTAAGCTAAATAAAAACAAGATTATCTCAAGTGTCCCTAGAAAATAGTTAAAGATTATGGGCGGAGGGCAGCACTCAGTTTTCATTTTGGACTTTTAGTTACTCTTTAAATTTTGTACATTTGTATTTTTCCTTATGTTAGTGATGCTAGCAAATAATGGACCATGTTTCTTTATAATTTTCTGAATTATAAACAGAGTTGACATATTTGTTGTTGTTTTTGAGGTAAGGCCTCACTCTAACCCAGGCTGACCTGGAATTTACTATGTAGTCCCAGGCTGGCCTCAAACTCACAGCGATCCTTCTACCTCAGCCTCCCATGTGCTGGGATTAAAGGTGTGTGTCACCACGCCTGGCTGGGGACATTGTTTTTTGATATATATTATGTGTGTGCAGTGTGCATGCATGTGTACAAGTATGCTTAAATGCTTGTGGGGGGATACGTGTGCACGTGCATGCTGAGGCCTCAGTTTCTCTCTACCTTATGTTTTGAGACAGGATCTCTCAGTGAGCCTAGAGCTCACTGATTCAGCTAGACTAGCTTGCCTGCAAGCCCTGGGGATCCTTCTGCCAAAACCACCCCAGCACTGTGATGACAGGCACATGGCAAGCACTTTGCCCACTGAGCATTTTATTTTTATTTTTGGAGAGACACGGGGGGTGAAGAGGAAGACAGACAGAGATGGGCGCGCCAGCAGCCTCTCAGATGCTGCGAACAAAATCCAGATGTGTGCGCCCCCTTGTGATCAAGTGCAGCATTGCGCCCTTGCGTCACTTTGCATCTGGCTAAATGTGGGACCTGGAGATTGGAACCACTATGAGATTGGAACCAGCATTGTTAGGCTTAGGAGGCAGGTGCCTTAACTGCTAAGCCATCTCTCCAGCCCTAGCCCAGCATTCTTGTCTATGAAATACAGAATTCAAGGCCCTGTTGAATCTGTTCTTTATAAAATTCTCCATTCGGGGCTGGAGAGATGGCTTAGCGGAACGCTTGCCTGAGCTAGTGCTGCTCCAGGCACGTAAGCCAGATGGGAATCTGTTCTTTATAAAATTCTCCATTCCGGGGTCCTGATCAGACAGGTGGGGAACCATTGCTCCAACCCTCACATGCTTTTCCTCAGCAGCTGTCTGATACATGGTGGGCAGAGCTTCCATCACAGATAAGAAGTGACGGGGAAGCTGTGACAGTGTGTTCCTGACAGTGCAAGGCCATTAGGTGCAGGTTTAAAGGCTATATTCAGTTGTCTCCGATTCTTGTTAGCAGATGTTAACCTTGGGATGTTAAGCGCATCTAAAATTTTCAAGGCCAAAGTCTGGGAAACAGTCACTGCTGAGAGAAGCCTGAGGAGGGAGGCTTGATGATGCAATGTAAGGTTTCCTGGACAGGAGGACATTAGATAAGAATGAAACATGACCTTTAGCTAACAACAATGCGTGCACATCAGCCCATTAATTGTAAGAAAAGCACCACGCTATTGAAAGATGTCACTGCAGGAGATCAGGTGTTAGATATGTGCGACCTCCATATTCTGTACAGTAATTCTTTAAACCTAAAATGATCTAAAAATAAGTTTATTAGAAAAATTGCAGACTGTTAAACATGTATGTAACAACGTATTGAGTGGCAGCATAGTCTCAATAAGATGGAAAGAGAGAACCCGTCAGCACAGGTGTGAAGAAAGCAAGCAGGGTTTCTAGTGCACGTGAAAGATGAGGCACATGGCCATTCCTGCAGCTCACTGGCTCGTGTCTCCAGGAGTGACAGGCCGCAGCTGCTTCTGTTCCAGGAAATGTGAGAACAGAGCAACACAGTTCCCCAAGGTCACCGTGAAAATGCCTCACAGATGACCAGTTGCCCCAAGGGAGAGCCTGGCCCTGCATAGGCACGGGGCAAAGATGGCTCTCGCAGGAGCAGTTTGCACACAGCCGACCATGTGTCCTTGATGCCACCTGCCCTTTACTGGCAGAAGGGCCCTCTCCAAACAGACCCAGTGCTGTGCAAGAGAGCCAGCCCCTGTGGCTGCAGCTCCAAGCCAAGTGCTTCCTCGTTAACGGCAGTTGAATGTTCAGGTTAGAGCCCACAAACCCGCAAATATTGCTGCCTGCTTTCCCAGAGTTTGTAATAAGATGGCTGAAAGAGAAAAGCTGCATTCTTCTTATACTAAGGTAGATAATACGGCCTGCTAGTGGAAGGGAAGCCATACAGTTTATAAATTGCATCTTAAATTGGAAGCGTTTTACCCATTTCAAATCAGAAAACCATCATGCTTCATTTCTCCGAACACCAAGAGTTCTGTAAAAGCGAGTACAAATGACATTTGTATTTTATAGTTCTCATGGAGAATGTAAAAAAGAGTATCGTTCTGTTGTAGCTGAGCCAGTAAAAAAATACCAGTGACAATTGGCTTAAACACAAAAAGGACTGCCGTTGTCTCTCAAGCGTACACTGTGCCTTCTGTCTCCTTGGGGAACAAACCCCTTTGTGCTTGACTGCTAGAAGCATCCACACCTAGCACACAGGATAGGAGTTACCTAATACCTGTTCCATGTGGACAAAGAGGGCTGGGGTTGAATGTGCTTTACCCACTGGCTGGATGTGGTGCTCAGGGGCCAGTTGCAGCAAGCGTAATCCATTCTGAGCCAATAGTGATTTATTCCAGGGCTTTGGGTGGCTATAGACTATAGACAGGCTTCCAGAAACCATTCCCAAAGCCACATGGCAAACCTTCAGAGGCGTGGCCTTGACCAGTAAGCTGTCAGCAGCTGCTGGCTCCAAAACCAGCTACCTCAGCCATATTCAAAAAGTCACCTCTGAAGCTGGGTGTGGTGGTGCACGCCTTTAATCCCAGCACTTGGGAGGCAGAGGTAGAAGGATCACCATGAGTTCGAGGCTACCATGAGACCACATAGTGAATTCCAGGTCAGCCTGAGCTAGAATGAGACCCTACCTTGGAAACCAAAGCAAAAAGTCACCTCTGTACTGACCAGCTCAAGAACTTGTCACCTTTGCTACAATCTGTAAAATAGATATACCTACAGCCTGCTTCTGTCTGTGACCCAGTTTCACATCAAAGCTTTGTGCCAGTCTAGCAGTAACTAGAGCCCAGCTCACATTTTGAACTCAAATTGCAAGGGAGCCAGGGATATTATTATTATTACTCTTTTGCTTTTCAACCTCTGCACAGAAGAAAGATAATTCAAATGGATATCAGTAATCTAGTCTACACTCTGTCACAGTCTGTCCCTTTAGCCACCCAGCTATCCAGGCCTGTTTCTTGCATTATAGTAGAACTTAACAAGTCTGCACCTCTGGGCATGTGCAGCTCTCATCAGGCCCACATGAGATATCACCTTGTGACCTTAAAACAGAAAGACTGCCTACCTGCTCCCAGACACAAGGGTGACAAAGGAATATAAAAACTCTTAGAAAGGGAGGTAAGAGCTACCCAGCCTGGACACCTGTGGTGGACTGCTGACTCTGAGGAAGGAAAGGGCTGCCACACAATGAGTGGGAACTGGATGAGCTTGTGAGAGAAGAGTCCTGCGTGAGGGGGGGCTGTGGCAGAGCCAACCAGCAATATGGGGAGGGGAACCACACAGGCAACAGGATTTTAATTTAGGGGCCCATTTGGGGAATGTGTAAAAACTAGAGGGAGTGAGAAAGAAGAGGGCTAGGACATGATATATCGTCCCAAAGTATGCCCCTTGTGATATTTTGTCTCTTACCAAGCTCTACCTGCTATTTTCCAGCACTTAAATACTGCCATCAGATTATGAATTCATCAGATTAATCATTGATTCGGTCAGAATCGTAATAATCCAGTCACTCCCCAAAGCCAATCAGCTGGTAACCAGTTCTTAACACACGAGTCTTCTGGGGATAGTTCAGATTCAAACTACAATACTCAAAGCTGCATCACAAGGTATTCCCACAGATCTCAAAATATAGGCAGATATTGCACTTACCTTCTGTTGCTGGCACAAAACACCTAACCAAAATCATCTGATGGGAGGAAAAGGTTTATTTTGACTTAAAGTCTCGAGGGGAAGCTCCATGATGGCAGAGGGTGGACATCACCACCTGGCCAGAATCAGGTGGACAACAGTCGCAGGAGAGTGAGCCAAACTCGAGCAAAGGAGAACTGGCTACAACACCCCTGAGCTTGCTCCCCAGAACGCACCTCCTCCAGCAAGTTTCCACCTCCCAATTGCCACCCTCTGGAGACTGAGCATTTGAAACATATGAGTTTATGAGAACACCTCATTCAAATCACATGGGGTAATGGCAACAGCCCAGTATTGGTGTTTGTGCCAGAGAAGAAAGGAGGGAATGGTGAAACATCTGACAAGGCTGAGCATAAAAGGACCCTGGAATGACGTAGGAAGTACTCATTAGAAGTCATAGAAGCTGGGCTGAAGAGATGGCTCAGCAGTTAAAGGGGCTTGGTTGCAAACTCTGTCTGGGTTCAATTCCCCAGTACCCATGTAAAGCCAGATGCACAAAGTGGCACATCCATCTGGAGTCTTTAGTGACAGGAGGCCCTGGCATGTCCATACCCTGTCATTCTCTCAAATAAATAAATAATTACTTTTTAGGGCCTGGAGAGATGGCTTAGTGGTTAAGTGCTTGCTGTGAAGCCTAAGGTCCCACATAAGCCAGATGCACAAGGTGGTGCATGCATCTGGAGTCGTTTGCAGTAGCTGGAGGCCCTGGTGCACTCATTCTCTATCTGCCTCTTTTTCTGTCACTCTGAAATAAAAAAATAAAAATTATTTAAATTATTTTTTAAACAAGAAGTCGCAGTGGCTCATGGAGTCAGCAGCTGATACTAGGAAGGATTTCACCCATTTCAACACCAAGTGAGTGTCTGGAGTCCTTAGTGAGTTTCAAGATGAGTGAGGCCCCATGGGCTACTTAAACTTGAAACCAAGCAGCCAATCCACCTTTCCTGGATAAAGGACTGAGGAGAAATGGCTTCTGGTGGTCAAAACGGAGCACAACATGGACAATAAAGGAGCTGGTCATAGTGGCATATGCCTGTAATCCTAGCCCTTGGCAGGCGGAGGCAGGAGGATCAAGAATTTGAGGCCAGCCCACTACATAGTAAGTTCAAGGCCATCCTGGGCTACATGACACCCTGTCGTCAAAACAAAAAGACAGATACAAGTTGGCAGTGGGAGTGAGGAGGAAGCCCCAGAAAGCAGCTGCCATGGTTTAAACACATCGCTAATGGGGATTCTGTGAAGTTGGGAAAGATTTCCTGAACTCGACTTCCTTATAGCGATTCAGAGGGATTGACTTTGCACACTGAGCAACAGAGGCTACCAGGGGCTGGTACCACACAGTCATCAGAAGTGCAGCTCAGAGCAGGACCACCTGCAGACAACCGAGGCCTGCCAGAGAAGTCAGAAGTGCAAGATGCTATTCAACGCGAGCTGACATGCAAAATGAAATTCAAATAAAGGCATAAAGGAGATTTAGAAGAGTGTCAAGCACGAACCACAGGAAAAAGATGATTTAACATGGATAATAGTCTTAATGATGGGAAGCAAGTAAACAGACATATTATTTAAAAACAGTAGTGCAAAAAGACAAGAAAGAAAAAGCCCTCTTGTGTGAAACTTAGAACTAGATATCGGGAGAGCATACCACATACCTGAGAGTATTGACCCAGAATAACACTAGGACACTGTATGTGCTAACATTAATAGAAAACATCCTTCAGACATCTAGACCTAAACTTTTTGTTGTTGTTGTTGTTTTGTTTGTTTAGTTTGTTTTTCAAGGTAGGGTCTCGCTCTCTCCCAGGCTGACCTTGGAATTCACTGTGTAGTCTCTCTGGCTAGCCTCAAACTCCCAGCAATCCTCCTACTTCTACCTCCCAAGTGCTGGGATTAAAGGCATGTGCCACCACACCTGGCTAGATCTAAAGGTTTTTAAGAGAAATAATATGTTATCATAAGATTTTTTTTTGAATGCAACATTTCAGGCCAGAAAAAAGTAGTAATATATTTCAAATTATCAAGAAAAGAATATGTGAGCTGAGAATATTATTTTCAAACCTTTTAAATTTAAAAGCAGAGATGGTGTTGCTATCAATAAGAATTCAGGAAAGGACTGGAGAGATAGCTTAGCAGTTAAGCTCTTGCCTATGAAGCCTAAGGACCCTGGTTTGGGGCTCGATTACCCAGTACCCACGTGAGCCAGATACACAAGGTGGCTCATGTATCTGGAGTTTGTTTGCAGTGGCTGGATGCCCTAGTGCACCCATCCTCCCTCCCTCCCTCCCTCTCTCTCTCTCTCTCTCTCAGCCTCTTTCTCTGTCGTCCTCAAATAAATAAATAAAAATAAAAGAGAACTCAGGGAATATTGTTCCCATGGATCTAGTGAAAAATGAGTTTTAGAAGGACTGGAGACATTACTGTGGTTTAGGCAAGTGACTCCCACAGACCCCTGTGTTAAAGGTCCCCAGCTGGATGTGCTACTGGGAGATGGTGGAGCCTATAGAGGAGGGGCCTAGTGCAAGGAAATTAGATCACTGGAGCATGCCCTCGAAGGGGATAGAAACCTTGGCCCCTCTTCTTCCTCTTTCTGCTTCCAGTTGCACCCTGCCATGATGTGCCACCTCACCAACTGTACACAGACTAAACTCTCTAAATCTACCATAAGACTTCTCTCTCATTATGAGCTGATTACCTCAAGGATTTTGTCACAGTGACAGAAAACAGATTAGCACACACATAAAGCACAGTGTGAATAATAAACTGTAGTTGCCTATAGATATAAAAAAAGAGAGTGAAGACAATATGTTATGACTATATGCCCTGATGGTGTATATTATTATATATAGTACAACCCTGAAAAAATTAAGATAAAGAGAATATTCAACGAAGTCTGTATTCAGGCGTCATATTGATCCTGGCAGTAGTCATACTGTTTTTCTGGGTCTGTTGTATATTTAACATGAAATAAAGCAAATAAACCAGGGGCTTTTGTCATACTTTTTTTACTGGAGACAAAATCTTCCTTGGTATAGAACGAACATATGTGCGCGTGTGTACACACACACACAAATCCAATAACAATGAAGTTTTTTTTTTTTTTTTTTTTTTTTTTTTTTTTTGGTTTTTCAAGGTAGGGTCTCACTCTGGTCCAGGCTGACCTGGAATTCACTATGTAGTCTCAGGGTGGCCTTGAACTCTCGGTGATCCTCCAACTCTGCCTCTGGAGTGCTGGGATTAAAAGCGTGTGCCACCACGCCTGGCTCAACAATGAAGATTTTTAACTGTACATTTTAGTCTTTTAAAAAAGAAACTATTTGAGAAAGAAACAGAAAGAGAGTGAGTATGGTCATACCAGGTCCTCCTGCCACTGCAAACAAACTCCAGGCACATTGCCACTTCATGCATCTGGCTGGGGAATCGAACCCAGACCATTAGGCTTTGTAAGCAAGTGTTCTTAACCACTGAGCAATCTTTCCAGCTCCATTTTAGTCTTAAAATGCCAGTTCCCCATAGAGACCAGAGAGTCTAGGAAAATAGCTGACTCCAGGTCTGTGTTGGGAAATGTACGCAACAAACTTGGAACCTCTTGTCAGTTCAGATAGCAAGAAAGCTTCCAAAGATGACTAGAGTCATATCATAAGGACTCAAGAGTGAACTTGAAGAGGCTTAAAGAGGCTCCTACCAGACAGAGATAAGACAATAATTGTCATGGAATGAGCCTCACACACCTAATGTGTTTAAAGTCTCAAGTTTGTGAAGATATATATGTGAAAATCAATAAATATTTTACTTAGAAAATTACATATCAGAAAACAGTGTTCTTAAATAGAAAACAAAACATCTTCTGGTTTTTAAAATTTATTTTTATTAGATATGAACATACTTAGTATGCAAACAACACATGTTGGTACCATCTTTTCCCTCATCCCTGCCCCCTTTCTGAAGAGGCCCTCCTCATTGGGGATGCAGGTCAACCCCATGAGGATTTTGGATCATGCATTGTGGGTGCAGCAGTCAGGTATGGGGGAGAGGCAATGTCTCTGTGCAAAATGTCTCAACTTGTGGCTCTAACAATCTTTCCGACCCCTTTTCCACAAAATTCCCTGAGCCAAGTTGGGTTCATTTTAAGTCTACTTCAGTGATGGGC
Source organism: Orientallactaga sibirica (assembly GCA_036365145.1). Lineage (NCBI taxonomy): Eukaryota > Metazoa > Chordata > Mammalia > Rodentia > Dipodidae > Orientallactaga > Orientallactaga sibirica. Next base: position 26,693,603 of record JAEOAD010000020.1, read on the forward strand.
TCTTAGGAGCCTCTGGATCTCTGGTTTGATAGGTGTTGCGTGTCCTCAGTGTCTATCTCCTTCATCCTTGTGCTGATATCAGGTTCTCCAACAAAGCAGCACTCTTGCTCATTTCCCCAGTTCCTCTGTGGTTTCAGCTGAGTCTGGGGTGAAGTGCAATGGGTTGTTTATCTCCTCAAGTCCCCTCCCATCTGTAAAAGAGAAGCAGATTCTCCAATGGAGAGTGACGTCAGCACCAGTTAAATGGGATGACAATTATTAATTTGGAGAAATTTTAAGGGATGTAGACTCTTTTTTTTTTTTTTTTTTTTTGGTTTTGCAAGGTAGGGTCTCACTCTGGTCCAGGCTGACCTGGAATTAACTATGTAGTCTCAGGGTGGCCTCGAACTCTTGGCGATCTTCCTACCTCTGCCTCCCAAGTGCTGGGATTAAAGGCGTGCGCCACCACGCCCGGCTAGGGTGTAGACTCTTATAGCCCAAAATTAGGGGGAGCTTGACAATGGAAAGAAGACTCATTATTTGGATATGATTCTGACTTGTTTCCCAGTTCTAGATATGGTTTCCTTTCCACTGAGTGGATCTGTTAGCCAATCCAAGAGCAGTTTGTTACCCATTATGGCTGTGTGCCACTATTGCACTTGTGTGAGCTTCACGTCAGGTTGTTTGTTGCTAAGTAACTTAGACTCTCAGTTGCTCAGACAGATGTTGGCCACTTTCCCCCGGTAGCTCCTGTAGCACCTTACAGTACTACATGGGCTGTCAGGGGTCTGGCTCTTTTCTGGATTCCAACCAGGTCTCTCCATGGTCTGTGCCGACAATGTATGGTGTCTTCAGCAGTAGGGTCTTACCATTAACCTCTGGTGGGTATTCAAGTGCTCTGACAGAAGTCTGTCTGGTTAGTTTTGGGAGACCTTGTAGGTCTCTCTGATCAACAGCTCATTGTGGGAGTTAACCACATCCTGGTACAGGGAATCACAGGCCAGTGCCAAGGGAAAAGAAAAAAGAAAATGATAGAAAAAAAGGAGAAATTTAAGGTTAGGCTTCATCTCACCCTCACCAGGACCCTTTAATTTAGGTGTTCCTTCTAAGGTCCTATTGAGGGTTCAGGCTTTTAGTCTAACTTCCAGGATATAGGTTTCTATGGTACCAGTTCGATTTGGGTTCAGTTTTATGTCCCCCCACTCACCCTTCCCCTTCCCGCAAGCCCTTCTATCCCTGTTGTCCAAGCCTCAAGATGCCTTTCAGGTATGTCAGCAACTCGGGATGATCAGGTTAGGGACCACAGATGAGTGAGTCCATGTGACAGTTGTCTTCCTGCGATTGTGTGAGTTCACTTAGTATGATCTGTTCCAAGTTCGACCATTTTTCTACAAATTTCAATGTGTCATTTTTTCTTACTGCTGAGTAGGATTCCATCTTGTAGATAGACCACATCTTGGTTTTCCATTCACCAATGATGGGCACCTGGCTTGATTCCAGTTCTTAGCTATGAACATGGTTGAGCAAATATCTCTGAGCTGAGGTATGGCACTTTTAGGGTAAATACCCAGTAAGGGAATAACAGGGTCTGTTGGTAACTCTATATTCATCCTTTTCAGGAGTCCCCATTTTGATTTCCATAGTGATTGTACCAGCTTACATTCCCACCAACAGTGAATGAATGTTCCTATTTCTCCATATCCTCGCCAACATTTGTTTTCATTTGATTTTTTAATGTTTGCTGTCCTTCCTGGGGTAAGGTGGAATCTCATAGTTGTTTTAATTTGCATTTCCCTAATGTTTAGGGATTTTGAACATTTTCTTAAGTGTATGTTAGCCATGTGTAATTCTTCCTCTGACAACTCCCTATTCAGTTTTCTCCCCACTTTTGGGGTGGGTTGTTTGATATTTTATTCTTCAGTTTTTTTTGAGTTCTTTGTAGAGTCTAGATATTAGGCTTCTGTTGGTGGTATAGCTGGCAAAGATTTTCTCCCATTCAATGGGTAATCTATTGGCTCTGCTTATGGTATGTTTGTCTGTGCAAAAGCTTTTTAACTTCATGAGATCCCATTGGTTGAGTGATTGTTTAATTTCCTGGGCTACTGGAGTTTTGTTCAGGAAGTTTTTTTCCCAGTCCTATATCATGGAGTATGCCTCCTATTTTTCCTTCCAGTAGTTGAAGAGTTTCAGGTCTTATATTGAGGTCTTTAATCCATTTGGACTTGATTTTGTGTATGGAGAAATGGGTCTAATTTTATTTTTCTACATATAGTCATCCAATTTGTCCAACCCCATTTGTTGAAGATGCTGTTCTTTCCAGTCTACATTCTTGACACCTTTGTCAAAGATCCAGCAGCTGTAGTTACTTGGCCCAAGGTCTGGGTCTTCAGTTCTGTTCCGTTGGTCTGTGTTTCTGTTTTATTCCAGTACCATGCTGTTTTTGTTACTATGGCTTTGTAATATAGATTTAGATTGGGTATGGTGTTGCCTCCAGAGGTGTTTTTTTGTTTTGTTTTGTTTGTTTGTTTTGCTGAGGATATGTTTGGATATCTGAGGTCTGCTTCCATTCCACATGAATTTTGATATTTTTTCAATCTCTGTGAAGAATGATGCTGGTATTTTTATTGGTATTGCATTAAATCTGTATATTGCTTTCAGTAGAATTGCCATTTTAACAATATTAATTATACCTATCTAGGAGCATGGGAGGTCTTTCCATCTCCTCAAGTCCTCCTCAATTTCTTTCTTGGGTTTTTTTATGTTTTCATTATATAGGTCTTTCACATCCTTGGTTAGTGTTATTCCAAGGTACTTTTTTTTTTTTTTTTTTTGGTGCTATTGAAAATGGGACAGCCTCACTGATTTCTTTCTCTGTATATTTGTCCTTTGCATATAGAAAAGCTACTGATTTTGTATCCTGCCACTTTATTGAAGGAATTAATCACCTTTAGAAGTTTTGAGATGGAGACTTTCAGGTCACTTATGTACAGGATCATGTCATCTGCAAATAGGGCTAACTTGACTTCTTCCTTTCCAATTTGAATCCCTTTTATTTCTTTCTCCTGTATTATTGCTTGGGCTAGTGCTTCTAGTACTATGTTGAAGAGCAGTGGTGAGAGTGTGCACCCCTGTCTTGTTTCCAATTTCAGTTGGAACTCCTTGAGTCTTTCCCCATTAAGTATTATTTGGTCTTTGGGTGCTTTATATATAGCCTTTATTGTGTTGAGATATAAACCCTACATGCCTATTCTTTCTAATGTTTTGCTCATGAAGTGGTGTTGTATTTTGTCAAAGACCTTCTCTGTATCAATTGAGATGATCATGTGGTTCTTATGGTTAAATTTATTTTTGTGGTGTATTACGCTGACCAATTTCCACATGTGGACCCATCCCTGCATCCCTGGGATGAAGCCTACTTGATCAAGGTGGATAATGCTTTTGATGGGTTGTTGAATTCGGTTTGCAAGGATTTTCTTCTGGATCTTTGCATCTAAGTTCATCAGGGATATAGGCCTATAGTTTTCTTTTATTGTTGCAGCTCTGTCTGGTTTGGGTATTTGTGTGATGCTAGCTTCTTAAAAGGAGTTGGGGAGGATTTCCTGGTCTCCCATTATGCAAAACAGTTTGAGAAAAATTGGTTTCAGTTCTTCAATGAAGGTTTGATAGAATTCAGCTAAGAAGCCATCTGGGCCTGGACTTTTCTTTTGGGGAAAGTTTTTGATTACCTTTACAATCTCCATGGATGTGGTAGGTTTATTTAGGAAATTAATCTGCTCTGAGTTTAGTTTTGGTAGGTGGTATGTGGCTAGGAATTCATCCATTTCTAGCAGATTATTCAATTTTTTGGAATAGAGGTTTTGGAACTATGTCCTGATGATTCTTCCAGTTTCATTGATGTATGTTGTGACCTCTCCTTTTCATTTCTGATTTTGTTGGGACGTCTCTCTCTCTCTCTCTCTCTCTTTTTTTGCTTGATCAGTTTGGCCAGGGGTTTGTCAATCTTGTTTATTTTTTCCAAGAACCAGCTCTCATTTCATTGATTTTTAAAAATTATTTTCTTAGTTTCTAATTCATTAATTTCTGCTCTAATCTTGATTATTTCTTTCCATCTGGAGCTCTTTGGGTTGGATTCTTGCTTTTCCAGTGCCTGTAGGTAGACAGTTAGGGTATTAATTTGGGATCTCTCTGTCTTTATAATGAAGGTTTTTAGCCCAATGCAGTTTCCCATTAGTACTGCCTTCATTGTGTCCCATAAGTTTTAGTCCCATAAGTTCATTCAATTCTAGGAATTTTACAGTTTCTTTTTTTGATTTCTTCAATAACTCATTCATTGTTTAAAAGTGTGTTGTTTAGTCTCCAGGAGATGGTAGAGTTCTTGATGTGTCTCTTGTTAATTTCCAGCTTTAAAGCATTGTGATCTGACATGATGCAGGAAGTTACTTCAATTTTCCTGACTTTATGAAGGCACGCTTTATGGCCTAATGTATGGTCTATTTTGGAGAAGGTTCCATGGGCTGCTGAGAAGAATATGTATTCTGTAGAGTTGGGGTAGAAAGTTCGGTAGATGTCCATTAGGTCTAGTTGATCTATGATGTTGTTGAGCTCTATTATTTCCCTGTTGATTTTCTGCTTGGATGATTTCTCTGTTGATAATAGTGGAGTATTGAAGTCTCCGATTATTATCGTGTTGTTGTTTATTTCTGTTTTGTTTTATAAACTGTGGTGCCCCTGTGTTTGGCACATATATATTTATGATTGTGATGTGCTCATGTTGGATCATTCCCTCCATGAGTAAGAAGTGGCCTTCTTTGTCCTTTTTGATTAGTTTTGGTTTGAAGCCTATTTTATCAGATATTAATATAGCAATACCCACTTGTTTTTTATTTCCATTTGCTTGGAATATCATTTTCCATCCTTTCACCCTGAGGAGGTATCTATCTTTAGTGGTGAGGTGGGTTTCTTGAAGACAGCAAATAGAAGGGTCCAGTTTTTTATCCACCCTGATAACTGTGTCTTTTTGTTTTGTTTTGTTTTGTTTTGTTTTCCGAGGTAGGGTCTCACTCTGGTCCAGGCTGACCTGGAATTAACTATGTAGTCTCAGAGTGGCCTCGAACTCATGGCAATCCTCCTACCTCTGCCTCCCGAGTGCTGAGATTAAAGGTGTGCGCCACCATGCCTGGCTAACATGTGTCTTTTGATGGGTGAGTTAAGATGATTAATATTTAAGGTTATTACTGTGAGGTTTGAATTAATCCCTGCCATGATGAGGTGTTTTATGGGATTTGGTGCTTTCTTGTGTTTTGTACTTTGTTGAACCTGGTATATTTTTTGTTGTTGTGATCTTCTTGTTGGCTCTTGAGATTGGTTGCTTGACTATTCTGTGTGGAGTGTTTCCTCAAGTATTCTCTGTAGATTTGGCTTTATGTTCATATAATTGTAGAGTTGACTTCTTACATAGAAAGTTTTTCTTTCACCATCCATTATGAGGGATACTTTTCCTGGGTAGAATAGCTTGGTCTCCTATGCCTCTGGCCTGGATTTCCTCTCCTGGTATACCCATGATCTGGATGTTTGGTCATTTTAGAGTATCCTACAGTTCCCTCATATTCTGTTCATTTGACTTTTTGAACTTAGCCAAGTTTTTGGTCTCTTGATCAGTTTTTTCTGTCTTGTCTTCCAGGTCATAAGTTCTGTCTTCCACAGGAGTAACTCTGTTAGTGAGGGGTTCTAGAGAGATTTTTTTATAAGTTCTATTTGATTTTTGTTTTCTGTTGTGTTATTTTGCATCATGTCCATCTCTTTTTTGAGGTATGATTTCAGTCCAAGTACTGAATTTCTTGATGCTTCCTGGAATTCATTCTTACATTTGATCAAGTCTTCATTAAGCTTAATTAATCTGGTCTTGAGATCTTCCATTTCTTTTTTAATTATTTTTTTAATTTTTTTATTATTGTTTGACGGAGAGACAGAGAGGAAGAGGCAGGGAGAGAGAGAGAGAATGGGCGTGCCAGCAGCCACTTAGCCACTGTGAGAGAACTCCAGACACGTGCACCCCTGGTGGGCAAGTGCTGCATTGCACACTTGTATCACTTTTGCATCTGGCTAAACGTGGGACCTGGAGATCGAACAAGCATTCTTAGGCTAGGCGGGCAGGTGCCTTAACCACTAAGCCATCTCTCCAGCCCTGAGATCTTCCATTTCTTGATTCACCTTCAATTCATTCATATCTCTTTTGAGGGTCCTAATGTTTTCTTCAATCAAGTTAAGCTTACTGTCAAAAGCCGAACACTCAAAGAGATGATTCTGTTCAATTTCATTGATACTATTATTGGTTCTTTGATAGTTTACTTCCAGTTCAGCAATTCTTTTGATCAGGGACTTACTGGTGGTTGTGTTTTCATTTGGGGATTGAATTTCTGTTGATTTCTCTATGATTTCATTGGAGACTTCCATTGTAGGAAGGCATCCTTGGTGGAGATCTATCTCAGTTTTCTGACTTTCATTGTCTTTTTTATATTGTAGTCTACTCGTTTTAGGGAGATTCTTTATTTTATTGAGAAGGAAGCAAGTTTTTGTCCTTTGGCCCATGTACCCTCTGACTCAGGTGAACAGGGATGTTGGTACCCAGTGGCCAGTCAGGATACCAGAGCAAAAGGCCTGATTCCACAACTCACATAGGGACCGGGCCTCCCCAAGCAACACAGAATGGGACCTACCAGGACCAGGTAATTGGGAGGAGCCAGGAAACAGGGATCTGGCCTACTTACTCCATGCTGTACCTGCCCACACACCATCCAGTGCAGGGTGCGCAGACCAGGGAACTGAGAGGAGCCAGGAAAGAGGGATCGGGCCTACTCACTCCATGCTGTGCCTGTCCGGCCACCTGCACATCGTCAGGCGCAGGGTACCCAGGCTATGAAGAGTTTTTAATCAGGCCACTTTAGAAAGACAATGGGTAAACTGACAAAGGAAAACAAGCATGAGTCTTTGATTCTATGAACCTGCTCATTAGGATGAGATGCATCATGTAACACACATCATTAAAGGATGTGTAGTGATAACTGCTGTGTAGTGATATATATTAGGGTAATGAGCTTAGACCAGAAGCTCCAGAATTTCTGAGGAAGGAAATAGCAGAGAATATGTTTTAGAGTAGCACTGCCCAACAGACCCTTCTGTGATGGCAGCAGTGCCCATATTAGCACTGTCCAATGCAGTAGCCATAGCGGTGTGTGGCCAGTGCTGTGGAGAGACTTTTAAAGTATACTTAATTTTAATTAATTAATTAATTTAGGTATAATGACTATCATATTGGGTAAGTGTAGTTTGAGAGCCACATATTGAATTTAGATGAATTAGCTGGGAGTGGTGGCGCACACCTTTAATCCCAGCAGTCAGGAGGCAGAGGTAGGATCACCTGAGACTACATAGTGAATTCCAGGTCAGCCTGGGCTGGAGAGAAATCCTACTTGGAAAAAAAAATTAGGTATTTGCAAGCACAGGGAAACTGCATGCATGGACACACCAGAGCCTCTAGCCACTCCAGATACATGCGCCACGTTGTGCATCTAGCTTCACATGGGCACTGCGGAATCAAACCCAGGATGGCAGGCTCCGGTCGCAAGCACCTTTAACTGCTGAGCTACCTCCACAACGCAAGCACCTTGATTTTCTTAACATGAGGAAGCAAACACATCCTCACTGCATTATCTTGGTAGAGTAGTGAATTCCTTATTGGAAAGGTACAACAATCAATCTCTCAAGAGAACTAAAGAGGAGCAATGGACATTGGTGTCAAAATGTTAGGACACTGTCCACAACTGAGGACTCACATCATTGGTCAGCACCAAAGATCAGAAGAGAGAATCTTTTCATGGTTTATCATAGCCACACCACCGCCTGTTACATAACAGGTCTTTTATTTCCAGATAAAAACGATAAAACCACAGAAAGACAAAAGTTGGAAGGCTGAGATTGTGTTCCACTCTGGCTGGAGTGTCTTACAGGGGTTTTCCTGGAAAGTAGAAGAAAGGATGAGACAAACAGTCCGAGACCACCACTTCATTTTCTATGGGGTCACATCAGCTGTGATATACTCTCTTGGTCCTGTCACCCATGCATGCCCAATACAGAACCATTTGGTGACATGAAAATAAGAGCATTGTGGGGAAAACTTGAGGCTTTTGGTAGCAACAGAAAAAAATGGCTAGTGATGAAAATAGATTCTGTGATTCAAACCATGATTTCATTTCTAGAAATGCTACCTAGTATTTGGTGCATGCCAACATACACGATTTTAGCATATAGATAAGTTATCACATATATAAAGCTATTAAAATCACATAAATACTAGGCAGTATTTCAGTCCTCACTACATCACCAAATTCTGAAAACATTTCAGTCTCGCCAACAAAATGTTTCTTGTCAAGCCAACTGGTTACTCACTATGTGGAAGTCAGCAAATAATCTCAAAAGGAATTAACCTATAACGGGGCTCAAACATTAGTTGTGCATTCAAGAATAAGATACAGTTATTATCAGAAATGGTCATGTTATAAGCAGCCACATTAAAGAAAGCAGCAAAGGGCACCAGTAAGGATTTTCTTTAAAAAAAAAAACATCTGGCGTGTCTAATAAATTTCTGCCTGCACTGCTTCTCTGCTGTGAATGGAAACTGCAGTTAAGGCTAAATGTCATTAGTCCGCAGTGTCTGAGGAACTGAGCAGTACGTGCTAAGCAGTCCATAAATGAACTGGCAACTCTATTATTCTAAATAAGACTGTAACATTCCCTGAGGGGAAGTACAGAACTCTGTCAGGATGGAAGTAGGTCTTGCAGATAAAGAGAAATGAGCCTGCAATGTAATTATAATAGTTTATCTCCAAAAATACTACTGGCATTTGACAGAGGGGCAGTAGGCTTTATCCCTTTGGGGGCTGGAAAGAGAAGCTTAGAAATACATTCCTTTCTGTTTATGGTCAGGAGATAAATGTGGATCCTTTTTTTTTTTAACCATTAAAATACAATAGCTCTACTGGAATGAAACAAAGAAAATCATTTCAGAATTTCTGTATCATTTAGTGCTTAAGTGCTATTTTTTTTATTGGTCCAGAAACACATGGCATCTAATCTAATGAAAGACGATTCCAGGTAGTGTTGATAGTATGACTGGCTATACCCCCATCTCTTCACCCCCGCCCCCCATGTTGGTCTTGAGTACTGTGTTTCTTTCCCACCTCAGCATTGTGTAAGTCAGTGGGGAAATAAATGTCCCCTCATTAGGAAATGTGTGGTGAGTCTAGGATTGCGGCTCATGTCTTTGTAACTAAATGTTAAATGATGCTCCCGCAATGTAAGGTTAGTAATATATGTCATTTTAAAAACAGTTCATGCACTGGAGAAATGGCTCAGTGGTTAAGGCACTTTCCTGCAAAGCCTAACGACCGGGTTTGATTTCCCAGTACCCATGTAAAGCCAGATGCACAAAGTGGTGCATGTGTCAAGTTCATTTGCAGTGGCTGGTTCCTGTACTCTCATTCTCTGTCTTCCTCTCCCCCCCTTCCCTCCCTCCCTCAAATATATATATATATATATATATATATTTATTTTTTGGTTTTGGTTTTTGAGGTAGGGTTTCACTCTCATCCATGCTGACTTGGAATTCACTATGTAGTCTCAGGGTGGCCTTGAACTCACAGTGGTCCTCTTACCTCTGCCTCCCAGGTGCTGGGATTAAAGGCATGCACCACCACACCCAGCAATACAATGTTTTTTAAATTCTAAAAAAGAAATTCATGCTGAACTGAAGAGCTGGATCAATGACTAAAGGCGCTTGTTTAGAAAGCCTACCAGCTCAAGTTTGATTCCCGGTACCCACATAAAACCAGATGAACAAGGTGTTGCATGCATCTGGAGTTCATTTGTAGCTCTGGGGATGCGCCTAGGACCTGGTAGGCAAAGGCAGCCTGAGTTACATAATGAGACTTTTGTCTCAAGAAAACAAGGTCTGGAACCAGGCATTGTGGCACATACCTGTAATCCAGCACTTGGGACGCTGAATCAATAGCATTGTGAGTTTGAGGCCAACCTGGGCCACATAGTATGACCCTATCTCAAAGGAGATTTTTAAGCAGGAGGAGGCTGAAGCTGTGGTTCAGTAGTAGAATGATTGCTTAGCATGGCCAAGGCCCTGGGTTCAATCCCCAGCATAGTAAATAATCAAATAAATAATTTAGCATTTTACATGCCTCACCCACATAACTGACAGGGGTTGTCATAGACCAGAGGCTTTCAGACTTTAGTTGAGTATCAGAACTATTTGGAAGGTAATTAGAGCACCTTTGCTGGACCTCCCCTCAAATACGCTCACTCAGTAGGTCTGGAGCAGGAGCCAAGGAGTCACGGGTCTGATGCATTCCCCAGTGATGCTAACACTTCTGGCTCAGGGACTGTGCTTTGAGATTCACTACTTAGGGCCACGAAGAGTTCATTGCAACTGGATCATGATAAAACAAAGGGCTCTTTGTGAATCCATGTCTTCCTGCACCTTTTTCTGATTACACCGACAATATTGAGAACGGCTTGAGCTTCCTTTTGACTCAAAGCCAATAGTAAATATGTTGACATTGCAAAGGGAATAGTTGTATTTTCTGACTTCCTGCATAAAATTTTTTATCTTATTTTATTTTTTTGGTTTTTCGAGGTAGAGTCTCACTCTAGCCCAGGCTGACCTGGAATTCACTCAATTCTCAGGGTGGCCTCGAACTCATGGCGATTCTCCTACCTCTGCCTCCCGAGTGCTGGGATTAAAGGCGTGCGCCACCACGCCCGGCACATAAAACTTTTTTTTTTCAACACTGGTGAGGTAGGTGTTGTAAGTCTAAGCCTACCTGCCACTCGGTGGGAAACCATTGAAGGTAACATACTTGGCATTTCATGTTTATTAGTGTTTGTAATTATCAGTCCCAGTACTCCATATGACCAGAAAGCAGCTTAGGAGAAGTGGTGTGAGGACTCCCAATTCATTTCCAGATGAGAAGCACAAGGCAGTGGGTGACAGGCACAGGGTCCTGGGTGACAAGGCACAGTAATGATGAAAGATACAGCAATAGCTGGTTCCTTATCCCTCTCTCAACTGAGCATAAAGCTTTAATTCCCACATGGTATTTTTGAACATGTACTGGATGTCTAATATGATTCCTGCCAGAAACATCTTCATTACTGCATTGGGTGGGATGGGGGCGGGTGCAAAGGTTGGGCTTCAAAGTCACAGACCATTAGTCCCATTTTCCAAATAGACTTTAATCAGCTCGCCTGTGTAATAGAGGATGTAATCCTGTGCTTCCTGCTTCCAGAATGGATGTGAACATTAAGTAAGATAATGTATGCAAAAGAGCTTTGAGCAGGAGCAGGTGCTGGCCAGTACAGGTAGTGAGATGGGGGGGGCAGTGTCTTTGAGCAGGAGCAGGTGCTGGTCAGCACAGGTAGAGTGACTCAGAGTCCTTTATGGAGACCAATTTGATGACAGTCTGTAAACATTAATGGACCTACTTGTTGAAGGGTCTGGTTGAAGAGCTTTGGCCCTGAATATTAATCATTAACGAATTCTGGCATATCATTGTGAATTAAGTTAACTGTAAAGTTGCTTTATTTTTTTTCCCCCCCTGAGGGATAGTTACTAAGAGTTGTCTGTGATTCCAACCACCCACCCTTGTAATGCATTGTTGGCCACAGACACTGGACTAACACTGCTTCTGCGTGTTGACGTAAAGTCCTGCTGGCCAGCACACACTGAGGCTCTGCCATGTCGTGATTGTTTCTCCTTGGTCTTTTTGTTTCTGAACCTGAAGTAAGTCACTTTGCCCTGTGGGTTTTTTTTTTTTTTTTTTTTGGTTTTGTGAGGTAGGGTCTCACTCTGGTCCAGGCTGACCTGGAATTAACTATGTAGTCTCAGGGTGGCCTCGAACTCTCGGCGATCCTCCTACCTCTGCCTCCCGAGTGCTGGGATTAAAGGCGTGCGCCACCACGCCCGGCTGCCCTGTGGTTTTTGTCTACTTAGGTAAGGACAGTCCAGTCCAAGATTATGTGAAATTATTAGTGCTTTGGAAAATGACAGTGCATTATTTCATAAACTGTGCATTAAATTTGAGTCAAAACATCTTACCCCAAGATGAAAGCAACTGAGCTTGGCTGCCAGAATGACCAGACTATCTCAAGTTTTATTTGACTTCAATAAAATTTAACTTAGTTTCCAGCCATCCTGGGACTATGATGGTGTAGATAAGGGCAAACTCAGGGAGCCGCTTGGATGACTTTTGGGGATAGTAAGAAAAGTTCACATTTAATTGTATGTAGCACATCCTTTGAAGTTTGAGCTTTCCAGGGTGTGGGAAGGATCTATGAAGACAGAGCTTATTGCCAGGGCTTGAGGAGGGTCTATGAAGATGAGCTTGCCTGGGGTATGGGGAGGTTTTTAGAATTTCAGACTAGCAGTAAAATTGTTTACCTGGTAACCTGTTACCAGTCCAGTTTACTGAGCACTTGTAGCGTGAGTGACACTACACTTCTGAAGTGAGCATTGTACTGACATAAACTCATTTGTTCCTGCCCATCCAAGCACTAACCAGGCCCGACCCTGCTTAGTTTCCGAGATCTGACAAGATCTGGCACATTCAGGGTAGTGTGGCTATAGACTCCTTTGTTCCTCTCAACACCCAAGGGAAGGAAGAACTATTGGTAATCACCCACCTACAACTGATTCCTAATCAGTCTACCTTTTAAAAACCATTTAGTGCCCACAAGGAAAAAGCAAAGGTAGATATAGCCGCCATTGTTTCCACTGTGAGCCAGATGGCTGCCCAACCATAATGCTACCACTCCACAGGCCTGGGAGCAAGGGCCACTGCCCTGCCTGGCCTCAGGGAAGGCATCCCATGCAGTGCTGCTCCAGCGGTCTCTAGCCAGGGGAGAAGGCTGCCAGTAGGAGCTGCAGAGGTGATCTTTGCTAAGTTACCTACTCAAGCTCGGCAGCTCTCGCACATTGAGACCGCAGCCCTTCGGGTCCTTTCTCGTTTCTCTTTCATGAAGCTCTTCTCTTTTCATCCCTTGCAGAACTCCCATCTCAGCTTTCTCACAAGACAGCATCTATGAAGTTCAGCCCCCGAGAGTAGACAGGAAATCAACAGAGATCTTCCAAGCCCACATCCAGGCCAGCCAAGGTATCATGCAGCCCCTGGGAAAAGAAGACACTTCCATGTACCGCGAGTACATCAGAAACCGCTACTTGTGAGGAGAGAGGAGGGTCCCTTGGTGGCCCCGAGGAGGGCCAAGACGGTCCTGCTGGCTTAGGCTGTGATCTGTCTTGTCTCATCTTCAAAAGGCAATTTCCCTGAAGTCCTCGTCTCTGAAGCTTTCTGCTGTTTTTGTATCATGAAAATTATAGCAATAAAGGAATGTCTAAACTGTTGCTGCTTCTATTGGTCTGCTTTGTTTTAGAAATATTTTTATTTATTTATGTGAGAGAAAAAGAGAAAGAGGCAGATAGAGAATGGGCATGCCAGGGCCTCCAGCCACTGCAAATGAACTCCACACACATGCGCTACCTTGTGCATCTGGCTTATGAGGGTCCTGGGGAATCAAACCCTGGACCTTAGGCTTTGCAGGTAAGCACCTTAACTGCTAAACCTTCTTGCCAGCCCTAGAATTATAATTTTCAATATGTTCTGATGGCTTACATATTGATTTTGTATTTTGACTAAAAAATATTTCCTTACCCTGAAAGTCCTGTATGAAATATTTATGGATAAAAGAACTAGTTTTCAATAAAGTACTCTCAAATGGTTCAGGAAAAAATAGATTGATGAAGCCAATAGAGGAAAATACTAATTATTAGCAAATCTAGATAAGGAGACAAAAGGAGTTCTTTGAACTTATCCTACCAGTTTACCTGTAAGTAAAATATATCAAAATAAAACATTAAAAATTGTTCTTCCGAATGACTCTGGGGTGCAATTGTGTTCTGTAATTTGACCCTGGTGCTGAGGCAGGTGATAAGCACATCTTGCTTGTTCTTGGTGCAGACACTAACAACTCCCTGCATTTTTTAACAGTTCAGCACAAAGGATTTGATTTCAGTATGTGTTTGCTTTTATTACAAACTGGCTCAATTCCCTAAAAGCACCGTGTTCCCAGAAGTAGCATAGAGAAGAGAACCCAGCCCTCTAACAGAAAGAAAGTCTGTGACCCGAAATGACCTGTGAAGAATCCCAGTCCTGAGGTACTGGATGCTGTGGAGGTAGAACGATGTTTCACATGGCACATTTCACCCTTTCAGCAGATGCTTTTGCTGGGCAATGCCATGAAATCAAGATTAGAGAATGACAAAACAATAAGTAAGAGGGATTTTTGTTGGCACAGTTTCCGCCTCCAGCACAGTAGCTGCTGCTATGTTGTCCCAAGTCAGAGTGATCTCCAGCCGTTGCTGACATGCCTGTCATAGGTGAGACACTCGTCCCCAGGTAAATGTATGTGTGCCATGGCTCCTAGGGTGCAGCTATGAGTGACGATCGTGAACTGTATCCTGAGTTCTCTGACATCCAGAATCCCCAAGTCCTTTGGTAATCTCTCTAAACATGACTTATTTTAGTTACAAAATCAGGATGCCAAGCCAGGTCTGGTGGTGTGGGCCTGTAATCCCAGCTCCTAAGAAGATTCTAAGTTCAAGGCATGCTTGGACTACAAAGTGAGTTTAAAGGCCAGTATGGGCAACTTTATGAGACCTTGTCTCCAAAGAGTGAAGAGATGAGGGCTGGAGAGAAGGCTTAGTGGTTAAGGCACTTGTCTGCAAAGTCAAAGGACCTGGTTCAGTTCCCCAGGACCCATATAAGCCAGATGCACAAGGCAGTGCATGCATCTGGAGTTTACTCACAGTGGCTAGATGCCCTGGCGTGCCCATTCTCTTTCTCTCCTCTTTCTCAAATAAATAAATGTGAACTATTTTAAAAAGGGAAGGGCTAAGTGGTAGCACACTTGACTAGTATGCTCAAGATCCCAGCTTCAATCCCCAGTACTGAAAGAGAAACTGTGTGTGGGGAGGTTGTTGTGTGAATATGAAGTTTAGAGATAATGCGAATGCAATACACATAGCCTTGGAGCCTGGCGTGCAGATGATGGTCAATGACAAGTGCTGTTGGTGAGAGGGATAGTGTAAGTGGTGGTCACAGCAGGCAAACATCCTGATGATCTTGATTCCAAACAGCTGCTTGAGTTCCATGTAGGGTTATCCTGATACTGATGTGACATGATGGCCTCCAAATTATCATTTTGCGATTAATTCAAATTAATTTAGCTGTAGTAAGACTATTAGATTAATTTAGCCGTTTTGGGTTCTATGAATTGAGAGAACTAGAGAGATGGCTTAGTGGTTAAGGCGCTTGCCTACGAAGCCTAAGGACCAAGATTTGATTCCCCAGTACCAGGTAAGCCAGATGCACAAAGTGGCACATGTGTGTGGAGGCCCTAGTGTGCTTCCTCGCTCACTGTCTTTCTCAAATACCCCCAAAAGAAGTTAATGGTTGGGAGTGGTGGTGTGTGTCTTTAATCCCAGCATTCAGAAGGCAGAGGTAGGAGAATTGCTGTGAGTTCAAGGCCAGTCTGGGACTGCAGAGTGAGTTCTGGGTCAGCCAGGGCTGGAATGAGACGCTACCTCAAAAAAAAAAAAAAAAAAATTAATGACCACAAAAAGTGTGTAAACAAAGGAAATGTGTATCTGCAAGCAGTGAAAAGCTTAGAAAATATAGAGGCTTTGCTCATTTGTGGGCCAAAAGGGAAGGAATGTGTAGTAGTAAACAGCATAAGCCTTGTGGCCCCACCACTCACTAGTAGCCATGAGACTTGAAGCAATTACTTTAACATCTAAGTGATTTTCTCATCTAGAAAGAAAACAATACATAGCATAGGGTCTGGTGTTGTTCATGAAGTAAATAGTCATTAAATGTCAGCTTACAGGGCTGGAGAGATGGCTTAGCGGTTAAGGCGCCTGCCTCCTAAACCTAAGAACACTGGTTCCAATCTCCAGGTCCCACGTTTAGCCAGATGCAAAGTGACGCAAGGGTGCAATGCCGCGCTTGACCACAAGGGGGCGCACACATCTGGATTTCGTTCGCAGCAGCTGAGAGACTGCTGGCGTGCCCATCTCTATCTGTCTTCCTCTCCCCCTCTCTCTGTCTCTCTCCAAAAAAAAAATGTTAGCTTACAAAGATCAGTGATGATGTGTGCCATGGTTACCTTCTTGTTGCTGAGACAAAGCACCTGACCAAAAGCAGCTGATGGGAGGAAAGTTTTTTTTTTTTATTTCAAGGTAGGGTCTCACTCTAGCTCAGGCTGACCTGGAATTCACTGTGTAGTCTCAGGGTGGCCTCAAACTCATGGTGATCCTCCTACCTCTGCCTCCCGAGTGCTGGGATTAAGGGTGTGCACTACTATGCCAGGAAAAAGACTTAATTTTGGCTTACAGTCTTGAAGAGAAACTCCTCAATGGCAGAGGAAAACATGGCATGAGCAGAGGCTGGGCATTGCTTCTGCCACAGCAGGTGGAACACCAAAGAATAAAAGTGAGCCAAACACTGTAAGGGAGACCTGGCTGTAACACTCATAAGCCCACTCCTGACAGCATACCTCCTCCAGCAAGGCTCCACCGCCCAAATTGCTACCAGCTGGGGATAAAGCATTCAAAACACATGAGTTTGAGGACATCACATTCAAACCAAATTCAAATGCATAAGATGTTCAAACTGATAGAGACATTTAATTCTATCCATCAAGATTTCATGGGGAAAAGATAAAATGGATTTTTTTTTATACAGTCTGACCTGACATGATAATTAGAAAGGTCATATACTTCTATTTACCAAATATTTTCTGTGATCAAGCTGACCTGTGAATTTTTCTCTCTAAAGATACAGACAAAATTAAATGTTTTATTGAACTGAATTAAAGATGGCTCCATAATCATGGAAGAGAGATTTATAAAGGATTTTTTAATCACATGTGATCTGCCAGCATGTGGTATCTTTCCTGAGATTTGTTTTCCAGAGTCATTGGGTTTTATTGAGGCAGAATCAAACTTAATAAAATTGTTATCTATGTCTCTTGGAGGAAACCAAACCTCTGTGGCTAGCCTGTCTGGAAGTGAATCATGTGAGAATATTGTATCATAGTTCCCCACAGCTAACTAGATAATAAATTAAGAAAAGTAGAGCAGAAGCACATTAATATGATCTACAATTGGCCTTCCTTGCTAAAACACTATCAAATGTAAATAAACAAGGATGGGAAAAACACACTGGTGCAAGTTTTCAGCTGGGTGCACGCCCATAGCCCTAGCACTTGAGAGGTTGAGGCAGTAGGTTTTTGAGTTCAGGGACAGCCTGGCTTACACACAGCAAGACCCTGCCTAAAAATGAGTGAATAAATATTTTTAAACATCGTCAATACAACTTGCATTATGGTTCCATGTCCAAATGCTACTGAGTTAACATCTTTCTAAATGAGCTAGCTTGCGGGCAAGATGATTCCCATCTCCTGCTGGTCCCGAGTCTCAGTGCTGCCAGGCTGGTCCTCAGAGCATTCACATGAATGGCAGCCAGATGGTCTCTGGAATTGTTGGGAGAAGGTGAATGAAAATTAGTCTATGCTCTCAGCTGCTCCATCCTCTTGGAAAGACAATGGGTAACACAGTGCCTCAGTGCAGCGTGATCAGTGCTGGGAGCACAATGAGGCCAGAGTGTCCAAACAAGACATTCCCCTAAGACCCGGGATGGTTCCCAACTCTACATGTGAACACACAAAACCTATGATCTCACAGTATAGTGGTTCTCAAAATGTGGCTTTTACACACGTAGGAGTTCTGGGACCTGTTGAGGGAACTACCAGGTCAAAACGGCTTTCATGATAAGAAGATATTATTCGACCTGTTGTCACTGTGTGGCCGTTTGCACCAGTGGTGGACATACAGTGAGGGCAGAGTTCCTGGAGTCTTAGCATGAGCTGAGACAGGGTCACCAAAGTATATTAATAAGACAGTGTAGCAATTGCTTTCTTATTGTTGGGACCAAACACCTGACCAGAAGCAGCTTGTGGAGGAAGGAAGGGGTTGATGTCCAGCTTAGAGTTTCCAGGGTCAGTTTCATCGTGGCAGGGAAAGCAGGAGCAGACATCTGCTCATCACATTTTCACATCAGCAGAGAGGAAGTAGAAAGAGTGCAACAATGGGGGGGGCTAGGCTATGACACCCCAAGGCCTGTCCCCAGTGACACCCTTCCTCTATCTAGCAAGGTTCCCCCTTCCTAAATAGCATCACCAACTGGGAATTTAAATATTCCAATCCATGAGGCTGTGGGGGACATTTTACATTTCAGATGGTATGGCCCACCATCACACACTCAAACTAACTTGGTTTTCTCTCTCCCATGGAGTCCAGTCTTGGAAGCATCCCGAGTGATGGACCGGTAGGTGAGCTTAAAATACTTCAGTGGCTTGTCAAGTGCAACAGTCATCTTAAGAGTTACTGTTAAAGAGCTGGGCTGGAACTAGCCTTTTTTTTTTTTTTTCCTCTCCATGAAAGACTATTTTTAGCTGCAAGAACAACTGTAGTTATTCAGACTTGAGTATTTGGCAGACTTCTCTTGAAAATGAACAAAGTGAGCCTGCCTATCATTATGAAAAAAATTGGCAGTATTTGTGGCCAATGATAAAATTTGAGCTTTCAAGCAAACATCAGAATTTTGGAAAACTCATATCTACCACTATGAGCCTGGCAACTTCCCAAGGCCTCAAAGCTTTTCTGGAAGATCTGTTGGCTATAAATGAATCTGTCAACATTTGGAAGCTCTACCTAACTCAGTGAACAAGAGATTTTTCCCAATGATCAATGTACAGTTACAAAATCATACATGACCAGAAGAGCCATTCTCAGTTCAGAATAGGCCAGGGGATAGACAAAACAGCTCACTGGCAGGGTTTTGGGTTTCACAGAGCCCCTGACTTTAAAGAATCTACCACCTGAGTTTTGGTATAGTAAGAAAGAAGATTCCCAACTGCCCCTGAACGCCATTGAGACTCTCCTTTCGCTTTAGATGGATTTTTCTTCAAATGCGTTAATCAAGGCTGATTAAACAAGGCTGATCAATTGTAGAAGAAAACATCAGAATTCAACTGTCTTCCACTAAGACACATTAAAAAGACTTAAAAGGGCTAGAGAAATGGCTTAGTGGTTAAGGTGCTTTCTTTTGAAGCCTAAGGACCCAAGTTTGATTCCCCAGGACCCACGTAAGCCAGATACACAAGGTGGTACATGCATCTAGAATTCATTTACACTGACTAGAGGCCCTGGCATGCCCATTCTCTTTCTCTCTGCCTTTCTCTCTTTTTCGAATAAATACTTTTTTTTTTTTTTTGGTTTTTCGAGGTAGGGTCTCACTCTGGCCCAGGCTGACCTGGATTGCACTCTGTATTCTCAGGCTGGCCTTGAACTCACAACGATCCTTCTACCTTCCTCTGCCTTCCAAGTGCTGGGATAAAGGCGTGCGCTACCACACCCGTCTGAATACAAATATTTTAGTAAAATAGACTTAAAAATGCAAAGCAAGAGGTTGGCAAGATAGCTCGGCAGTTTTAAGACACTCGCTTGCAAAGCCCATCAGCTTGGGTTTGATTCTCCACCACCCACATAAAACAGAGTAATGCATGCAGCTGTGATCCCAGCATGCCTACAGTGGGAGGTGGGGCCAGAAGAATCTGACGGGCCATTTAATCTGATATTCTTTTGTAGCATGGCAGCAACAGACCCTGTGTCAAAGAGGGTCAGGCACAGACACCTCAAAGTTGTCCTTGATCACATGTATCCACACATACTCACACAAATCATTTAAAAAAGCAAAACAATTCCAGCTTTTGTTAAGCTTTTTTGTTTTGAAAGTTACTTTTTATAAAATATCTGTAGTTCTGTTAATATGGGATGGGTTTGTCATTATTTTTAAAATTATTAACTATTTAGGGCTGAGAGATGGCTCAGCAGTTAAGGCACTTACCTGCAAAGCCTAACAACCCAGGTTTGATTCTCCAGTACCCAGGTAAAGCCAGATGCACAAAGTGGTGCATGCATCTGGAGTTCCTTTGCAGTTCTTAGCACACCCATTCTCTCTCTTTCTTTCTCTCTCTGCTTGTAAATATATTTTAAAAACTTATTAACTATTTAAAAAGTTGTCAGTTGCCATTTCTAAATGAAGTCAATATGAACAATTAGGATCTTTATAAACAAAACCTCTTTGGGGTCTTCGAGAATTAAGATGGGGGCTGGAAGGATGGCTTAGCAGTTAAGGTGCTTGTCTGAAAAGCCAAAGGACCCAGGTTTGATTCCCCAGGACCCATGTTAGCCAGATGCACAAGGGGGCAGATGCGTCTGGAGTTAGTTTGCAGTGGCTGCAGGTCCTGGCACGCCCATTCTCTCTCTCTCTCTCTCTCTCTCTCTCTCTCTCTCTCTGTCTCTGTCTCTCTCCCTCTTTGTTTTTCAAATAAATAAATAAATAAAAATAAAAGATTTTTTTAAAAGAATTAAGATGGTAGTGGGGTTCTCAGATCCTCATTTGTATATCAGGCCCTTCACAATTTCACTGGAACTGACTTTCCAACACCACTCCTGACTTTTCTCACCATCTCCCTCTCCTTCTACCAACCATCTTCATGTGTCCAGAAGTGGCTGAGAACTTCCAGGACCACCTGTCTCCATTTAGGCTGCACTCCTTATTTCCGTTATTTTCTTGAATTCCTTCTCTGCTACTCATATATGTCAATGTCAACTGATTTTTTTTAAAACCCAATTTAGCAAACACATTTCTGACTACCCTGGTAAGTGAGCTAGGATCCCCAGATCTCTTTCACATCTCTCTCCCTCCCTCTATGCTTTAGTCTTCTCGGGGTAAGGACCTCTTCTTCCCCCTTTAACACATGAACTCCAGCAGCTAGTCTGGCTCCCAGCCAACTACTGGTGCTCAATATTCAAAAACAGAATGTTGAAGGAAGAAAAGGGGAAATTTCTCCTCCCTCTCCTGCCCTGACCTAAAGTGATCTTGGTATGGCAGACAAGCCTTGGCACACACTTCAGCCCTAAGCTGTCCAGCAACAAACACACACACCCCTTCCTCCACACTTCGAGACATGCCTCCTTTTAACTAAATTAAGACAGAGCTGCCCCACTCAAGTTGAATTGTGATCCACCCCTGTCCAGAGAAAACTTACCCCACCCAGCTATTATGGTCACAGGTGACCCCATGATGCCACTGTTCCCTGAGTGTGCTATTTGGGGGATGCATATATCAGTCTTAGATATTCTGTCACCTTGGGACCAGGTGTGAACTGAATTGCCAACCCAGCTTTCTCTTAAGGTACAATGACTGGGGGATGGGACAAGAGACCACAACTTGGTTTTTGTTGCAATTTCCATTTTAATAAATTAAATTAAAATTTCCTATTACATTAGGGGGGGTGCTAGAATTATTTCATTCTTCTTAGCAAAGAATGGCTAGAAGAGACCCTTCCCTTTCCTGTGCCACTACATTTATGATTCTTCACCACATGCAGGTGGTGGTTCTGTCTTTCAACTGGCTTCTTGGCTACTGCCTCATTTAGCAAATTCTGCTTGCCAGCCCTTCTCTTTAAAAATTGATGTAAGTGGTTTCATTCTGTAATTGTCTCCTCCTCCTCCTCCCTTCTTATTTTTGAGGTAGGATCTCACTCTAGTCCAGGCTGGCCTGGAATTTACTATGTAGTCTCAGGCTGGCCTTGAACTCATGGCGATCCTCCTACCTCTGCCTCCCGAGTGCTGGGATTAAAGGCGCGCGCCACCATGCCCAGCTCATTCTGTAATTTTCTTTATGGAAAAAAATCTTCAACATCTGAGCATTCATTCAGATTACAATTTTTATTTACCAGTTGGGTGGCAGTTATATTGGAGTCCATTTGCATGTACTAAAGAAATGAGCACATAGAAGTGTGTCATGTGGTGGTAACCAAAGTTAAAAGACAACTTAATGGGGCTGGAGAGATGGCTTAGCAGTTTAGGCACTTGCCTGCGGAGCCTAAGGACCCAGGTTCGATTCTTCAGGTCCCATGTAAGCCAGATACACAAGGTGGCACAGGTACTTGGAGTTTGTTTGCAGTGGCTAGAGGCCCTGATGTGCCCATTCTTTTTCTCTCCCTCTCTCTGTCTTTAATAAATAAAAAAGACAACTTAATGTCCCTTACAATAAGTGTCCCTCCAGGTTCTAAAATGGAATAGGGGATTTAACAGACAGTTGGAGAGAGTTGCCATGTGTGGATCAAGAAGGCTGACCTATTCTAGCAACAACCCAGAACACATGCCATTTCCAAATAACCTATCACTTCTTCCCATAGGAGGTAATAAGTTTCAATAAGGAAGGAAAGGCGATCGATCATGCTGTCTTCAACCAAGGATTCACTTAAACATAGCTGTTGGTGAGTTCTATTGTTTCCCCAGCCCAAGAAGTGGTTCTTATCTCAATAGAACAAATGAAAAAATGCTGGGGGGCAAGCTGAAAAAACAGAATGCATTTTTGCACTAATTCAACAAGAACAAAAGGTGATTTCAAGAGAAAACCTGTCTGGACTTTGGAACCACTTCACCTTCTTTGGGCACACTAAGCAACTCTATTCTGATGGCCCTATTCCAGAGGTACCTGTGAGGACAGCCAACAGACAAGAGCATGTCTGACCCAGCATATGGCAAATTCTAGGAAAGAGAACATTCAGAATTGGGTGAATAAAAAGGCTTTACTGTGAAACATAGTAAGATAGAGAATAATTTTTGACTAACGTTGGAATCTCATTTTCAAGCAGCAACTAATTTATTCACACATAAGTGAAGAACAACATATTTGAATTTTTATAGGAGTCATTTGTCTGTGGAGAAATGGACTCTGTGTTAGACATTTCAATTTGGATCTACAAAATCTATGATTAAAGTTAACTGTTTTGAGGACAGAGTACATTCATAGGTTTTGCTCATGACAAAGCAATGATTTTTTTCATGCCACAATCATTAATGCAATACATGTATTTTGTCTTCCCAACAGCATGGCAGGCAGCTTGTGTGGTGGGTCAGTCCAAGACTGAAGGATTTCTAGGTTTGTCAAAATAAGACTTGGGGGGGGGGGCTGGAGAGATGGCTCAGCAGTTAATGACACACTTGCTTGCAAAGCCTGACAGCCTGGATTTGATTCCCCAGCACCCACATAAAGCCAGATGCACAAAGTGGTGCATGTGTCTGGAGTTCATTTGCAGGGACAGAAGACCCTGGCACACCCATACTCACAAATGCACATTATGATGGTGCCCCTTAAACTCATGTGTTCTGAATGCTTTGTCCCCAGTTGATGACAATTTAGGAACTGGAATCTTGCTGGAGGAGATGTGTTGTTGGGGGCTGGCTTATGGGTGTAGTAGCCAGTTTCCCCTTGCCAGTGTTCAGTTCACTCTCATGCTGCAGTGTTCCTCCTGCTGCAGCAGAGGTGATGTCCAGCCTCTGCTCATATCATGTGGAACTTCCCTGTGAGTCTGTAAGCCAAAGTAAACCCTTTCTTCCTATAAGTTGTGTAGCAGACAGCTTCAGGTTCGCTGAGATGAACTTCCAGACCAGGCACAGTTATGGAGGAAGGGATATTATTTATTGAAGCTTACAGATCCAGGGGAAGTTCCATAAAGGCAGGAAAAGGAGCTTGCTCTTCACAGGGCCAAACAGAGAGAGAGAAAGCCAACCAGCCACCACAGCACACAGAGCAAAACTACAGCCAAAAGGTCACACAGCACACTTCAGGAACTCCTGCTAGGCATATTTGCATATCTTTACAATGGAATCTCAAACCCACCATTAACATCTTAAGACCAGCCCCCAGTGACATTGCCTCTAGCAAGGTGATAGCAGATACAAACTATAACTAATAAAACACTGAATATATTGGGGGACATATATTCAAACTACCACAAGTTGCTTTTGGTAAGATGCTTTGTCCCAGCAATAAGAAGGTAACTACAACAGAAAATGGGTACCACGAAGTGGAACAGTTACTGCTAGAAACCTAACTGTGTGGATTTTTAATTTCTGGGGAAAATGGGGAGGGATTTGAAATCTTGGCCTAAGAGACACCTTACAGTGTTGAAGACAAAGTTTGATGGACTATTCTGGTCACAGTTGAGAGACCTAAATGGAGAATGAACTACGGACTGTGCAGGTTTGTAAGAAAGAGCTTTGCTGGGACTGGGCTAGAAGCAGTGTCACAGTTATGTTCTCATTGCTGGACAAATGCCCAACTAGAAGCAACTTGTGGGAGGAAAGGGTTTATTTTTGGCTTACAGACTCAAGGAGAAGTTTCATTATGGCAGAGGAAAAATGTGGCATGAGCAGAGGCTGGACATCACCTCCTGGCTAACATCAGCAGCAGGAGAGTGTGCCAAACACTGGCAAGGGAAACACTCATAAGCCTGCCCCCAACAATACATCTCCTCAAGCAAGAATCCAGTATCCAAATTGTCACTAGCTGGGGACAAAGCATCCAGCACACATGAGTTTATGGGGGACATCTAATTCAAACTACTACATTCCACCCCGGCCCCCATAAACTGATGACTGTCCATATGTAAAATACAATGCATTCAGTCCCACTTTAAAGTTCCCATAGTTTTTATCAATCCCAACACTGTTCAAACATTCCCATAGCCCAAGGTCTCTTAACTGTCTTCTGCATTTAAAAACTTACAACTGGGGCTGGAAAGATGGCTTAGCTTGTCTGTGAAGCCTTAGGACTCATGTTCAACTCTCCAGGTCCCACATAAGCCAGATTGCACAATGACACCAAGCCTGCAAGATTGCACATACACACAAGGGGGCGCATGTGTCTTGAGTTCAATTGCAGTGGCTGGAGGCCCTGGCACATCAATTTTTTCTCTCTCACACACACACTCTCCCTCTCTCACATAAAAAAGCCAGTCTGTTGGGCTTGCCTCAAGAAACTGTCTATTTAGTAAAATCAAATTATTACATGCCTTTTGTTGTTGGTGGTGGTGGTGGTGGTGGTGGTGGTCGTGGTGGCCTGTAGGTCTTCTCTTGGGTTGTAGACAGCTGAGTGGAAATATTCTACACTCACACTTATGTGTAGGAACTGCTGTGGGTTAGACCAGATCAGGGCTATATGAAGACTTTTTTCCCCCTTTAATAGTAGCACTAATCTCCTCTATGACTGGGGGCATGATTTTTAAAAATATGTATTTATTTATTTATTTATTTATTTATTTATTTATTTATTTATTTATTTGAGAGAAAGAAATAGAGAGGGTATGGGTGCTCCAGAGCTCCTGCCACTCACTGCAAACAAACCCCAGATGCATGCACCCTTTGTGCATCTGGCTTTACGTGGGCACTGGGGAATCAAACTCAGGCCATCAGACTTTGCAAACAAGTGCTTTAAACTGCTGAGCCATCCCTCTAGCCCTGGTTTTGGATACACCATCTTGGCCCAAGAGGAAGGAACAGCTTCAAGGTTCCTCATTGGCTTCTCCCACTCTGAGAGTGTCTGACTCACAGTCCAGCGATCCAGTGTGGTTGTGTAAGTCAGTTTTCTGACAATATGACAAATACCTCAGATAAGTCAACTTATAAGGGAAATAGTTTCCTTTTTGTTTGTTTATTTAATGGAGAGAGAGAGACAGTGAAAGGGGGAAGAAGCAGATAGGGAGAGAGAGAGGGAGAGAGTGGGTGTGCCAAGGCCTGCATCTACTGCAAACAAATTCCAGATGCATGCACCACCTTGTGCTTCTGGTTTACGTGTGTACTGGGGAATCGAACCTGGGACTTTTGGCTTTGCAGGCAAAGGCCTCAACTTCTAAGCCATCTCACCAGCCCTGGGAAATAGATTTTTTAGGCTCATAGTTCTGGAAGTTTCAGTTCTTAGTTGGCCCCATTGCATGGTGGGGCAAAAATGCTCACCTCGTGGCCTGGAAGATAGTAAGGTCTTGGCCTAGCATTCTTCAATCCTCTTCAAGTTTTTGCCCTCTTAGAGCATCTACCAAATCCCATGAGGATCAAACTAGACAGAAGTCTTTGACATACAGGCCACTAAGGGGACATTTAAGAATGAAACTGGAAGCACAGAGGCTATTCTGGCTGAAGTGCACTCCACTTCTTCATCCGTGGGTCCTGCACCTGCATCCAACCAGCTGGATGGAAAATATTTGGGAAAGGAAAATTGCATCTGTTTTGAACACTTACTGACTTCTTTTCTTGTCATTATTCCCTAAACAATAGAGCATAATAAGTATTTACATATAATTTGCACTTCATTATGTATCATTAGTAATCTAGAGATGATTTCAAGGAGGATGTGCAGAGGTTATTGACAAATACTACACCATTTATATAAGGGACTTGAACATCTACACATTTTGGTATCTTTGGGGTCTCCTGAAGCCAACCTGTACACATACTGAGGTCCAGCTATATACTGAAGGCTTCAGAGAGGGTTCGTTTCTCCTTCTAAGAGCCCTTTTGGCGAGAATGCCAGTAAGCTTATCCAGTGCCCAGAAAAACGCATGCAAAATACCTCTGGCGGGCTGGAGAAATGGCTTAGTGGATAAGGCACTTTCCTGCAAAACCAAAGGACCTAGGTTCAATTCCCCAGGACCCACATAGGCCAGGTGGCTCATGTGTCTGGAGTTTGTTTGCAGCAGCTGGGGGCCCTAGCATACTCATTCTCTCTTTCTCAAATAAATAATAAAAAAAATTAAAAACGCCTTTGGTCATTTTTAAATGACCTCCTAAGGTCCCCTCTAGGCAGCTGAAATGTGATTGACCTGGAGAATCTACCTCCAGCTCTACTTCCTGGGTCCCAGGCATGCTGAGCAGCAAATCTCAAAATTCCACTCAAAGCCAGGCTGTTCCAGGAGAAGGGATAAATATGGCGACTGTCATGGTGTAAAAAGTGCTCACTGTTGCAGGGGCTAGGGCAACCCCATTGGCTGTATGGCCTTGAAAGAAAGTGGAACCAGGGCTTTTGATTGACCTAGGTTTGCAACTATCCCCTTAAATTCATGTAAAATCCATATGTTGTGATGAAATCTGATTATGAAGCAGTTAATCTGGACATAGTAGTCAGAGAGGTTGTTTTCGAAATAAAAGTGCCTGCATGTATGAAAACAAAAACAGATGCGCCTTCCTAAACATGAGGAAGGTTTCTGATTGGAGCTGCTGGGACCAACAATGTTAGCTGTTTATTTGGCAAATGTCTACCAAATTAATATATTGAAACCTATCATGGGGCAAATGTTTTCCTGTGGAGGGATTTATAGCAGGACCTCCTCTGTTCGCTGGGCTACACCTGCAGCACCTCAGCTCCCAACTGGCGTGCGGAGAGCTCACCTATTGCTATGTTCATGTAGTGGGGCTAAGTTGTCAGGCAGAAGGAGGGTTGGGCCTCCAAGCAGCTCTATGTGGAGCAGGTACCATGTCTGCATGTCAGAGGTCAGACGTGGAGCACAGCCAGGGCTCCTCTGTAGGGCTGCGCAGTGTCCTGAGGGAGAACGTGGTCCAGACTACCTGAAAGGCAGCCCAGGAGCAACAGGGGTTCTGTTCACACAACCAACCACTCCGAAGGGATGACAGGACCTGCACAATACCTGTGCCTTTTGGTGGTAAGACTTGTGTTGCAAAGCTTGCTGGCTGGGTTTGGCTTGGCTTCCACCTTCCAGTCATTTATCTCATGACTGTGATCAAATAGCTACTCGAAGCAACTTGAGGCCTTGATTTCGGCTCATAGTTTGAGGCTTTAGACACCGTGGCAGCTCATTAGCTGTGGTAACAGGGCCTGAAGCTGCTTGCTCACATTTCACTGGACCAGGAAAAGAGGAAAAGGGGGAATTCTGTCGTTCAGCTGGATTTGTTCATTTGTTTCGAGGTAGAGCCTCACTCTAACCCAGGCTGACCTGGAATTCACCATGTAGTCTCAAGCTGGCCTCAAACTCCCAGTGATCCTCGTACCTCTGCCTCCAGAGTACTGGGATTAAAAGCGTGCGTTAGCACGCCCGGCCCAGCTGGATTCCCACCCCCCCCCGCCCGGTTTTTATTCAGTCAGTGACCCCCAGATCATGAAGACAATGCTTACCCTCTTACTTAAGCATGTCTGGAAACCCCTTTGGACACACCCAGAGATGTGCTGCGCCAATGTCCTAAATGTTGTTTCTTAAGCAAATCAAACTGACAGTCAAAATTAATTTCTCTCTGTGTCTCTCTCAAATTAAAAAAAGGGGGGCTGGAGAGATTGCTTAGCAGTTAAGGCACCTGCCTGCAAAGCCTAAGAACACCTGTTCAATTCTCCAGGTCCTATATTTAGCCAGACGCAAAAGTGACACAAGTGTGCAATGTCTCACATGTGCACAAAGGGGCACATGTGTCTGGAGTTTGTTCACAGCAGCTGAGAGGCCGCTGGTGCACCCATTCTCTCTCTGCCTCTCTCTCTCTATCTCTCTCAAATTAAAAAAAAAATAACCATCACAAACTTTCACCTGTATCCTCAAACGTTGTATTCTAGAAAGAATGTGATGATCACCTCAAAAAGGCGAGAATCGCAGCCTTATAGCTCAAATCACAGAGAAGCAAACATGTCGTCTTTTGTTTCCAACATCAGTAGCAAGCAATCTGGCCAGAGCCCTTTTCATGCATTTTCCCTGCTCCCCAGTGAAAGAATTTAGGCAACCTTTTATGCCATAAGCAGCAAAGCAATTTCTGTACTCACTTTTTGAAAAATTATTTTCATTATGATAGTTTGACTTTACCACTGCTAGTTGAAGGAAGGGCAGAGGAGATAAACACAAAATCGTTGGCACTGTGGGTAACAAATTATCCATAAGTACTTTGAAGACCGAAGGTCTGTGAAAACACAGCTGATGGCTACAACCTTCTTGCAAAATGGTCCACCAGGGAAGCAGGAAAGGGATTTCTTGTCGGCCCGAGTTACTTATCTTCCTGCATTTATTGTCCTCCGATGAGGTGTGCAGCAGTATTTCACAAGCTAGAGAGCTTTGAAAATCTACCCTTGGGGAACCTGGGCACTGAATTTGACAAGGCACCACTCTGCACTGACCTGGACCCAGTTCCCCCACAGCAGGCTTCCACCTCAGCTCATCCAGTCGAGTCTGCACAGACTAGCTGCTGGGGAGACTCCTGGGATACTAGAATTCCAGCAAGCAAGATAGACTCATGGAGCAGCACAGATGAAAATTCAAGTCATAAAGGGCCTTTGGAAATAGCATTCCCCACTCCGGATGGTCTTTGCGACGTTATTTAAGTCATCTCCACTCTCCAGTCCAACTTCACACCAGTTCACTCTCCTCAAGTCAACCCTGCTCAACAGTAGTCCCTCTACAGCTGGGCTCAGCCCGATCTAATTTTCCCCACAGGGAAAGGGCACACACGTCCTCACAACCCCCAGACTCGCATATGTTCTCACTTTAATTCTCACAATGTGTCCATGAGATATGTATAATTTTTCCGATGCAAGGATTCTCGTCTCTCTCCCTAGTGGTTCAGTCTTTTACTGCCTCTGTCCCCTCCTAACCAGACCATTTAGGGACCACTGTCAATGCTGTCGAAGACAGGGGATCATTTCTGTGTTGGTTTCCATGAACTAGTAACATGGGAGAAAAGAGAAGCCTACTGAATTTTCAAGAGGTTTCAGCATTCTTGTTCACACACCCACCTCCCCACCCCCACTAGAGGAAGAACGAGGCACCAAAAATACTCCTGGAGAGAGGCGCCTTGGCACATTCTATTTTCTAAAGATGGTCACAACAATGTGGCCCATCTCACATGTTCTAACAATGTGTGACACTTTTCCCAAAGAGAGGTAGCATCTGTGTCCCCTCTCTTTGGCTCTAGGCAGGCCTGGGGACTATGTTAGCAATAGCTCAGCGGGGGCGGGTATTTGTTTATTTGTTTATTTGTTAAGTTGTTTCCAGTCCTGGAAATCTAACCTAGGACCTTGGGCACACTAGGCAAGAACTCTACTGCTAAGCTGTATGCCCAGCCAGTGGCAGTAGCTCGTGTGTGTCGCACGTGTAGATGTAGGTGTATGTGTACGCATGTGGAGGCCAGAGGCTGACATCAAATGTCTTTGACATCAAATGACATCAAATTCAGTCTCCATCTTATTTACCAAGGTAGGTCTCTCAATGGAATCCAGAGCTCACCAATTCAGCTTGTCCAGCTACTCAGCTTGCCTGTGGGATCACCAGTCTCTGCCTCCTGAGTACTGGGATTATGGTGAGGCCACTGTGGTTTGATTTAGGTGTTCCCCCCATAAACTTATCTGTTCTGAATGCTAGGTCCCCATCTGATGGCAATTTGGGAATTGAATCTGTGTTTTGTTGGGGGCGGGCTTATGGGTGTTACAGTGTTTGGCACACTCTCCTGTTGCTGTTGTCCACTTGATGTTGGCCAGGAAGTGATGTCCACCCTCTGCTCATGCCATCCTTTTCCCCTGCCATCATGGAGCTTCCCCTCAAGCCTGTAAGCCAAAATAAACCCT
Source organism: Orientallactaga sibirica (assembly GCA_036365145.1). Lineage (NCBI taxonomy): Eukaryota > Metazoa > Chordata > Mammalia > Rodentia > Dipodidae > Orientallactaga > Orientallactaga sibirica. The sequence goes on from JAEOAD010000020.1 coordinate 26,724,226, forward strand.
TTCCTCCCATAAGCTGCTCTTGATCGGGTATTTTCTGCCAGCAATGTGAACCTGACTGCCACGGCCAGCAAGCCCACCAGACACATCCATGGGTCCTCATGCTTACATGGCAAGCACTTTGTCCCTGGGCCATCTCCCCGGTCCCCACAGTAGCTTGCTTTCAGAATGGAGACCCTCATCTGTGAGCCCTGAGTGTCCCCACTGTGTGGAAGCCTAGGTCACATAGAGGCTTTTTAGACAACAGCTAGAACTTTCAGCTGCCATCAGCAGTCACATATGTTAAACAGGTTTGAACACCTGGCTTCCAGGTGACAGTGCTCTTTTGGAGGGCTGCAGGTCCTGCACATCAGAGTGTGCCACTGCGCATGGGCCTTTGAAGGGTTTAGCCCCGCCCTGCTTCCGGCCCTGCTTCCTGACTAGCAAGGACATGAACCAGCCTCTGCCACACTCCCCCTGCCACATAGCCATGTCGTCATGCCTGCCCCACCATAGTGGATTGTGCCCTCTAAAACGGGGAGCCAAAAGAAACCCACCTCTCTTAAGTTGTTTCTGTCAGATTCTTTGTCACAGTGAGGAGAAAAGTAACACAATACCTAAGTGAAGACCCCCCCCCACACACACTCACACACATGATTCCAGCTCCGAGCTGTCAATAGGAGGTCATTTGAGGCCTCATTCATCAGAACAGAGAAAGGCAAGTTGTCCTTATACATTTTTTTCCCACAAATGCCAATAAAATGTCCAAAGCTAGGTAACTTTATAAAGAAGGGAATCTTGTTTTTTGGAGGCTAAAAGTTCAACACCAGGCAACCCCATTAGTTCAGCCTCTGCTTGAGGGCCTGAAGATTGACGGTGTCATGAAACAAGAAATGATCAAGCATCAGGCAGGAAGCCAGAGAGTGATTTAGCAATTAACGAGAACTAAGTAAGGTTATAGGAGAACTTCTTTTACTCCCGGCCAAAGCCATGCCTCAGTGAACTAGAGACCTCCCAGGAGGCTCCACCTCTTCCTATCCCCACACTGGGGATCAAGCTTCCAGCACATGAGCCCTTGAGTGACAAGCACGTCTACGCCTTAGTGCTGACAGACCCCCCATGAGAATTGTACATAGATGATTGTTGTACAGAACCCCATGATATGAACTTGACCCCTCCTCCCTAGATCACATGTTGAAACTTAGGTGCCCATGTGATGTAAGGTTTAAAACGCAGAGCTTTGGAGGTGATTTAGGACTGACGGTGGAGCCTCATGGAGGGCATTTGTTACCCTGGACCCACTTGTCTTTGTCCCTCTACCACATGAGGACACAGCACCGAGGGAGAATCTTGGAAGCAGAGGATAGATAAGCCCTCACTAACTGCTGCATCTCATGTTGCCTTGATCTTGGGCATCCCAGAATCATAAGAAATGAGAGATGGCTTAGTGGTTAACACACTTGCCTGTGAAGCATAAGCACCTAGGTTTGATTCCTCATTATCCACGTTAGCCAGAGGCACAAGGTGGCTCATGTGTCTGGATTTCGTTTTCAGTAGCTAGAGGCCCTGGAAGGCCTATTCATTCATTCATTCTCTCTCTCACTCTCAAAAATAAATAAATAAAATATTTTTTTTTAAAGAAAAAGAAGCCAGGCATGGTGGCGCACACCTTTAATCCCAGTACTCGGGAGGCAGAGGTAGGAGGTTTGCTGTGAGTTCGAGGCCACCCTGAGACTACATAGTGAATTCCAGGTCAGCCTGGGCTAGAGTGAGACCCTATCTCGAAAAACCAAAAAAGAAAGAAAGAAAGAAAGAAAGAAAGAAAGAAAGAAAGAAAGAAAGAAAGAAAGAAATTCATTTTATTATTGATAAGCTGCCCAGTCCATGGTAGTTTGTTATACAGAGCACAATCACAACTTCACGGCTTGCTTGGGCTACAGAGTGAGGGCAAGGCTGCCCCGAGCAATTCAGTGTATTATTATTATTATTTAAAATTAATTAATTATTTATTTATTTGCAAGCAGAGAGAGAGAGAGAGAGAGAGAGAGAGTCAGACAGAGAGAGAATGGGCATGCCAGGGCCTCCAGCCACTGCAAACGAACTCCAGATGCATGTGCCCCTTGTGCATCTGCCTTACGTGGGTCCTGGAGAATCGAACCAGGATCCTTTGGCTTCACAGGCAAACGCCTTAACCACTAAGCCATTTCTCTAGCCCTCAGTGTATTATTTTGACTGCTTCCAAATGAAAACTAAAAACAAGGTTGGGACTTGCTCACTGAGCAATGCACGAGGCTCAATCCCTAGCATCACAAAAAAGCAGGGAGCGGGGCATGTTGGGTTCCTTTTAGGTTTATTTCAGTGACGAGGTTTTGTGAGTCTCTGTGTCTCTGGATCTCTGAGTTGGTAGGTGTTGAGTGTTCTTTGTGTCTATCTCCTTCACCCTTGTGCTGGTACCAGGTTCACCAATAAAGCAGCACTCTTGCTCATTTCCCCTGTAACTCTATGGCTTCAGCTGGTTCCCTGGTGAGGTGCGATGGGCTGATTCTCTCAAGGAAATTCACAAAAGAGGGGGCGGAAAGATTGTTAGAGCCCTAAGTGGGGTCATTATGCACAGAGACATTGCCTCTCTCCCATAACTGATGGCTACCCCCACAATGCAAGACCCCCAACCCCCATGGGGGGAGGACAGGGAGAAGGCTAACGATGGTACCATCATGGCTGTATATATACTATATACATAACTAATTTAAAAAGGGGGGACAAAATTGGTTAACATCAGCCTCTTGAAGTGACTTTCTTGGTATGGGTTTGAGTTGAATGCAATGTCTCCTTCCCCATTACCCAGAAGACCCTGTGCCACGGTCCTCATGTCAACTACTCTGCTGGTCCCCCTTGAATACACACTGTCCCATCTTTGACAAGTCTCATGAATATTTTTTTCTTTATAAGAAAAAATAAAAGAGAACCAAATGAGGTTAATACTCCTTCAGGAAAAACCATTACCGCTAAAATGTCATTGCTTTTCCTGCATCTTGTAATTAAAGTCTGCAGCCTCACTCTGGGGGAAGATGATGAGTTTTAATCACTTCCATGAATAATGCCGTGTGTGAACCACCAACGATGGAGGGTAGTGGCGTCAGCGCGCATGATCACTGTTGCCTGCTTTTCCTGAAGACCTGAGTCATTGCTTCTTTCCCTACAGAACACAGACCCAGGTCAGCATTTCTAGGTTGGTGATCCAACCCTAGACTTCCCTGCAGGGAAAGCGGGGAACAAAAGTATGGAATTAGAGCTGGCAGTTACAGAGAAAGAGCAAGGCAAGAGGGAGGAGGGAGAAAGATGAGCTGGGCAAGCGACCTGGGGAGAGGCCTGGAGCCTCTCAGATCTGCTTACTTACAGGTGGCTATGCTTACAAGGGCTGGGCTGGTACCAATATGGTTTGGATATCCTCCCAAACTTCAGGTACTGAAATTTAATCCTTTCTTCAAATTATTAAGGGGTGAAAACTTAATCCTGCCATGTGTTTAGAGGTGGAGCTTTGGAAATAGGTCCCCCTATCCAAGGATTGTGGCTTTATTAAAGGAAGGTGGGTGGGGAACGACAAGAGGCCTTCAATGCTCCTCCTCTCTTGTCCTGTGATGTCCTGTGTCACCTTGGATCTCTGTCAGCAAGGAAGCCAACACTACGGGCTGGAGAGATGGCTTAGGGGTTAAGGTGCCTGCCTCCTAAGCCTAAGAACGCTGGTTCCAATCTCCAGGTCCCACGTTTAGCCAGATGCAAAGTGACACAAGGGCGCAATGCCGCACTTGACCACAAGGGGGTGCACGCATCTGGATTTCGTTCACAGCAGCTGAGAGGCTGCTGGCGCACCCATCTCTATCTGTCTTCCTCTCCCTCTCTCTCTGTCTCTCTCTGTCTGTCTCTCTCTGTGTCTCTCTCCAAAAATAAAAATAAAAAAAGAAAGCCAACACTAGACATGCCCCTCCCCCCAAACTTGCACCTTTAGATTCATGATTTATTTGCAAGCAGAGAGAGAGTGAGAGAGGAAGAATGGGCACACCAGGGCCTCTAACCACTGCAAACAAACTCCAGATGCATGTGCTCCTTTGTGCATCTGACTTATGTGGGAACTGGGGAATCGAACCTGGGTCCGTTGTCTTGGCAGGCAAGCGCCTTAACCGCTAAGCCATCTCTCCAGCTCCCAAATAAGCTTTTAAAAATATTTTATATTTATTTATTTGAAAGAGAAATAGAAAGAGGCAGAGAGAAAGAGAGAGAGAGAAAGAATGGGCACACCAGGGTCTCCAGCCACTGCAAACAAAATACACATAAATGGGCTGGAGAGATGGCTTAGCATTTAAGGCATTTGCCTGCAAAGCCAAAGGATCCTGGTTCAATTCTCCAGGACCCACATAAGTCAGAAGCACAATGGAGCACATACATATGGAGTTCGTTTGCAGTGGCTGGAGGCCCTGGCATGCCCATTCTGTCCCTCTCTCTTTCTCTCTCTGCCTCTTTCTCTCTATCAAATAAATAAATAAATAAAAAATACACATGACTGACTTACGAGTAACCCAAAGTCCCAAGTGATCAAGGCCACCTCTTCCTAAGGTCACTTTATCTTCCCCAGACCCTTCCTCACCTTTCTCACCCCCCAGAAGAAAACAGATCTTCCCTCGGTGGACACAGGGCAGCCCGAGGATGCAAGCCTCGCACAGTGTAGTCCACAGTGACTTACCACAGTAGGTGTCGGCTGGGACATCACCGAGGGGACTCGCTGGGAGTATACGTGGACCCAATGAGGTTGTGCTGTCCCTGTCCCACCTTCTTTGTTCTCCCTGCACCCATCAAACCCTGGAGCAAAGTTCCAGTGGCATGTGGTTGTTATCCTGGCCATAGCCTTACCTCATCCAGCCTTCTGGGCACATGTTTGTTCTATTTCTTATTCATTCGTGCGTTCACCCCCCAGAGGACACTATCCTGTGGCAACCAGGCACTAGGAACTAGGGGTGCCAACACAAATAAACACCCCTGCCCAGCTCCAATAGCCACCTTTACATGTACAAATACAAGTATATATTGAGCACTTACCCATGCTGTTCCAAACATTTCGTATGTGACAACACAGGGAATTGTCACAGCAACCCTTTAAACAAATAATATTATCAGTCCCATTTGACGCAAGAGGAACTGAAGTCCAGAGAGGAGAAGTAACCTGCCCTGATGTCACACAGCTTCTAGAGGGACCAGGATTCAAGCCAGACGTGTTGGCTCTTGACTGTGAGTTCTTAATTACTTTGTCCAAGTGTCTCTGGGGTCCCAGGACAAGACAGTGCTAGCGCCTAAAGAATGGAGACACACAGCTGAATGAGTTGACAGCAGAGGGCAGAGAAGCTCCAGTCCCCCTCCCCCCCCCACCCCGCCACCCAATGGAGACCACAGAGGACACTGCAGAGACCCCACCTGTTCCAAGTTGACAGAGGTCCCAGGACGTCTCTGGAACTCCAGAGCTGAAGGAGGGGCTCAAGGAAGAGCAGGGAGGGCTGCAGTGCCCTGTGTGGTGGTCACAATGGCCTGGGCAGCCAGGGGGTGGTGAGCGTTTGTGGGTACCACTCAGAGAAGAATAGGAAATGTACACTGGAGTATCCCAAGTGGAGACACGGAAACGAATAAGAGATACAATGCTCGTAGCCCTATGGAAACAACTTTAAGTCCAAAACTACTGATTCTACCCCATTAAGATTGTTCCACTTAGCCGGGCATGGTGGCGCACGCCTTTAATCCCAGCACTCGGGAGGCAGAGGTAGGAGGATCGCCAAGAGTTCGAGGCCACCATGAGACTACATAGTTAATTCCAGGTTAGCCTGGACCAGAGTGAGACCCTACCTTGAAAAACCAAAAAAAAAAAAAAAAAAAAAAAAAAAAAATCAAGATTGTTGCACTTTCTTCCAAGACGTGGGCAAAGCTGGTTCACTCATATGCTAGGAAAAAAGAGCTTAGCATTAGGATTGACAATGGAGTGGAAGGCAGCACTCTTCTCCTTCAACTCTACCCCCTCGCTGTATACATGGGGTCACCGAGAGATGCTAGATGGCTTTCAGATCGCCTGGCTAGGGCATCTAAGAGCCAGCGCAGGCCCCTGTCTCTTGCCCATGTTCTTTTGTCTGCATCACATGTAATAAATCGTGGGATCTCATGTCCCACAGCCGGATTACTCTTTATCTTCCTTTGGACCTTCCTCGGGATAAGCATGTGCCTGGTACATAACAGGCTTCCAAGGAAGCTGTGCTGAGTGAGCACATGGCTGGTGCTTTCTCCAGACGCACGGCTGGAAAGAGCACATCTGTGTCCGTGGCTTCCTGCCATGGCCCAAACTGCCTGCCACCTGTTCCCGGCAGGCATATGTATGTGGCAGACAGGCTCAAGACACGAACACTCAGAAACCTTCTCTGGCTGCTCCTGTAACCAGAAATATCCTACCTCCTAGAAAGTTCCACTTTAGCAACTAACCTTGCACTTCCAGGAAAATGTTTCATGAAATGAAAGTGGTTTTAATCTCTGAGTTGGGCTGTATCTGCTACGCATTTATGGCTTAGGGCTTATTCTCCAAGCTCTTCAAAGCCCTTACCTGGTTCTCTATAGTATAACCTTAAAGACATTTTCTGCCTCAACACCAGGTCTTGTTTGTGTTGCTCTGTGGAAGTCAGACTTTTTTTTTAATGAAGTATAGAAATGGATAGTTTTTCTTCCCTCCTCTGTTTAGTTGTTTCTTTCCTGCAATTAAGTGCTGTGGTTTGGGTTGTGTTGTTTTGGTTTTTTGGTTTTTGGGTTTTTTGTTTTGTTTTGTTTTGTTTTTTTAGTGCTGGTAGAAGCTATTGGAGGCAGAGAACTATGGCCTACCCCCATAGGTGATCAAGGCCTTTGCTCCTGAGCTGGTCCTGGGGGACATGCCCCTTGTGGGTCACTGTCCTTGGCAAATGAGTGGACTTTTGCTGACCTGCTGTTGGTGGCTAGGTAGTTACAGTAGGAACTGCTGGGGAGTGCTGATACCCAGACCTGGGCCCTCATCCCAGGATTCCAGTTCAGTCAGTCAGGGCTACATCTGGCATTTTCTAGAGTAACCCAGGGGACTCACCAGGCAGCCCCAGCTGAGAATTGGGGAGCTGTATATTGTCTCGATGGTCTGCAGCCAGGTTGAAGAAGGAGCCTCCTAAAGTTTATTGTAGACTGGAAATGTCCCTGGCTTGCCGTGTGATGCTAGTTTGAGGCCAGGAAATTCAAAAAGGACACAAGGTATAAACCATACAACTACTGACAGCTTCTCAGCCGTTTGTCTTTAAAAAAAATAAAGACGTCAGGATCCAGTGGTTTTAAGGAAATGCTTGGAATAAGTGGCCTTGGGCCCATGGAAGAGACTAAAGCAAAAACAGTCTGTTTCAAGACACAAGTGGCAATAACACTAACTGTGAAGAATGGATAGAAACTGGGGGACCCTAACCTCACTTCCTTCTGTTCTTACTGGCAGTGTGGCTTTCCATGAACTCATTTTACTTCCTTGTCCAAGAGCCTCATGTCCGGCATAGGGCTGGCTTTGAAAGTCTGCCCATGAATGCCTGGAGAACGATGGGCTTGGTGAAAGAGAGGTCTGCCCCAGCGCTAAGCTTCAGAGTGTCTAGCCTGGCTCGACCAGTGAGTGGCCAGAAATCCCCAGGGCCAAGGGTACATGCCAGCTCAGAGTTCAGGGCCCATGCCAGCAAGGGTAGGGGATAGCACAGGCTAGCTCCCTGACCATCATGTTTAGCCTAGCACTGAGATTCTAAATTTGAACCTGGCCTTTCTAAGTCATCCAAAGATGTATTGTCAAAACAGGGATATAGACCGTGGCTCATTAGCTTGATGTCTACCTTCAAACAAGCTATCAGCTGGATGTGGCAGTGCTCACGTGTAAGCTCATCACTCTGGAGGCCAAGGCAAAAGGACTGAAAGTTCAAAGCCAGCCTGGACTACATAGTGGGAACCTGTCTCAGCCACCAGCAACAAAACTCCAAGAAGAGTGTTTATGACACAGTCCCTTCCCTTCTACTCCTGCCCAGCCTGCAAATATCAGGAGTGCCCTTGCCAAGGTTCGGAGTGCTGTGCTCAGGGACACCCAGTGCTCCACGTCTAATGCACATACCCCAGGGCTGGAGAGATAGCTCAGTGGTTAAGGTTAAGGACCCAGGTTCGATTCCCCAGCACCTGCGTAAGCCAGATGCACAAGGTGGCACATGCATCTGGAGTTCATTTGCAGTGGCTGGTGGGCTTGGTGAGCCCATTCTCCTTTCCTCCCTCCCTCCCTCCCTCCCTCCCTCCCTCCCTCCCTCCCTCCCTCTCTCTCTCTTCTTCCTTGTAAATAAATAAATAAATAAATCACACTCCCAACCTGTCTCCACATGCTAAGGGGTTTCTGCATCCTGACTGTATCTCAGGATGAATGTGACTGTATAGATCTGTGTCATTTAACAGGAATTTCTCTTCCTGCCTATCTGATTTTCCACTGCTTAACTTGTTTTTTGTTTTATTTTGTTTCGAGGTAGGGTCTCACACTATCCCAGGCTGACATGGAATTCACTTTGAAGTCCCAGGCTGGCTTTGAATTCACAGTGATCCTCCTACCGCTGCCTCCCGAGTGCTGGGACTAAAGGTCTGCACCATCACGCCCGGCTCTACTTCTTTATTTGGAAACGCATGTGCTGTGATGGTCGCATGGCACCCGTGGCGGAGAGCAGTCACTCTGTGATCAGTACCCCCACAGCAGTCTTGACTAGTCAGGGGAGAATGAACAAGTAAATAATTTCTTCTTTACTGGGGGAAAAAAATGTTTCTATTTTTTACCTTAAAAAAAAAAAGTTTTAAAGCACACCCTTTCCCTGTAGTTAGTCACTGTGCCTCTGAGTCGCAGAAATTTGTTTATATTCCTGTCTCCCTGACCAGCTTCAGAGCGCCCTCGGGAGTGGGCATCTTCTTGAGACTTCCAGTCTCCAGCCCCGTATTCCGCACATAAACCATGTGCCTTCTGCTGAGGGGTAGCCAGTATGTACAGTAGTATTTGGTCTTTGTCCCCGGTTACTGAGCACTACTGAAGCCTTTGGAAACGATAAGACTCACTCTTATCTTCTCAGGAGCTGGCAGGGGGAGGCCCTTCACATGATCAGAGAGCTAGAATTTTCAGTCCTCCCACCCCCCGCGGAGGGAGAGATGCTAGAGATGATGTCCCTGCCTCGGTGCTCTGCAGCCAATCAATGCTGTGTAGGTCATGCGGTTTGAATGCAACAATGAGGCCTAGACCTGCGGGCTGGAAGACACAACTGGTGCTGAGAAGGCTGCCCTGGTCCCTTGCCCTGCTTTCTCTTCCACAGGTCTGCTTCTGAACTGTGTCCTTTGTTATTACAAAAATAAATAAATAAGAAGTAAATGGACCATTGTGAGTTTAGCGTTTTCTTATTATTTATTTATTTATTTGAGAGAGAGGAAGGAAGAGGCAGGTAGAGAGAAAGAGAGAATTGGGTGCGCCAGGGCCTCCAGCCACTGCAAACGAACTCCAGATGCATGTGCCCCTTTGTGCATCTGGCTTATGTGGGTCCTGGGGAAGTGAACCAGGGTCCTTAGGCTTGGCAGGCAAATGCCTTAACCTCTAAGCAGTTTCCTCAACCCCCGAGTTTAGTGTTTTCTTGAGTTCTGAGTCATTCTAGGAAATTACCAACCCCGAAAGGGTTGTGAATCTCCAAATTTTAGCCATCAGACAAAAGTAGAGGCAACCTGGGTGTTGGGGTCCCCCCCAAGGCCAGCTCAGGAGGGACGATAGGGTCTCTGCCGAATTGGGGTGAGCAGCGCGGAGTCACGACACAGACTCCGGGAGTTGGGTGAAAGTGGGAGCGAGAACCCACAAACTCGTTTATTCAGGAAGCATACATGGGTTTTAAGGGGCTGTTAATCTTTGCATGGGGCGGTCCCCTTTTGGTGACCAATGACAGCTTGTCTCTGGACAGGACATCTCGTAGTAGGCCTCTCGCGAGCATGGGGCTGTAACTCTTGTCACACCAAGCCTGCGCAAAACGCCATTTTTACAGAAGCCACTTCCTGTTGTCTTTTGCCATGCGGTCTGGCTAGGACCAGGCCTGTATTGTGCCATACATATCCTCCTTTTTGTTTTTATTATTGGCAACCCTGAGAGGTATGGTTTATTGCCAAGCCATTGTTGAACCCAGGCCCCAAGGGATCATCATACGTGACAGTGCCTGTCTTAGGTTGATCCATCTCATGGAGACTTACCCGTCATGGGCCAAATGCCACCTAGGTGAGGAAACCCAAGGGGGATAGCCTGGTATGGCTTTTGGAAAGCCATTGTTGAACCCAGGCCCCAAGGGATCATCACATGTGACAGTGCCTGGCTTAGGTTGCCCCATCTCATGGAATCTTACCCGTCCTGGGCTGGCTGCCATCCTGGTGAGAAAACCCGAGGGGTATGGCCTGGTATGGCTTTTAGCATGAGGTCTGGCTAGGACCAGGCCTGTATTGTACCATACATATGAGGCTGTTGCCTAGGAGGCATGGAAGGGCCAAGTTGGCGTGGCTCTGTGGCATGTGAACAGTCCCAGCAAGCAAGAATCAACTAGAGAGTATTGTGCCATACACCTGGGGAACTGGAGCTTCTGACTGGAGTTTCTTGAGATTTGGGGGTGGCGGTAGGGGAGGGTATTTTGCAACTGTATTTAAAAATTAGATCTCCATAATTCTGTGACCTGTTAGCTATCAAAAGAGTAGTTTTTGTTTGTGTGTGTGATATATGTGTGTATACATGTTTATGTACATGTGGGTGCATGGATGTGTGTGCATGTATCTGGAAAGCATAGGTTGAGATCCGATATCTTCCTCCGTCACTCTCTACGTTATTTTTCGAGCCAGGCTCTCTCACTGAATCTACAGCCCACTGATTTGGCTAAACTAGCTAGCCAGCAGATCCTAGGGATCCTCCTATCTCTACCTTCCCAGCCCAGTGGGATTATAGGCCCACGTCCATGCTCAGCTTTTACATGGTGATCCAAACTCAGGTCCTTGTGTTTGCATGACAAGGATTTTACTCACTGAGCCATTTCCCCAGCCCAAGAACAGGGACTTTTAGCATAAAAATTATATAACCTTTTAACATGCGGAGGATTTTTTTTCTCATGGGTGGTAATTGATTTTGTACAAATCATACTCTCCTAGGGATGGGTCAGTGACATGTGAGTATCCAAGCTCACCAAGTGACCTCACCATGTGGTCATCTTTCACTCCTAACGTAACGTCCTTCACTCTACAGTTCCCAGGTCCTCTGGATCAGGGGCTCAAAAGGGACACAGAAGGCAGGAGAGAGACAAGTTGTTTTTTACGTGGAGTGGACATTCTTTGGATTTTATATCCTACGGGTACTAGGCGTTGTCCTGCTCAGCCTCTCCCCTGAGGTTAGTCTCTCTCTCTCAAGACTGGTTATCAGGATGTCTCCCTTTCACAGAGCTACCTTAAAAAGGGGCGGGCCTCATTGAATCTGCTCTCATTAGAGAACTTCACAGCCACTTGCTGTTGAGTCCATCTCTTTGGAGGCGGTTGCCCTCAGGACAGGGTGCCAGCTAGGCGGCTTGAACTTGGCTTCTCTTCGTAGCCTCCATTGGGCCACAGGCAAAGCCCATGTTCCATCTTCACAAGTGAGGTAGAAGCGGCAGTGGTGGGTGCCTCCTTTCTTTGCAGTGCTGTCTCTAACCTGCTCTCCCCACCCCCACACACATACCATTCAATCAATACAGAACATAAATCTTTTTTGTTGTTGTTGTTGTTGTTTTCAAGGTACAGTCTCGATCTAGCTCAAGCTGACCTGGAATTCACTATGTGTTCTCAGGCTGGCCTCAAACTCTTGGCGATCCTTCCACCTCTCCCTATGTTGGGCACATAGACTACAGTGAGGGTGGAGGTGGGGCAATCAGGCTGTCATAGCAAAGCACTGGGGGAGCTATTTTGGGGTGATGTCCACAGGATGAAGAGACCAACAAGAGAGCAGCTGCCCCTCTGCTCTTTGGTTGATCAAAGAGTTAGAGAATGTTCTTGACGAAGGAATTAAATGTAACTATTCAAAATCCAAGGAGTACAAGGTGAGAACTATTTATTGATATGTACTTAATGATACGTCGCTTAACAAAGAACTTGAGCATCAAAAGCATGTAATAGCACACTTGTGAAATACATCTTATATTTAAAGATGCATAGAAAAAAAAACATCTTTAGAAGTGCATTCATCAAATCATTGTTTTCCCAGAAAGATAAAATCATAGGTGATTGCTTCCCTGAGCCTTATGTGATATTAAATGTTCTATGATGAGCACATTACTGTAATAAGTAAAAAAAAAGTCTCTAAAATATTAAAATTGTATGTGGGTGTTATTCCCTCCCACACACACCCACATACACTTAACAAATTTTTGCATATTTACTTTTGAGTTCGCAATACTTACAGCGCTTCTCTCCTTCCAAGCAAATGAAGCAACGGAAATGAAATGCTTGTGCAAACTTTTCTGCAGTCAGAGCACACGTGTGCAGGGATGGTCTGCTTCCGCAGAGGCCAGAGGAGCTTGCCAAGGGCAGCCTCACCAGCAAGGGATTCCAGAAGAGTCCCTGCAGTGCTAGTTTACTGGGGTCACACAATGCAACTGCCTGGCATGCTTAAAACTCTACTGATGCCTGGGAATCAGCACCATGAAAACCTGACAGTGGTCCCCATGTGTAGCCAGCCTTAGGAACCTCTGCCCAGGATTGGAAACTTGCCCCAAGCCTAGCTTATCTTTCTTCTTCCAGCACATTCTCTCCCGGACTTTCCTGAATCCTCACTACAGGAATTGTCTAAAAGTATTTGATGATAGAGCTGGTGAGATGGTTTAGTGGAACCCAGTTTCAATTCCCCAGGACCGACATAAGCCAGATGCGCAAGGTGGCGCACGTGTCTGGAGTTTGTTTGCAGTGGCTGGAGGCCCTGGCGCTCCCATTCTCTCTCTTTCTCTGCCTTTCTCTCTTTCTCTCTCAAATAAATAAATAAAAATAAAAATATTTCAAAAAATATTTGACTATAAGTGTTGTCTCTAAAATTATAATGAAGAAGATGTGGGCTCTAGACAATGTGCAGGATTGAGTGATATTCCTAAAAGATGCATGTCTACTTACAGCTTTAGAATGTGTTTCTGTTTACATATTTGTTTGCTTGTTTAAAAGAGAAAATGGGCACACCAGGGCCTCCTGCCACTGCAAATCAACTCTAGACACATGCTCCATTTTGTGCGTTCAGCATTATGTGGACACTGGGGCATTGAACGTTGGCTGTCAAGCTTTGCAAGCAAGCACCTTTAACAGCTGAGCCATCTCTCAACCTGTGTTCCTATTAACCTATAAGGTTGTCTACACATGGAATCAAGCTAAGGTGAAAATCATGCTTGAATAGGATAGGCCCTGAAGCAAATGACTGGTGACAAGGAAGAAAGCCATATGGAGGCAGAAATTGAGGTGATGCAGCTACTTAGTGGAAGGAAAATCTATTTAGTCACCTTCTGTCACTGTGACCAAATCCTTGAGAGAAACAACTTAGGGGTGGAAGGATTTCATTCTGGCTCACAGCTTCAAAGGGTTCACTCCATGAAGTGCAGGGAAACCATGGCCGGGCCAGTCATTTTATAGCACTGCTGGCCAGGAGACAGAGAAGGGGCATGTTGTCACTCAGCTGGCTTTCTCCTGCGTCCCCTTTGGTTCCATCTGAGCCCCTGGCCCATGGGATGGTACTGCTCACATTCAGGGGAGTCTTTCTTTCCCTCTCAGCTGATCTTGGCCCCACTCTCACAGACATAGCCAGAAGGGTGCCTCATGTCCCAGCCATCCCAGACCCTTTGATACAGAAGATGAACCATCACAGAAACCAAAATGTTTCTCCCTCAAACACTGGGGAATATCCTGATGGCCAGACAGAGATTCACATTGACAAAAGTCCTCCCTGCCATCTTTTCTGTCTTAGGGCGGGGGTTATCAATGTGGCTTCTGGCCATGGCCTCTGCCTGCAGAAATCTGGGAGCTTTCTGGACCTAGAGCTTTCCTCACCTCTAAGCAGGGGGCTGCTTGCCTCCTCCTGTTGTCAGGCTAACCATTCGTGGTTCTTTGTTAAAATACCTTTTTTTTTTTTTTGAGAGACAGTCAGAGTTAGAGAGAGACAGAGAGACAGTGAGACAGATAGGAGAACGGGTACGCCATTCTCAGCTGAGCCTCTCAGCCACTATGAACCAACTCCAGATGCGTTCGCCCCCTTGTGGACAAGTGCAGCATTGCGCCCTTGTATTTGCATCTGGCTAACCCCGGGACCTGGAGAATTGAACAGGCATTCTTAGGCTTAGCAGACTGGCGCCTTAACCTTAAAATACTTTTTATGGCGCTGGAGAGATGGCTGAGTGGCTAAGGTGCTTGCCTACAAAAGCCAAGGACCCAGGTTCAATTCCCCAGGACCCATGTAAGCCAGATGCACAAGATGGCGTAGGTACCTGGAGTTCGTTAGCAGTGGCTGGAGGCCCTGACATGCCCATTCTTTCTGTCTCTTTCTTTCTCTTTCTCAAATAAACAAAGTAAAATATAAAATATACGTTTTGGAGGGGAGAGAGACAGAGAGAGAGAGGGAGAGGAAGACAGATAGAGATGGACATGCCAGCAGTCTCTCAGGTGCTGTGAAGGAAATCCATATGCATGCCCCCTTGTGGGCAAGTGCGGCATTGCGCCCTTGCATCACTTTGCATCTGGCTAAACATGGGACCTGGAGATTGGAACCGCTGGAGGTTGGAACCAAGTTCTTAGGCTTAGGAGGCAGGCGCCTTAACCGCTAAGCCATCTCTCCAGCCCTAAAATATACTTTTTATAACAGAGACAAGTGGCCTGTTTGAGAGAGAGAGTTATGTTCCAAAGACAGTTGCTTCCCCCCATGTGATAGACATGGCCCTGTGTTATTAAAATTGCTTGTTTTTCTTATCTATGTATTTAAGAGATAAAGAGGCAGATGGATGGGGGAGAGAGACTCAGTACATCTGGCCTTATGTGGGTACTGGGGAATTGAACCTAGGCTGTCAGACTTTGTAAGCAATTGCCTTTAACCACTGAGCCCTTTCTCCAGCCTTTTTTTTTTTTTTTTCTTAAGTTAATCTGTTTTTGTTAATAGGACTTGGTCCCAGTTCAGAACCTGTGAAGACTAAGAAATGAAATCATGCCTTCATTTCCTTCAAGGCTTAAAAAAAAAAAAAAAGCCACTGATTGCCCACCACACCAGGACCAGGGGAAAGCCAGGGGAAAGGCCAGAACTACCTTTTCCTTCAGAAGGCTCTACCCAGAACGTTGCCCCATTGCATCTCCGTAAGAGGTAGAGGCAGCCTTCAGTACAGCTCTTTCCTAGACCTGGAAAGATTTCCCCTGCTTGAGCCTCCAGTTCTCTTGTGCACATGGGGAAAGTGCATCTTAGACAACATGTGTCAGTTTCCTTTCAATCACGCACGCACAGGACCTGTTTGGTCTGGATGTGGGGGTGGGGTGGGGGCAGTAGAGGGAGAAATCCACTATACATTTTGTTCTGTTGCTTTTCCTGGCGCAGTCAGCAGACCTTTCTTATTAGCTCCACTCACCTGGCAACTAATGAGACTTGCCAGCCTTTGAAAAGCAATTACTTCTGAGTAAAACAAGCATTTCTCAAAAAACAGTCAGGAAAAGGAGCACACGCTGTAAACACGGCCCCGTGTGAGTAGGAGTTGGCTGTTTCTGCTTCGGTCTCAAAAGATTCTGCTCATTGGGACTATTTTTAAGAGAAAAGGGGAGAATTCATGAGGCTTTAAGTAGTCATTGGTTTCATTCTTTGGCTTGCCAACAGCACCAACTGCATGCATTAAGCTCCATGGATTTGTATCACTCAGGCTTGCCTGGCCTGAGTCTATGACAGGGACTGGGGATGCCCTTGGGGGAACCCTGCAGGTGGGAGGAGGGGAGGCAGAGAACTACCAGGAGAAAGCCACTGGGGAAGATAGGAGCTCAGGAGGACACAAGGAATCTCGTTTTCCATTAACACCAGTGGCTTGAGCACGAATCGGTATCTCTGTGCTCACCTGACCTGCACTGCAAAGAATAAAGAAATTCAAATATATCTGCGTGAACCCCAGAGTGAAGAAAGCTGGGGACGAGGCCAAGGCAAACAAGGAACATAACAGGATTTGATAGAATGGGAGACAGAGAAAGCTGCCAGGGGGGTTGTAATAGACAGCTCTAGGTCATTGAGATGAACCTCTAGACCAGGCAGCTATGGAGGATGGGATATTTACTGAAGCTTAACAGTTTTAGGTGAAGGAAGTTCTATAACGGCAGAGGAAGTTGGGCCCCTCTTAAAGGACCAAAGGGTGGGGGTGGGGGGGGCGGAGAGAGAGTAACTAGGCACTTTGTGTATCTTTAGGCTGGAATCCCAAATCCACCAATGACACCTCCTCCATCCAGGTAGCTGGAAATCCAAAAAGCTTTAATAAACTCCTAAATCTATTAAGAGGCATTTATTCAAACTACCACAGGGGTGCACATTTGTCGTCTCAGCAAGAGCCTGAGCTGGGAGGACCCTGAGTTTGAGGCCAGTCTGCATGGCTCCATCTCTAAAGGAAGAAAGGAAGGAAGGAGGGGAGGGAGAGAGGAAAGTAAATCCTCTAGAATCGTCCTAAGCCCACCTACCCTAACTTCAGTCAACATTTTAGGTTTAATAAATAGCCCAGGTATTTTCAGGCTGTTCCCCATTGCATGTGCGCATGCGCCAAAATACATAGCAAAAAGACAATTTGGGGGGCTGGGGAGATGGCTTAATAGCTAAAGGCACTTGCTTGCAAAGCCTGATGGCCTGGATTCGATTCTCCAGTACCCACATAAGCCAGATGCATAAGGTGGCACATGGGTCTGAAGTTCATTTGCAGTGGCTAGAGGCCCTGATGCACCCATTCTCTCTCTAATAAATAAATAAAATAAAATATTTTAAAAATTATTACAATAAAAGAACTTGGGGGCTGCAGGCAGTACTCTTGGTACTGCCTAACCCTTGCAATGTACACAATACATCCATTTTCTCTCTAAAAGCAAAGAAATGTGGGAGGACAATATAAAACTCAAGGATGTTAACATATGATAGAAGGAATAGAAACAAAAGTGAACTGATTAACTGATGATTTCACTATGTGGAAAACAGCACTCATAGTTGCTTAGTTCTGCTGCAAAATATGTGAATTTATAATTGTGATATAAAAGTTAAACTTAATAAAAACAATACATTAATTTCTATGGAAAACAAAAAGTACAGGAAAGAAAATTGAATTTATGATACTGTTTGGCTTGTTGGTGAGCAAGAATTATGGGATCAAAATGACATACACAGAATATTTACTGGAAATGTGGCATCACTAAGTTGGAATAAGAGGAGGATGGGGAGATGAGAATGAAGAGAAAGGATAGCAGGACATGAAAATATAAAATCCAAGCTGGAGAGATGGCTCAGAGGTTAAGGGACTTACCTGTGAAACCTAATGACCGTGATCAATTCCCCAGTACCCATGTAGAGCCAGATGCACAGATGGCACATACACCTGGAGTTCCTCTGCAGTGGCTAGACGTCCTGGCACACCCATGCTCTCTCTCTCTCTCTCTCTCTCTCTCTCTCTCTCTGCTTGCAAACAAAAAGAAAGAATGAATGAAACCTTACAAGAAATCAGTAACTGATGCATAAAATTAATTTATCAAGGAATCCCCATATAAGCATTACTTAAAAGTCCTGAATGAGGGCTGGAGAAATGGCTTCACAGTTAAGGCATTTGCCTACAAAGCCAAAGGACCCAGGTTCAATTCCCCAGGACCCACATAAGCCAGATGCACAAGGGGCACATGCATCTGGAGTTCGTTTACAGTGGCTAGAGGCCCTGGTGTGCCATTCTCTCTCTGTCTGACTCTCTTCTCTTTCTCTCTCTCTCTCTCTGCTTGCAAATAAATGAATAAAATAAAATAATCATTAAAAAAAAAGTCCTGCCAGGCGTGGTGGCACATGCCTTTAATCCCAGCACTTGGGATGCAGAGGTGGGAGGATTGCCATGAGTTCAAGGCCACCCTGAGACTATATGGTGAGTTCCAGGTCAGCCTGGGCTAGAGTGAGTCCCTACCTCAAAAAACAAAACAAAACAAACAAAAAAAGAAAGAAAGTCCTGAATAGGCTCCATAATCATAAAAAAATTAGAAAGTGAAGATTACTTTTTTTCCAATAGCTGGGTGAGAGCTATAGGTTACTAGTTCTGTTATAAACTTTTCACTACCATTGGGCTTTTAAAAGTATGCATGTGTCTGGCCTTAGTTAGAGACTCTTTGTCAATTGTGATAGAAGGAGATGGCGATGAAGAGAGTGTGATTAACTGTACTTGGAACTCGTTCATCGTTTTAACCTGCCCCGGAGGCTCTAACAAAGGACCACACACTGGGCACTTGAGCTACGAAACTTTATCTTCTCTCAGCTGTAGGGGCTGAAGGGTGAGATCAGAGTGTCCACGTGCTCTCTTCCAGGCGAGGGTTTACTTTGTGACTCTTCCAGAAGCCAAGAGGCAGGGGTGAATAAAGATGTGACATGCTGGCTGGAGGGATGGCTTAGCGGTTAAGGCAACATTTGCCTGCAAAGCCAAAGGGCCCAGATTTGATTCCCAGGACCCATGTTAGCCAGATGGACAAGGGGGCACACACGTCTGGAATTCGTTTGTAGTGGTTGGAGGCTCTGGAGCTCCCATTCTTTCTCTCTCTTTCTCTCTCTCTCTGTGCCAAATAAATAAGTAAATAAAAATAAAATATATTTTAAAAAAAACTATGTGACATGCTATAGTCCAGGCTGTGTAGGAGGCAATGCTTCTTTACACCACAGCCTCCTGAAGTACAGATCTAGCCATTCTCTGCTCCTTCCCCAGCCTCTGAGGCAGGAAGCTTTGCCTGCTGGTGCACTGGGATGACGCGTGCTGATGGAGGTGGCTTGTCCTACCCAGAACTGCCCGTAGCCTGCTTTCTGCCAGACCTGAAACACTCCTCCAGCTCAGCCTCGCTGACAATGTTGTCCTCCTACCCTTGTCCTCCCTCTCTCCTTCCCTTCCTTTCTTCCTTCCTCACTTTTTTCTGCAGCGCTGAGAATTAAAGCCCAGTGTCTCATGCATACTAGGCAAGCACTCTGCCACCAAGCCACATCCCTATTTCCTTGATTCCATTCTCTTGTTTTCCAAATTGTTCCCAACACAAGCAAAGAAGTGTGGCATTTGGGGGAACATTTTCAGAGACCTCAACAATGCGTTGGGAAAGTAAAAATAGTTGAGAATCATTGGAGCAGAGGCTATGTGGGGGTTAGAGTGGGAAAGAAGCAATCAACATGGCAAGAGATGTAACCTTTTATTTATTATTTTTATTTATTTTCAAGGAGAGAGAGAAAGAGAAAGTGAGAGAGAGAGAATAGCATGCCAGGGCCTCTTGCCACTGTAGATGAACTCCAGATGCAGGGGCCA
This sequence comes from Orientallactaga sibirica, assembly GCA_036365145.1. NCBI lineage: Eukaryota > Metazoa > Chordata > Mammalia > Rodentia > Dipodidae > Orientallactaga > Orientallactaga sibirica. Next base: position 26,743,821 of record JAEOAD010000020.1, read on the forward strand.
CTTTGTGTATCTGGCTTTACGTGACTACTGGGGAATCAAACTCAGGCCATCAGGCTTTGCAAGTACGTCCCTTTAACCACGGAACCACAAGAGATGTAACCTTCTTGAGAGGGGCAGGAGAAGGGCTGTCACCTGCAGCCCTACTGGGTGACAGGCTTCTTTCCACTTTGCAGTTGGAAGGTTGGATTGGAGAGGTGCTCTTGAAGGCAGCAGACGGGTAAGATGACAAAGAAATCCCCAGAAAACACCAGTGACAGGAGACAGAAATTGGCTAGCTATTCAGGGTAACAGAACTCCAAAAGGGCCTAGTTTTTTATTCCTTGACTAAAACCAGGAGATGTCACTAAGCTTTCAGAAACTTGGATGCTTCACCCTCCAGGAAAGATTTCTAGATTAAGCTTGCACCCTTCCTAGAGGACAGAAACCTGATCCTTAACCTACGATGACAAACAGCTGTAAAAGCTGGTTTTTGTTCATAGTAACCTGCCGACCTGGTCTTCCTCACTTCACATAAAAAACCCAGGTCTGGGGCTGGAGAGATGGCTTAGCGGTTAAGGCACCTGCCTGCAAAGCCTAAGACTGCCCGTTTGAATCTCCAGGTCCCACGTTTAGCCAGATGCAAAAGTGACGCAAGCACACGATGTTGCATATACGCACAAGGGGGCATAGGCGTGAGTTCATTCACAGCAGCTGAGAAGCCCTGACACTCCCATTCTCTCTCTCTCTCTCTCTCTGTCTCTCTCAAATTAAAACAAAACAAAACAAAACAAAACAAAACAAAACAAAAAAAAAAAAAAAAAAAAAAAAAAAAACCCAGATCTGGAGCCTGGCATTATAGTGCATGTCTTTAATCCCAGTACTTGGGAGGCTGAAGTAGGAGGATGCTGTGAGTTCGACTACATAGTGAATTCCAGGTCAGCCTGAACTAGAGTGAAATCCTACCTCAAAAAAAAAAAAAAAAAAAAGAAAGAAAGAAAGAAAAGAAAAGAAAAGGAAAGAGAGAGAGAGAAAGAAAGAAAGAAAGAAAGAAAGAAAGAAAAAGGAAAAGAAAGAAAGAAAGGAAGAAGGAAGGAAGAAAGGAAGGAAGGAAGGAAGGAAGGAAGAAAGAAAAAAAAGAAAGAAAGAAAGGCCCAGGTCTGAGTCTCAAGGTGGGTTTCTCAAATTCCCTCTTGCCTCCCTGGGCAAAAGCTCTGCCCTCTTCCCTCATAGGGCTTCTCAAACCTACTCTTGCCACCCTAGAGTCCCGTCTTGCTTCCTTCTCTTATGTTCTAGGCCTAAGCCACCTTCTCTCCTTCTTTCTAAAGTTTTATTTTTAATAAAATATTTCTGAACCTTATCCTCTGCTCTGTGGATTTCACTCTTCAAATTCATAGGACAAGGATCTGGGAACACCCCCAGTTAATAATGCATTGGGTACAAAGAACCTAAAATTACTGTATCACCAGGACCTTGGCAGTGGACATAGTAGAGAAAGGATGAATTTGAGTTATAGCTAAAAAATAGAAGCAGTAGGACTGGGATAAGTTAAATGAGGAGCTGAGAGTGACTCCTGCACTACTGGTACAAAACTGTGTGGAAAATACCTTTCTATTCTCAGCTTTTCTGTATGATACAACCTGACCCAGCTGAGGGATAAAGTGGCCCAGGACACTAATTAGAAAATAGCATTTTGAGCTAGAGAGATGGCTTAGTGGTTAAGGCACTTGTCTGAGAAGCCTAAGGACCCAGGTTCTATTCCCCAATACAAATGTAAAGCCAGTTGGAACATGAGACTGGAGTTCCTTTGCCAGAGGCCCTGGTGTGCCCATTCTCTCTCTCTCTCTCTCTCTCTGTGTGTGTGTGTCTTTGAAAAATACATAATTAAAACTTAAGAAAATAGCATTTTGAGTACTCCACTGGCTTTGCCTCCCTATGATGCCCCTGTAAGCCACAGCCCAAGTCCTTTGGCCATTCCACACCTTCAAATCTAGTTCAAATGTCAATTCTCTAATCCTTAATTCTTCAGGGAAGAATACTAAAGAAGGAGGAGGAGGAGGAGAGGGAAGAGGAGGAGGAAGAGGAGGAGGAAAAAAGAACAAAGGAGAAACCACTTAGGGTCCATAGCTGGGAAGACTAGTGATGACTTTTCTCCCCCAGCCCAGTACCTTGCAGCACTGTGACACCTAGCCAGCAGGGAGGTCGCTTCCAGCTCAGCTCCAGCTCGAGTTCCATGTGCTGCACCCAAAGCATGTTGTATCTTCAGCCATATGGTCTCCCCATCTAGTTCTGGTGGGCAACTAAGTTCAGTAGCAACAACCTGTATCATTTTAGGTCCCTGTAGCCTTTCTGACCAACAACTCATAGGGTGGTATCTCACACCGGACACTAGGATTTTCATTTAAAAATGTTTGGTTAGCTGGGCGTGGTGGCACATGCCTTTAATCCCAGCACTCAGGAGGCAGAGGTGGGAGGATGGTCATGAATTCAAGGCCACCCTGAGAACACAGAGTGAATTCCAGATCAGCCTGGGCTAGAGTGAGACCCTACCTTGAAAAACCAAAAAAACAAAACAAAACAAAAAACAAACTTATGGTTACGGGAGTAGCTTTTCTACCCATGTAGGGTACATTTGTTCCCTCTCTCTCTCTCTCTCTCTCTCTCTCTCTCTCACACACACACACACACACACACACACACACGGTTTCCATGTGGCTAGTTCATTTATCCTTAGTTTGGTTGATCAACCTTCCTACCTCCTCCAGGCAACCAACCACTTTCTGATGAGACTTGAGCACATTTACTATCAACTCACTCAAAAGCCCATGGCTGTGGAAGTCAAAGGGCCTTGGGGGAACCTGCTGCTGTTGCTTTGCTAAATGGACATGATGTCAAAGCGCCTTCTGTGCTTGCATTTAAACCCATTCATCAGTGCTGCTCTTAGCATTGGTCAGGGAGGTTTGTTTTCACAGCGGATGGCAGCACTAAGCTAGATGCACATAGTGGCACATGCATCTGGAGTTCGTTTGCAGTGGCTGGAAGCCCTGGAACACCCATCTCTCTCTCTCTCTTTGACTCTAATAAATAAATAAAAATAAATCTTAAAATCTACTGTGTATCAATCCATCTTCAGTTGCTATCACAAAATACTTGAAGTTGGGTACTGTGGTGGTTTGATGCAGGTATCCCCCATAAACTTAGGTGTTCTGAATGCCATGTCCCTAGCTGTTGGCAATTTGTGAATTAACGCCTCCTAGAGGCAATGTATTGTTGGGGCAGGGCCTATGGGTGTTATAGCCATCTTCTTCCTAGTGTTTGGCACACTCTCCTGTTGTTGTTGTCTACCTGATGTTGGCCTGCGGATGATGTCCACCCTCTGTTCATGCCATTGTTTTCCCTGCCATCATGGAGCTTCTCCTTGAGTCTATAAGCCAAAATAAACCTTTTTTCCCCCCACAAACTACTCTTGGTTAGGTGTTTTCTGTCAGCAATGCAAACCTGACTGCAACAGATACCTTATAAAGATATGTTTTTGGTTTTGTTTAGCTCATAGTTCTGGAAGTTTAAAAACATAACGCTGGGCTGGAGAGATGGCTAAGTGGTGCAGGCATTTGCCTGCAAAGCCAAAAGATCCTGGTTTGATTCTCCAGGCCCCACGTTAGGCAGATGCACAAGGTGGCGCGTGCATCTGGAGTTCTTTTGCAGTGGCTGAGGTTCTGGCGCTCCCATTCTCTCTCCCTCTCTCTCTCTCTCTGCCTCTTTCTCTCTATCAAATAAATCAATAAATAAAATATATGAAAAACATAATGTCAACATCTGCAGGACTCTGGCAAGGGCTTCTGGCTACATCATGATATGATGGACGAAGATATCATCATGATGGGAGCCTGCGCCAGAAGGAGAGATCACATGGAAACACATGAAGCTAGACAGAGTCAGAGGCCAGGCTTGCTCTTTCCATCTAACCTCCTCTCGTAGAAACTGCCTCAAGAAAAGCAACCATTCTTTCTGAGGATAATTTCCCCAGGGATCTTATTGCCATGTGCCAGTCCCATCTCTTAAACCCCACAAGACTGAGGGCAAACTTCTAGCACCTGTACCTTTGGGAGGCATATTCAAGCCATACCCAAACCATAACCCCTATTATCAGAGTTAATGATTTGTTTCTAGCCAGACATGTGGTGTCTTGCCTGGAATCTCAGTACTCAAAGGTTTGAAGCAGGAGGATTGTGAGTTTAAGGCTAGCCTGAACTACATAGTCAGACCCTGTCTGGGAGAAAAAAAAAAAAAAAGGATGAGGATATAGCTTAGTGGCAGAGCCTAGAATGTGCAATGTCCTGGGTTCAATTACCAGCACCACAGAAAAGATCTGTTTATAGACATTTTGCTACAGGCAGAGGGCATATAGCCAAAGCACTGCATTTAAAATTAACTGATCTTTTTCCTCAGTGTGATTGTAATATTCTCTTGAACCTAAGTCATGTGTTTCTGTTGGAGTTCAATTCTCCTCAACTTTCATAATTGTATTTATAATAAACCATTAGAACATTTTCAAAACCAAAACTGGATGAAATACTACGGTCAGACAAGTATTACTTCCTCCTGTATCCCTTCCACTCCTTCCTATCTTTTCCATGTAGGTAACAACTTCATTGCTTTTCAACATTTCTACATGTGTGTGGAATGTCCGGGCTTGTTTGCATGTGTGTGGGCACACGTTCATGTGCACATGTGTATGCATGCATATGGAGGCCAGATGTTGATGGGGGGGTCTTCCTAGGCTTTTCTCCATTTGGAACAGGGTTCCTCGCTGAACCTATGGTTCACCAATTAATGCACTAGCTAGTCAGAGAGCCCCCGTCTCTGCCTCCCTGGCATTGGGACTACAGGCATGCAGCACCATGCTTAGCATCTTACATGGAGTTTGGAGAGCCCAACTCAAGCCCAATCCCCTAATTTCACGGTACACAGCACAAATATATGTAACACTGTCTAATAGACCTAAGAGGGTTGAGATCCATCCAGTGACAGAGCCATGATCCTTAGAGACAAGGAAAAACTACCTGGGCTAGAGCCAGACCCTACATCAAAAACAACAAAACAAAACAAAACAAAAATGACAAGGAAAAATGTACACTGAATAAAAAACCCAATGCAGGGCTGGAGAAATGGCTTAGTGGTTAAGGCGCTTACCTGTGAAGCCTAAGGACCCAAGTTCAATTCTCTAGGACCCACATAAGCCAGATGCACATGGTGGCACATGCATCTGGAGTTTATTTGCAGTGGCTAGAGGCTCTGGCTTGCCTATTCCCACTCTCTCTTTCTCTCCCCCACCCCTCTCTCTGTCTCTAATAAATAAATAAAAATAAATCCTTTAAAAAAAACCCACTGGGCGTGGTGGCGCACGCCTTTAATCCCAGCACTTGGGACGCAGAGGTAGGAGGATCACTGTGAGTTCGAGGCCACTCTGAGACTACATAGCGAATTCCAGGTCAGCCTGGATTAGAGTGAGACCCTACCTCGAAAACAAAAAAAAAAAAAAAAAAAAAAAAAAACAATGCAAAGCTTCATATATAACAGAATGGTTGACTTGAATGACAATTTCGGAGTGACTTCTGTCTGTTCCTGTTCACCTTTGATGACTAGTCATCCCTTTATGGCCGAAGTACCAAGAAGTTGGTGCCTAACACAGTGTAGGGATAAAGACTACATATAGTCTGGGACCGGGGCAGGGGGGAGGGGAGACTCAGCACAGGGCAAGCACTAGGACCTGAGTTCGGATCTTAACACCCATGTAAAATGCCAGATGTGGTGGCACACACTTGGGACCCCAGCGCTGTGGAGTCAGAGATAGGCAAATACCCAGGGCTTACGGGATAGCTTGTCTAGACTAATTAGTGAGCTCTGGTTATAGTGAGAGACCCTGTTTTAAGAAGGAAAGTGGGGCTGGAGAGATGGCTTAGTGGTTAAGGTGCTTTCTTGCCAAGCCTAAGGACCCAGGTTCGACTCCCCCAGAACCCACGTAAGCCATATGCACAAGGTGGCATATGCATCTGCAGTTCATTTGCAGTGACTAGAGACCCTAGAACAACCGCTCTCTCTGTGTGTAATAAATAAATAAAATATTTTTTAAAAGAAAAGTAAGGTGGCGAGTGCCTGAGGAACACACATGATATAGACCTCTGGCCTCCACATGCATGTACACACACATGCATGTACACACACATGTGCCCACATACATATGAGCTTACATACAAAACACAAACACATACAGCCACATAAAAAGGGGATGCACTACAGAATTCGAGACTTGCCATCAAAATTGAGTTGTTGGGGGCTGGAGAGATGGCTTAGCGGTTAAGGCGCCTGCCTCCTAAACCTAAGAACGCTGGTTCCAATCTCCAGTGGTTCCAATCTCCAGGTCCCACGTTTAGACAGATGCAAAGTGACGCAAGGGCGCAATGCCACACTTGACCACAAGGGGGCGCACACATCTGGATTTCGTTTGCAGCAGCTGAGAGGCTGCTTGCGCTCCCATCTCTGTCTCCTCTCCCTCTCTCTCTGTCTCTCTGTGTCTCTCCAAAAAAAAAAAAAAAAATTGAGTTGTTGGGCACATTAGTTATCTTACTGTCAAGTCTACATAGTGGTAACCACCTAGTTGGGCATTTGAGAAGGTTAAAAGTGCTTAGAAAAGCTTCTGCTACATCTCAGATTTAAAAAAAAAAAAAAAGTGTTTATTTATTTAACTGAGGAGGGAGGAAGAGAAAGAGAACACCAGGGCCTCTTGCCACTGAAAACAAACTCCAGAGCTTGCACTTTGTGCATCTGGCTTTACGTGGGGACCTGGGAATTGAACATGGGCCTTCAGGCTTTGCAATCAAGTGCCTTTAACTGCTGAGCCATCTCTTCAGCCCAATTTCAGATGTTTTATCTCACTTTCACTGCCACTGGGGCAGCTGACTGACTCTGATCTGAATATAGTATACGGTTGGCAAATAAACTACATAGGACATCCAGTTACATTTTAATTTCAACTAAACAACAGATGCTTTTTATTATAAATATATGCGAATTTTGGTATAAGTTTGTATGACATTGTCTCATACTAAATGATTTATTTTTTTCTGAAATTGTAATATTAGAAAGATCTCAGTTCTGACTGATACATTTCTGACTATAGCTTTCTCCCTGCAGAACTGCATGATGAATCACAACGTGGTCACTCACTGAGTTGTCAAAGAAATTAATATTTTAGAGGCGGGGGAGATGGTTCAAGAGGTAAAGTTCTTGCTGTGCAAGCGTGGGGACCTGTGTTTGGATCCCAATACCCACATAAAATGGGGTAGGTGGAGTCAGGGATTCCCTGGGGCTTACTGGAGAGCTAGTCTAGCTATTTAGGTGAGTTCTAGGTTCAGCAAGAGACCCTGACTCTAAAAGAATAAGGTGGAGAGTGACTGGACAAGAGCTCCAATGTCCACATCTGGCCCCCAATGCACATGTTCACATATACACATACACCTGCACACATGCATGCCAACATATACACTCAGGCATGAGTGCAAAAGAAGAGAGAGGGGGGCTGGAGAGATGGCTTAGCAGTTAAGGTGTTTGCCTGCAAAGCCTAAGGACCTCAGTTCGATTCTCCAGGTCCCATGTAAGCCAGATGCACAAGGGGGCGCACGCGTGGGGAGTTCGTTTGCAGTGGCTGGAGGTCCCTGGCGCCCATTCTCTCCCTCTCTCTTTCCCTCTCTCTGTCACTAATAAATAAATAAATAAAATAAAATCTTTAAAAAAAAGAAGAGAGGGAAAGAAAGAAAGAAGGAAGGAAGGAAGGAAGGAAGGAAGGAAGGAAGGAAGGAAGGAAAGAAAGAAAGAAACTAATACTTTAAAAAAAGCATTTTCCTTGGGGCTTAGAGAGGTGGCTCAGCAGTTAAGGTGCTTGCCAGCAAATCCTAATGATCTGGATTTTATTCTCCAGTACCCACATAAAGCCAGATGCACATGCATCTGGAGTTTGTTTGCAGTGGCAGGAGGCCCTGGCATGCTCATTCTCATTCATTTCTCTCTCTCTCTCTCTCTTCCACCTCTCTCTGCTTGCAAATAAATTTTTTTTAAAAAGAGGAAAAAAGCATTTTCCTGCTCATTGCTGAGACCACCAGCCAACTCTGAGTGACTGGCTCATGGCGAAAGGACTAGAATGGCTAACCCGTGTCCCCAGAACAACAGTCTCATTTTGCCAATAGCTTCAAATCTTCCCACAGTCTGCCCAGAGCTGCTAATGAGCAGCAAAATCGACTGCTCTCACCTCTTCTCCCAGCAAGGGCTCGCCTCTGTGGAAGTGCTAATGAGCCCTGACACCATCCTCAGCAGGAGACAAGGAGGAGAAGAGTCCTGAATTATCCACTCACCGCATATTCTAGAACCAGCAGCCAAACTAGAATAAAGCAGCTTCTCTCCTGCTTCTGTTGCTTGGGCAGAAGCCTCCAGAATTCTACTTTTTGTGCCAGGATCTACACAGGGTTCTCATGTGTCAGGGCCACACCTTTAATAGGCTCACACCTGAGAAGGAAGCAGTGACCCCTGACCCTAAGGAAGCAGAGAACACTTGCACCAGAGACCCACCTCCTTGAATGCTGGCTCTCCTCCATCACTCTTTCTTCCTCCCCCAACCCCAGAGGACTGGGTAAGGGCTATTTGAGAAATGCGGAGCAACACGATTTCAAACTGGGAAGGTTGGAGAGGCTCCTTGAAGAGGTCAGATGCAGACTTTGCCACACCTGTGTCTACACTTTGGCATCTGTGTGTTTATGCACCTTAGAAAGCTGTGGGAGGGCATGCACCAGGCTGTCACATACTTTGCCCCAGGCTGATGAGATGTGGTGGAGGTGGACACATACAGATAGCTATCAGCTTACCCTCTGTCTGATTTGAAATAAAGAGCATAAATTAACTTTTGTATTAAAAAAAAAAAACTCAATACAGAGAAAGAGGCTCAAACTTTTGGATTTTCTTGTTGGATGACAGTATTTTTATACGCTGTAAACCACTTCTTGTTACGGCGGAAATGATTTATTCCCAGTCTTCTGAGTGCCTGCACTGTTTTGCGGTGGCTTTGTCCCTTTCTAGGTAACAAAGAGAAAATGGATTTCAAGAGAAATTTGCTATTTTATGACACCCCAAGCTCTCAGTTGTCTCAGGAGAGAGCACTGGAGAAGAACCCACCTTGGAGGTCCCCCTGCCCACCTATACCTGGAAGATGCAGTCCTCCAGGGCTCACAAGAAGTCAGGCTATAAACTGAGCTGTTTTGCCTCCAGGCTCATCCTCTTGTGGCCTGTTGGAGTCTCACAGTCCAACTTGCGATCTTTTCTCTTCTGGGATGTCCATTCAATTCTGCAAGAAGCAAACACTGGTTAGAAAAGCACTATTTGTAAGAGGACTTTTTATAATTTGGGAAGGAACTCATGAGCACTGTTGGGCAAAGCATTCTCTCACCAATGATGAGAGCAAACACAAGTAGAATAAAACCAGATGACGCCCATTGCCTGACGCATGACTCTGGGGAGTCTTTGGGCAAATTATGTCTCTTGGAGTAAATTAGCAACATCAGTTATGTGAGATAACAGTCCTGTCTCCTAACAATACCAAATGTGCCTTGTCACAGATGTTAAATCAAAAAAGTAAATAATGAGGAAAAGAAAATGAGGGGCATGCAAAGACAGCAGGTGTTTACAAGGCATGTAACAAGGAATATGATAGAAGGCTCTTTCTGAGAACATATATCATATGAAACTGTAGACTGGAGCAGCAAGTATCACTAGAAACCTGGGCTGGGGAGATGGCTCAGCAGTTAAAGACACTTGCTTATAAAGCCTGATGGACCAGGGCTCGATTCCACAGTATCCACATAAAATTAGACGCACAAGGTGGCACATGCATCTGCGGTTCATTTGCAGTGGTGCATCCATTCATATCTACCCCCCCTTCTCTCTCAAATGCATATATAAAAATTTTAAAAGCTGAGTGTGGTGGCACATGCCTTTAATCCCAGCCCTTGGTAGGCAGAGGTAGGAGGATTTGCTGTGAGTCCAGGGACAGCCTAAGACTACAGAGTGAGTTCCAGGTCAGCCTGGGCTAGAGCGAGACCCTATCTCAACAAAAACAACAAACAAACAACAACAAACAAACAAAAAAACACCTCCGAATTTAAAAGACATTTACAATGAATCACTTGACCCTCTCCTTTCTTGGGCAGTTCAATACTTCCGTCCCTGCACAGACACACATCACTTCTTGAGTGTAGGGACTTAAAGACACTGAGGCATGAAGGACGAAGACCCCACATAGCTTCTCGTTTTTGGTCCCTGAGGTTCTTTTTTCCCCTTTCTGAGTTCCCAACCCTCACCTTGCATTTCCTGTCAGTGATTGGCACATGGCCTCAGCTTCCTGCCAGGGGGCTGTATGACCTGTCCTGTTCTGAAGAGTTAAGAATGCACACGCGTTCCTCAGGTTTGGAGGAAGACCCTTGTGATTTCTTTAATATCCGTCTACTGGGATGAATTCCCAAGATGTGGTATATTCAAATTTATCATTCCTGTTCCAACTTTTCCACCCCCCAAATTTTTTTTTTGCCCCTTGTAACCTGCTTGTCCTGACATCACATGTTGAATGAGTCAGAGCTGTCTCACTTAAATGCAGCTAACACTAAAATTGTGTTATCGATCTGATGCTTTTTTGCTTTTCCTTGCTGTTCCTTTGTAAAAGTTGGCTTAACTAATATTACTCTAAATATGTAATGCTGGTACTGGCCCCTTTCTCTTTCTGTACCTGTCTTGTTTACTGTCTTTTATTGGTGTCATCTACGTCAAAATATTTTTTTAAGATTTGAAAACATAGATTTTTCCATTCTAAAATAGTTCCAAACATCCCCCTTTGATCTAGCCCCTGTGGGTTGCAGTCAAGCACATCCATGCAATATGGCATGTCCCTTACGGCAGGGCAGCAGAATAACAGTTTTTTTAAAATATTTATTTAAATTTAAATTTATTTATTTGAGGAGAGAAAGAGAAAGAGAGAAAAAAAAAGAATGGGAGTGCTAGAGCCTTCAGCCACTGCAAATGAATTCCATACACATGCACACCTTTTGCATCTGGCTAACATGAGTCCTGGGAAACTGAACCTGGCTTCTTTGGCTTTGCAGGCAATCGTCTTAACCACTAAGCCATCTCTCCAACCCCAGAATACCAGTTTTGATCACATGAAGGCTGAAGCACCAACATTACTACGTGTGTGTGTGTGTGTTTCTTAATGCTTTATTTATTTGTTAAAGAATGGGAGAGAGAAAGAGGCAGATAGAGACAGAATGGACATGCCAGGGCCTCTAGCCACTGCAAATGAACTCCAGACGTATGCACCACCTTGTAAATCTGGCTTTACATGGGTATTGGAAAATCAAACCTGGAACCTTTGGCTTTGCAGGCAAGTGCCTTAACCGCTAATTCATCTCTCCAGCCCTACCTGTGTGGTTTTTAAGCAAGTCTTATAGCTTCTTTGAGCCTCAGTTTCCTGGCTTGTAATGTGGGGTCTTTGCATTAGTCTCACGGGGGTTTTGTGAGGTTCTAGTGAGAATATGGAGGCATTAGTGGTTTGCTGATGTTACTGCTGCCATTCTCTGACACCCTACTTGATTGTCTCTTTAATTGGAAGCTTACTAGCTAAGAGTTGACTGGCTCAAGTTGCTTAAGAGGCATAATAAAAAAGCTATTGTGGTACTGGAGAGATTGCTCAGTGGTTAAGGCACTTGCTTGCAAAGCCTAATGACCAGTACCCACATAAAGCCAGTTGCACAAAGTGGTGCATGTATCTGGAATTAATTTGGAGTGGCTGGAGGCTCTGGCACACCTATTTTATCTGTCTCTCTTCTCTCTATCTCTTTCTGCTTGCAAATAAATAAAAATGTTTTTTTCTTTTAAATATTTTTATTTGATAAAGAAAAAGAGGGAGAGAATGGGTGTGCCAAGGCCTCTTGTTACTTCTTTTATATATATAAAATAATGTAACATATTATTTATTTATTTATTTATTTGATAGAGTTAGTGAAAGGAAGAGGCAGAGAGAGAGGATGGACATGCCAGGGCCTCCAGCCACTGCAAACGACACATGTGCCCCCTTGTGCATCTGGCTTACGTGGGTCCTGGGGAATCAAACCAGGATCCCTAGGCCCAGGGTTCTTAGGCTTTGCAGGCAAATGCCTTAACCATTAAGCCATTTCCCCAGCCCTTCTTGTTACTTCGTTTTTAAAACAAAACAATACAACTTTAGGGCTAAAGAGATGGCTTAGCACTTAAGGCAATTTGCCTGTGAAGTCTAAGGACTCAGGTTTTATTCCCCAGGACCCATGTAAGCCAGATGCACATGGCAGCACACATGGCTGGAGTTTGCAATGGCTGGAGGCCCTGGTGTGCCCATTCTCTCTCTCTCTCAAAGAAATAAGTAAATAAAATTTAAAATCTTTTAAAAGGGCGGGGGGCTCTGGAGGATGGCTTAGTGGTTAAGGCATTTGTCTGCAAAGCCAAAGGACTCAAGTTCAATTTCCAGGATCCACGTTAGCCAGAAGCACAAGGGGGTGCACGCATCTGGAGTTCATTTGCAGTGGCTAGAGGCCCTGGTGCACCCATTCTCTCTCCCTCCCTCTCTCTCTCTTTCTCTCTCTCTCTGCCTCTTTATCAAATAAATAAATAAAAATAAATCTTAAAAAAATATTTCATTTACTCATTTGAGAGACAGACAGAGAAAAAGTACGGGCACACCAGGGCCTCCTGCTGCTGCAAACAAAGTCCAGATGCATGGCCACTTTGTGCTTCTGGCTTTTATGTGGGTACTGGGGAATTGAACCCAGGCTATGAAGCTTTGCAAGCAAATGCCTTTAACTGCTAAGCATCTCTCTGCTCCTGTATTTACCTTCTTTAAGAAACTTTTTTATTGACAACTTCCATAATTATAGATAGTAAACTATGAAAGTTCCCTTCTCTCATCCACTATCCCCTTCTCTCTTTTATTTTGATGTCATCATCTTTTCCTTCTGTTATGAGGGTCTTGTGAAGGTAGTGGTAGGCACTGCAAGGTCATGGCTATCGAGGCCAGTTTCTGTCTGAACAATTGCATTGTAAGCAGTCCTTCCCTTCCTTTGGCTCTTACATTCTTTCTGCCACCTCTTCCACAATGGACCCTGAACCTTGGAAGATATGATAGATTGGCCAGGGAGGTCACTGATACTCCAACACATTATAGACTATTGCTGAGGAATAGATGTGAAGACTCTGTTGCTGAAGACTCTACATACTTGGGCTGCAATACTCCTCTGTCACTCCTTCTCAGCAGTATGGTGCCTTTTGGGTCATCCCAGTACTCACTTATCATCTGTCTCTCATTTTTTAAGTCTTATCTTAAGAACTATCCACTGGAGGGGCTGGCGAGATAGCTTAGAGGTTAAGGCACTTGCCTGCAAAGCCTAACAACCAGAGTCCAGTTCCCCAGTATCCATGCAAAGCCAGATGCACAAAGTGGCACACGCATTGGGAGTCTGTTTACAGTGGCTGGAAGCTCTGGCATGCCCATTCTCTCTGTCTCTCTTCTACCTCTCTCAGCTTGCAAATATATCAAGATATTTTTAAAAGAACTACCTACTGGAGAAACTATCTTTGAACTCTCTGGGTCAAAATGAATTTGCCTTTCTTTGATCTCCATTAGTACATACCACAAATTTTCTCTCCAAAAGTATAGCATAGGGTTTGGAAAAAAAAAACCCTAGACAATTCATAATGAGGAATCTAACACCTTACATGAAAATGTAGGTTGAGGAGTAGAGGGAATAAACAACTCTGTTTTGCTATTTACTACATGTGCAAAGATAAATGATTAGAGGCCACATTAAATAAAGGGAATATGAGTTACATTTACACAGTCTGCATTAGCAGTAATGCACATCACATGACTAATATCCCATTTGTTAAAAAATACCTTTAGACCCTCCCTTGTTGGCTATTTCAGTGACAAACTTAAATGTAAACATTTTATTTTGTTATGGATAGTTTACTTAATGAAAGGAATTAAATTTTTTTATGAGAGAGTGAGAGAGAGCAAGAGAGAGAATTGGCACACCAGAGCCTCTAGCCACTGCAATCAAACTCCAGACATGTGCACCACCTCGTGTGCATGAGTCACCTTTTGTGCCTGTGTCACCTTATGTGTTTGGCTTACGTGGGTTCTGGGGAGTTGAACCTCGGTCTTTAGGCTTCTCAGGCAATTGCTTACCTGCTAAGCTGTCTTTCTGGCCTCAGAAATTAACTTTTTTGTCTGCTTCTCTTATTCAAATACTCAAAGCCTTTTTGATTTCATAACTTGGAGCTTTTGGTTCCTGCTGCCCAACTTCCATTATCCATCACAACCCAAATCACTGGGAATTTAGCTAAAATAACTCTAACTTCCTCCTCTTCTACAGAAGCTCATTGAGACTTTGCTCTGTCCCTGACAGCTTCATGCAAATCCTGAGCTCCAAACCTTTTGATAAATACCTGCATTTCCCTTCTTCTCCTTTGAGAGAAGGAACTGTTTTCCCCCACATTGCAATGTAAATGTCTTTATTTCTATTCTTGGTCAAATTCTCTGGCCTCTTCTTTCCTCCCTTCTAAAGACCTCTGATAGGAAGGAGTCAATGGGTTGATATTAGAACTTGCAGTCTCAAAGGGTACACTACAGTTTCACATGGGGAGAACAAGGGTGGTGGGGATCAGAGAAAGCACGTCTGTTTTTCTTTCTTTTAAAAAAATATTTTATTTTTATTTAGTTATGTATTTGACAGAGAGAGAGAGAGAGAGAGAGAGAGAGAGAATGGGCTTGCCAAGGCCTCCAGGCACTGCAAACGAACTCCAGACGCATGCGCCACCTTGTGCATCTGGCTAACGTGGGTCCTGGGGAATCAAACCTGGGTCCTTAGGCTTTGCAGGCAAACGCCTTAACGGCTAAGCCATCCTGCCAGCTCCACACATCTGTTTTTCATATCTGTCTGTCTCCTGGACTGTGAGTTTCTTGAGGGTGGGAACATTTTTTGCACCTCAGCCTAGTGCATTGCAATGAGATCAGATGAACTTGCTTGCATGCTCTGTTCCAGATTATAATTTCAGCTACTGAATTAGAATGCAGTGAAAAGGTGGCAGAGAAGGGCGGGAGAGAAAGCAAGCAAGGCAGATGCAGGACAGGTTTTGCCTAGCTGACAGTAGTTGGGGTAGGAGGAGAACCAAAGAGCCTTTGGAGAGCAGCCCAGGAGAGAGGCAAAAGCAAAGACTTCAGAACTTTCTGGACTCCTTTGTGGCTGGAGCCCCCTGAGGCTAGCTTGGTGCTGAGGCCTGCTGTCTGCTGTCCCAGGTAGGACTGACTACCTGAGCTTTTGATCTCTGGCAGGCTAGGCAAGTCAGATGCCTGGTGGTGAGGGGAGGGAGGGGAAGGGGATGGGGAAAAACTTGTGTGGGGCAGCCTGTGTCTAAGGCTGCAAGCCCGGGACCAGTGTGTCTGCACGAATTGTACTGCCACATCTCTCTCAAAACCCTCTCCAAGGTCCAGTCTCCAAGCTTCCTGTGAAACCATTAACACAAATGTTCCCTCTGAGTTCTGATTACCTCCAGCTCGGGCACTCTCAGCTGCACAGTGGGCACAATTACGGATGGCCTCTCTGTCCAGCATGAATACACTCTGGGGGCAGAAGCAGACTGTCTTTATGAGAACCAAACAGAACTCAACTACTTCTCTCACACACCAGAAAGGGGGGGAAGCCCAGAGGCCAAGGTTTTGAAACATATCAGGGAAATCCATGCCACATCATCAAAGGGAGGCTGCACAGAGCTGGGGTATGGCACATGGGAAAGAAACAAGAGATGGGGTGCTGTAAGGTTTGGGAGTGACCAAGACCACGCAAACCACTCTGAGGCAAAGATGAAAGGTTTTGTTCGGGAAAAGCATGAGCTGTCAGGGCTGACTCATAAGAGAGGAGCACAGCCAACCTGAGTTTTCAGAGAGTGGGCTTTATAGGGCTTCTTCAGTTGGGGGAAGGTGAGGAAGGGAAAAGAACCCATTTGTTAAGTTGAATAGAAAAGTTCCTTTAGGGGCGATCATTACATTAACCATTTAAAATAGCTAGGGTGTGACACCAGAACACTGACCATGTAACTTACAAGATAGGGGGGCAGAAAAGCATGACCTGGGGCATTGTTAGGCAAGGAGAAGATGATGACTGGGTGGTTTCTTGAGGAATGTGGATAATCCACTTCCTTATGCCTCTGTCACCATTATGCTGACCTTGGTGACTCCATCTTGGGAACCTGTCCCCACCTAACAGGGTGCAACCCTCAGCGCTGTGGAAATGGGATCCACTGATTCAGAGAATCTACTTTCTTCTTTAGTGTGAATCCCAAAGACTTTCTGCTTAACCACAGCAAATTTATGCCTATGTTCATGACAGAATTTCTACACAGAGCCCTATTACTTAAGAGTCCTAGAGAAAAAGTAGTGTCCCACAGATATAATTACTCTAAAACAATACCAAAATACTGCACTTGAGTGTCTTCCTTAATTGCTCTCCACATTTTTTAAATATTTTATTTTATTTATTTGGTAGAGACAAAGAGGTAGAGAGAGACAGAGAGAGGGAATGGGTACATTAGGGCCTTGCAGCCACTGCAAATGAACTCCAGATGCATGCACCACCTTTTGTATCTGGTTTACGTGGGTCCTCGGGACTTGAACCTGGGTCCTTTGGCTTTTCAGGCAAGTGCCTTAACCTCTAAGCCATCTCTAGTTCCCACCACATTAGTTTTTATTTATTTTTTATTATATTTAATTAATTAATTTATTTGAGAGAGGGGAGAGAATGGGCATGCCAGGGCCTACAGCCACTGCAAACAAATTCTAGATGCATGCGCCCCCTTGTGCGTCTGGTTTACATGGGTCCTGGAGAGTCAAACCGGGATCCCTTTGGCTTTGCAGGCAAGCGCCTTAACCTCTAAGCCATCTCTCCAGTCCCTCCACATTAGTTTTTGTGATAGCATCTCTCAATGAACCTGGAGCTCACTAGTATGACTAGACTAGCTAGCCAGTGAACCCTGGGATCTTCCTGTCTCTCTGCCACACAAGAGCAGGGGTTGCAGGTATGCACCATTATGCCTGATTTTCTATATGGGTGCTGGGGATCCAAACTCAGGCCCTCGTGCTTTCAAAGCAAGTGCTTTACTGATAGAGCCATCTCCCTAACCTTGGGTCTACTGTACTGAGGCATTAACCACCCCCTGGGCTTAACCTCTTTATGTTTCCCATTTTTTTCACCTGCTGCAAATACTGATTTTTTTTTAAACAAACTATCTCTTCTTCTTCCTCCCTCTGTCGCCTCCCCTCCTGCCACATTTCCCTTTGGTGTTCACTGTTGGATAATAGATACCTCAGCCAGTTGCTGGGGTGGGGGGTGCTGTGTCTCAGGATATTTCTAACACCCTGTGGCTTTTACAATCTTCCCTCCCCCTGTCCCTGGATAAACCCTGAGCCCTAGCCAGTGTGTTAGCAGTCTGGATTGGTGATGAGTTCTCTTAGCCTCTATGATTCTGGTTCAATATGCTTTGATCGACTGCAATATCTGTCACCCTTCCCCTGGAGCTGGTTGTCAGGCTAGCAGTGGGAGCAATACACATGTCACTTGCTTTCTTTGCAATTTCTTGAGGGACACCCCCCCCCCCAGCAGGTACTCTGGTATAATTATTTAGAGAGAGTTGCCTGTTGAAAATATTTCCTGAGAAAGACAGCTAAAGCAATGTCTCTTGTGCTCCCAACATGTAGGGAGATAGGCCACCACTGTAAGTGAGGCTATCACTGTAACAGTGGACTGGGCCTCTCTAAAGAGAGAATCTTCCACTCTGGGGGCACTGTAGTAGGAAGTCCCCCAGTCACCAGAACTGCAGGCTGGATCTATTCTTGGGCATGACTATTTTCTGTGCCTTGGGCTTTGAACAACGATCTTATGTAGAGAAACCACTGCCAAGTCACAAGTGCACTGTCACCAGTGGTCTCTTTTGTTCCTTATCCCCCCCGCCCCCGCCCTTGGAGACAAGTGCTGAGGAAGGGGGAAGAGGAGGATGGGTGGGTGAGGAAACAGTGAAGTAGCAGCTCTAGAAACCTCTGCAGGTTTCTTACACTGAGTTAAGCCTACAAGAGGAAAGGACTTTAAGTGGATGAGATCTGAAGTTTGGAATTTTTTTTGATAGAATTAGGAATAATATCTCCAAAGGACCAGTGATGTTAATGTGTCTACCTGAGGTTTCATCCAAGAATGGGAAGTAATAGTTTAACAGTGTGGGTAAACAGGTAGGAGGAAAGGAAATAAGTTCCAGGTCAGCCTTGGGACCCTACCTTGCAAAAACAAGTGCAAAAAAATGCATGTGTCAGTGTAAACCAGGCTTGTAAACCAGGCTTGGATGGTTGTGACATATATGTCTGCTATGGTGTTTGCATCCCCTCCAAAAAATTTATGCATTCAAACTTATACAATGATGTGATGATATTAGGGGGCCTTTGGGAAGTGATTAGGTGTAGCAGTTACCATCTCTCTGCCAGAAAATAAAAAAAAATCCACCCACAAGCAGTTGATAGAAGAAAAACAGTTTATTTCAGTGTATAGTTTCAAGGGTTCATCATGGAGAACAAAGCATGGCGGAGCAGACAGTGGGGTGTCACATCTTGTCACATCATCTGGGAGGAAGCAGCAAGAGAGCAAGAGAGAGCCAGCTCTGAACCACCAGTAGGCTGGACTCATAAACCTCAAAGTGTGCTCTCAGTAACATCTCCTCCAGCAAGGCTCCAGTTCCCACAGGTCCCACCAGCTGGGGATCAAGTATGAGGCTTAATCACCAACACATGAGGCTGTGGGGGACACTGTGCATCCAAACCAGCACAGTGAGTCATGAGGGTAGAGTCTAGTGAGTGAGACGATGCCCTTCTAACAAAGGCTTCATAGCCTCTTGGCTCCCGGCTCTTTTTCCCTCTGTCATGTGAACACACAGCAACCACACACTATTCTGGAGGCACAGTAGGACCAGCATCTTGTCTTAGACTCTCCAGCCTCCAGAGCTGTGAAAAATCTATTTATCTCCTCTCTAAATTACTCAGTCTCAAGTCTCTTTTTTTTTCAAAAATATATTTTATTTATTTATTTGAGAGAGAGAAAGAGAGAGAGAGTGAGAATGGGCATGCCAAGGCCTCCAGCAACTGCAAGTGAACTCCAGATGCATGTGCCCCCTTGTGCATATAGTTTACCTGGGTCCTACAGAGTCGAAGCAGGATTCTTTGGCTTCGCAAGCAAATGCCTTAACTGCTAAGCCGTCTCTCCAGCCCTCAAGTATCTTGTATTCACCTCACAGACTATGTCCAAAGCCAAGGTGCTGGCAAGAGCCATGCTTCCTCTAAAACCCCTAAGTAAAAACTCCCCCTTATGTCTTATGGTGTGAGTCTGTCATGTCTTCCGTAGGTCCGTGCTTTGAATATTTAATACCCAATTTGTGGATCTATTTTGAAGCCATTAGGAGGCTAGGCTCGGAGGGCGGAGTAGCTCACAAGAGATGGGTCTTTGAACTTATAATGACTGCCGGCTCCAGGCTATTTTTGTGTTTCCTGGCCTATGTTTCAAGGACGAAGTCACACTCCCACGGTCATTAGTGGAGCTGCTCCTGTCATCTTCCTCACGATGACGGGCTCAGGGCTCTTTGAAACCATGAGCCAAAACACACCTTTTCTCTCTTAAGAAATTCTATTAGATAAAACAAAATAAATTAAATTAAAAAAAAAGAAATTCTATTAGTTACATTGGTCCCAACAGTGACAAACACACTTCTTCCAGCTGATAGGACAAATGCTCCTTGACTTACAGCCACATCAGTTCCCTATCTCTGCCTTCACATGGAGTCTTTGCTCTGTGTCCACGTGTCTCTGGGTGTCTGTCCAGAATTTTTCTTCTCACACTCCAGTGACAGTGGATAAAGACCTGCCCTAATGGTTTCATCTTAACTTGGCTTAAACCTGAGCATGCTGACTTCTAAGCCAACTCCCACATGCTAGTGCTTTGTGGTCTTCTTCATGGATGGCCTCATCATTTCACTCTATCTCTCTTGTCCTTCTAGGATGTTCCCTGACTCACTCTTCTCATGGAGAGTAGATAGGATGCCAGGTCAGGGGCAGAATGCTTACTTATCTAGTACGTGTGAGGCTCTAGATTCAATTCCCAGTACTGCAGAGGCTTGAAGGGAGTAAGCAGGCCAATGGCCCCTCTGAGCAGCTGCAATCTTAAATATGACAGGATTGACATCTCTGGCTCCTGCTGAATGCATGCAGGTTGTGATACGTTGTCTCTCATACACATTTTCACAAAGCTCCCTTAGGTATAGTCAGGGAAGAGAGAATACAAATGTTAGACTGGAGGCAAGGATCCCATCCAAGTTTTCAGTTTTGTTGCTATTCAGGAAATCTTAGGTCCTCTGGGGGAAAATTTAATGGCATTAAAAAAACAACACTTCAACAATAACATTCCAAAGTGAGGAGCTGTATTTCTGAGACAAAAATGAAATTTATTCTCAAGTTAATCCTCTGATATGATTTTATACAATAGTGAGAAGAAGTTAAAGGCAAAGGGGCCCATTAAAAGTGAAATGTGTCCTAGAAATTGCAGAAAACAGCAGCTTTGTGGTGTGTATGCCCACAGCTGGGGAGCTGGGCTGCGCTCTCGCCTCCTGAACTGTGGAAGTTGGAGAAGACACAGAAAAGAAATCACCCAAGGCCAGGCACGTGCACCAAGGTCAAAATCAACAACGATCTGATTTTGTAATTTTCCCTCGAAAACAGTTCCTGATGGAGTATGGGAGAGGGGAGTGTTGAACCCAGAGGCTGGGGTAGGAATGAATGGGCAGCCTTGCTGAACTTGGGCATGTGCAGTATCTTGCAGACTTCCTATAGTCTTCTGCTTCAAATTTTCAAGTTTAGTTGCAGTTTTAAAAACTCTTGTTTCCTTCCCAAATCCTACCCTCCATCTATCCCTCCATTCATCAATCTGTTTATTTTATCAAGAGGAATTGGATTTAAGTCCAAGCTCCATCTCCATGCAACCTTAAACAAAACCACCACAGTTCCTCACCTTCATTTCCTTGTCTGGAAAAGAGGAATAAATATGTGAATCTTAGAGAATATGTGGTTATTAAGGCAATGAATACAACTAATATCTATTTAATCCCTTAGTAAACTTGGGATAATTTTTAACAATTTCATTATTGTAGTTTTTAATTATAGATTTGAAGATAAGTGCAAATTTAAAATAAGACTTAATTATCCTTAATTATGAAAATGAGGGTTCCCTGACCCTCTGCCATTCATTGAGTAATTCCTTTCTCTGTCCTCAAATCTTTACCACAAGTAACGAGCCCCTTGCTGTTCCTGCAATCAATAAATGTTCCTTTAAGGGTCCAGGAGCTATATATTTATTTATTTATTTGAGAGAGAGCAAGAATGAATGAATGGGTACACCAGGGCCTCCAGCCACTGTAAATGAATGCATGCGCCACCTTGTATATCTGGCTTATGTGGGTCCTGAGGAATCAAACCTGGGGTCCTTTGGCTTTGCAGGCAAGCACCTAAACTGCTAAGCCACCTCTCCAGCCCAAGGAGCCATATTTTTTGAGAGTTAGTCTGGAGGTTCTAGAAGGAGAATGCAATTGCTTTAGAAGCTGGAAGAATGGCACTCCTTATTAGGGGAGGTGGGCTTCAACTGAGTCTACAGCTTCTGGAGGGTCACCCAGGCAGCAACTAGGAAGGAGACAGCGCCCTAGCCAGGAGATCAGCCCGTAAACTTTGGGATCATTGGGTGACAGAATTTGTAGCCAGGTGACTCTCACATACAAAAGACATTCTTCTGAGATGTGGCCATCAAGGGAGATACTGCCACTGTCTTCTAGGTCCTGTTTGATGTAGAAAGTAAGGTGGCAGACTCACTTCAATGGGCCCCTTGAACCAATTTACACAAATAGCTCCTGTGATTAAGATACACGAACTTGAGAACATGTCATTCAGAGAAGCTGGACTTCATGTTTGAGGGAGCGGTGTCACAGCTACTCATACTGGGCTCAGAGCACAGTATTTTCTTTTGTTTTTGGGGGGAGAGAGAGAGGAGAGGAGAGGTAGAGAATTGATGCACCAGGGCCTCAGCTACTGCAATCGAACTCCAGGCGCTTGCACCACCTAGTGGGCATGTGTGCCCTTGCTCTTGCCTCACCTTTGTGTATCTGGCTTTTGTGGGATCTGGAGAGTTGAACATGGGTCCTTAGGCTTTGCAGGCAAGTGCCTTAACCACTAAGCTGTCTGTCCAGCTCTTTTTAAATTTTTTAAAATTTATTTATTTATTTACAAGCAGAGAGATAGAGAGAAGAGAGATAGGAATGGGCACGCCAGGACCCCCAACCACTGCAAACAAACTCCAGATGAATGTGCCACTTTATGCATCTGGCTTTATGTGGATACTGGGGAATCGAACCCAGGTCCTTAGGCTTCTCAAACAAATGCCTTAGCTGCTAAGCCTTCTCTCCCATACTATTTTCTTAAAGCAAAGTTGGTATTTTTATATGTCTTTAAGCATTTCACTACATGCATGTTTCCTGCACCCGATGTTTCTCAAGTACTTTGCATCTCAAAGCCATCCTCTCACCACAGTGGTAGGTTTTGGAGCAGTGTGTTCTGACTCCTGTCAGTGTGCACCATGTTCTGGCTTCATGCTTATTCAATAACAAAACTGTTTTGTTTCTAGCTGGGAGATGACTGCTTCTTTGACACCCTCATCATTATTAAATAAATCCCCATGATGGACCTGGCTGTGCCACAGAGCACTCTTCATGATCACCACAGTGGAGCTGGGAGGTCACAGCTGCCTCTTGCTGCCTGTCTTCCACAGGACAAGGCTCTGATTGCAGCCAGAACACAGCATGTGTCCTGCAGGCTCACCTCCCTCTCCTGTGTCCACCTTCCCCCAACACGTCTTAGCTCCTTTGGCTTCACCTATAAGGTCATTACATTTTTTAAAAAACTGTTTTAATTCAAACATCATTCTGCTCAGTAAATTCAGGTTAAAATTTTACTAAGATATTTCCTGCATTTACCAATGTTATCTTACTTAATCTTCACCAGTGGCCCCATAGGGTAGACAATGGATTTCTCACCATTTTATGGGCATAGAACCTAATGGAAAAAAGATTCCAGAATTTGTTCATGGTGGTAAAGTGAGGGAAGTCGGATTCAAAGCCAGGCTCTTCTTCCTCAACCACTGTCAGATCAGACAGATGTGAGTCATTAGGAGAAGCAGAAGCCAGGGGAAGCTCCAGGGAGTGTGATACCCAGGAGGTAGCAAAAGGAAAAGAAGAAAGAGAAGAGGGATTCAGTAAAGTTAATCTTTCTGCCTCTGCAGGTCCCTAGCTTCCTTCTCCAGAGATGCATGATTCATAGGATCTCAGCCTTTCTACTGCTGGGATGTGGGGTGTCCAGGCATTTTGTCCCAGGTATTCAGAACCCACCACTATGTCTAGCTGTTCTGGTTCCTGCTGAGTACCGAAAGGCACATATACATAGGATGCATTGAGTTGATCAGAGATGGAGGCAAGCCACAAGCACTGCCAGGAATTTTCCTGGGATGGGATGGGGTGGGGGAAGGGAAGATCAGGCATTTGGCCAGGATGTAATGAACCCCTCTTGCTTGGCTACCAGCCTATGGAATGTTGAGCAAAGGCCATGTTGGCATTAATCCTCCATGGGGATAGGTGCCAAGTGTTCAGGACTCCAGTAGGACCCCAAAGAAGACCTATAAGAAGAGTTAATATTTTACATGTGACAAGCACTCAGATACTCATTAGGCAAAAAATGGTCCATCTTTTCTTTATAATGGAATACCTTCTCGAAAGCCCTGCTCAATTTCTAATAAAGCCCAATGGGTGAGAATGCTCATTACACCAGCAATAGTGTAATGAGAGGATCATGACAGGCTGGCCCTGGCCAAGCCCTCACTCAACCAAGCATGAGGGGCAGAAATCCAAGGGAAATACCCAGTACCCATGTGAGGCCAGATGCACAAAATGACACATGTCTGCAGTTCATTCTGCCATGCTTATCTCTCCCCATTTCTCTCTTTCCTCACAAATAAATAACTAAAATTTGAAAAGAAAAAGAAAACTAGGGGAAATACTGGCAGAGAGCAATGATCTGAATCTAAGTGTGCCATGGAACTTAGCCTCGGAATGTTCTTTGTCCTATAATTATTTGTGAAAACTGGCACAGCAAAAGAGCTAGCAGTTTGATTTTTTGATCTGAAAAATTGATAATTTAATACATTCAATTTTTTAATATTTTATTTTTTATTTATTTATTTGAGAGAGAGAGAGAAAGAGAAAGAGAGAGAGAGAGAGAGAGAGAGAGACAGACAGAGACAGAGAAAGAGAATGGGAGTGCCAGGGCCTCCAGTCATTGCAAATGAACTCCAGATGCATGCACCCCCTTGTACATCTGGCTTACGTGGGTCCTGGGGAATTGAACCTGGGTCCTTTGGCTTTGCAGGCAAGTGGCTTAACTGCTAAGCCATCTCTCCAGCCCTAATGCATTCAATTTTAATAAGTCAAATTAGGATCTGCCAAGATTTGTCCACTTTGAGAATGACAAAGTGCTCCAAACCAAGTGACTCAAATAGAAATTTTTTTTCTTTAATTTTTTTTTTTTCTTTTCAGAGTTCTTGGCCTGAAAGTTCAAAGTCCAGGTATCAGTGGGTTGGGAAAGCATATCGCCTCCTGAGGCCTCTCTCCCTGACTTACAGGTGACCACACCTCACTGACCTTCATATGGTCTTTCCTTGATTTTCCCTTCCTATGAAAATTTCAGTCAGCTTGGAGCAGAGACCACCCTAAATCCTCACTGAATCTTAATTACCCCCTTAGAGACTGCATCTCCAAATATGGAGGTTAGGACTTCATATATTTATTTGGTGAGAGCAACACCATTCAGCCCATATCACCCATTAATTTTTATGCATTAATGTACACTTTTCTAAAGATAGGAATCATCATTACTGTTCTGTAAAAATTAAAATGTGCTATTTCTATGCTGATTAGACACAGAACAGTTTCTAAGTTGAGATGCAAGGCCTGAGCTGATGCACTTGCCTCCCCTAAATGAGTTAGTAGTTTCCCTCTGTTGTTCAGCAATTTGTTGTGGCTGCTTTTTCTTTTTGTTTTGTTTTGTTTTTCAAGATAGGTTCTCATTCTAGCCCAGACTGACCTCAAATTCACTATGTAGTCTCAGGCTGGCCTTGAACTCACAATGATCCTCCTACCTCTGCCTCCTGAATGCTGGGATTAAAGGCATGCACCACCATGCCCAGCTAAATATAAATTCTTGTCATGCTAGAGAGATGGCTCAGTGGTTAAGACACTTGCCTGCAAAGCCTAAGGAGCCAGGTTCAATTCCTCAGTACCCAAATAAAGCCAGATACACAAACTGGTACATGCATCTGGAGTTTATTTGTAATGGGCTCTGGCATGCCCATTCTCATTCTCTCTCTCAGCTTACAAATCAATCAATACAAATATTTTTAAAAATATAATTTCTCATAACTTATTTCCTTCCCTTTGGTATATGCCAATTCCTTTGCTGCATGGCACTGTCCTGCTTCCTGTCCTGTCCATCCCTGGACATTCATTGAGCCACCACTCCCAGCTTGCTGTTTGTTTTGATTCAAGGGTTTCTCACTATGTAGCCCAGGCTGACCATTTTTTTAATTAGTGGGCATTGAACCCAGGGCTTCATGCATGCTAGGCAAGTGCTCTACCACTGAGCTACACATCTGTAACTCCAGCAAAACCTTTTTAGGTGGTATGGAGTCTCAGCCTGTTCAGCAGTATGAATGTGACAGTGTAAATGTATGGCCTCATAGACTCAGGTGTTTTATTCAAATTGAATTTTCAGGGCTGGAGAGATGGCTTAGCAGTTAAGGCACATGCCTGCAAAGCCTAAGGACCCCCTTTCAGTTCTCCAGGTCCCACGTAAGCCAGATGCACAAGGGGGCACATGCATCTGGAGTTCATTTGCAGTGGCTAGAGGCCCTGGCACGCCCATTCTTGCTCTTTCTCTCTCTCTCTCTCTCTTATAAATAAATTAAAATAAATATAGAAATAAATTTATAAATAAAATAAAAAAATAAATAAATTGAATTTGCAACTTCAAGCCCGAGCAGGCCGATTCCCATTACGGGGTGAGGGGTGTGTCACTGGGTGGATCTGGATTCCAGCCCAAAGGTATGGAGTGAGCAGTTTGAGTTCTGGCATTTTGTGTTTGCTGGTGTTGGTGTTTGCTCGCTGTGATTGTTTCTCCTCTGCTTGGACCTATGGAAGGACGCAGCTTCTTTCAGCATTGATGGAATTTCCCCTGGACTTGTAAGCTGAAATAAACCCCTTCCTCCCAGCAACGCGGAAATGACTGCAACAACCTGAAATGGAAATAATTGTTCACCTGGTGTGAATGGCTGTCTGCACTGACACAGTCACTAGCCAACTCCTTTGACGACCCCTTGTTTCTACAAGACCATCCTCAGCCTAGATCACTCTCTAGCCCTTCAGGGTCTGTGCTGCTCCCCATGCCATGCACCCCTAGATCCAGCACATGCTGAGGAGGCCCTCACCTCTACACCAGCTCTCTGCACCCAGATCCCACAAGACAGTCTTCTGCCATGCAGTCCTACCTGACCTGCTTCCCAAAGGTCCTCTCACAAGTCCCTTTCTTTGATCCCCAAATCCACTGGCCCCTAGGTCTCAAGATGAAGGAGTAGATCACTAAATCTTCTACTTTCTCTAGGACAACATCACAGAAGCCACACGCCCACTTCACTGACCCTGAGGTCTGCGCATAGGGCCACATTCATAGGCTGGAAGGATGTGTTGCCATGGAGATGACTGGTGAGGTTGCCAAGGGTGGGACATTGTGTTCCTCTCATTGTCACTCATCAGCTGTCAGAATTCTTTTTTTTTTTAATATGTTTTATTTATTTATTTACTTGAGAGAGAGAAAGAGAGAGAGAGAGAGAGAGAGAATGGGCATGCCAGGGCCTCCAGTCACTGCAAACAAACTCCAGATGCATGCACCCCCTTGTGCATCTGGCTTCCATGGGTCCTGGAGAATTGAACTGGGATCCTTTGGCTTTGAAGGCAACTGCCTCGACCGCTAAGCCATCTCTCCAGGCCCCGGACTGTCAGAATTCCGAATTACCACAATGATGACTTTTCGAAATGAATGTTACAAGCATTCGCCATCCTTATCCTAGGATGCTCTTAAATGCTTGATTAATGTTAAGTTCTTTAAAATACAACTACAGTTTTTTTTTTGTTTTGTTTTTTTTTGCAGGTACAACTACAGTTTTATTATAAGCAATTTAGTTTGGGAAGAGCCAAACAGAAGAGACAACAGAAGAATGGACTAGGACAAGGTCTGGGGTAAGGGAGGTCCCCAGGGTGGGAACTTCTGCCTCTTGGAATCAGGGTGCACCTGGTATTTAACTTTTTATTTATTTGAGAGAGAGAGTATGGGTGTGCCAAGGCTTCTTGCTGCTGCAAACAAACACCAGATGCATACACCACCTTATGCATCCGATTTTTTAAAAAACTTTTTATTTTATCTTATTATTTTTTTTTTGGAGAGAGACAGAGAGAGAGAGAGCGAGCGAGCGAGCGAGCGAGAGAGAGAGAGAGAGAGAGAGAGGAAGACAGAGATGGGCGCACGAGCAGAATCTCAGCTGCTGCGAAAGAAATCCAGATGTGTGCGCCCCCTTGTGGCCAAGTGCGGCATTGCGCCCTTGCATCACTTTGCATCTGGCTAAACGTGGGACTTGGAGATTGGAACCGGGTTCTTAGGCTTAGGAGGCAGGTGCCTTAACCCCTAAGCCATCTCTCCAGCCCTGATTTGTTTTTTATATGGGTATCCAGGTCATCAGGCTCTGCAAGCAAGGGCCTTTAACCACTGAGCCATCTCTTCAGCCCCATGGACGCCATTTTGCTGCCTTCATTGTGTCTGTTTCTTCCGTGTGTGGAATAAGCACTAAGATGTGGAGAAGAAAGGCATATCTAAGTCCTCCTGCAGCTCCTCCCTATTGGCCCCGAGCACACCAGGCTGGATAAATGGACCCCAGTCAGAATCGTGAAAAGGCGGTCCCAATCACACCACTCGCCAGTGCCCGTCCAGCTTACCCGGAAGAAAAGTCCCAGGTTCCGAGAGCTTTGTCCTCTCATGAAAAAAAAAAATTAAATTAGAGAACAACAAGATGTGCATATTCCTTCTCGCCGTGGCTCTCCATGTCCCCTGGAGAGGACAGACTGTACAGAAGACACAAAGTGCCGTGTTCAGGAGAGCAGGCATTGCCGAAGAAATGAATCTAAACAAATGATTACCAAAAGAACAGAGCTTAAAAGAAAAAAAAATGAAAAAGGAAGAAATTCACAAGACAATTGATTGCCTATTGTCACAGGTGTCTTGTCTTTCAAGGAAGAAATAAAGCTCACACTTGCCGCTGGTTGCTGTCTATTTGTACAGAATAGTGGTCTACCACAGCTCGCTCTCTCTTCCGCCCAGCCTCCACCCCAGCTCCTCGCACATTTCCCACCCTGGACATGCACAGAATGGTGTGGCTACAGGACACAGCAAAGCTTTGTGTGTGGGGGGGGAGTTGATTCCAGGGGGAAAAAAAGTCCCTGAGCCACAAGGGGCTGAGACCTGCCAGGAACTGGCACCAATAAGGAAGGTCACCCCACCTTCCCGGTCGGGGACTCACAGCTCAGCCTGGTGACCTCCAGCAGGTCTGCTTACCTCTTGGAGTCTGATCCCAACTTGCTAAATCCAAATAGATCTTTCTGAAGATAAAAACCAGATAATGCTATTGCTCTTCTTAATGTTTACTCAAGAGCTGAAAACTTATGTCCATAATTACTAAAATTTGGAGCCACCAAGATGTACTTCAGTGGACGAATGGATAAATAAACTCTGATACGCTGCCACAATGGGATAAGATTCTGTACTAAAAAGAAAAGTGTTATCAAGCCATGAAAAGCCATGGAGCCAACTTTCTGCTCAAGTTTGTTCTGAAACCAATATGGCTTTAATGTGTATTGCTAATGTATATCATATGTATGTATTATCTATCTATCTATATATATATATACACACATATATATAGACATATAAATACACATGGGTTTTTTATTTTAATTATTTTGGAGAGAGACACAGAGAGAGAGACAGACAGACAGAGAGGGAGAGGGAGACAGAGATGGGCACGCCAGCAGTCTCTCAGTTGCTGTGAACGAAATCCAGACACGTGCACCCCCTTGTGGGCAAGTGCGGCATTGCGCCCTTGCATCACTTTGCATCTGGCTAAACGTGGGACCTGGAGATTGGAACCGGGTTCTTAGGCTTAGCAGGCAGGCGCCTTAACCGCTAAGTCATCTCTCCAGCCCAATACACATGGGTTTTTAATCTATTAAAGTACAGTGTTTAAAAACACATGTAGTCACAGTGTTTTTGTTTATTTGATTTTATCATCCCTGATTAGTGAGTAGAATCAGACTGTCATTAAAGAGTGCTTGACTCCTCAAACACAAATACATTTTCAGAATAATCTCTCTGTTGAAGCTTGAAAAGTAGTTGTTATACCTATAGCAATGAAGACTATGACCCACACCACAGACTGATCTGACGATGGAAACCTTGGAATCTACTTGGACCATACCTGCAAATAGGACACGCATGGCTGTAGAAGCATGTATGGAGGTCTCCGTAAGAGATACCCCAGGGTTGGTAGGGCACCATGCGCAGGAGGCTACAATGCGTGACAGCTCTGCCTGGCTTCAAATGAGGTGATTGCCAGGGCACACAGCTCAGCCCACTCCCCCGTGAAATGCCTAGGGTTCACGCAATGGCTGGAAAGGAAGTTTGGAGTTAGGTTTGATATTGGAAACAGGGACAAGGACCCTTGACAATGCCTAGGTTAGAAGAAGAAGCAGCGGGTAAGGGGGAAATGCGTGGCCAAGGGAAGGACGTTGTACAACCTGGAGCTCAGGAAGGGGAAAGACGGGCTGGGCCTCAGCTTTGCAGCCCTGACTCTTGCTTAAGGCCACGGTTCTTGGTATCAGTGGATAATAGGATTCTGTGGGCACCCACTGGGAGACTTAGACAAAGACACATGGAGAGTAGCAAGCAAAGTGAGAGAATTTATTAAAAAGGATACACTTACGGCCTGGAGAGATGGCTTAGCGGTTGAGGAGTTTGCCTGAGGGACCAAAGGATCCCAGTTCGACTCTCCGGGACCCACGTAAGCCAGATGCACAGGGGGGTCCATGTATCTGGAGTTTGTTTGCAGAGGCTGGAGGCCCTGGTGCACCCATTCTCTCTTTCTCTGCCTCTTTCTCTCTGTCAAATAAATAAATAAATAAAATAAATAAAAGGAGAAAGTAGGCCAGAGCTGAGAAAGTTTAAAGCCTAATGGTTACTGTGCAAAGAATGGACAGTTTGGGCATCATTCGTATACCACGGGCTTTCTGGCTCATTGGCATAGTTCAGGCTTTATCTTTCACACTCTGTGGTATTTTGAGTCTATGGCCCCATAAACTTGGCTTGAATGTAGAGTGTCCAGCAAGTGGAGCACTACTGGGGAAGAGGAGGACTCACCGGGAGCTGATCTTGGAGTCCAGCCCTAAGGTGTGTTTGGAGATGGATCTTGGGGTCCAGCCCTGAGATGTGTGGACAGCTGTTTGAGCTCCGGCTGCGCTGTTTTGCTATCGGTGTGGTGCTGGCTGCTTGGTGATGTAGCTCGTCTTGGGTCCGTGGGAATGAGACCCCTTCTTCCTCCATTGACTGTACGTTCCTCCTGGAATCTGTAAGCTGAAATAAATCCCTTTCCTCCTGTAAGCTGTGTCCCTCTGGATGATTGTCCCAGCAATGAGGAGCAGACTTGCCACATGCTCTATGTTACATGTAACTTACAAGGAACCTACGGATCACCTTCAGCCACTCGGGCAGAGAACAGACTAGGGGCAGGGTTTCTTATCAGATACAAAATTTGGGGACCATAAAACCTCTGAGGGTGACAGCAGTGGTGATGATATCAAACATGTATTGGGTGCTTATCACGTATCTGTCTCCACAGGGTGTTTAGATGTGTTTTGATGTCACAAGCAACATTACAGAGTGCAGACACATACTGAGAGAAACAGAAGATGAGGAAATTGGCGGGGGGGAGCTTAGAGAGAGGAAATGACAAATCAGTTAAGCACCAGGCTGGGATTTGATTTGACATAGCGTGACTTCAGCGTGGAGGCTTGAAACAGATCTGTAGGGTGCTGGATGGTACAGGTTGCTGTGGAGGCACCAGTTGAGCTGGCCCTAGGAAGGAGATACTGGGTAGACAAGGAGAGTCACCTCTGCTGGGTTTTTTAGCTACTTACCATTGGGGTTTTGAGTACAATGTCCTCAGGCTGTTTTCACAGTGTTTGCCAGGCCCTTCTGCCTTCTGTCCCTGGCCTCTCAGAAAGCCAAGCTCCATGCTGTTCTCCCCAGTCAACACTTTCCTTGTGACATAGCTGTGGGAGTTTGAATAGATGGCCCCCAACATATACAGTGTTTTATTAGTTTGTAGTTTGCATCTGGAGCCACCTGGCTGGAGGCAGTGTCACTGGGCAGATCTTAAGGTGTGGCCGTGGGTTTGAGATTCCATTGTAAAGATATGCAAAGTGTGCCTAGCTGGAGTTCCTGAGGTGTGCTGTGCTGTGTGGCTTTTGGCTTTTTGGCATTCTCTCTCTTTGTCTGGTCCTTTAAGAGGGGGCCAACCTCTTCTGCCATTATGGAACTTCCTCTGGATCTATAAGCTTCAATAAATCCCTTCCTCCATAACTGTGCCTGGTCTGGAAGTTTATCTTAGTGAACCTGAAGCTGTCTGCTACAGAAGTCACCCAACCATCTTAGTGGGATACTTTTTTTCTAGGCAATAACCTTCTAGAAACATCACCCCTCATCTGATTTGTGTCCTTTCTATCTTAAAATGCTCTGGTGTGACATTGGAGGACTATGGAAGCCTCAGAGTTAGAGGTGTGTCCCCCCACCAACAAAAATCAGAAAGTGAAGTGTTTAAAGACATTGGAACCACCCTGTCTGAGTGCCAAAGCAGACCAGACAGGCACTCCAGAGCTGAGAGAGATAGGCTAAGGCTGGCCTAGAGGGCTGGGGGTGGTGACACTCTGTCAGCCTTGGTCTTCCAGACCCACAAGCTGCTGTAATTTCAGGTTGAGGTAAAGATAATGAAATATGTTATTCAGAGATTTCTATAGCCCACCCCCAAGCCATAACTGTTAGCGCTAATTTGTTTGTTTTATGATGAGATATGTTAACATCACAGAGTCTCTACACAAGTCATATTTCTGGGTCCACTTTCATTGTCTGAAGCATCTACACGGCCATATTACCATCCATATGGCAATTCCCTGAAGACATGATGTTGTAGGAATTGATCCTGAGCATACATACGTGGAGAAGACGGTGAAGCACAGAGAAACATCCGCTCTGGCAAAGCATCTACCAACCACGTGCGGTAACACTTAGTCCAAGCTGTCCCCTGAAAACTTCTCAGGCCATTAGTCAAGGACTAATCATGTCTTCATCTGTGATCACCACCAGCAACAATAAGGACCAGACTTCCCCTGGAGCAGCAGGATGAGGCCAGAGGGAAGGAAGGACCCCGTGGGGCCATCGATTCCCTCATCATTATGGCCAAGGCAGTTTGCCACCAGAGCCAAAGACCCATTAGTGATCCTGTAGCCAAAATGGAAACTCAAAATGGTTCAGGTTCAAGGCAAGAGCAGAATCTGTGAATGAAGAGGTTGAGTCATCCTTTCTGAGTGTAGAAAAAGTGTATCAATTTATAGATTACCACCTCGGTACCAGGAAAGGAGTCAGAGAGACAGTAACAAGAGAAATTGGTGAAAGCTGATGTTGGCTTCTAATGTGCTAGGTCTTTTCCAATAATAATAATTAATAAATAAATAATAATAATGTTTATAGATTATCATGAGCCAGCCAGGCATGTTCTGAGCATTATACATATATTATTGACTCATTTGATTTCACTGATGTAACCAACTTAGTCTATCTCCTAAAGATTCTATAATATTTACTTTCTAATTGCTGGAACAAAACACCTGACCGGAAGCAGCTTATTGAAGAAAAGGTTTATTTCAGCTTACAGTTTCATGGGGAAGTTTCAGTTAGTAGGGAAAAGCATGGCAGAGCAGACAGCTGGGTGTCACATCTCCACAGCAGCAGGAAGGGACTATAGAGAATGGGAGGTGGAGACTTGCTAGAGATAGTTGCATTGGTGGGGGCAGGCCTTGGGATTTTATCACTCAGGCCACCTTGCCACTTCTAGCAAGCTCATTTTCTGTTATTTTCTCATGGGAACTCTAGTTAGTTTTCAAGTTTATTACAAAGGAACAAGCCTTATGGTAGAGGAAACATCACAATGAAACCAGGTCTGGATGAGACTCTAAAACACAGTTCCTATTGTCCAAGCCTTTACCAGCAGACAGCATGATCCTGAGTCTTCTCCCTATTTAAGCAGCTGCACCCTGCTTGTATGTTATCTGCTTAGTGCAGCCATAGACACAAACACCCCTGAACAAACAGCTTTCTCTTCCTCATTTGTACTTTCTCATCACTGACTAATTGCCAAGGAATTTTCTGTTTGTGCACCAAAATCATGTAACTTCAAAAACTTGTAACTCACCAATATGTAAAGAATTCAGGGTGATGTCCGACTGCCTGCCATACTGTCTATAAAACCTCTGAGCTATGAGAGCTCAGCTCTCGGGCTTTGGAACTTAGTCCCCTGAGTCCATGTCTACAAGAATAAATGTTCTGATTCTCCACTCTATCTCTGGTGCCAGTTCTGTGTGCCTCAGTTTCTCATAACAGCCTGACCCCTGAGTCCTTCTCTGGCTTCTAATCTGACCATATAATCACTTCATTTTAAACTGTGCTTTTTGTTTGTTTGTTTGTTTATTTTTTTGAGGTAGGTTTCGCTCTAGCTTAGGCTGACCTGGAATTCACTCTGTAGTTTCAGGATGGCCTCAAACTCACAGCAATCCACCTATCTCTGCCTCCCAAGTGCTGGGCTTAAGGTGTGTGACACCATCCGGTTTTATACTGGTTTTAATTTTAGGCAAGTACTCTGCCCTTGAACTACATTACTTTTTTTTTCCTTTCCTTTTCTTTATTTATTAGAGAGAGAGAGAGAGGCAGATAGAGAAAGAGAGAGAATAAATGGGCACATCAGGGCACCTAGGCATTGCAAATGAATTCCAGATGCATGTACTACCTTGTGCATCTGGCTTATGTGGGTCCTGGGGAATGGAACCTGAGTCTTTAAGCTTCACAGGAAGGCACCTTAACCGTGAAGCCATCTCTCAAGCCCTGAACTATATTCTTAGTTCTTTCTTTCTCTTCTTTCTTTCTTTCTTTCTTTCTTTCTTTCTTTCTTTCTTTCTTTCTTTCTTTCTAAAATATTTTTATGGGCAAGCAGAGACACATAGAGAAAAGAGAGACAGACAGAGAGAATGGGGGTGCAAGAGCTTCCAGCTGCTGCAAACAAACTCCACTTTGTGCCTCTGGCTTTAAGTAGGTACTGGGGAATCAAACCCAGATTGTTAGGTTTTTTGGGTAAGTGCCTTAACTGCTGAGGCATCTCTCCAGCCCCCTGACATTACTTCTTCAATATTGGTAAACTGGTGGTGATTTCCCAATTCTGTAATTCTTTTTTTAACACTGTATTTATTTATTTGCAAGGGGAGGGAGGGAGAGAGAGAGAGAGGAAAAAAGAGGTAGAGTGGGAATGGGTGTACCAGAACTTAGTGTCACTACAAATGAACTACAGACACAGGAACCACTTTGTGCATCTGGCTTTACGTGGGTACTAGGGAATTGAACCTGGGCCCTCCGGTTTTCCAAGCAAGCACTTTTAACCAGTGACCCATCTTCCCAGCCCCCAGTTCTGTCATTCTAACAGCACTTATTAGTTATGTTTCTTCCATAATGAATCAAGTGGCAGCTACTTAATATCTGTTAGGTACAGTTAGTTTAGGAAAGGCAGAGCAATTACTTGATTCTTTGTCCATTTAAAATAATGAGTTCTTGTTCTTGCAACTTCCAAAGGTGTTTCAGAAGGCTTTACCTATGTGGGGATGTAAAGGAGGTTGTAGAGTATTATCATAAACTCAGGGACGTTTATGTATTGGACATATTTAAATCTGTTGTAGTAATTTTTTTACTATTCAAATGGTCTCATCTTTGGTCAGCAGGAGTCCATTCAAGTTGGCTGTCACTGCATTTACGGTCACAGTAATCTTTGACAGCTGCCTTGCGTTTAGGCATGACAAGATGTTCCAGCTCAAGGAGCCCTTGTTCCCTGTAGAGGGAAATGGCATCTAGTGACTACAACCTAGGAACTACGGGTGCTTGATGTTATTAAGTTATTGTTGCTTTTAAATCTTTTCAGTAGACATAGCTGGGAAATATCAAGTTTCAGATACTTCAGATTTAAAGCAAGAATTTTAAGATTTTACCAAGGCTTTCTATTTATTTATTTTGCTTTTCGAGGTAGGGTCTCACTCTCTGACCCAGGCTGACCTGGAATTCACTCTGTAGTCTCAGGGTGGCCTTGAACTCTCGGCAATCTTCCTACTTCTGCCTCCCAAGTGCTGGGATTAAAGACATATGCCACCATGCCTGGCTAATACTTTCTACTTTTAATTTATATTTCTTTTCTTATGAGAGAGAGAGAGGGAAAGAGAATTGGCACACCAGGCCTCTAGCCACTGCAATCAAACTGCAGATGCATGCTCCACCTTGTGCATATGCATCACCTTGTGTGTCTGGCTTAAGTAGGTTTTGAGGAGTCTAACCTAAGTCCTTAGGCTTCACATGCAAGCACCTTAACTAAGCCATCTCTCCAACCTTTAATTTATATTTCTATATTTTATCAGTTCATCTTGACAATATGGTTTCTTCCTGACAATATCGGCCAAAAAGTTTTAGCTTATTTCCTGTTTACTTTTTTAAAATATATATTTTATTTATTTATTTATTTATTTATTTATTTATTTATTTATTTAAGAAAGAGAGAGAGAAAGAGAGGGAGGGAGGGAGAAAGAGAATGGACGCACCAGGGCCTCTAGCCATTGCAAACAAACTCCAAACACATGTGCCACCTTGTGCATCTGGCTTACGTGGGTCCTAGGGAATTGACCCTGGGTCCTTTGGCTTTGCAGACAAATGCCTTAACTGCTAAGACATCTTCTCCAGCCCTCTAGTTTTCTTAATAACAATACCATCATTGCCACCTACAAGAAGATCACTGACTACAGAGTAAGATGTCTTGATCTTGCTGTGGTTCTTGTTCTCGGGATAGATTCCCACTAAGGATATATAGTGAAAAATACTGTTTAAATTTTCTTGGAACAAGCCTCCTCATATGGTGACTAGGTTAGCTGCTTTTCTCATTGCTCTGATCAAGTGCCCTACAAGAAGCAGCTTCTGGGAGGATGGGTTTATTGAGGTTCATGGTTTGAGGGTATAGCCAGAATGGAGCCAAGGCATGGAGGGGAGGTATGGGCTTGCTTGCTCACATCTACACAGAGCAGGAAGCAGAGAAATGGCATGTCAGCCTCAATGAGCTTTCTCCTTTCCTATTTTTAAAAATATTTTATTTTAAATTTATTTATTTGAGAGAGAGAGATACAGAAATAGGCAGGTAGAGAGAGAGAGAGAGAGAGAGAGAGAGAGAATGGGCATGCCAGGGCCTCCAGCCACTGCAAATGAACTCCAGATGTGTGTGCCCCCTTGTGCATCTGGCTTACGTGGGTTCTGGGAAATTGAGCCTCGAACCAGGGTCCTTAGACTTCACAGGCAAGTGTTTAACTGCTAAGCCATCTCTCCAGCCCAGCTTTCTTCTTTTCTCCTTCTCCTTCTCCTTCTCCCCCTCCCCCTCCCCCCCCCTCCTCCTCCTCCTTCTCCTTCTTTTTTGGTTCTTTTGAGGTAGGGTCTCTCTCTAGCTCAGGCTGA
Organism: Orientallactaga sibirica; assembly: GCA_036365145.1. NCBI lineage: Eukaryota > Metazoa > Chordata > Mammalia > Rodentia > Dipodidae > Orientallactaga > Orientallactaga sibirica. The sequence goes on from JAEOAD010000020.1 coordinate 26,781,046, forward strand.
CCTGGAATTCACTCTGTAGTCTCAGGGTGGCTTCAAACTCACAGCGATCCTCCTACCTCTGCCTCCCAAGTGCTGGGATTAAAGGCGTGCGCCACCATGCCCGGCTTGTTTTCTTCTTTTATTTGTGCCCAGGATCCAGCCTATGGATAGTGCAGCTTACACTCAGGGTGGGTGTTTCCTCTTCAGTTAATCTCACTGGAGACACCTTCACAGATACCCTCAAAGGTGTGTGTCACTGATGCCCTAAGTTTTTCTTTTTAAAGTTTATTATTACTAATATTATTATTATTTATTTGAGAGAGAGAGAGAATGGGTGCACCAGAGTCTTTAGTCACTGCAAACAAACTCCAGACCCATGTGCCCCCTTGTGCGCATGTGCAACATTGAGCACTTGCATCACTGTGCGTCCGGCTTACATGGGACCTGATGTTTCAAACATAAGTTATTAGGCTTCACAGGCAAGCGCCTTAACCGCCAAGCCATCTTTCCAGCCCACCCTAAGCATTTCTTAATCCAATCAAGTTGACAATTCAAATTAACCACCAGAATCACTATCATTTCTCCCAGTTTATTGTCCATTCTAAGAAACTTTTTAACTAATTACAAATGACATGAAACAATTACTAGTTCCAAAATCCGACTATAAATCAGGGTTCATTCACAGAAGTCCAGTCCCCTTTTCCTTCCTTCTTCCCTATTCTTTCTCTTACCCAGTGGTAACTTATGTGAATTTGTGTCTGCAAAAGAAATGACTGAAAGAGTACCAAACACTTCAGAAGTTAGGCAAACCTGAGGAAGAAGGCCCCATGTCTGGGAGGCAGAGCCTTAAGTAACGCACTGTGGTTGCAATTGCTGTTTAGGTGCAAGTTAGCAATTCATACTGTCTTCAAGATGGGGAAGGTCAATGCCTTGCTGCATCCCTGCATCACCTCCATGGAGTGTGTGCTCATCCATCCATCCATTCATTCATTCATTCATTCATTCATTCATTCATTCATTCATTCACTTGGTCACCAGTTCAGCACAGCACAGATCTAGGGATATACAGAAAAATATTAGTCTTGGGCCGGGCGTGATGGTACATGCCTTTAATCCCAGCACTCAGGAGGCAGAGGTAGGAGGATTGCTGTGAGTTCTAGGCCACCCTGAGACTACGTAGTTAATTCCAGGTCAGCCTGGACCAAAGTGAGACCCTACCTCAGAACACCAAAAAAAAAAACAAAAAAAAAAAAACAAAGGCAGTCTAGGGCTGGAGAGATGGCTTACTGATTAAGCACTTGCCTGTGAAGCCTAAGGACCTCAGTTCAAGGCTCGATTCCCTAGGACCCACGTAAGCCAGATGCACAAGGTGGCACATGCATCTGGAGTTCATTTGCAGTGGCTGGAGGCCCTGGTGTGCCTATTTTCTCTCTCTCCCTCTTTCTCTCTGTCTCTTTCTCTCTCTGTCTTTAGATCTCAAATAAATAAAAATAAACAACAAATTTTAAAAACCAACAACAAAAATATTAGTTGTGTGTCCCTGTGGCGAAACTGGATGTGGAGACAAATTGCTTGGAAGCAACATGATATAAGAACTACAATGGCTAAAGTTGCCAGGAGGGACATGCGGAAGGAGCGTAATCTAGACCAGCCGACCAGGGAGGGCAGAAGTCAGCAGGGAAGGTTTTCTCCATAAGGTAGTGTCTAAACCGCATCTTAAAAACAAGGAGGTTTTGTTTGGTTTGGTCTTGGTATGTGTGTGTTTGAGATAGGATCTCATCTAGCCCAGGCTGGCCTGAAACTTGCTGCAGATGGCATATGCCAACCACTCCTGGTTTACGTGTACGAGGGATCAAACCCAGGGCTTCATGAATGCCAGACAAGCTCTCTATCAACTGAGCTACATCCCTATCTCTGACAAAGAGGTTCTGATGGAGCTAAGGCTGGAAAGGGTGGAGAGTGAGAAGGTGATTCAGGGAGAGGAATTAGCATGCACTAAGATCTCGAGATGAAGAGGAAGCCCGTGTCTATGGGGAACAATGAGAGTTTTGCTTTTGGTGGCAAGACAAGAAGAAGGGGCAGGGTGATGGTGAAGGAGCGAAGAGTGAGATCTGGGATAGCACTATGAGGGGCAGAGCGATCCTGCTGCCAGGGTTAGTTTTTATCTCTAACAATAGGCTCAAGCCATGCTCAGGTAATGTCACTGAGCCATGAGGACCTATTGATCTACTCTATGCACTACCTAAGGCAGCTAAGGTGCCGTGATGTCCTGGGCCACCTGCTCTTCCATTTGCCATTCCATGGGCAAGGGAGATAAGTCCATCTTTATATTGTCTAGTGATGATTTCAAGTGGGAAGTAAGACTGAAGAACAAGCAACAATAGAGACAACACAATGAAAGGCACAATTACTAGTCAATGTTTTTTTAATCTTTCGGATGATGACCCTTGGTATGAAATACACTTTACCTATTGATCTCGTTCAAACATACACATGCATGTTCACAATCACATGTACATAGGCGAAACTAAAATTTCCTAAAACAATATTTGACCTGTACTGAGAAGAATGCTCTCTCATATTTCTTAGTTTTTTTTTCCCCATTAAAACAAACCTGGCTTCTATCAACTAAAATGATTTCTGACCCATAAATAAGTGGAAAATATGCAGTCTAAAAATCACCAGGCTTGCTTATCTATGCTTTGGCCTGGAGACCCATCCGGGGCCTTCTGGGCAGAAACAAGTGTGTTCCTGAGCTCAGGGCATCACCTTGCCCATGGCCTGTAGACCAGGGATCAGCAAACTATCGACTATGGGTCAAGTTTGCATGGTCACCTTTTTTTTTTAAATAAAGGCTTTAGGTTAAGGGTGGGTTTTACTTTAAACAACATAAAATAGGGCTTTCTGTGCAAGCATGAGGACCTGAGTTTGATTCTAGCACTCATGTAAAAAGCTAGGTGTGGTCATGAATGCCTGTAACCCCAGCACTAAGAGGAGTGGAGACAGGAGGATCACCTGGGTTCATGCCAATGTAAGGAAAAGAGCGAGTCCCAGGTTCAGTGAGAGACTCTGTCTCAGCAAAATGAGGTGAAGAAACAACCATCTTCCTCTGGCCTGCATATCTGTGTGCATGGCTCACACGCATCTGCATACACCACCCATCCTACACACACATAATACAACACACTCCCCAAATCAAAACCAAACAACAAAAAAAAAAATCCCTAAAGCAATCACATTACTTAGAGATAGAATAATTAGATGAAATTCAAAATTTAGGGTTCATAAGTATTTAAATTACCATGGCCATGTTCCAATAAAGTTTGTCTTTTTTTTTTTTTATGGAGGAAAGGATTTATTATAGCTTACAGATCCAGAAGAAGTTCCATAATGGCAGAGGAAGCTGGCCTGCTTTCACAGGACCAAACACAGAGAGCAAAGCCACAAGCCAAAAGCCACAATAAAGTTTTATTGAAACCAAACCAAGTTTATATTTTATCTATTGCTTCTATTTGCTTTTGTACTATGTTGGCAAGGGCTGAGGAGTTACAACTGTATGCCTAGCAAAGCCTAAAACATTCACTAGCTTGTTCTTTGTGAAAATGGTGTGAGCTGGTAGTGCCGGTATATTTCTCTAATCTCAGCACTCAAGAAGGTGAGGCAGGAGGATTGCAAGTTGGAAGCCAGCCTGGGCTACATAAGGAAACCCTTTCTCAAAAATAAAATAAAATGTGCCAATAGGCCTGTGTGTCAGGCTTGCCTCTTATTTCTCTTACCATGAAGCCAACTTTTCGACTTGACTACCTCCCAAATGTCTCCTCTTCTATTTGCCCCTACAGTCCAGTCTACTGCAGCTCCAGACAGTGACCCTTACACCACCTCCACCCTCTCACCTTTCCCCAAGGCTCTGGCCCAGACTAGAGCCTGCTTTCTAGTCCCTGCTCAGCCAGTTGAAGGACTGGAGAAAAGGAGGCAGAAGGCTATAGAAATAGAAGCTGTAAAGAGAGGAGAATATAGAGTAGGGATGGTCACCTTTCCCAACCTAGCAGAGCCTGACTCTCATCAGCTGGGAACTTAGCTGTGGAAGCTTTGTAACTGAGGTCCCAACTTCCTCATGGCCACTGATTGAGCCGAAGGGATTTGTCTCAGGTGACTCCATGTATTTCCCACTGACCTTTGACTCTGTCCCAAGGGAGACTGCTCATGATGAGGGGAAAAATCCACATAAAATGAGTGTGTGCCCCAGGGGGACATACATGAAGCAGATGACAGCCCCCTTGGAACCAGCCATGAAGTGGCTTGTTTTGGGGAAGGTGGAAAGGGAGAGGAGACCAGATCTCATCACAGCTCTGGCCACTCAGGGACTTAGCTCCTAACTGTGTTGACATAGGGAACTGGTCCACACTCATGGGCTGACAGGGGTGGCCCTCATCAGGGGAACTGAACCTTTAACACATGGAGCTTCAGGAGACATTTAAGAAATGACCTGTTGGGGCCGGGCATGGTGTCGCACTCCTTTAATCCCAGCACTTGGGAGGCAGAGGTAGGAGGATCCCCGTGAGTTCAAGGCCACCCTGAGACTACATAGTGAATTCTAGGTCAGCCTGAGCTACAGTGAGACCCTACCTCGAAAAAAAAAAAAATGACCTGTTGGGCTGGAGAGATGGCTTAGTGGTTAAGGTGCTTGCCTATGAAGCGTAAGGGCCCAGGTTTGATTCTCCAGTACCCACATAAGTCAGATGCATAAGATGGTACATGTGTCTGGAGTTCGTTTGCAGTTGCTAAAGGCTTTGGTGCACCCATTCTCTCTCTCTTTTTCATTTCTCTCTGTTTTCAAATAAATAAAAATATTTTTTAAAAAATAGAAAAAAACCCCACAAATCATATAACTCACTGAAGTGTAAGATTTAAACCCAAAATAGTCTTGCTCTAGAATCAAAGCTTGTTACCACGCACTCTAATCCCTACTTCAATTATGTCCGGGAAATATGAAACCAGCCATATTAGTTACCCATGGCCACAATGGTACTACATTTAAATACGAAACAATGAATTGAGAGAGGAAAATGGAGCTCAGTAGAAGAGCACTTGCCTAACATGCATGAGGCTCTGAGTTTGATTTTGATACCACACACAGATACAAAATACATGCCTAGGGCTGGAGAGATGGCTTAGTGGTTAAGGCGCCTGCCTCCTAAGCCTAAGAACACTGGTTCCAATCCCCAGCGGTTCCAATCTCCAGGTCCCACGTTTAGCCAGATGCAAAGTGACGCAAGGGCGCAATGCCTCACATGACCACAAGGGGGCGCACGCATCTGGAGTTTGTTCACAGCAGCTGAGAGATTGCTGGCACGCCCATCTCTATCTGTCTTCCTCTCCCTCTCTCTCTGTCTCTCTCCAGAAAAAAAAAAAAAAATACATGCCTAGCGGTGCACACCTATAATTCCAGCAATCAGGGGGTTGCAGGTCATGAGTTCAAGGCCAGCCTAGTTTACACAGTGAGCTCCTATCTAAGAAAATGAACAGCAATAACTCACAAAACTTTAGAGGCATGCCAGATATGTATATTACATAATTTTCAAGTCTTCAGGATTCTGTTGATGTAAGCTGGGCAGTCAGCCTAGAGTCACTGTCACACCTGGAGGTTGTCAGCAGGGATGACGGTGGGGAGCTGGCTCTGCTATTTTTCCTCCAGCAGGCTAGCCCAGGTAACGCCCTTAAGGAAGTAGAGAAGGGAAGCGTGTGCTCCACTCCAATTGCACATGCCTGTTTTCAGCCCCCACTTCTAGAGTGTTTACCAATACCCCAGTCACATGGCTGAGCTCTGTGTCATGAGAGCAGAAGAGCCCTTGCAAAGTCACCCGCGAACAGCAAGGGTCCACTAATGCCCTCAACCAACCACAGCAGGCTTAATTGACACAACTGGAGGTTTCCCCTTTGGTCTCCGAGCTATTCTCAAGATCACATACATCCGAGTCCCTGGGGAACTTGCTGCATAAGGGATGCACCCGATTCCAGGCTCAGAGATTCTCATTTCGTAGTCGAGTCTGAGAGAGTGAGAGCAGGCTGGTCAGGTAGCTCTATCTTCAGTGAGCCAGTGAGGAGAGGGCCCCAGAGAGGCAACCAAAAGTGATGTCCTGCTTCAGCGCAACCGGAGTTCACGGCCTGATCCGCTCTCACGCAGTCAGCCCTCTCTTGCCCCCTACTCGGGTGTTCCATGACGAAGCTTGCCCTGGCTTCCATAAGCCTGAAGCTTATGGAAATAAACCCTTTCCTCCCATAAGCTGCTTCTGGTGGAGGAGGTAACTGCAACAGCAGAGTATGGGGCCATATCATTTCTTGTCGTTTTCCTCACTGAGGTCCTACAGGTCACCATTTAGCCCTACGCACATGCTGATGTCCAGCCATCCGTGAGGCTTGGCCCCTCTCCTGCTGCTGACTGTAAGAGACACGACAAAGCTGGACAATGCCTTCAGAGGGCCAAGGTTGGAAAGCAATCTGATGGCCGTGGGAAGCCATGTGGCACTTGTGTGAGCACTCTTTCTCCCTTACTTCTTCCCGTATGCCCGTTTCTGTCCTTCCCAATCAGAAATAACCCATATTCCCCCCCATCCTCTTCACCACACAACCCTTTCCCTTGTTTGGTTTGAACGTGGCACTAATATAGACAGAAGACTCTAGACTGGAAGGGCTATCTTGTCTATAGATAGACAGGCTGACCACAGAGTCCAGGGGCTGGGGCTTCCACTTATACAGTTGATCCTCAATAATGCTTAACTATTATCAGTGTTTTGGGCAGCAGTGTCCCAAGTTTTAGGGGTGATGTGTGACCGTGCCAAGTGATAACCACTGTCTACCAACTCAGCCACAGGATTCCCATGGGAATAATGGCAGGAGGTGTGGGTGGCCAAGTGACCTCTAGGAAAGTGTCTGGTGGGCATTAGGTTCTAGGAGATTCCCTCTGCTATGCCAACATCAAGGAGGCTCTTCTGGGCCAAGGCTCATACCTGGCTTACCTCTTCTAGCTGAAAGTACCTTAGAATCTTCATAGCTTCTGAGTCCAACATGATTTGAGTCACTTGCTTTTACAGATAAGTGTTGCTTCTCTAGAAACTTCCATGCGTAGTGTGAGGACTGGCACCCTCAGTTTTATAGCTCCATGGGTTTTTGCATTAGTGGGGCAGCAGACTGATGAAAAATATACTTGAGATGAGTCAGGTGGAGTCTTGGAAACATTGTGGAGAAAGATCTAAGGACTCCATCTTACAAACTGAATTTGTTTTTTGTTTTTTTTCTGTTGTTCTGAGGTAGGGTCTCACTCTAGCTCAGGCTGGCCTGGAGCCTCACTCTGAAGCCCAGGCTGGCCTTGAATTCACTGTGATCCTCCTGCCTCAGTTTCCCAAAGAAACTGAATCTTCAGTCAATGTGACACTAGCTCCTTGGGGAAACCGATAGGCAAACTAAATAAATAAACAATTAAAATAATCTCACCCCTCAATCTACCCTGATGTAAGCTCAGCCCTCCTCTTGTCCTTCTTCATCCATATGCAATCAGTAATTCATTCTAGTTTTACCATGTTGATATTTTCCGAGCCCTCTGCTATGGCCTTAGTTCAAGCCATCAGTGTCACTCAGCTGCTTTAACCATCTGCTAATGCTTCCCTCTGTTCACTGTCACACCCTCCCAGACAGCCATCAAATCTGGCCATGTAGTTCTCACATTTAAAATATCTTTTGTGGAGCTAGACAGATGGCTTAATGGTTAAGGCATTTGCCTGCTAAAGCCTGAGGACCCAAGTTCAATTCCCCTGTACCCACATAAGCCAGATGCACACGGTGATGCATGGGTCTGGAGTTTGTTTGCAGTAGCTAGAGGCCCTGATATGTGTATTCTCTCTCCTCCTTCAAATAAATATAAATAAAATATTTAAAAGTAAAATAAAGCCAGGCGTGGTGTGGGTCCTCATTACTCCTGAGGGTTGTTGGCCACCGATGTCCTGGGTGCAGGAGGAGCTGAAGGGAGCAGGGTCTTGGAGCAGGTGAGTGCAGTGGGCAATGAACCACCCAGGAGACAGTCTGATGGATAGCACGCTCCTTTATTCAAAAGGGGAGTGGGTTTATAAACACTTGGGAAAGGTTGAGAAATCACATATAGATTATAAGGTGATTGGATACATAGGTTTATGGGTTGCTATCTAAGGCAGAAGTTGTGAGGGAGAAGCTACGAGGGAGATAACAGAAATGGCGGAAACTACATGATTTCAGCCACATATTGGACGGCTGCAGCTGCAGGGAGACTGTTTACTACCATATAAGAGTCTCTTGGGCAGCTGGCCACAAGGTCAGGAACTGTAGGGGCAGGGCAGAACCTTAGACTATGGAATGCTCAGGTGCTTTGGGATAAAGGGGAGGGCTCATTGGTCCCGTTTCCTCTGAGCGAAGATGAGGCACACTACGACCTCAAGAGAAGGGAGGGCCAGCTCCGGTGCCAGAGTGGGTTCCCGACGATAAGGCCTGCTGCAACGCCCACAGCCCAAGGTCCCCAGCCATGTCCAACAGCCCAGCCCAGCTTCCTCACATTTCCACTCGTGTTTAGCAATGCCTGACAGCATGGTGGCGCACGCCTTTAATCCCAGCACTCAGGAGGCAGAGGTAGGAGGATTGCTGTGAGTTCGAGGCTATCCTGAGACTACATAGTGAATTCCAGGTCAGCCTGGGCCAGAGTGAGACCCTACCTCAAAAAAAAAAAAAAAAAAAAAAAGTAAAATAAAATGCTTTTTGTATTTCCCATGACCCAGAAAACCCAAACTTTTTAGCTTAAAGAGCTTCCAAGTGTCAATTCAAGATTTAGGTCCTGCCAGTGTCCCCAGCCTCATTTCTCACTGTCCCCCACGTGCACCCTGTGTTCAGATAGGCATGCATATAGTGTACTGACAACTCCCCAAATCGCTGTGGGTTAATGCACAAAATGTTTGTTTCATGTGCATACAAAGACTCTTAGGAATCCAAAACCTTTCCCTCCATGGTGTGACTGGGAGATTCAGGATGCTGTGATATGGGGCTCTTCCCTCTGCCCCTGATCCCCTAAGTCTCTATGGCAGGGGAGGAGAGACGGAGGCTCACAAGCCTGCCCCTGTCTCAACCTGGAGGTGGTCCATCACTCACACTCATATTTCATTGTGAGAACGAGTCTAGGGAGCCACGCTGCCTGCAAAGGGGCAGAAGCTGAGTCTCTAATGTGCTTGAGAAAGAAAGGTTGAAGCATATAGTGCAAGAGCTAGTAGTGCCACTTACGTTCTAGGTACACTCACGCATTCAGAGCTGCGATGGCTTCATGGATGTTCTCTCCCCTCCCTCCTCTGTCCTTTCCCATTTCTCCCGGCCTTTCTTTCCCCACAACACATCTGAGAAAGCTGATCCCGCACAATCCAGACTTGTTCTGAGTCTATGACGCCTCTCCTGACAGTCTCCAGCACCACCAATGTGTGTGTCCCGTGCTGCTAGGGGCCACACTGCTCTTAGGATGCGGACAGGCTGCCTGACCTCATTCCCCGGGGGTTGACATGGTCTGATGACATAGCTGCTCTTCCTGCTTCCTTACGCCCCCAAACCCAGCATAGAGCCTGTCATAAGCACTTACTTTTCACTGAGGAAGACTTGTGCCTTCCTCAGAGGCCTCACCCCCCAGCGAGGACTTCCAAGATCCAGAGAGACTGACCCAGTGAACCACCCTGGATTTGTCCTCGCCTCTCCCTGCACCTTCTGTCTGTGAGTCAAATGGGCTGGTCATCTCCTTGCATTCAGCAGGCTACTAAGAGTATTTAGGAGCTGGAGAGATGGCTTAGCCGTTAAAGTACTTGCCTGCGAAGCCTAGGGATCCAGGTTCAATTCCCTAATTCCCATGTAAGCAGAGCATTCCTCTGGAGTTTGTTTTCAGTGGTTAGAGGCCCTGTTGTACCCATTCTCTTTCTCTCTCTTAAATAGATAAAATATTTATTTATTTTTATTAGTTATGGACATACTTAGTATATAAACAACACATGTTAGTACCATCCTTTCCCTCTTCCCTGCCCCTTTTCCAAACATGTCCTCCTCGCTGGGGATGTGGGTCAACCCTGTGGGGATTGTGGGTTGTGCATTGTGGGGGCAGCTGTTAGTTATGGGGGAGAGGCAGGGATTCTGGGCACAATGTCCCAACTTGTGGCTCTAATAATCTTTCTGCCCTTTCTTCCACAATATTCCCTGAGCCATGTTGGGTGTGTTTTAAGTCTATTTCAGTGATGGGCTCTTAGGAGCCTCTGGATCTCTGGGTTGGTAGGTTTGAATGTCCTCAGTGTCTGACTCCTTCACCCTTGTGCTGATATCAGGCTCACTGAGAAAGCAGCACTCTTGCTCGTTTCCTCGATTCCTCTGTGGTTTCAGTTGGGGCAGGACTGAAGTGTGATGGCTTGCTTAGCTCCTCAGGTCCCATGCCTAAAATCAATAAAACAAAACAAAATAAATAAAATATTTTTTTAAAAAAAGAGTAGATAGGAGGTTAATTCTGAGTTCCCATTCTGGGAGACAGGCCTAGGGCTGATGGAAGAAGGGAATAATGATTGAGGGAGAAAGAGCTTAAGAAAAGGAAAGAGAATGTGAAAAGTGGCTGATGGTAAAGGCATGACTGTCTTTCCCTAGTGGGGCATGCTCACGTAATTAACACGATGGTAATAATCTCTGATCCTCTCCACTGACTACTTACCCTGAGAGCTTGAGGGAGAAGGTACAGCATCAAATTTAAATATTTATTTATTTATTTAAGAAAAAGAGGCATAGAGAGAGAGAATGGTTGCAATAAGGCTTCTAGCCACTGTAAGAAACTCCAGTCACATGTGCCACCTTGTGCATCTGGCTTACGTGGGTAGTGGGGAATCGAACCTGGATCCTTAAACTTGGCAGGCAAGTGCCTTAACTGCTAAGCCATCTCTCCAGCCCTAAAATTTCTTGGTTCCTTCACGGTTCCTCCTACAAGGGGGTCTTGAGACTGGCCTCTACTTCTCCTCAGGCTGATAGGCCTCACCTTACCCACTCTTACCCAGCATATAGTTATACACCACCTGGATTTCTCTTTCCTGTCTTAGAAAACTAATTTTCCAACTGATATCCCTGTCTTCTCTAGAGCGCCATTTGTGGCAGAGCTGTGTGCTCAGTGAGCTTGCTGCGCTATCACATAGTGGCTGGCATTCGCTTCTCCTAGCATCTTTCCAATAAGCTGTGTATCTTGAATATTTCCCTCACGCTTTCATTCTGTGTCATCAAAACTCATTTTGTCATCCTCATTCCACCCCCTTAACTGCTCAGTGTGTGAGTGTGGCATTTGCAGTCCCCCCCCTGGGCCTCACTGCACCTCCTAGATTAGTATCCACAGTAGATTTAATTAGTGCAATATTTACCTCAGCTTCTTGCTCATTAATAAAGATATCACAGCAGCGAGAACTCCCGTGACAACCCTCCGAAGCCATATCCAGGTGTGTGAATGTGAGAAGGAGGCCGTTTGATTATTTGTGTGATAATTGACATAACGATGTGTTCATGAGTATTTCCCCAAAGGCTCCACAGCTTTCACCAAAACAGTCATCAGACAATTATTAGGGTTATTTTCAAAGTGACATTTTTTTATAAAAAAATCAATTAAGCATTTACAGAACTTTAAAAAGCAAAGCCTTTCCTTTACTATTTCACGATGTCCACAGCCGTGTGTTGAACCAGAGCCCCAAGATGGTAAAATATGACAACTGAACAAAAGGAGGCAGAGAAGAGGGACGATGACAAGTCCCCTGTGGGGAATGGTGACTGCCTGCCGTGAGTCAGAGCGCTTCATAATGCAGGCCAAGAAAGGTGACTGCTGGGCATCTGGGGCTACCTACCAACCGGAGCTTCATAGATCACAGATCACAGCACTTACCATGAGCTCTTCAGTTGCTGACTCCGGGTTAAGTAGACCTGCAAAGAACTTTCAACTTCAAGGTCACATCTTAAAGGTGCCTTTTCTGAAGATTAGATCCCTAATCTAAAACACCTATCAGAGCCTGTCTTTCACACACCCCTGTTTCTTATTGATTTTTTTTTTTTTTTTTTTTTGGTTTTTTGAGGTAGGGTCTCACTCTAGCTGAGGCTGACCTGGAATTCACTCTGTAGTCTCAGGGTGGCCTCAAACTCATGGCAATCCTCCTACCTCTGCCTCCCAAGTGCTGGGATTAAAGGCGTGTGCCACCACGCCCGGCTCTGATTTTTTTGTTTTAATACAGAGTTGCATGTAGCCTAGGCTGGTCTCAAACTCACTATGTAGCTGAGGAGGACTTTGAACTTTTATTTTTAAAAATTTTTACTATTTTTTTAAACTTTCTTTTTTTTTTTTTTTTTTTTTTTTTGAGGTAGGGTCTTGATCTATCCCAGGCTGACTATGTAGTCTCAGGATGGCCTTGAACTCACAATGATCCTCCTACCTCTGCCTCCCGAGTGCTGGGATTAAAGGCATGCGCCGCCACTCCCGGAAACTCTGAACTTCTAATCTTCTGACCTCCACCACACGTGGTTTATGGGATGCTGGGGATTGAACCCAAGACCTCCTGCACGCTAGGCAAGCACTCTACCAGTTAAGCTGCATCGGCAGCCCCTACACCTCTGTTTCTTTACTTATACACAATTTACTTCTATTTATTGTTTTCTCATAACGAAATGAGAACAGGATACTTAACTCATGTTTTTGAAACCTCCTCAGCCCTAGATGGCCGACAGTTGAATTCATCAATTCAACCTAGTGGTGAGGGAGGCTTGTTCATCTTTTTCATAGATTTGAAAAATATCATTTATTTACGACCAAATGACTTGCTCACAGTCTCACAGCTAGATCCACGGAGGGTAAGCGTTCTGAATTTAAATGCAGCCTCCTTTCTGCTTTGCCACCACATGGACAATTCCACCTTGAACCAATGTCCTTGTCACCCTTCAAAAAAAAAAAAAAAAAAAAGGGAAATGTCTCACACACCAATATATACTGTGTGCCGGCTGTGGGTCTCATTGCAGAGAACAGCAATTTTTGCCCGTGTCTCTGGACTCAGTGGCTCGCCCTAGGAAATTTCTGCTTTAGTGATGTGATGTGTCCTCCAGGAAGGGTACACAGTGAAGCAAGACAATTAAGTTGGGGGCTGAGAGTGGGAGTCTGTGCTCCCTGCTCCTGGTCTTCGGCTCCTCTGTGCTAGTCTTAAACCTCAGCTGCCGAGGATGAGTCACGGCCACCAGGACACATTCCTTGAACTGAAAGCCAGCCCCTCCTCCCATCCTAGCTCACCCAAGAAACAAGCTGAGAGAAAAGTTAGAATGGACCATAGGACAGATTCACAGACTTGGGATCGTTGGTTAGCGTTCAGGTCAGAAAGAGCATTTTGGGGGGCTGGAGAGATGGCTTAGTGGTTAAGGCGCTTACCTGCAAAGCCAAAGGACCCAGGTTCAATTCCCCAGGACCCGTGTCAGCCAGATACACGAGGTAGCGTGTGTGTCTGGAGTTCATTTGCAGTGGTTGGAGGTTCTGATGTGCCCATTCTCTCTCTATCTGCCTCTTTCTCTCCCCTCTCTCAAATAAATAAATTAAAAAATTTTTTTTTTTAAAAAGAAAAGAGCATTTTGGTTCTGTCTCAAATAGGATTACCTTGCCATTCTTTACCCAGCGGAACCAGTGATGGTTGTGCATTGACAAGAGTAGTGGCCACCCAGGCTGGTGTGTTCCCAAAAATGTGTAGGAAATTGTTCCTATAGCAACAAGGGGATGCAGTTCAAGTCAGCTGCTACTGCAGAGTCACAGACTTCCACGGGCTTATTCTCCCCTCTCAGAGAAAAAGAAATGATCATGTTCCTAAAAGTACAGTAACCTGCCTCCTCTGGGTTTCCAGAGCTTACCAGTTCAGAAAGCATAGCCCGGGGCCTCAAGGTAGTTATTCTCGACTCCCAGGCAGACATCCAAGGTGGCCTGCTTGCCGCCTGCTGGCTTTGCTTTTGGGCCTCAGCCTTCTCGTGGACCTTCTAATCGGTTCTATTTTGTTTAGCAGCTAATTTCAGCCCGGGTCTGAAACCTGAGCTGTCATCCATTCCTTTCTCTTTCTTTTCCTGCCACAGTGCAGTGAATTGTCACAGATAGCTATGAGGATTAGCAAGCTGTACGTGGAAAGAACAGGGGAAGGCAGCTGGGACTTGACCAAGTGTGTGACTGGGAACAAATAAATCCCTTAATCTCTCTGAGTTTTTGCGTCCTCACTTCTAAAACAGGATTTGTCCATTATGGGATTATTATAAAGATTTAATGCTGAAACATAGAGACACCACCACCTAGCACATTTTCTGGCCAGTGGCGCCTCTCTATAAACTCTGGCTTGCCTCTTCCCTAACCCCCTATTCCCACTCCCAAGACCGTCCTTCATTAGGAAGACAAACTCCATGGATGGAGGTGAAGGAATTAGGAGGCAAGAGCTGCCCTGATGGACAGGGGAGTGAAGAGAGTCGGTTGGTGACAAAGGATGTTCTTTTGGGGATGTTGAGGAGGTGTTGGGTAGATTCTGACCAAAGACCCCTGATTTTGGTTGATAGAAATCTTCCGGCTGGGTTTTAAAAACTTCTGCCTCGTACTTTCTCAGTCAGTTGCCATGATCTGCAGCAGTGCGCGTCCACATCCAGAGGACAGTGGGGCACTGGCAGACCAAGAGGAATGCAGGGGAAGGTCACCCTGTGCAATCTTTGCAGGTCCTCCTGATGCCGATACCACACACCTCCTTTCATCAATAGTGAAAAGACGCGGGATGGGAGGAAATGGAAGAGGAACTCGTTTAATACTTTATGTCTTAATCTGCTATTTGTTTACCTTCAACCAATAGCACATCACTTCCCAAACTAGCAACAGTAAATCATGGCACATGTGTTAGTTACTCTTTTGTGACCACAGACCTCTGGTCCCTAGCACAGAATGGACAAAGAGCAGAGAGAGAAGAGAAAACCTTCCCAACAAGCTCACCACCATGAATTGCCTGTTGGCTCTTCTTGGAGGAAAGATCTAGGTGTTTTTTGAGAGTCCTACAGAACCTCTGACCCTGGTCTGGCTAATTCTACTGTAAGGAGGATGGATATGGATCCTTGAGTCTAAATATCACCATGGACTGTTGCCTAGAAACCACCTCTAGGCGTCTGTGTGCTGTGGGTGAGGGTGGCAAAAGCTGGGAAGCTGAGGAGGCCCTGGGCCTCTTTTGATGCAACTTCATACTGATCAGGTTCTGCTTCTCCCACATAGGCAGTGGTGGAGCACTGCCCAGTCACCAGGACCATGGCTAGAATAGGCCCATCCTGCCTCTTTGCCTTCTTTGAAGCCAGGGCTGCTGAGAGGAAAGAGGCTGCCCAGTAGAAATCAGACAGCCTCAGTCTGCCTTGGGTTGTAGGTTCCTGGGGCCACAGGCCTCCAGCTCTGCTCTTCACTCCTACCTACATGGTCAGGGAGCTGTTGTGTGTAGAGTTTGGGGGTGAACATGGGAGTGAGGCCGAGGGTCCCAGGATCTGCAGCCCTGTCAAGGTTTGTCAGCCAGTGAAGCACCAACCTTGGTCTCAGTCCACAGCGCCTGAAATCGCAGAACCTCCAGGGATGGTGTGCCCATTTGAGTGTGCAGAGGGGATTTAGAGAGACATAATGTCCTCGCTCTCATTAATTGGCCTCTGAGGAAACAAATATCCCATAATGTTCTCCACCTCTGCTTCTTACTACTGTTGCTGCTCACTCACAATTTTGCCAACCAATTCCTTTAAAAGATTTCCCACGTAGCTGGGGGTGATGGTGCACGTCTTTAGTCCCAGCATTCAGTCAGCAGAGGTGGGAGGATTGTTGTGAGTTTTTAGCCAGCCTGAGACTACATAGTGAATTCCAGGCAAGCCTGAGACTACATAGTGAATTCCAGGCAAGCCTGAGACTACATAGTGAATTCCAGGCAAGCCTGAGCTAGAGTGAGACTCTACCTCGAAACAACAACCACCACGAAAATTCCCACGTACAAATGATAAAAATTAACACCATCTGGTTTTCATCCTTCTCTGCCCACAATGCCATTCCGAAGCCCTGACACACACACATGCATGGAACCCTACATGCACAGGTTAAGTATTCAGATCTGAAATCAGCCAGGATTCAATTCCTAGATTTTCCACCTACCAGTTGTGTGATCATGGACAACCGATGAAACCATTCTGGGTCTCCTTTTGGAATTTGTAAAGTTTCTTCCTCATTTTTTAAAAAGGTAGTTAAATTTTATGGAATATATGTAACTTATATGCCTGTTGGGCCTGTGTTACCATGGACAGTACTGTTGCTGCCATCTGATAGGTCCTGCAGGGTGTAACAGAAAGCTGGGGCTTTGGTCTGAAGTATCACTGACTTCAAATTTGGCTTCTGCTAAGGAATGGTGTTAGATAAGTCACCTAACCTGAGCTAGCTTCAACTTCCTCATCTGGGAAGGAGAAGTTAAATTAAACATGTCAGAGATATAGTTAGCACCGAGGGAAGTTGCACACAACGCTCAGCCATGATGGGATCCAGAGATGCTTTGTAACCTTCTAAAGCAAAACCAGTTTAAATACTGTTCCCTCCTCAAAGGCTTGCAGGGTCATAAAAGCAGCAATTCTCTCCTCTACATTTTCAGGCCTCTTGTTTATTTTTCTAGTAAAACTCTAACCAGGCCCCTGCCATAGTCCAAGGGACAGTCCCCAGCAAAGGAACAGGACATTGGAGGCGGCTAACCACTCCACTTCACTCCTGGGTACACAGCTAAGAAATGACTTCATTTCAATAAATAAGGCCTGGTGTGTCAATCTGATAAAAGAGAGGGAGCTGGTATATTTCATGTCACTCTGACAAATATATCTGATGGAAACAACTTACGGGAGGAAAGATTGGTTTTGGCTCACAGTTTCAAAGAGGTCTCCGGGCTGGAGAAATGGCTTAGTGGTTAAGGCATTTGCCTGCGAAGCCAAAGGACCCCGGTTCGATTCTCCAGGACCCATGTAAGCCAGATGCACAAGGGGTACATGCATCTGGAGTTCGTTTGCAGTGGCTAGAAGCCCTGGCATGCCCATTCTCTCTCTGTCTGCCTCTCTTCTATCTCTCTCTCTGCTTGCAAATAAATAAATAAATAAATAAATAAATAAATAAATAAATAATTTTAAAAAAAAAGAGGTCTCCATCCATCATGCCAGAGGTTTTGGTTCACAGTTTCAAAGGGGTCTCTATCCATTATGGCAGAGGTGTAGGCTCAACATTTCAAAGGGGTCTCCATCCACCATGCCAGAGAAGGTGAGGTGGATTTCAAGGCAGTGGGACTGTGTGCTAGAGTCTCCTCATGCTCAAGTGGACCAGGAAGCAGAAAGCAGCTGGAACAAGGGGCCAGGCAATAACCTTCAAAGGACTTCCCCCAGTAACCTACTTCTAACAGCCACATTCCACCCTCGAAGGCCATAGCCTCTCAAAATAGTGCCACCAGCTAAGGAACAAGCATTAAAACTGTAAACTGTATCCAAACCACAATAGGGGGACAGTACATTATGATGGATTTCATAAACTGTTTCTTCTTCTCAGAATTACTAAGGGCTTTTAACAGCATCCTCTCAGTCAACAAATGCTACATGTTAGGTGCTGGGTCTGGGATGGATAAAACAACTACATGCTTTCCTCATGAGGGTAACAGTCCAGTGATGATGGGATCCGTGAGGTAGCTGGGCTGGGCTGGGCTTCATCAGGCATCATAAGAAACACAGACTTGGGAACATCTGACACGAAGGAAGAAATGTTCACAACTGCAGCTCCTTGGAAACGGGAGGCACAGTGCAGGGCCCTATGGGGAGCCCCAGCTTGGTGAGAAGTCAGGGGACTTCTCACATGGGCCAGAGCCTGACTGTAGTTTCCCCAGACAGGAACAGAAGAGGCAGCAAAACACTAGAGTACTAGCTACTTTGAAAAACTGCAGGGGACTCTGGGGTAGATGGCATGGATTGAGGCAAGGGCTTTGGCCCTAAGCAGAAAAGCTTACTAAAAGAGGTGGTTGGGGGCTGGAGAAATGGCTTAGCGGTTAAGGTGTTTGCCTGTGAAGCCAAAGGATTCGGGTTCGATTCTCCAGGACCCACGTAAGCCAGATGCACAATGGGCACATGCATCTGGAGCTCGTTTGCAGTGGCTGGAGGCCCTGGCATGCCCATTCTCTCTCTGTCTGCCTCTCTTCTCTCTCTCTTTCTGCAAGCAAATAAATAAATAAAATTTAAAAAAAGAAGAGGTGGTTGGGGAGTGGGAAGAGGGTTCTGAACTGGCCAGTTTGCCTAGCTCATGGGTATTTTGTTGATTCAATATCTAGGGCTTGATTAGTCCTGAGGGCAACATTTCCTTCAGGGACCGCAGGATATCAGGTAGTGAAGTACACTAGAAAGCATGGTTGTTACAAGATACACAGGTATATACAGGTGATGTGAAGAAGAAAAACAGTGCACCTGACAATGGCAGGGGTCAGAAGCCTTTCTATGGAACCGTTGGGAATCTAGGGCCTCCAATGGGGTCAGGTGACAGACCTTGGTTCCATGCTTTCTGCTCAAGAACAGATCAGCTTCCATGCAATGGGTCTGGGTGGGATACTGGCCAAGTCTCCTGTCCCTATAGCTACGTGTTTGCTCAACAGTCACTTTCTCAGAATCTTAGTAAGAATTCTTTGTACAGGAAAATAAAAGAAAATAACAGAAACAAAAACTACCCTACTGACATAATTTTCCAACAAGGTTGTGTGGGAAGGTGAGTCAAGCAGCTTTATGGAGAAGCTGATATTAGCAAAGCTCCTTTCCCAGCCCCAGCACACACTGGGAACACGGGAGCACAGGAGGACAGAGGCCATACAGGACTCCCAGCACACACTGGGGCCACAGGAGGACTGCGACTGTACTCCAGCTCACAGCACTGCAGGACAGGAAGCCACCTCCAAGGAGGCATAGCCCAGCTCTTTCTTCCTAATCAGCTATGTCCTGTGAATGCTACCTTGGGAGAAAACGACCTCCCCAAGGAAAGACAACCAGCAAGGAGGCAGACCTGAGGACAAGGAAGCACTTAAGCTACCCTCAGCTGCATGTAGCAGCAAGAAAAGGAGATACGGCTCATTTTTATAAACATGTTGGCTGACCTTGACTTTCAAACTAACAAAGCAGAGGGCAGACTCAACTTTCCTGTCAGGTTTTACAAGAGGCCTTTGTCCCTGCCCTGAGAACCCACGGACAAGAAAATCGAACGGCACTCATCTACTGTGGGGACTCTGCTGCATATGCGATTTCAAAAGTGTTTCTTGTGAGCCTACCATGTCCTCAATCTGTACTGGGTGCCCCTGACTTGTTACTGTGTTTTCACAGCCCTGCCCCAGGGAATGAGAGATTTGTCCTATCCTGTGGCTGGGACGGAGGTATGTGTTCAGGAACCCTAGAGTGCCCCTCAGAGAAATCAGGTCAGGCTTTAGAGAGAAGGCAAACTTGCCAGGTGGGCAAGAGCAGAGTATCTGAGGCAGAGCCAACAACATGGGCTCAGAGTATGAAATGAAAATAGCTTGGTTTGCTAGACCACAAGTGGGTGTGTCTTGCTGAGGGGAAAGAGTGGGTGAGGGAAGAAATGTTGAGGACATTCTGGGTAAGATGGTGGGGGGGCTGAATTCGAACAGAGCTTTGGAGCCATTACTGAAGGAACAGAGCAAAACTAAAAAAAGAGAGACTTTGTATAATTAGACTTGAATTTAGAAATAACTTTGGTAAAATATAAAGGTAGAGAGATCATTATAGAAATTGAGGCAAAGGATGATGAGGAAGCAGGGCATGAAGCAAAGTTGTGCTGACTAGACATGAAGAAAAGGCAGACAGACCCTGGAGATTTTTTCAACCTAGGAGTAACAATAACCCAGGGAAAACAGAAGTATCAAGAGTCAGGGATAAGAGCATGGGTGATAGAGCCTGCTCCACTGGAGTTCCCGCTGTACCACGCACTAGTTAGATAGCAGTTAGGAAGCTGTCTAATCAGATCCAAATACAGCCTGTCCTTACAAATGCACTTTGAGCCTGAGGCCAAGATAAGTTGAAAGTAGAAGGACAGGAGAAGATATTTTATGAAAATAATGAGCATCCCAAAGGTGTAATGGCTATTGTAATATTAAGCAAAGTAGATTTCAAGATCGAGAAATACTTCCTAGTGAATACCAGGAAATTATAAAAAGCCCCAGAAAGCTATGTACCTAATGACACAGCTAGACATACAGAAACCAGAAACAAGTGTTGAAAGACGTGAAGTAAAAGGACCACATTGAAATGAGAAGTAGACAAGTTAATGGTCATAGATGTAGGTTTTAACACTCCTTTCCCGGTTGTTGGTAGAACGGCAGACCAAAACTATGAAAAGAACACAAAATGTCTATGCAATATTATCAACCAACTTGGCCAAATTAACATTCATAGATGCTGGAGGTGCTGTAGAATGCACATCCTCTGAAATGCACTTGGGATCTTCTTAATAAATTGCAAAGGAATGGAACCATAACAGAATGCTTTTCTATCATAAAAAGTCAATTACAAATTAATAACAGTAAACCAGCTAGAAAAAAAAATCTTCCCTAAATACTTGAAAGTGAGGCAACAGGCTTCTAAATAATTTATGCTTAAGTTGGAGCAAAAAAATAAATCATCAGAGAAATTGGAAACTATTTCAAACCCAGTAATAATGAAAGCACAACATATCATTTAATTGTGGCATACAACTAAACACTTTTTCAAGAGAAATTCATAGTTCTAAGCACTAAGATTAGAAAAGAAGAAAGCTTTAAAATCAATAACCTAAAAATAATCTAAGCTACCTTAAGAACTCAGAGAAAGAAAAGGAAATTAAACCTCAAATAAAGAGTAGGCAGAAATAATAACAACAAGTACAAAATTCAACTGAAAAACAGATTAATTACGAGGAACATTATCAAAGTTTAAAAGAGGAACTCCTGCAAGTTGAGTCAAATTAATGATTCCAAGAAGACTGATAGAGAGGGAGATCATCAGTATCAAGAATAAGAGGGATTTGGGCTGGAGAGAGGGCTAATTGGTTAAGGGAGATTTCTTGCAAGGCTTAATGGCCTGGGTTCAATTCCCCAGTATCCACGTAAAGCCAGATGCACAGAGTGGAGCATGCATCTGGAATTCAAGAGTTCAGTTTCAGTGGTGGGAAGCTTTGGCATACTCTCTTTGAAAATAAATCATAAATAAAAGTCCTAAATCATTATAAAGGTAATAAAGGAATTTAGTAAATAATTTTAAGTCACTAAGTTGGACAACTTAGGTTAAATGGACAAATATTTGTATAAGATACATTATAAAAATATCTCCTACATTTACAAATGAGTTTGCAGCTACAAACCTCTCGAATAAGAAAATTCCAAGTCCCCATGCTTTCCCTGGTGAGCTCTGCATATTTTCCCTTTCCACACATGTCAGAAAACAGAAGGGAGCACTTCCCAGCTCATTCTGAGGCCTCCATGATCCTGGTACGAATATGTAATAAAGACACTATAATAAAAGAAAATTATGGATAAGAACTCCACATAGACATAGATTAAAATACATATGAAATATTAGCAAATATAACCCAGTATAGCAGCGGCCCATGCCTGTACTCCTAGCACTTGGGAGGCAGAGGCAGAGGCAGAGGCAGGAGGATCCAGAGTTCAAAGTTATCCTCAGCTACGTAGTGAGTTTGTGGATACTTTGGGCTACATGAAGCCCTCTTAAATAAAACAACAACAACAACAAAAAGAGAAGGAAAAAGGAAAGAAAATAGAACAGGAGAGAGAACTGGAAAATGGATAGGCCAGGGCCTCTTGCCACTACATACGAACTCCAGATGCATGTGCCATTTTGTGCATCTGGATTTACATGGGTATTGGGGAATTGAACTCAGGTAGTCAGGCTTTGTCAACAAGTGCCTTTAACCACTGAGCCATCTCTCCAGCCCCAGCAGTATATATTTTAAAAGATACATGTGGTTACAGTTCTTTTCCCTGTTTTCTAAAATGTAGCTTCAAAACGGGGACTCAGCTATCCTAGCTGAAACAAAGTTAAGAGAAGAGTGTGGTATAGTATGTAAGATGTCTGTGCATAAAATGTGGGTATCTGTTGAGTGAGTTTCTGGTAGACATGTGTGCCAGAGAGCTGGTGTGCTGTTACACAACTCACGATCAAGCCAACTTTGGAGAATTCGGTGTCTCCTGCAGAAATGGAAGGCAAGAAACAGTTCTAAGATTTCTAGTATGCTTATGTCCCCCAGGTTATAGAAAGAGAGGAATACACTTTCTGGACTGCTCTGGGAGCTTCTCGTTTCCTGGTAGATTGCTGAACCCAAGCAGAGCTCCAAAGGCTAGAGACAGGAGGGAGCTGTTTTGGAAAAACTGTGAGCAAAGCTCACCGCAGAAGGTGGGCTTCCTTCCTTTGACAGGCTGGTAGAAGAGGATAATAACAACTGACCCTTGTGGACACTGAAAGTGTGCTGGTCACTGTGCTAAATATTTGACACATAGGCCTTCATGAAAGGCAGTCTACATGAATAAGCCAAAATGGTATTTCCAACAGTTTTCTGTTCTTGGGACACTTATTTCAAAATGAGCTGGAAGCATCCTTCTGGCTAGCTAGCATTGCTACTGTCAGAGGGGGTGATGCAGGCTGCTGGGAGAAAAGTCATCAACAGTCTTAGCCAGTTATGGCCCCTGTGTGCTACAATACCTACCTGCCAAGCAAGCTATGCCCTCTGAGGCAATAGTGGCATGATTGTTATGGGAGTAAACAACAACTGTATGACTGGACTTGAAACCTGTTTTACCAGGTTGGGGGGGAGGTGTGGTGGGATGGAGGTGGAAGAGAATAATGGTTCATGCCTGGTATTGTAAACCTGGTCCAAAGCTCATGGCTGGATAGGTAACAGGCTCTAAGGGAGAATCTACTACTATTATTTTGCTAAATGGATATGTTGTCAAAAGGCCTGTTAAATGTTTATGCTGACACTCGTAGACTAGTGTTGCTCTCAGCCTTGGCTAGAGAAGCTTCTCTGTGCAGTGGGTGGCAGTTCATGTACAGATTCAGAACTGGCCAAAGTGCTGAGAATAAGTGACTGTTGATTACCTAGACCTAACTAGGACATCTCTGTCACCCACCTCCGACACCCAGGAAGCATTGCAGAAGAAGGCTGGAAAGACTGTGAGAGCTAGACCATGGGGAAGAATGCGGTAAATTGGCCCCTACAATTATCAACTCACAACAGCTGTGGTTGCCTGCACAAAATGGGCCCAGCAACTCTCCATCATGGACAGGAGAAGGGCTCCTGTCCCTGGGGAGCTGTTGGCAGTCAGTGGTTGCTAGGGGAAGTCATTTTCCTTAGTGGTACAGCCTCTGGTAAGTTGCCCAAAATCCAGTAAACACCCCCCACCCCATGATCATTCAAGCAACACTAATTAAACTCAGTGGGTCACAGGAGAGACATGAAAGTCAGAAGGGGGCTAGTTAAGAAGAAGGGGCCCAGCAGGAGTGGAAGGGGGACAAAAGAGAGAGATTATGATAAAAATACATTGTATATATATGCATGAAGTTGTCCAAAAACCAAGAAGCAAACAAATGAACGAATAACTAAATAAAAGTGTCCAGATGCAGTGTGAGACCTTCCCATTCACATCTGCCAAACCAGTAGAGTATATATCATCTCTCTCCTAAGTGCAGGGAGCTTTGCTAGCTCCTCTCTGTTACCAGTCTTGGAACATTCTTCACCTCTCCCCTGCTAGACTCCCTGAAATCTCCCCAAATCCCCAGAGGAGAATAGTTGCAGGCTGCCAACATTGTAGGCATTGGGAATGCACCAGTCAATAACTCAGTGAGCCTGTCCTCAAAAAGCCCACGTTCAGCCGGGCATGGTGGCGCACGCCTTTAATCCCAGCACTCGGGAGGCAGAGGTAGGAGGATCGCTGAGAGTTCGAGGCCACCCTGAGACTACATAGTTAATTCCAGGTCAGCCTGGACCAGAGTGAGACCCTACCTCGCAAAACCAAAAAAAAAAAAAAAAAAAAAAAAAAAAAAAAAAAAAAAAAGCCCATGTTCTAGTATGCAGGGGAGACATTGAACAGTGAACCCACATCATTTAATTAATTTTGTAGCATGTTAAGGTCTCTAAGGAATATGGCGGAGAGAGGTGGGACAGAGGAGGAGAACTGGGGAGAGCAGGGCTGGGGGGCTCCGTTGTAACCATGACTACAGTAATCACAGGAAGACTGGTTGAGAGACTTGAAGGAAGCGAGGGTGTTGATCATAACACCCATGGGAAGAGTATTCCGTGCAAAGGGTTAGTGAGTGCAAAGGCTCAAGGTTAGGAGTATGCATATCTGGTATGTGGGATGGAGAACGAGGAGACAGTGAGACTGGAGTTGAGAGAGAGATAAGGAAGGCAGAGGAAAGAATAGAGGGTCATCTGTGTTAGGTGTGCAAGAGCCTCTGCCACGCAGGACAGCATAGGAGCCTAGAGAGTTCCAAGCAGAGGAAGCAAAGAATCTGCCTTCCACCTGCCAAGTGTTTTTTCAGCAAGTTCTTCTGCCTCTTTGAGGAGCCAAGGTGATCCAGGGTCAGCCATGGAGGAGGCATGGTCAGTCAGTTTCTATAGGATGTCCTGAGGGAGTCTAATTCCCTGGGAGACATAGAGAAATCTCTCAGACTAGGTTTGTCCCTCCCTGCACCATTAATCAACATTTTAAACATTTTTCAGAGAGAGAGAGGGAATTTTCTTCCCTTCACAAGATGGTACCAAATTGCTGGCCTGCTGGTTTCACTCACTCATGAGCTAAGCCTTTAGAGCCTTTTTAAAAGCCTTTTAGCTAAGCCTGTTCTTGTGCTGTACATGAACACCCAACCCCTACCTGGCTCTTATGTCACAGGTCAAGAGAGAGCCATGGTTAAGAGTAGAGTTTGGAAGGGCTGGAGAGATGGCTTAGTGGTTCAGGCGCTTGCCTGTGAAGCCTAAGCATCCAGGTTCAATTCCTCTGTACCCAAATAAGCCAGTTGCACAAGGTGGCGCATGCATCTGGAGTTCATTTGCAATGGCTGGATGCCCTGGTGTGCCTGTTCTCTATCTGCCTCTCTATCTCTCTCTCAAATTCTCTCTCAAATAAATAAATATATATTATTAAAAAAGAGTAGAGGGGCTAGAGAGATGGCTTAGCAGTTATGCGCTTGTCTATGAAGCCTAAGGATCCTGGTTCGAGACTCAGTTCCCCAGTACCCACGTAAGCCAGATGCACAAGGTAGCACATGCATCTGGAGTTCGTTTGCAGTGGCTGGAGGCCCTGGTGCACCTGTTCTCCCTCTCTCTCTCTCTTTCTTTCTGCCTCTTTCCCTCTCTGTCTGTTGCTAATAAGTAAATAAAAAACAAGCAACCAACAACAAAAACAAAGAGTAGAGTTCTAAGACAATACTGCCTGGGTTCAAATCTCAACACGGACACTTAAAGACATTTACTATTTGTATGACCTTGGACAAGGAGCAAGAGGACTTCAGTTTAAGACATAGGTCATGACCTACTTGTCATTGGGTCATGTGCACCATAAGCACGTTACTGATGCCATGGTTCAGTCTGAAGACACTCTCAGATGTGACCAAAGTTAGATAGGAAGACCAGCAGATCCTACAAACTCAAGGCTGCCTGCCCAAACCAACCTTCCTTCCCTCGGCAAAGCTGTACTCCCCCCCCCACCACCGACACACACACCCCATTATAACATAGAAGCAGGGGTCCTTGGGGACCTCCAATACCACAGAACCTCATGTTCTGTGACAGAAAGTTCAGGAGAGTAGTCTGGTCCCGTGCAGCTGCCGGGGGCATCTCCACGTGTATGTGGATTGTAACACTCCAGTAGTCTCACAGGAGTGGCTCCACTCCCACCACCCTTTTAGGGGGTCCCTGGTGACCTAGATCTGCTCAGGAGTGACAGCCAAGACGGGAAGTGAACCAATGTGCAAATAATGATGGGTTCTTTGTGGGGAGTATGTGGGACATGTGACATGCTGAACAATCCTTTTCACGCTGATGTGTGAGGATTGCTGAAATGTCAATGTGGTGTCAGTGGCATGTCCTTTATTCAACCCATGCCTCCCTTTTTATTTTCCTATTTTAAGGATTCCTTATGTTTCAAGATAATTTTCCCCTCTTAAGTATAAATACGTGCATGGGGGGGGGAGTTAAATTAACTGAAAATAATGATGTGTGGCCATTTGGAACCGAAAAGGCAAATGTACTATCTGAAGCAAAACCAACCTGAAATTGTAATCCTCGCCTACAGTCTAGATAACTGAACATTGTGTAAACACTGTGTTATTATGGGCAATGACTGGAGATGAGGGGGAGTTCCAGAGGCTGGATGCTTCCCTCTGTCTCATTCGTCCTGGATCTAAGTCAAATGCAACTTTCTTTAGCAATCTGGATCGCAGGTGTTTCCTCTGCCACTGTTAGATAACACATCCCTTCACATGTGCATGCAGTCCCACCGACACTGCAAACAAATGCATATATGTATACACACTATGTGGCACAGTACATAATACACATTTCTATACCACAAACACACACACACACACACACACACACACCTATGCAGCATACAGGTTCAACAAATATACCCACGAAACACATGGCAACACCCTAGACCTCAGGACACTATACGATGCATGAATATACTCACCCACACAAGTCAGGTGCAACACAGAGCTGTGCGAGAGAGAGAGGGAGAGGGAGAGAGAGACAAGATAGAGTTCCTTCTGTAGGCAAACAGGATACCTATCCCACTTCAACCTAGGTTTTGCCTCAACCGAAACAGTCTCTGGTGATGGAGGACCCTTCCACAAATATCCCAAGATCACAGCAGAACCACAATCAATAGCTTATTCCCAGAACAGTGGTGACGCTTTTTGAATTAAAAGTGAGATAGTCCATGGGCCAGGGATGGGACAATGTGTCCTTTCTATAAAAGAACTGAACTTGGCGTTAAGTGCTGATTTGATGCAATTTGTTTGGAGTACCTGAGCAGACACGAGAGAGACTTGAGAAAAGTGGCTTCAATGAAAAAAATCATTCCGTGTGCAAGACTTGGTCTTTAATTCTCAATATGCCCCTGAGTATTTTGTGGCATTAAAAATATAGAAATGTATGAGCTTGGGTTTAATTCAACTGTCAAGAAACAGAAAATTCTAAACACTAATAAAATGAACAAGACAGAAGAAGAAAATATAATTCTGACACACACACACACACACACACACACACACACACACACACACACACACACACCACATATATAGCAGGACTGGGGCGGTGACTCCATAGTAATAAGGAGCACAAGCTTCTCACTGTTTCTCCACTCCATTCAGCATATGTGGCTTCCAACTCAGGCTCCAAGGTAGCTGCTTCCATTGGGGCATGAGCCTGACAGCAAGAAGCATGCAAGCAAGAAAGAAGGGCATACCTTCCCCATCAAGAACAAGTGGGCTGGAGAAGGCACTTGCCTGCAAAGCCTAACATACAGAGTTCAATCCTCTAGTACCCATGGAAAGGCAGATGCACAGCACAAAGTAGGGCATGCGTCTGGAGTTCATTTACAGTGGCTGGATGCCTGGGTGCACCCAAACTCTCTCTCTCTCCTGGCAAATAAATTAAAAAACAAATTAAAAAGAACATTCTGAAAGATGAGATGAACTCATGTACTTACATCTCATTGATCAGAAATAGTGACTTATCCACCCTGGCTGCAAAGGGCTTATTCTAGGTGGCCAACTGCTCAGTCAAGATGTAGCCTTCCAGGGCTGGAGAGATGGCTTAGCGGTTAAGGCACTTGCCTGTGAAGCCTAAGGACCCAGGTTAGATTCCCTACAGCCGACATAAGCCACATGCACATGGTGGCACATGCATCTGGAGTTTGTTTGAAGTGGCTGGAAGTCCTGGCAGGCCCATTCATTCTCTCTCTCAAATAAACAAGTAAATAAATAAACAAAAATAAATATTTTAAAACATGGCTTTTGCCGGGCATGGTGGCACATGCCTTTAATCTCAGCACTCGGGAGGCAGAGGTAGGAGGATTGCCATGAGTTCGAGGCCACCCTGAGACTACATAGTGAATTCCAGGTCAACCTGGGCTAGAGCAAGACCCTACGCTGAAAAAAAAAAAAAAAAAAAAAAAAAAAAAAACCAACAAAAAAAACGTGCCTTTCCATTTCTGTGGGATAAAAAGAGGATATTGGAAGGCAGCTATTCTTTTCTGCCACACATGAAAAATGAATAAAATAGCCACCATTTACAGGTACGCACTACCAACACCTTGACATATAGTGTATGAGTTAGTGTATAATTGCTTTTATAAAACAGAGCCTCTACTGCATGTACTATTTTTATTCTTGTGTTGTGCATGGTTTTATTTATTTATTTATTTGAGAGGAGAGAGAGAGAGAATGAGAGAGAGAAAGAGAGAATGGAAATGCCAGGGTACCTAAGCCACTGCAAATAAACTCCAGATGCATGTTCCACCTTGGGCATCTGGGTCCTGGGGGATCGAACCTGGGTCCTTAGGTATCGCAGGCAGGCGCCTTAACAGCTAAACCATCTCTCTAGCCCATTGTGCATGTTTTTTTCATGAGCATGCATAACTATCTTATTTTTAAAACTCAGAAGAAAAGCTTCACTCAATTCTACCCGGTAAAATGAGCATTTCATTCAAGTCACGGAAATCAATCATTCTTGCTTGATACATCACTTAGTTTGTTGGGGGGAGGGGCAGGGAGGCAATTCCTTATCTAGTAACAAGCTAGGATGAGTTGACAATATCCAAGATGACAGGATACCTGGCTCAGTGACACCTGAGGACATGTAGACACTCCTGAAGTTGCAGGTGTAGATTACTGAACCCTAGAGCTGGACAGATGTTTCAGCGGGGTAAAAGCAGTTGCTGTGCTATTGTGACAATCTGAATTCTGTTCTCCAGAACCTACATAAAGCCAGAAGTGGCAGCGTGTGTCTGTTATCCTTGCACACCTATAGAGAGACACAAGGCCAAGACAGGAGAATCTCCAAAGCTCGCGGGCCCGCTAGCCTGGTATACCCAGCATCAGACAAGAGTCCCTGCCTCAAACAAGGTGTTTGTCGAGGACCAACGCCCAAAGGTTATCCTCTGGCCTCCAAACACGTGTGCACATGCGCACACGTACAATAAATATTTAACAAGAAAATGAACCAATGCCTAATGGCTCTTATCTGTGCTCAGGGAAAGGACAAGCCGGAGCCGAGGCGGGGCACAAATCCATGCAGGCTTGCTCCTCATCTCTAGCCCAACCTTCAAGTGCTGCTCGCCGGAGAGTTGAGCTCATGATATTTTGGGAAAATGATTTGATGGATTCTGCTCTCATGATATCTAGGGCTTTATTCCCCTGGCAACTTCTCCTAGGATTTAGAATCCATCTCAACAGATCAGGGGATTACATTTCAGATCACATCCAGAGCGGTGAGTTACCTTCGCCACAACTCCGAAATAGCCGTTCTTTTCACTCTCACCAGACCTGCTCTAGCTGCTTGGTGCACACAAGTGTGTCACAGGAAAACAGCTTACTTTCTCCTTACCACGCCCTCGCTGTGCTCCGGAAGCATCCGTGCAACTCTACCGAGTCTGCTCAGAATCCTCTTGCAGGTCTCTGCTTTCTTATGTACAGACCCCTGCTCCTTGGCCAGACTTACAGTGCCCGCAACAACCTGCTCCCTGCTTCCCCTGATGCTACTGAACCAGCCCACGCTTCACATGGAAGCCGTTTGCATCTTGGGTCCCTTTTGCAATCAAAAACTTTTTTTAACGATGGGAGATGGCACCCAGTGTAGTGACAAATGCCTGTGATCTCAGCACTCAACAATGCAGAGGCAGCGGTATCTTGAGTTCAAAGACAGTCTGAGCTATATAGCGAGACCCTCTCTAAAATAACAACAGGCAGAGAGATGGCTCAGTGGTTAAAGGTGCTGCTTGAAAAACGTGATGGCCTGGGTTTTCGATTCCCCAGGACCCACATAAAGCCAGATGCACAAAGTAGTGCATGCACCTGGAGTTTGTTTGCAGTGACAAAAAGCCTTGATGCGCCTATATTTCCCCCTCTTTCATAAATAAATAAATAAATAAAAGAAACAACAACAAAAAAGCAAGGGCTGGGGCACAGCTCAGTGGCAGAGCCCTTGCTTAGCATGCTGTAAAGCCCTGCTTTCATCCCTAGCATTCAAAAATAATAAGTGAAACTTTACAAACCAATGGACTCTCTTGCTTTTATGAGCTATTTGGTAGTGAATGTTATTCAACACTTTGAGCCTTGGCTTTCCTTTCCTTGGAGAGTCAAATGAGAATAACAAAAATGGTCCTATGGGGACACTGTGGGTAAAATGTGGTCATGCCTGTCCCCTGCATTGTGCCTGACCTAACTTACAGCAAGAGACTAAGTGAAAAATGACTTTTCTCTTTATTAAAAAATATATTTTATTTATTTGAGAGAGAGAGAAAGACAGAGAGAGAATGGGCACTCCAGGGCCTCCAGCCAGATGCATGTGCTCCCTTGTGCATCTGGCTTATGTGGGTCCTGGAGAATGGAACCAGGATCCTTTGGCTTTGCAGGCAAACGCCTTAACCACTAAGTCATCTCTCCAGCCCACTGCCATTTTCTTGGTAATTATTTTTTTTCTCTGTCTAGGCTCAGAGTTTGTGGGTGATTGTGTTCAACCTGGCTGCCACCCATTCAGGGCTGAGCTGCACCTTGCCGTTGTCCAGCTGGGTGTTCCATTGCTCAGTCTCTTGGATGCCCTTACAGTTGAGTTCCCTGGGAGTTCTGGACCAGCACCTGAGCGCTGTGGTCTCCCAGCTCTTCTCAAAGGCTAGGCTGTTCTCAGATGCCAACATCCTCCTTCAGCAAATTGCACAGCTATCCCCAGAGAGGGTCAGCCACTGGTAGGCACATGGAGACGGTGGCTGCTCAGGGCCCGGTGCTTTCCCAGAACATTTTATCTCTCCAGTCTCAGTCCTTCCTCTTCTCCAGTCAATGACAGGAAAACTATTGCATAGCCCCTCTGAGGCTAGAAGACTTGACATATATCTATAAAAACCATACACACACACACAGAGGCACAAAGTATGTATACATTTGCACATATGTGAAAATAGAAGGGGGGATTATGTGGGCAGAGAAAGGACCTAAAATGATGGGTGAACAAGTGAAGGTAATGAGGGAAAGAAAGACATTTTACCTATTTTCTTTCATATGAGGAAAAAAAATATATATATATATAAATCAGAAAAGGAGAAAGGAAACTAGTTGGCAGCTATTTGAAACAAAGAAGGTGACCTGTGGTAGGGGAGATGGAACAAGAGAGGCTGAGGGACAGTAGTATGAGTAAAGTACAATGGTGTGCATGTATAAAACTGTCAAAATGAAACGTTATTTATTTATTTATTTATTTATTTTTTGGTTTTGCAAGGCAGGGTCTCACTCTGGCCCAGGCTGACCTGGAATTCACTATGTAGTCTCAGGGTGGCCTTGAACTCACAGTAATCCTCCTACCTCTGCCTCCCGAGTGCTGGGATTAAAGGCGTGCACCACCACGCCCGGCTGAAACGTTATTTTTATGCTAACAAAATAATTAAAATATATTTATAAAAATGCAATTCACTTGGATGATTATTAAACTGAAGCTTAAAAAGAGGGGAAAGGGCTAGAGAGAGAGTTTAGCAGTTAAGCGCTTGCCTATGAAGCCTAAGGACCCTGGTTCAAGGCTCGATTCCCCAGGACCCACGTAAGCCAGATGCTCAAGGTGGCACATGCATCTGGAGTTCGTTTGCAGTGGCTGGAGGCTCTGGCACACCCATTCTCTTTCTCTCTCTCTCTTTCTCTCTCTCTGCCTCTTTCTCTCACTGTTTGTCACTCTCAAATAAATAAATAAACAAAAATTTTTTTTAAGAGGGAAAAATTACACTCAAGTCTGACATGCACAGGATTAATGCCCAAAGTGGGTTTTATCAGCTCTACAGGGACAACAGTAAGCCTAATAGACATAAAGAGCAGGTAATTCAAGTAAAAGGAAACTCAAGTTGTCTTACAAATAAAGTCCAATGTTATTGGTAGTCAAATATAACTTTAATCTTCAAGAAGGTACCAGTTAAGTCAGTTGGATTAAAAGAATATTTCAATATAATAAAACCCAGTGCTATAGCAGCGGCCGGGAAACGGGTACACAGCCAGAGTGCTGTTGACATTGTAAATTATTGCAATCATTTTGCAAAGCAATTTAGCAGTGCATTTCGAGTGCTAGGAAAATGTTTCTGCCCTTTGGCTGACAATTTTCATGGCAACATAATCATACAAAGTAAAAATAATCCTGTGCATGAAAGTAATCTTTGTAGGGTCACCCATGATAGCAACATATAAAAAGTCTAAATGCCTTAACGTTAGGGGAATGGCAAATTACATGTTTCTTCACATTGTATCATTGTGGTGGTCATGCTGTGCCCTGCTCTAAGTTACTCCATACTGTGCAGGACAGTGGCTTTCAGGCTATGCTATGCCTTGCCCTGGGTCACTCCATGTTACAAGCAGCATCCGACCCCATTTTGAGTGAAACAGGAAGGCAGGAGGACTCTGCATCTCTTCTGTGCACATGGGTACCACCACCCGTCTAGCACCACCATGAGGCACAGACCAACAAATAACGTTCCCAAAAGTAAAATGGTACCACCTATAAACATATCAAAGAAGACTGAGAACAGATAAGCCCACTGGCATATCAAAGCCCAAACAGGGCTGGAGAGATGGCTTAGTGGTTAAGGCGTTTGCCTGTGACGCTTAAGGACCCATGTTTTATTCCTGAGTACCCACATGAAGCCAGATGCACAAGGTGGCTCATGAATCTGGAGTTCATTTGCAGTAACTAGAGGCCCTGATGCACCCATCCTCTCTATCTGACTTTCTCTCTCTAATAATTAAATAAAATATTTTTTAAAAATATATCAGGGGATGGAGAGATGGCTTAGAGGTTAAGGCATTTGCCTGCAAAGCCAAAGGACCCAGGTTTTATTCCTCAGGACCAACATAAGTCAGATGCACATGGTGGCACATGCGTCTGGAGGTTCATTTGCAGTGGCCAGAGGCCCTAGCGTGCCCATCTCTCTCTGTCTCTCTCTCTCTCTCTGCTTGCAAATAAATAGATAAAATTTAAAATATATATATATATCAGAAAAACCAAGTCTGAGAACTCACCAAACATACCACACTAAAGGAGGAAGCAACTCCCTCACTTGGCCCTATAAAGACACTGACCACTGTGATGGCCACAGCCTTTCTACTCAGTCATCTGACCATCTGGTGTATGCGTCTAAGGAAGCACAAGCAGGGAACTCCTGACCATCGCCCAGGGCTTTAGCTCAGCTTGGTCTGCACTGCTGATACTGCCCACTTGAATTGCTATCTGCCCATCTGTCCGTCCATCCATCCATCCATCCATCCATTCATCTATCCATTCATCCATCCATTCAAATCTAGTCCTGTACCTCACTTCCACAGCCTCTATTTCCCTTGCCTTTGCATCTGAACTCAACTGTGAGGCCAGGCTCAACCCTGCCACCCTGCAGTTCAGCTCTGCTCCTGTGAGCCTAAAGCTACCCTCCTAGTGGGCTCATTTATATGTCATCAACCACATGTGGTGACTCTACATCTGAATCAGCTCTCTGCCTCTAGTAGCCATTCCGGAATCTATATGCATATACATCAGATATTATTATTGTGTGATGTGTAATGTGTAACCGGAGAGTTAATATTGGTAATTAATATTGGAATAGAGCGTGTGTTTGCCAATAGCCAATTATCAAGAGATATTAGGACTGCTTGGAAAACTGCAGCTGATGAAATGGACATAGGCTGTTAATCTGTTGCTATTCAATAAATTCTGACCTTATGGAAAGACACCAACACATCTGTCTATGTTTCTGACACAGCATGTTCATGACAATTATATAGCCACCAAATGATACTTAAATACCCTCCACTTGCCATCCCCCTGGAACCTGGTGTTCTTATCCCTAACTGTGCAGGGAACAATGACAATCCTCTGACTCCTGGATTCCTCACTTAAAATGTGCATGGCTCCACCTCCACTCATGGTTCTTCCTCCCCCGTCCTTGCCCAGACTATTCTCTCCTGTCTTCCAGAATCTCCGCCTTGTCTTCTCCTATCTTCTTCCTTCCAACAGCCACACCCTTTGAACTTCACATCCTCTCTGATCTAGCATTCCTGTTCTTGTCTCTTCTATTATTTTTATTTTTTGAGAAAAGGGGGGAGGGAGAAAGGGAGAAAGAGAGAGAGAGAGAACTGGCACTCCAGGGCCTCAACCACTGCAATCGAACTCCAGACACTTACGCCCCCTAGTGGGCACGTGCGACCTTGCGCTTGCCTTGCCTTCGTGCATCTGGCTTACGTGGGACCTGGAGAGTCAAACATGGGTCCTTGGGCTTTTCAGGCAAGCGCCTTAATGGCTAAGCCATCTCTCCAGCCCATCTCTTCCATTTTTAAGGAAAATCTCACCATTGAGCCCACATGTTTATGTAACAGCTGCCCTGTTGCTCTTCCACTTCAACCCACCATCTTCCTACACACCTGTGCTTCCCCACTTCCCCCTATTCTTACCCAACCCACTTTAGCTTGGTTGTTAATCAATCCTGCACTTCAACCAAAGTCACCAATAAAAATCCTATTTGTAGTTCAGTAGGTCCTTTTTCCCCCCTTGGTCTTGCTTCATTTGGCTTCTCAGGATATAATTTGACTCCCTCTTTAATTTTCATACCTCACTTCCCTCCTTTCCCCTCTCTCCTCTTATGTGACTGAGGCTGAGTTTTCACATTGATCCTACCTTACCCACTGCTATCCTCAAATTCTACTGTGACTCCCCCTTGCCTCATCTAGCCTGCAATAATTCTATTCTACAAAAGACTGTCATGGGTCCTCTTTTTAACCAGAGCCAGACAAAGGTCAAACTTTGACTTCCTCATTTCCTAATCATGCAGGAAAAATTTTTAGTCTTGGTTGTCTATAAAAATTATAATAGTAGCACCTACCACATATGACACCTAATAAATGGTGCCCGTTCTGTGAGCGGCACCCATGATGACAAGGATGCCCTAATTTATTACTCCACTGTAGACGCTGCCGGGCTTTGGACAACTCATGCATTTAACATCCTACTAGGACATGGCTGTCCCTCCTCAAACTCAGTATGTCCACAATTGCAATGACCATTTTTCCATCCCCCATCCCTTTCCCTCCTGTACCCAGAAACTGAGAGTCATCCTTGACACTTTCCTTCTATCTCTCACCCCATCTAGAAATGTCCCATAACCAACAATGTCCCCCAACAAAACCACCAGCATGGTGAAATACTAGCATGGTAAATGCCGAGAAACCCTGAGATTCTCCGGGGGGGGGGGGGAGGCAAAAGATAGAAGGAGCTAGAACACAGAGCTAGCCACGTGAATGATTGCCTGCCAGGCAGAAAGGCCTGTTCTTAATTTCATGGCAGTTAGAAATAATCCCCTGGTGACTTATGCCACCAAGATTTTCAGAACCATCTTTCACAGATCCATCAATGGCTCCAATCCCCACTGTCACTTCCTTCCATGAAGCCTACGTAGTCTTTTTTAAAGAATAAATCCTTATGACACCTTCCTGACTCTACTCTTCCCCATCTTTCATGGGTACTGGGGAGTCGAACCTGACCTAGCAGGCTTTTCAAGCAAAAGCTTTTAGCCACTGACCCATCTACCCATACCTCAATAAATGAGTCACTAGACAAAGTAAGACATCATAATTATAATGAAACAAAAAATGTTGATAGGGCTGGAGAGATGGCTCAACGGTTAAGGCACTAGCCTGAAATGCTAACAACACAAGTTTAGTTCCCCAGTACCCACATAAAGCCAGATGCACAAAGTAATGGATGCTTCTGGAGTTCATTTGCAGTGGCTAGAGGCCCAGGCATACCCATTACCCATTCTCTCTCGCTCTCTCTCTCCCCTTGAAAATAAATAAAATAAAATTTTAGCCAGGCGTGCATGGTGGCATACGCCTTTAATCCCAGCACTTGGGAGGCAGAGGTGGGAGGATTGCCACCCTCAAAAACTACCCCCAATTTTTTTTAAATGTTGACAACAAACCTCCTATTAACTAAGTGTAAACTTAACACACACACACACACACACACACACACACACACGTGTGATACTGCTGGAAATAGCTGTTCAATAAACAGTTATTTAGCACCTTATCTTCATAAAATCTTAGCAATGGTAAGATTAATTAGAATTGTCCCATCATCTCAGGAGCTCTTGAGTCTTATTAGCAAATTCTGTTTAGCTGATGGTAATACTGCTGAATGATTTTTTTTCCAGAATTCTCTTTCATAGTTACAATGCATTTTGAACAAAGCCTACAAAACAGGAAAAGCCCATCTGTAAAATGCTGCTTATAGTCACTTCCAAGTTGTAAAATCCAACCCTTATCATTTTGGACCATCTCTCCGGGGTTAAGCCCCTTGGAGGTTCTGAGTCTACATACATTTGGCACATTGATGGACAGATGTTTGTCCTTCCAGTGAGAGGGTCTATATCCGTACACAGTGAGTCTGCAGTTATATGGATTGTGGGTAGCCCATGACCAGGTATTTTCCCCCCATTTTGTTTAAGGGTAGTGTTTGTTTCCTTACAAAGCAGAAACACTGGAGTGGGGAAGCCTCCATGCTGGACGTGGGGCAAAGCCTTTTCCTTTGTATTGGATGATCCATCCCTCGGCTTGCTTTACCTGCCCTGCAAAGGGGAAACTGGAGGAAGCAGCACACGGGGAAGCCCCTGACCCAGTACCCAGCAGCCTACAGATCACAGAAAAGTGTCACAGCTACCTCTGCATTGCTGGATAAACATCTGACAAGAAGCAGCTTAATGGGAGGAAAGGGTTTATTTCAGGCTTACAGAATCCAGGGGAACACTGTCAATGGCGGAAGAAGCTGGCTCACTTCCATTCAGAGAAACATCACCCAACAGCCAGGAAACATGAACAGCCAGAGCTCAAACTACTCCGAGAATACCTTAGGGCTGGACTACCAGATCTGGCCCCCAGTGACTCCTCCTCCAGCAGGCTGCAAGCTTAATCAAAAATTACCTCAGGCTGGAGCTGGGTGTGGTGGTGCACGCCTTTAATCCCAGCACTCTGGGAGGCAGAGGTAGGAGGATGGCTGTGAGGTCGAGGCCACCCTGTGAATAGTGAATTCCAGGTCAGCCTGAGCTACAGCAACCCCGTATCTCGCAAAAGAAAACAAAATAAAAAGTACCTCAGGCTATGTGGATGTATGTTTACATTCAAACTACCACCCCAGCCATGTGTAATATTTATTTTGTCAACATGACAAGACCAAGGATCACTTGTGAGGTATTGGATTAGCCACTGGGCATGCCTGGTGGGGATTATATTGGTTAGGTTAATTGAAATGGGAAGACCCACCTTGACAGTGGATGGCACCATTCCATGGGCCGGGGTCCTGGGCTGTATACAAAGGAAAGGGCTGGCTGAACACCAATTTTCATCACTCTCAGCTTCCTCACAGCGGGATTATGGGCTGAGTGTAACTAGCTGCTGCAAGCTCCTGCCACCATGCTGTGCCACCACAATTACCTGTAACCTCAAACTATAAGATGAAATAAACCCTTCCTCCTTTAAACTGTTCCAGCAACGAAAAGGGAAGTGTTGCACAATGATGGGCTCTGCCTTGCAAGGCTTCTCAGTCTACGCGTGAAGCCGACCTGTGCCCAGAGTGCGTGAGGGCCCCAGCCAGGAGGAAGAAGAGAGAGACCATCTTGTTCTTTCCAGTATCAGCCGCAGGACCTGCCCCAGGTCCTGGCACCCAAGCGACCCTTCGCAAATATGACACGAAATGAAATCAATGCGATGTAACTCCGGTTTCCTGT
Source organism: Orientallactaga sibirica (assembly GCA_036365145.1). Classification (NCBI taxonomy): domain Eukaryota; kingdom Metazoa; phylum Chordata; class Mammalia; order Rodentia; family Dipodidae; genus Orientallactaga; species Orientallactaga sibirica. The sequence goes on from JAEOAD010000020.1 coordinate 26,819,169, forward strand.
TGGCATCCTGCGTGCACTTGGACAACTTCCTTCACCTCGCTGAACTTCAGTCAAAAAGATAATAACCCCTAACTTCATTTGATTGTTTCAAAGAAGAAAGCGAGATAATGGGTATGAACTCACTGGGTGTCAAAGCACTTTCAAAACGCAGGGCAAAGTGGGTCAGAAGAAAACGTCTGTGTTTCTCTGCAAATACACCGGTAGAAGCGAGCTGTTTGTTATTCAGTGAAGTCAATAACTTAAGTTGTAAGACTATATGTCGTTCTAAGAAATGCAATAGAGTTGTTTTTCCTCTTTATGAAACAGTGCATGCTTTTAAAGGCCATTATTTTTCCTGATTTGTTTCTCATGAAAAAGAAAGTTATTCACCAGCTTAATTAAACCAAACTCTCGACTGCTTAGCACAAGGTTCCTTATGCCATAGCTGTGTGGTGATAGAGTGGGGTACCCTGCTCCTTCTGTACATGGCAGGAACATTAGATGACACTCGCCTCCCTGGATAACAGCCCTTTGGCATGGAGACCGTTCACCTGATTTACAGAAGGAACATCCTTGCTGCATTTGAACATGCTCAGGAAGTAGGTACCTTACATTATGACATACTATTGATGCCTGCGGATGATAAGATACGTTGGCGACAGGTCAAAGCAGAAAAATAGACACTGTGAATAAAATTCCTCTACCTCAGCATGTGACCCCAACGAATGATCCAACACCTTTGGTCATAATAAACAAGGTGATGGAGTCAGTGGTCCATGTGGTGCCGCTTTTCCAGGAGCACTCTTTCCCAGCATCAGCCTCATGTGTCACCAGACACCTGCTGGCTTCCTGGCCTGTCGGTGCAAGGACCTGTGTGTCACTAGCTACACTTATATTCCCAGGAAAGAATTGTACTGCTTGGCTCCAAGAACCAAGTAGTGGGAGTGTTGCATGGGGTGTGCATGTGTATGTGTGTTTGTTTACCTGCAGATGCTGAGAGAGAGAGGAAAAGAGAGGAGGAGGAGGAAGAAAAGAAAAGAAGGAGGAAGAATAAGAGGAGAAGGAGGAGGAGAGGAGTGGAAAGGAGAGGAGACACTAGAAAGAGAAGAGTCTAGTATGGGTCTTTTCAACTTACTTTTATAAGGCTCTAAACAGCTTGGCTAATTACAGTTCCGATCAAAACTAGAATGGATGTGCAAAGGCCTGGGCCAGGAGACACGCGCCTGGGAAGTGGCTGCAACATCTAGGGCCAGAGCTTAGTAATTCCTGATGGGGCCACTGAGTGCATCTGGGCCAAGAGAGAACCAAGTGTCAGCCTTCGTCTTGGGACTGAAAGGAGGTTCTGAATGAATCTGGAAGGCTCTAAAGGTTTGCAGAGGAAGTCTGGCTAGTGGGCTAAACATGAAACCACACTGAGTGGCTTGTGACTGGATTGCTACTGAAATGCCTTCCTTGTACCTGTGCAAATTTGTAATGTGCTGTCTTGGGGAATTCACTGATGGAGGATGCATGATTGCTTCAATGAGGGTCCTCCATCCTGGCTGTAGGCATGGAAAATAAAATGACTGGCCATCACTCCAGATAAAATAAATCAGAAGCTCTGGGAGAGAGATGGGTGGGTTTTATTATTTTTTATTTATTTTTATTTTAGAGAGAGAAAGGGGGGGTAGAGGGAGAGAATGAGTGCATCAGGGCCTGTAGCCCCTGCAAATGAACTCCAGATGCCCACACCACTTACATGGATACTGGGGAATTGAACCCAGGCCTTCAGTGCCACTTCCCCCGGCAGGTAGGGCTGAAGAAGGAGCCGGTCCAGCCGGTTCCTTCTTGGGGCTGAGCGGGATGGTGAGTGTCCGCAACCCAGAACCCCCTCCTCCAAGGCACCGGAGAGAAAAACACACTGGGTCGGGAGTCTTGTCGAAGCAGGATCTCGTTTTATTGTAGTAGGAAGATGTTTATATAGCATTGAGAAAGAGGGTGGGGTCTCAGGATGGGATAAAGGTGTAGGGGCCAATAGTATTTCACCACATCAGCAGTAGCTGGGTGGAGGCAGTTTTGGCTTAGGCCTTGCTGAGTCACTCCTAAGCGGGAGTAATAGGCCAAAGACAGGTCGCTAAACTCTAGCCAGGCTCAGGAAGTTCCACTGGGCCTCACACCCAGGCCTCTTAGGGCCCAACACTTCAGGATTTGCAAGGAAGCACTTTTAACTGCTAAGCCTTCACCCCAGCCCAGAGATGGGTGATTTTACAAAGCTTTCTAGGCAATGCTCATGTGCAGTCAAGGTGGGACATGGGCTGAGATGGGAAAGATGCTAAGGGGACCACAGAGAGTTTGGGTTGACAGACGCAGCTTCCTGGGCATCACCACAGACAAGGAAAGTCCCTTCTACTCAAGCCTATGGAGAATTAAGTAGAAAGGCTTTGATGGGCTTGTCACCGGGTTAGTGATGATGAGTTTACTCTGTGGCCACCAATGAGAAATCAAACTTCACAGACATAATTAGGACCAGGCAGGCTGGTGCACAAATACTACACTTAGGTGTTTTAGTCACATCTCAAGGATTCACAGAATCAAAAACCTACTCAAGGCGATTCAAGATTAAGAAGACTTGTGGTGATAGGGACATAAAGAGAAATGTCAGGGCCTCCAGGCATGTGGACTCACAGAACCAGAAACCAGACACTCGGGACTTGGAATCATTTCTTCCATCTCCCAGTCCCTTAATTGCTTTCATCTCTGTTCCTCTCCACTCATCACCTTCATTCTTCCATTTCAGCAAGTTCTCTATGCTCATACAGTTCCTATAAGGTCCACCATGAGGGCTCTGACCCTAACTTATTGCTTGATCACACCCAGAGCCCTACATTGACCATTATTTTTAGTATTTATTTATTTATTTAGGTTTTTCAAGGTAGGGTTTCACTCTAGCTCAGGCTGACCTAGAATTCACTATGTATTCTCAGGGTGCCCTTGAACTCACAGTGATACTCCTACTTCTGCCTCCCAGATGCTGGGATTAAAGGCATGTGCCATCATGCCTGGCAACTTTTAAAAATTATTTATTTATTTGAAAGAGAAAGAGGCAGATAGAGAGAATAGGTGTACAGTGGTCTCCAGGCACTGCAAACGAACTCCAGATGCCTGTGACACCTTGTGCATCTGGCTTATATGGGTCCAGGGAAATCAAACCTAGTTCCTTTGGCTTTGCAGGCAAACACCTTAACCACTGAGCCATCTCTCCAGGCCCCATTGACCATTGCTATGATGCCTTTGGTTCAAGTTTCTCAGCAAGCAATCTGGGCAACTAGTCCAACAAAAGATGGTTGATCTTGCTAACCTTAGATCAGGTGTTGCTCTCCTACAGAAGGTATATGGCAGGTGGAATGTTGACATGTCATTTACAGAGTGAACATTCTAGAAGATCACTGAAAGGACAGGCCCTGGTATATTGAGCAGTGGGCAAAAAGAAGACAATGGAATACATCTACTATCCATCCATAACCAAAGAACCCATGCCCTTTTCCCCTTTTCCATCTTCTACCTCCCAAGATGACCGAGCCTGGGGGAGATGATGAACTGGAAGAAGGTACCCTATCTGCTTGCAGGACCTGTGACACCCCGAGGCAGTGTATAAGCCTCCAACCTGCATTCATGTTCATGATTCTTTGCGAGCCATCTCTCCCCACCCCCGGAAGCCATGGGAAGTTGTTTCTTGCAATGGTGAAAGCCCCCAGGTAGTTCAAACAGAGCTCCTGGTGGGGTGCTGGTGGGGAGGGTCTGCAGGAGCCTGGTCTGTGTTGTAACATGTGGAAATTGAAGCCTACTCAGACCTCCCCTCGGGCTTTCACCTGCTGTTTGGGGAAATTTACAACCTACATGCTATTGCCGTGGTTTGACAATTCACTTGACAGCTCTAAAATAAAGTTCTTGGCTCGTAGATGACAATCTCACATTGAAACACAAAATGGCTCTTTTCAGAAACTTGGAACATCAGACACATTTTGGATTCATGAAAATGGTGGCATGTTAATTTTTGAAATTCCTCACATAAATGCCAGTCAAAACTAGCGATTGCAGTAAGGAATTGAAATGCCATTTGCCCTTCCCCCAACTAGTTCAGGATCGCTGAGGCCAGGGTGGGGGGGCCATGGTGGGGGGGTAGTCTGGGAGGCCACGTTTAAAGTGAATAGCCCAAGTGACCACAACTTCGCCCAGTCTATTGGCATTCTGAGAACTTATCACTCCCCTTGTTTTTTAATTTTCCCCATCTTTTTTTGTTTGCTTGTTTGTTTTTTTTGAAGTAGGGTCTCACTCTGGCCCAGCCTGACCTGGAATTCACTATGTAGTCTCAGGCTGGCCTTGAACTCACAGCTATCCTCAGACTCTTGAGTCTCTTGAGTGCTGAGATTAAAGGCACGAGCCACCACACCCAGCTTAATTTTAAAAAAATATTTAAATTATTTATTTATTTGACACACAGAGAGAGGCAGATAGAGAGAGAGAGAATGGGTGCGCTAGGGCCTCTAGTCACTGTAAATGAACTCCAGATGCATGCGCCACTTTGTGCATTTGGCTGCCCACCCCCCCCTTCTTTAGATACCTTGGGCTAGAGCCAAAGTGAAGCCAGGGGTGGGAGGAGTGGTCAAAGGGAGAAGTGGGGAAGCTCCAATAACACTTGTGCCTAGTTTCACTTTGCCCAGACTATATAGCCCCTAAAGGTGAGAGTCGGGGTCTCATCCCCCATCCCCATGTCACAATGTCCATGGCTCTCATTTCGAACAGCACTCTATCCAGAGTCAACCAGAGAGCTACTGGAGATCTGGCTGGTTCAAAGGAGGAAGACTCATACTTGTATTTTACTAACAAAACAAGCTAAATAAAACACCTTTAGCCCAAAAGGATGATTTATCTGGGCTGAAAACAAAGCTCCTGCCTACTGAGGTCTGGCGCAGCTGAGTTGCCACTATTTTCGTCCTGTAATTTGTTTTATAAGGTACTAATTAAAAGGACAAAGTCGTTGCCAGGAAAGTAAATCGCATTTTGCTTTTTTTCTTCTTTTCTCACAAGACACAGACCTTATCTTTAATTAAAGAGCAGGTTCCACAGGCACCAAAGAGAATTTCTTTCCCCCAGGCATTCTTGTCCCCCAAGCTGCTGTTTGTTTGTTTTTCCTCTCCCTTCAGAAGCCCCTGTCCCAACGCCACCTGCCTCTCACCCCCCTTAGTGATCTCTGATTCTGGCCTGTGCTGTGTGGCTGTGGCCACTCATCCTTCACCCTTCTTCTCCGACCTCACCCTCTCCACCTGGCCTCCCTCTCCTCTTTCCTCTCTCCACCCTCCCCGCCTCCCGTTCCTGGAGGTTTCTGGAGATGGCCATTCTTGTTCTCCTCTCGACTCGAACCCCCTGAGATGCCTCTGTGAGCATGGGGGACGCTGAGAGTGACAGGCAGGGCGGGTGAGACGAGTAACCTGCTCGCACCCGGAGCCCGAGCCTGACGTCACCGCGCCCCGCCTGTCAATCGCCCGCGGGCGAGCGTAGCTCGCAGCCACCTTTGCTGCCACTGTCTGTCACTCGCTGCGGCGCAGCACAGCGACAGGCGTCCCGTGCTTGCTTGCCTCCTGGCTGGCCCGGCCACCTCCCGCAGGCACCTGCTTGGTCCATCCCCGGGAGCGCATGCATCCCTGCGCCCTGCCACGGAGCGCATGACCAGAGACTCCCCGAAGAAGCCCTGACTCCCCAGGTGAGCAAGGATGCCCAGGGGTAGCTTTGAGCATGTGGGGTGGCGAAGGGGCAACAGCCAGCCAGAGAGCGCACCTTTCCGGGCGTCAGAGAAACGGGGAGATGCTGGGTCACCTCTTGCACTCGCACGCTCTTCCCTCTAGCCCTCCTGCTCAGGGTGGACAGAGTCCCCTTGGGCTCCAGGGCTCTTGGCACGCTGAGAGTGCAAACTTTGCTTTCAGCACCGCGGACAGCGACTCCGCGCCCAAGCTCAGAAAAATGCCCTGGTCGCTTCCGCCACCAGCAAGCAGTCAGGGACCCTACCAGGTTGCTGTTTCTACCTCGGTGCAGTTGTGTGTGTGTGCATGTGTGTGCGTGTGTGTGTGTGTGTGTGTGTGTGTGTGTGTGTGCAGGGCACAGACACATTTGCGCGGTTGCGCATGTGAGTGCAAGGCGTGTCTGTGTGTGTTCATCGATGCTAGAGCTCCGAAGTCCGTGAGGGCGCACCGTGCATTTTATCAATTCACTCACTCAACAGGTGTCTGTTTATTGGGGGGGGGAGGGTTGTACCCCCTGCTTGGTCGCTCTGCTCCCGGGTCCGCGAACTGAGGTGGGATGTAGGACAATTGGAGCTGAGCGTCTGCGCGCCCCAAAGTCCCTTGGTACCCCGGGACAGCACACCTGAAGCCCGCTCTCCTTCTGTGCTCAGGGTCCCACATCCATCCGGCGGCGATGAACGCGAGCGCCACCTCGCTTAACGAGTCCCAGGTGGTGGCGGTGGCGGCCGAGGGGACGGCGGCGGCGGCCAGGGCCCCGGACCCCAGCGACTGGGGACCCCCTGCTGCGGCGGCGCTCGGTGGCGGCGGCGGAGCCAACGGGTCACTAGAGCTGTCCTCACAACTGCCAGCAGGGCCATCGGGACTTGTGCAGTCGTCGGTCAACCCGTGGGACGTGCTGCTGTGCGTGTCGGGGACGGTAATCGCGGGCGAAAACGCGCTGGTGGTGGCTCTCATCGCGTCCACGCCGGCGCTGCGCACGCCCATGTTCGTACTCGTGGGGAGCTTGGCCACCGCCGACCTGCTGGCGGGCTGCGGCCTCATCCTGCACTTCGTGTTCCAGTACGTGGTGCCCTCGGAGACCGTGAATCTGCTTACCGTGGGCTTCCTGGTGGCCTCGTTCGCCGCCTCGGTCAGCAGCTTGTTGGCCATCACGGTGGACCGTTACCTGTCCCTCTACAATGCGCTCACTTACTACTCGCGCAGGACCCTGCTGGGCGTGCACCTGCTGCTGGCCGCCGCCTGGACCGTGTCCCTTGGCCTGGGCCTGCTGCCCGTTCTCGGTTGGAACTGCCTGGCCGAGCGCTCGGCCTGCAGCGTGGTGAGGCCGCTGACCCGCAGCCACGTGGCGCTGCTAGCAACAGCCTTCTTCGCGGTCTTCGGCGTCATGTTGCACCTGTATGTGCGCATCTGCCAGGTGGTCTGGCGTCACGCGCACCAGATCGCGCTGCAGCAGCACTGCCTGGCGCCGGCGCACCTCGCCGCCACCAGGAAGGGCGTGGGGACTCTGGCCGTGGTGCTGGGCACCTTCGGGGCCAGCTGGCTGCCCTTCGCCATCTACTGCGTGGTGGGAAGCCATGAGGACCCGGCTGTCTACACCTATGCCACCCTGCTGCCCGCCACCTATAACTCCATGATCAATCCTGTCATCTATGCCTTCCGCAACCAGGAGATCCAGCGCGCCTTGTGGATGCTGTTCTGTGGTTGTTTCCAATCCAAAGTGCCCTTCCGCTCCAGGTCCCCCAGTGAGGTCTGAAGGGCTTTCATGCTCTGCGTCCCCTCTCCAACACCACAACCCCAACAAGCCAGCCTTTGGTGAGCTTATTGGTGTCTGCTGATGAACTCTGAGATCCCAATAGTGTAACTAGTGACTTGGAGGGGGAGGGGGGAGGGGAGAGAGACTAAACCTAAAATGCAACAAACTCAGAGACAAAGAGGCTTGTTGGCACCTTACATATACAGTGTATACAGGTGTACATATATATACAAATATTTGTATCTTCTGGAGGTGTTTCAGGATGTGGAGCTTCCTGTGCTGTGAAAAAAAACTAACAAAAAGATGTGGTTGCATACTCAAATTGTATATCACATGTGTCAAGCGAAGACATTCCAATAATGCTTAATAATAGCACTTTATTTTTAGCTGCTGAAATGCCAAAACAGTGTTGCCATTTTTCAAGGGCAGGAGAAAGGGAGTAAAAGTGTGTATTTTTGTTGTATGTGATAGAATATTTTGCTGAACATGCATCAACAAATTACAACATATTTTGTACACAAATAAACACATTACAAAGGATAATTTTTGGTATGTGACTAAGGAACTGCTATTTGAGATCTGGGTTATTTTCAAAGCCTATTTAATATACAGATCTCCCTCCTGAGAAAATTGTCTGTCATATGCATTTGCATATTGTTCCTAAATTTTTACGGAAATACCAAACCCAGGTTGTGGGCCTTGGGGAGGGGCAGTAATGCATTCATGTGATGGTATTCACAGGACGCCTAAGTGTTATTCATTCGTGGTACAAGTTAATCTACTCCCTTGGTTACTGGATTTGGAAGACAATTTCTGAGGACAAAATCCACTGGAATTGTCACAATGTGCACTCGTGAGCTATAAAGCAACAAGTTTCCATTGTAATTTTTCAACTACAGCAAAAATTTTTAACTGTTGTGTATTTGTATTCATAGAGAGTATCCCAAGATATATGGCTCACTTTCATAAGGTATATCCAGTATCCCTCCTTTTTAAAAATGTGTGTGTGTGTGTGTGTGTGTGTGTGTGTGTGTGTATGCCAGGGTCTTTGCCACTGCAAACAAATACTTATCTGGCTTTACACGGATGGCTGGAGAATTGAACCCAGGCTGCTAGTCTCTGCAAGCAAGCACCTTTACCCACTGAGCCATCTCCCCAGCCCCCAGCATCCCTTTCTGAAACACTTATCTTCCAAGAGGCATTCAGAGTCTCAAGAACTACATGTTCCTATTTCATCTATGGGTGTGTGCCCTGAGATATGAGCAAACAAGAGGGGTGCGCTGTGAGTGCATATGTAGAAATATGCATATAAGCACAAGTGTCACTACTCTTGGGCTTTAGGAAACACATACAAGCAAGCTCGTTCATAAAGTCCATATTTCCTGACTGCCTATTGTATGCTTGGCACATTTCCAGGGCTGGGAATATGGAAATAAACATGCAGCAAGTCTCTGCTCATGGTATTGTATTCTAGTGGGGCAGGTGACTAAGTAATAAACAAACATGCAACGTCATGTTAGGATAAATACCAAGAAGGAAATAAAGAGTGAGGGGTAGTGAGCAGCACAGCTCTATTGCTTGGGGGTGGTCAGGGAGGTCTCTCTTAGAATCTAACTTGTAGGAGGTGATCCCAATGAAGTGGACTATGAGAAATATTAGGATATGGAGGTAGGGCTTTACAGGCAGAAGGAAGTACAAAGGCTTCAGGATGGAAACATGCCTGTCAAGTTCAAGGAGAAGCAAGAAGATCAACATGGGTGACTAGAGTGTGTAGAGTAGATGGTGTGTATATAAAAATGTGAACACCCCATGCATGCGGGGACCATGGAAGACATCGCTCTTCCACCTGAGTTCCCTGAGGCCGAGTCTCTCACCCAACCTGGAGAACCCCATTTTTTAGTTAAACTAGCAGACCAGGGAGCTCCAGTGATCCTTCTGTTTCCAGATCAATGCTGGGGTTGTATACAGCAGCCATGCTCAGCTGTTTATGTGGGTGCCGGGAATTGAACTCAGGTTCTCACGTTTGCAACAATGGTTTTTATTCCCCAATAAACTATCTCCCAGCACAATATAAATATCAATACCTATATATCTATATATTATATGTGTGCGTGTGTGTGTGTGTGTGTGTGCGTGTGTGTGTGTGTGCTGGTTTTTCGAGGTAGGGTCTCCCTCTAGTCCAGGTTGACCTGGAATTCACTACGTCATCTCAGGCTGGCCTCAAACTCACAGTGATCCTCCTACTTTGGCCTCCCAGTGCTGGGATTCAAGGCGTGCATCACCACGCCCAGCCTCTCATCTATATATTTTAAAGACTCATTCAGGCTGTTCTATTGAAAACTGTCTCCTGGGGGGGGGGAACTGGAAGTAGGAAGTAGAAATCCATAACGATCGTCCCCATGAGAAATGGCAGTGACCCGTGGTACAGGGCAGTGCTGGAGATGGTAAACAGTGGTAGCGTTCTAGAAATATGTTGCAGTGTAGATGGATGTAGGTCATGAAAGACAAGACATTCAGACTTTTAAATGACTTCAGTTACTTTAAGGATTATTTATTTACTTATTGGCACACAGGGCAAGACAGATATATAGAGAGAGACAGAGAGAATGGGCACACCAGGGCCCCCAGCCACTGCAAACGAACTCCAGATGCATGTGTCACCCTGTGCATCCAGCCCTATGTGGGCACTGGGGAACTGAACTCCAATTGTTAGGCTTTGCAGTCAAGAGCCTTAACTGCTGAGCCGTCTCTCCAGCCTGACTTCAAGGATTTTAAAATTAAGCAAAGGCATGAACACCAGGTCTTTAATGAGAAAAAAAAAAAAAAAAAAAAAAAAAAAAAAGCACAAAGGGAAAGGGAGCAGTGGGAAATGTGGCAATCGACTTTGTGTCAACTTGAATGGACCATGGGGTACCCATATAATTGGTCAAATTCTGAGTGTTTCTGTGAAGGTGGTTTGGGATGGGAGTAATCAACATCTAAGTGGGTGGACTTTGAACAACTGCCCTTCCATATGTGGACAGGCCTCAGGAACTCACCTCATGGCCTGAAGACATCAAAGGACTAGCCAGCTCTGGGAAGGTTCTCCAGCATACTGTCTTTAGCAGCTCTTTCTGGTTCTACAGCATGGCCTTGAGACCAAACCCACAGCATCAATTCCTCCAGGTGTCCAGCCACCTGACCCTCACTGCAGATGGGGACTTGCCAGCCCACAAGCCGCTTCCCTGTAAGAACGTCCTTTACATACACACACATGCCATCAGTGCCTCCCCTGTTTTCTCTCATACTTCTTACCAGTGTGTCAGTAGAACCCACCATCTTTGCTAACACACACACACACACACGCATGCACACACATTCTGTTGGTTTTTCAGCTCTATTTCTCTGCAAAACCCTCACACAGGAAGGACAATGAATTTGAAAAGTCAGTTCTAGATTCCTAAATGGAAAGTTCATCCGGGCAGTTTGTGTACTTGTTTACAAACACTCCGAGAGCGCTTATTATAAGCCAGCCATCACCCTAAGCACTTGACAAATATTAGCTCATTGAATTACTACCACAATCCTGAACTGATTAAATTCCAGAAGAAACCAATGGCACCCTCAAGCTAGGTGAGTAAGGAGAAGTCAGCAAAGGGGCTGTTTATAAATGAGTGAAGTTGGTTAAGTGAGTCCAGTGATGGGTAATGAAGCTCCCCACTCCTGCCCAGAGCTACACCAGCGGGGCTGCCACAGAGGCATGAGGAGAAAGCAGATATTGGAACCAGGAACAGGAGAGAGCACTGTTCAGGAAGGTGGCCCCTCTTGCACTGTGAGAGAGTTAACTTAGAGAGTTAATGACTGCAATCAATACCACTTCCGCCCTCCACCCTACCTCCTGGTGATTCTCCTGATGAGCATTTTTTTTTTCCTTTTTTTTTTTTTTGGTTTTTCAAGGTAGGGTCTCACTCTAGCTCAGGCTGACCTGGAATTCACTATGTAGTCTCATGGTGGCCTCAAACTCATGGCGATCCTCCTACCTCTGCCTCCCGAGTGCTGGGATTAAAGGCATGCACCACGATGACCGGACTGGTGAGAATCTTTATTAACTAAACACAATCCGAAGCCAGAGAGAAAGGCAACTCGGTGGCACAGAGTACGTAGTCCATTTTCCTGGGCCTGGTGGACTGGGGTGAAAAGTGGATCTGCCAGTGTAGCTAGAGAAAAGTTATTGCAAATGCTACGAGCTTTGTGCCCCTGTTATAGCCACTTTACAGATGAGAATACAGAGGGCCAGAGGAGTTACCCATACATGTCAGGAGTTCAGGAGAGAGATCGAAGCTGACAAATAAACTTGGGACTTAACATATAGATGTTGTTTAAAGCTGTGGGGCTGGATGGGGTTACCTTGGGAGTACATATGGACAGAAGAGAGAAGAAGGCCAAGGCCTGAGTCCCAGTGAATCAAGAAGATATGGCTCAAAGGGAGAGAGAAGTAGTTGGGCAGGTGAGTGGAAACTGAGAGAGCCGGGTGACCCAAAGGAAAAAAGAAAAGCACATGTGAGGAAGGGGTGGGCATGTGGGCCAAACACTGTTGAGAGAATGAGCGAGAAGAGGATGTAAGAAATGACTAGAGGGCTGGAGAAATGGCTCAGTGGTTAAGGATTTTGCCTGCAAAGCCTAACAACCCTAGTTCGATTCCCCAGTACCTACCTAAAGCAAGATGCGCAAAGTGGTACATGCACCTGGAGTTCAATTGCAGCAGTTAGAGCCCCCGGCATGGCTATTCTCTCTTCTCTCTATCTCTCTCTGCTTGAAAATAAATAAACAAACAAGTAAATAAATAACAAGAAATGATGAGTCAGTCCTGCCAATGGCATGATTAAACTGGACAAGTTTCAGGAGAGGAGAATGAGCCCCAGCTTGGCAGGTACAGCGGACACACCCAAACAATCCAGTCTCCAGCAGCTCCCATGGCGTGGCTGACCTTTCCAGCATTGTAAAACACACTACCATTTATAGGTGCGGAGTTTTTTAGCTTGGGAGATTAGCATTATTGCTTACCTGTCCAATTTAACCTTCATGGGCTCCTCAGTTCATCCCACATTCCTTGACTTCTTTTCACAGCTGGAAGGTGTCAATCCAGTGAGCTGTTGTCAACATCCCCCAAGTATGGCAGGAAAATCAGTATAGCTCTAGAGGTAGAACAAAGAAGTGAGCAATAGGATACATTTTATAATCATAAAGAACACTTTCCAGCAGTCAGCACATGAAAAAACTTTTATGAGATGTTGGGTATGATGGCACACGCCTTTTATCCCAGCACTCGGGAGGCAGAGGTAGGAGGATGGCTGTGAGTTCAAGGCCACCCTGAGACTACATAGTGAATTCCAGGTTAGTTTGGGCTAGAGTGAGACCCTAACTTGAAGAACCAAAAGAAGAAAGAAAGAAAGAAAGAAAGAAAGAAAGAAAGAAAGAAAGAAAGAAAGAAAGAAAACTTTTATGAGGGGCTAGACAGATGACTCAGCACTTTCCACACAAGTGTGAAGGCCTGAGGGGTCGGCCACCACCTAAGTTCTATTCCTTAGCACCTATATAAGTAGTTGGGTGTGACCAACAGGTTTGTAACTCCAGTCCTGTGGGGGGCAGAGACACGAGAATCACAAGGGCTCAAAGTAGCTCAGGGATAGTGACAGACTCTATCTATCTCAAGTCATGGAGAGGGACACCCGTGGTTCTTTTCTGGTCTCATGCATCTGGGCACACACACGTGCACATACCACATACACACCACACAGATTACAGATACATCTACACATATAATAAAAATAAAGAACATGTTGGAGCTGACTTCAGTCTGCTTGAAATTCATGCATAATATCAACCCCATTTCTAATCAAGCTGTTTGGGAGAAGCAAGAATAAGCGGATGCCAAACAATCAGGTTGATAATGACCCTGACCTACATAGTTGGCCAGTCTGTGTAATGTCAATAGGTTTGACATTAACTCACCTATGACATGAGAATATAAAACTGTAGACAGAGCTTGAATCATTTCCATAAAGGTCACATACTCGCATGACCTATCAAATATTAAGAATCATCTCTTGTAAGATTCTTGGCTAGAAACATGTCCTTGTAGAAACTGTAAACTGAAGGCCAGGTGTGGTGGCACACACCTTTAATCCCAACACTCGGGAGGCAGAGGTAGAAGGATTGCCTGAATTCAAGAACACCCTGAAACTACATAGTGAATTCCAGGTCATCCTGGGCTAGAGTGAGACCCTACCTCAAAACACAAAAAAAAAAAAAAAAAAAAAAAAAAAAAAGAAAAGAAAAGAAAAGAAAAGAAAAAAAAGAAAGAAAGAAAGAGAAAAAAAAAGAAACTGTAAGTTGCAGAAACAGTCTTTGAGAAAAGCAAGCTTCATTCAATCATCTAAGTATCTATCTGCTTTATTATTAAATACAGGTACTCATTAGTATTCTAGATTTAAGATTTAAAACTGAGCTACTGATTTTTACCCCAAACTTGTTATTATCTCTTTATGAAGTCAGTGGCAATGCCATCTTTGTAGTTACGCTTATCAGAAACCATAGGATCACATTCACTCTTCCATTTTCCTCATACTTCACACTCGTTTTAACTTCAAAATACCCCTGGAATGTGGCTACTCCCCCCATCTGTGCTGCCATCATCGCACCTGTGTGGATGGCTTCAGGAGCTCTCCTATCTGGCCTCTCATGTCAGCTGTTGTCCTTCAGTCTGTTTCCACCAACAGTTGCTCCCTTGACTACTCTTCAGAGCTGGACTCTGCTACCAGGAGTGTAATCTGTCTCAAATGCACCAACTTTTATAGGAGGTCCAATGCCCTAGAAATAGGTCTTGTCTTAAGCAAGAAGTTCTTGATTGAGGATTGTTTTGGGGGGGGGGCGCAGCTAGGTACCTTGTGCCTGGACTAAATATGAGGACACAGACTTCACCCCAAGAGAAAGGACACCACAAGGCTTGGAGCAGGGTTTTCTAAGGCATACGGCCCAAGGCAGGACCCCAGTTGGCATAACATCTGTTTCCTATTGCTGCTGTAAAAATGACACTAAATTTTATGCTTAAAACAACACACTTTTATTGTTTCAGAAACCAGAAGTCTGAAATCCATTTCCCAGGACCAAAAATAAGATGGGTGCACTCCCTGCAAAGTCCTACAGGGGAGAATGTGGCCTGCCTTTTCCAGTGCTTGGAGTTGCATTCCTTCACCCACGTAACATCTTGCTTCAGTGACTTTCTGTACTTAAACCTCTCCGTGCCTATGTCTTATAACGACACTTGCTCTTACATTAGAGTCTGGCTAGGTAAGCCACAGTATCATTTCCATGCGAGGATGCGTACCCCCATCTTCAAAGCCCCCTTTGTCATCTCAGTAACAGATACAGCCCTGAAAGCAGCACCGAGCACACCAGCACAAAGAAACAACTGAAGGAGACCAAGAGAAGAAAGCAACTGAGGAGATGCATCCAGCACAGCTGCTGGAGAATGGAGGGAAAAAGATATGGAGTTTGTGCTGAACCACAGCAAAGGTGTTGAGAGCTCAGGAGAGACGAGGGTTGGGAAGAGTTATGTTAGGAATATCGTGGTCTCTGGTAATCCAAATGAAAGTAGCTTCAAGGGAGAGTGGCATGGGGTTATACTGGGTGAGATAAAGAGGAACACAGTGATTTTTCCCAGTAAATTGAACTTTAAATGAAAGGAGAGAGCTACAATGCTAGTTAGAGGGAAATACAGATCCATGCGATTGTCTTTTCTTTGTTTTGTTTTTAAAAGATAGCTTAGGGGTTGGAGGGATGGCTTAGCAGTTAAGGCATTTGCCTGCAAAGCCAAAGGACCCAGGTTCAATTCTCCAGGACCCACATAAGCCAGATGCACAAAGGGGGGAATATGTGTCTGGAATTCATTTGCAGTGGCTGAAGGCCCTGGCACACCCATTCTCTCTCTCTCTCCCCCTCTTTCTCTGTCAAATAAATAAATAAAAATAAAATGTTTAAAAAAAAAAGATAGCTCTGGGGTCGGAAAGATGGCTAGGTGGTTAAGGCACTTGCCTAAAAGCCTAAGGACCCAGGTTCCATTCCCCAGAACCCACATAAGCCCTATGCACAAAGCAGAGCATGCATCTGGAGTTTGTTCGCAGTGGCTGGAAACCCTGGCAGACCCATTTTCTCCCTCTCCCTCCCCCACTCTCTCTCTCTGCTTCTTTCTCTCTCTCTCTCTAAATCTCAAATAAATAAATAAATAAATACATAAAATACTTTTAAAGTATATTTTTAAAAAGATAGCCAAGAATGGAATAGATTAGTACACCAACAGGTCATTGCTCTGTGATTGCACAGGCTGCAGACGGGAGAAGGAAGGATGCTTGATAGATAAGGCTGGGTAGGGTGCATGGGCTCCAGGACACGGCGTCGTGAACAGGCGGGGATGCAGCTCCGTTGCTCTTTCAGGAGGCAAGGGAGGAATAATTGGGACTGATATATCTAAGTTCGTAGGTGGTGGGAGGGAGTTCACAGAGTTCCTACCTGACAACCTCAATTTATCTGAGGGAGTAGTGCCAGTTCAGAGATGATTACAAGAAGTATAGAGAGCCTGAGTGAGAACAAAGCTAGGTGCCTGGGTGAGGCTGAAAGCATTTAATCACAGTTGAAGGTCAGATCATAGCAACCGCCAGGATGGAAAGCAAGCAGCACCCTCAAATCCTGATGGTGGAAATACAGAATGGTACAAATGCTTAGAAAGATGTTATGGCCGTTTCTTAAAACACTAAGTGTTCTCCCACCATACAACTCAGTTGTTCCATTCCTACATATTTACTCCTGAGGAATGAAAGAATATATCCAGATAAAGACCTGTACATAGCAGCTTTATTTGTCAAAGTTAAAACTGGAAACAACTCAAATATCCACCAAGTGAGTGACTAAACAAACTGTGTTACAATTGTATTATTTTAAAAAATTTATTTATTCATTCATTTATTTATTTTTCTATGAGAGAGAGAGAGAATGGGGGTTCCAGGGCTTCTAGCCACTACAAATGAACTCCAGACACATATACCACCTTGTGCATCTGGCTTTACATGGGTAATGGGGAATTGAATCTGGGTCCTTTGGCTTTGCCAGCAAGTGCCATAATCACTAAGCCATCTCTCCAGCCCACAACTGCATTATTAAATGCTGCTCAGAAATGAAAAGGAATGAATTAATGACACATGCAACAACATGAGGCGCGTTCACAAATTATTATGAGAAAAGCCAGACAAATGAGCAAATCGTGTAAAATGTTTGCATATAAAATTCTTGAAAGTGTGGAGCAACAGGAAGTAGATCAATGGTTGGCATGGAGGGGTGGGGTGCAGGGACAGGAGAGGCAGGGAGAGACTGAAGAAGGGCTCAAGGGGACTGTGGGAAGATGGATGTTGCAATTTTCTTAATTGTGATTGTTTTAATGACGCATTAAATTGCATCCTTTAAATATAGACTGTTGCCTGGCATGAAGGCACATGCCTATAATCTCAGTACTCATGGGGTTAAAAACATTAGGATTCCAAGTTCAAGGCCAGTCTGGGGTATACAACACATTGAAAGCTAGTCTGAAGTACACAATGAGATCATGTTATAATAAAACAAATAAAACAAGGTTTTAGGCTATAGCTCTATGGTAGAGTATTTGCTCTACTACATAGAAAGTTTTGGCTTCAATCCACAGCACTGGGGTGAACAAAAGTAAATAAGAAGGTGTTGGGGTCCCCCCTAGGGCCAGCCCAGGAGGGACCGCAGGGTCTTTGCTGAGTAGGGGGTGAGAGGCGTGGAGTCATGACACAGACTCCAGGAGTTGGGTGGAAGCAGGCAGAGGGTGAGCTGCTGCAAACTCGTTTATTCAAGGAAGTGTAGAGGGTTTAAAGGGTTTGGCTGGCCAATCATTGTATGGGGTGGTCCCCTTCTTGTGACCAATGACAGCCTTTCTCTGGGCAGATCATCTGGGCAGGTTGCTTGTGAGCATGGGACTGTAGCTGTTGTCACACCAGGCCTGTGCAGGATGCCACGTCCACAGACGCCACTTTCTGGTTTCTTTTAGCATGTGGCCTGGCTAGGGCCCAACCTGCATTGTGCCATACAAGTAGGGTGTGGGAAGATGGTTCATCAGTTAAAGGTGCTTGCTTGCAAATCCTGCCAGCCCAGGTTCAGTTCCCAAGCCACTAATATAAGCCAGATGCAAGAAGTGGCACAAGTGTTTGATATTCATTTGCAGTGGTAAGAGGCCCTTGCTAGCCTATACACACGTGTGAAGAAATATATTACAAAGTAAATTGCTCATTTTAAACTTTATTTATTTATTTTTTATTATTTTTTTGGAGAGAGACACATAGAGAGAGAGACAGAGAGAGAGAGGAAGACAGAGATGGGCGCGCCAGCAGTGTCTCAGCTGCTGCGGACGAAATCCAGATGTGTCCGCCCCCTTATGGTCAAGTGCAGCATTGCGCCCTTGCATCACTTTGCATCTGGCTAAACGTGGGACCTGGAGATTGGAAACAGTGTTCTTAGGCTTAGGAGGCAGGCGCCTTAACCCCTAAGCCATCTCTCCAGCCCAAAATTGCTCATTTTATGTTAACTGTACTTCAGTGAATTTATAATAAACAAAAGTTCAGACAAAAAAAAAAAAACCCACAGTATAATAGCACATAACTTAAAGTAACACTATATGAAAAAAAATTTAAGTCAATAGGATGTGGTTTATTGGTCAGATAATGTGATCTAATACTCTTAAATGCACCCCTCAGCTAACCATTCAAGATGGGGAAGATGGACACACACACACACACACACACACAGAGAGGGAGAGAGAGAGAAAAAATGGCATCTTACGGTGTGCTAAGATTGCTATAAGCATTATATGAGTTAACAAGCAGAAGTTACGCAGTGGTCACAATCCCACACTGGTAGTGTCTTTGAGTTACAAAGATTTCTCGTTTCTCCAACACTTTCTGAAACAGACAATGTTCTCTATGCAATAATGTGGTGTGCATTTTCTGGCTCTATCTCCCACTTATAACCACTGGGGAAGAGAAGAGAGCAAGCAATGGAGGGTTCCATGCCAGCAATTAATGACACTTCGACCGCAGCCCAATGGGCAGAACTAGTCACATGGTCTCACTTAAGTGGTTAGCTAAGGCAGTGTCAGGATGGTGAGGCCAGCCTCAGCTATGTAGGGAGTGAATTGAAGGTCAGACTGACTGTATGAAACTCCATTTCAGAGAGAGAGAAGAAGAAGGAGGAGGGGGAGGAGGAACAGGAAGGATGAGAAGGGAGAGGAGAGGAGGGGAGGGAGAAGAGGAGAGGACATCTACTTAGTGGCCACTTAGCCTGACCTCGCTGCCTCAAGAGGAGAGGCCAGAAGGAACTGGTGAAGCCACCATCAGAAGAGGTGCTTCCACTCCAGCCAGAAGGAAGGGAGAAAACAGCAGCACATTTCCACATGGACCAACTAAACACGACCTCTGCCATTTAAGAGTGGAGCGAATAGGAAGGGGGGAAGGAGAAACAGGAACTTACAGTATGCTAAGGTTGTTGTAAGGACTATGATAATAAACAAGGTTATATACCTTGGCTACTATTATAATACTATTGGTGTTGTGTTTAATAAATTTATATAGACAACCTCCTTAGTCCCTATTCCCCACACCCCTCCATGGAGCCTCCTCTTCTTTCCAACTAGTCTCTCTTCTATTTTGATGTCATCTCTTTTCTCTGCCCTCCTTCATCGTCCATGACGTTGTTGATGCACCAAGTATTATGCAGGGTTTCTGCAGGTTAACAACAGCTGCCATTATTATGAAGCGGACTTTATGAATACTGAATTTCACATAGTCTGAATTTTATAGTCTCAAGTGCATTTTGCTTTTCAAATTTATCTCTATTGAACTCAAAGCATTTTTCTTTTTAAAAATTTTTATTTATTTATTTATTTATTTATTTGTCTATTTATTTATTTATAGAGTGATAGAGAGAAAGAGAATGGCCATGCCAGGGCCTCCAGCCGCTGCAAATGAACCCCAGATGTATGTGCCACCTTGTGCATCTGGCTTACATGGATACTGGGGAATAGAACCTGGGTCCTTAGGTTTCACGGGCAAGAGGCTTAACCACTAAACCATCTCTCCAACCCCTCAAAGCATTTTTCATATGCAACTTGTTTTCAGTAATTTGCAAATCTTCAAAATAGTCATTTCAATATTTTTAATATTTTATTTATTTACTTGAAAGAGAGAAAGGTGTAGAGAGAGAGAGAGAAAGAGAGAATGAGCATGCCACGCCTCTAGCCACTGTAAATGAACTGCAGGCACATGTGTCACTTTGTGCATCTGGCTCATGTGGGTATTGGGGAATCAATCCTGGGTCCTCAGGCTTCATAGGCAAGCGTCTTAACTGCTAAGCCATCTCCTCCAGCCCCATTTCAATATTTTTCATTGCTTCTTTGAAAATGACAGTGTGTGTGTGTGTGTGTGTGTGTGTGTGTGTGTGTGCACATGCATGTGAAAGCCTGATGTCAATGCCAGGTGTTTCCCTTATTTCCCACTTTATTATTTTTGAGATGGTGTCTCTCACCAATTGGGCTAGACTTGCTAGACAGCAAGCCCTGGGGACCTGCCTATCTCCGCCTCCCAGTGCTGGGATTGCAGATGCCCCCACCATGTCCTGCATTTTACATGGGTGCTGGGGGTTCACATTCAGGTTCTCCTGGTTGCACAGCCAATACTTCTTCATCCACGGAGCCATCTCTCCAGGCGCCAAAATGGTTTTCAATACAAGCTAAGATGTATCTCAGAAATAGCAATGCAAATCAATATTATCCCATTTGCTCCAATGAGTTCAAGTTAACCTATATATTTGCTCTAAAACACATCTTTAGGGCCAGAGAGATGATCCAGAAGTTAAAGGCAGTTGCTTGGAAAGCCCAACAGCCTGGGTCCCATGCCCCAGTACCCACAGAGAGCTAGATGTGCAAAGGGGCACATGCATCTGGAATTCATTTGCAGTGGTACGAGGTTCTGGTGTGCCTCTCTCAGTCTCTCCATCTCTCTCAAATACATAAATAGTTTAAAAAACACATCTTGGGTTTGAGGAGATGGCTCAGTGGTTAAGGGTGACTGCTTGCTTGCTTGAAAAGCGTGATGCCCTAGGTTTGATTCCCCAGTACTCATGTAAAGCCAGATGCACAAAGTATCACATGCATCCGGGGTCTGTTCGCAGTGGCAAGAGGCTCTGGTGTGTCCATTCTTCCTCTCTCTCCCCCTCCCTCCCTTCTTGCAAATAAATATATAAATATATTTTAAAAACACATCTGGGCTGGGGAGATGGCTCAGTAGTTAAGGCTCTTGCCTGCAAAACCTAACAACCCAGATTTGGTTCCCCAGTACTTGTGTAAAGCCAGTTTCACAAAGTGGCACATGGCTCTGGAGTTAGTTTGCAGTGGCATTTTGCCCTGACACACCCATTCTCTCCCCTACTCTCTGCTTGCAAATAAATAAATAAAGTATTTTTTAGAACACATCTGTAACTTTCAAATAGAATGTTTATACTAAAAAATGATATTAACACTAATTATATTATCTCTCCTCCCCTTGTATAGAAAAACAAGCACAGAGCCGGATGTGGTGGTGCACACCTTTAATCCCAGCACTCAGGAGGCAGAGGTAGGAAGATCACCATGAGTTCAAGGCCACCCTGAGACTACAGAGTGAATTCTAGGTCAGCCTGGGCTAGAGCAACACCCTACCTTGCAAAAAAAAAAAAAAAAATTGAAACAAGCACAGGAGGTAGAGAGATGGCTTAGCAGTTAAGAAACTTGCCTGCATAGCATATGGACCCAGGTTCAATTCCCCAGAAAGTCATGTAAGTCAGATGCACTTGGTGGCACATACATCTGGACTTTGTTTTCAGTGGCTAAAGGCCCTGGTGTGCCCATTCTCTGTCTCTTTCTCGTTCTCTCTCTCATAAGTAAGTAAAATAAAAATAAAATATTAAAAGAAGAATTGCCTCCTCGATCTTGAAATCACTATTCTTAGAAGGTCCACACGGTAAGATAGCATTCTTCCTTTTACTGGAGGGGTGTTAGATTTGTGCTTTGCAAATGCTGGACGCAAAATTAATTATGAAAATGATGGCAGAAGGTAACAACAGCTAAAAAATAATTTGTTTCAGTACATTTCAACAAATCTCATTTCCACCACTGCGGATGAACATCCACTTTATTACTGTAACAGCCGACAGCTGATAAGGTTATCTTTTGTTGCTGAGGCATTTAATCCCTCTGTAACAGATGTCACTGGAGGGGCTGGTCCCAGAGCAGCCGAACTTTGCAAATCATGCAGAGTGCACGTGTAAGCCACCCTGCCTAAGTTTCCAGACCACACTCGACTCTGGGGAGCCGGCAGCTACTTGCGACCTCTTCCTTCCCAGGTAGGTGCCACCTTCCCCGTCCAAGAAGCTAGCTGCATCTGCTTGGAGTTCAGACTGCACCAAAAAGGAGAGTTGAGCAGGGAGAGGAGGAGGAGCTATTTCATAGGCTTTCCTTGGGTTTCGATGACTTTGGACTTCAGAGAAAGTGGCCGCTTACCCAAGGCTGCAGAGTTTGTAAGCTTGTAAGATCTCAGTTTATTTAGAATTCCTTATTTTTCTTTTTTAAAATTTTTAAAATTTTATTTTAGAAAGAGACAGAGAGAGAGAATTGGTGCATCAGGACCTCTACCAATGCAATCAAACTCCAGACGCTCTTGTACATCTAGTGGGCATGTGTGACCTTGCACTTGTCTCACCTTTGTGCGTCTGGCTTATGTGGGATCTGGAGAGTCACACATGGGTCCTTAGGCTTCTCAGGCAAGCGCCTTAACTGCTAAGTCATCTTCCAGACCCAGAATTCCTTATTTTTCCTCCCCACCACAGATGTTCAACAAGTGTACTGTTACCTGTCTCCTCTGTTCTCAGTCACCTTTCCTCACCTTGCAGGGAAAGTGGGCGGGACTTTGCTGCTGGAGCTCCCAGGATGACCACCTCCGCCTGACTTTTGGTGAGAAGGGAGCTGATGGGGATGGTGGCTTTTCATCCACAGGCCCATTAAGACCACAAGCCTTTTGGCTAAGCATTAGACAGTTTGGTAGACAGGATGTCACCAGCCCTGAGTCATGCTGAAGCCAAAGGCTCTTGGGCCAGGAATCCAGTGCAGGTCTCTTGATCTGCTGTGTCTTGCTCTGTGCATGGAGTACCATCTCCAATAGCATGCAGTGGCCATCTTGGGTGGGGGAGGAGAGGGGAGCAGGTGTGTATAAAGCTTCTAACCAAAAAGTCAAATTTTTCTACCTTCTTCAATTGAGTTTAGTGTAGATGAGTGAGTTTAAAGTAAACAAACAAACAAACAAACAGAAAGAGCATCTTATTACAAAAATTACAAGTGAGGGTTGGGGTTTGGGAGATGACTCAGTGGTTAAAGGCACTTACCTGTGAAGACTGCTGCCCCAGGTTCGATTCCCTAGTACCCATGTAAAGCCACACACACAAAGTAGTACGTGGGTCTCGAG
Source organism: Orientallactaga sibirica (assembly GCA_036365145.1). Lineage (NCBI taxonomy): Eukaryota > Metazoa > Chordata > Mammalia > Rodentia > Dipodidae > Orientallactaga > Orientallactaga sibirica. Next base: position 26,842,274 of record JAEOAD010000020.1, read on the forward strand.
TTTATTTGCAGGGGAAAGAGGCCCTGGAGTATCCATGCTCTTCTCTCTCTCTCTTGGATAAATAAATAAATAATGTTGGGATCTAAAGTTGAACTTTAGAAAAAAAAATTACAGGGCTGGAGAAATGGCTCAGCAATTAAGGCATTTGCCTGCAAAGCCTAACAACCTGGGTTAAATCCCCAGGACCCACATAAGCCAGAAGCACAGAGTGGTGCATGCATCTGGAGTTCGTTTGCAGTGACTAGAGGTCCTGGCACGCCCATTCATTCTCTTTCTCTCTCTCCCTTCTCTCTCTCTTCATGCAAATAAATAAACAAATAAAATCTTTTTTTAATTACAGTTGAGGACTAGAGAGATGGTTTAGTGGTTAAGCATTTGCCTGTGAAGTCTAAGGACCCCGGTTCAAGGCTTGATTCCGCAGGACCCACGTAAGCCAGATGCACAAGGTGGCACATGCACCTGGAGTTCGTTTGCAATGGCTGGAAGCCCTGGTGCACCCATTCTCTCCCTCTCTCTCTCTCTCTCTCTCTCTCTCTCTCTCTCTCTCTCTGTTGCTCTCAAATAAATAAATACTTACAGTTGAGTGTGGGGGTGCATGCCTTTAATCCCAGCACTCAGGAGGTAGAGGTAGGACGATCACCATGAGTTCGAGGCCACCAGGAGACTATGTAGTGAATTCCAGGTCAGCGTGAGCTACAGTGAGTCCTTACCTTGAAAAACCAAAAGAAAAAAAAAAAATCACAAGTGAAGAAAATGCACGTGATGTTTTATAAAACCTCTGGAGTGGAGAGGGATTTCTAAGCTTAAACAGTGACCAACATCACAAAGGTACAGAAGAAATTCAAGTATACTTACAAGAACAAACTCCACCATAACAAGATTTAAAGGAAAAGAACATGGCAGAGAAACTATCTGAGGGGTATGTAATACATTCCAGTGCACTGAGTATGTATACAGTGATGGAGCATAGAGAGATGCTGTTTGGGGCAAGAACAGGCTTGTTTGTTTGGGATCTCTGGGTGAGATGGGGTCCCTGCTTAAATATCATGGGAAGAGTTTTGTTCCATGCAGAGGCTGCTCTGTGTTTCTGGCTTTGGCTGCGGAAAAAAAATGCAAGCAGTTTTCTTGCTCCAAAAGTCTCCAGTTACACGGAAGAAAGGTTGATGGAGGGCAGACCAGTAAACTACTCCTTTCAACTCTTCCTAAACCCTCAGTGGCTCCCTATGGCCACTGCAATAAGTCACATACATACCGGAGCAGGACAGGGCAAACCATACACAATCTATTTCCACCGGCTTCTTCACACTGACCTCCTCTGCCCAGGTCAGAGGGTTTCCATTTTGTCAACATGCTGGCTTTTATCTACCTGCAGGGTCTTGTGTATGCTGTGGTCTCCCACTTAGACATTCTGCTCCAATCCCCTCTACTCTTCCCAACTGATAGGTCATACACAGGTCTCAGCCCTTCCCCCCACCTCCCCCTTCACACTCAGGCCTCAGCCCCCACACTCCTCTTTGTTAGGCCAAGTTAGTTCTCCATGAAATGCTGCCCCAAGTGCCCTTCAGCCTTTATGATTCTCACTTCTCTAAATTACCTGCCTCCTTGCGAGACTGTTCACTGCAAGAGGCCCTGTCCGTCTTATATCTGTTCTACTCCAAGGAGGAAGGTGGGAGCCGAGCTTGTGACAAACCTGGTATATAAAAGCTACTCAAAGTGTACATGATAAATGAGGGCTGAAAAAAAAATTTTTTTTTTTCGGTGTAGGGTCTCACTCTTGCTCAGGCTGACCTGGCATTCACTATGTAGTCTCAGGCTGGCCTTGAACTCATGGCAATCCTCCTACCTCTGCCTCCCAAATGCTGGGATTAAAGGCATGGGCCACCACGCCTGGCTTGAAAAATTAGTTTTTTAAAAAAAATTTTATTTATTTATATATTTGCATGCAGAAGAGAGAGAGATAGAAGAGAGGCAGATAGAGAGAGAATGGGCATGCCAGGGCCTCCAGCTACTGCAAACGAACTCCAGATGCATGTGCCCCTTGTGCATCTGGCTTACGTGGGTCCTGGAGAATCGAACCGGGATCCTTTGGCTTCACAGGCAAACGCCTTAACCGCTAAGCCATTTCTCCAGCCCCGAAAAATTAGTTTTATTTTTAAATATTTTATTTTTATTTATTTATTTGAGAGAGAGATACAGAAATAGGGAGAGAGAGAGAGAGAAAGAATGGGTGTGCGAGGGCCTCCAGTCACTGCAAACAAACTTCAGATGCATGCACCTCCTTGTGCATCTGGTTTAAATGGGTCCTGGAGAATCGAGCCTCAAACCAGGGTCATTAGGCTTCACAGGCAAACGCTTAACCGCTAAGCCATCTCTCCAGCCCAAAATTAGTTTTTATGATGAGAGATGTACTCTCTCTCTTTTGTACTAATATGGCAATTGACCTAAAAGCCTTAAAAATGCTTTAGTTGAGTGACTTAAGTAGCTGATATTGAAATGACTAGATGGCTGCAGCTGGGGTTCCAGATCATTCTGGTGACTTGGATGGTAATGGACATTGTTAGCACAGCAGCTCAGGGAGATAGCTGATCAAATGATCAGTAATGTGCCAAGTAGGGGGTGTATTTCAACTTTTAATCAGAAGGCACTAAATACTTCTCACTTTGATCTCTTGCCTCAAAGAAATTAATCTCCAGCTGCCTTAAAGCCTCCGGACAACAAGAATACTTTCTCTGTCACACCCTACAGAGCCCTCATGCAGTGGCACCACCCAGCGTGGGACATTACAAACCTCTGGAGAAAATTCTGGGTTCCAAGAATACTCCAAGTTCCACTACTTTTGTAGATATGCATCGGACACTTAGCAGATGCTATATGAAGGGCATACAGCAACTAAGCTCTCTACACATCTAGAGGCAGCTACTGTGGCCAAATTTAAAAAAACAGTTGTCTATAAATCTGATTAAGCTGGGCATGGTGGCACACACCTTTAATCCTGGCACTTGGGAGACAGAGGTAGGAGGATTGCCATGAGTTTGAGGCCACCCTGAGACTACACAGTGAATTCCAGGTCAGCCTGAGCTAGAGTGAGACCCTACCTCAAAAAAAGAAGGAAAAAAACTGATTCAAAGAGTCAACATTTATTGTTGAATGATAGAAATATAATTGGGCTTCAATTGACTTTGTCTAAAAGAAGACAAAAATACCTATATCAAAACAGTTGTGCGGGGTGGGCATGATGGTACACGCCTTTAATCCCAACAATTGGGAGGTTGAGGTAGGAGGATCACTGTGAGTTCAAGGCCAGCCTGGGTAGGGATACAAAGTGAATTCCAGATTAGTCCTGGGCTAGAATGAAACCCTGTGGGTAAAAAAACAAAACAAAACAAAAAAACCAAATAAAAAAAAAGAGGATGTGACTTAAAATATTTCTTGGGGGCTGGAGAGATGGCTTAGTGGTTAAGGTGCCTGCCTGCCAAGCCTAAGAATGCCTGTTTGATCTCCAGGTCCCATGTTTAGCCAGACCCAAAAACGATGCAAGGGCACAATGCCGCCCTTGCCCACAAGGGGGCACATGCATCTGGAGTTCATTCACAGTGGCTGAGAGGCTGCTGGCATGCCCATTCTCTCTCTTGCTGCCTCTTCCTTTCTCTCCCTGCCCCTCTCTCTCTAAAAAAAAAAAAAAAATTATTGGATCAAAGAGCATTCCCCGTGACAAGGGAAGGCCATCCCATCCCTTCCTACTCTAACATCAGCTGAGCTGAGTGAGGTAAGCCAAGGGCCATCTGACCTGGCTTTATTATTTCTGTGTTTGTCATCATGTAGATTCCTCTCCCTCTTCTCATGGCTACATGACTGGAAGTGCTCTGCCTTCATTGCCAGAGTGGGTCACCAGACCAGGCTGAGCTAACCAGACTCTTCCTCAGGGTGTCTTCCAAATGGAAAGCAGTCCACACCTGCTCCAGGGATTCTTGCATGAACACAGGCTATGTGCCTTCCACTGTCTCAATGCCCAGGGCCACCCTGGCTCCTGCTCTTGTCTTTCTCCTGGCTCCCATCTTCCCCTTCATTAAGCACATTCCTCCACATCCCTTTAACGTAAAACCTGCATGTGGAGTGTGGCCAAGCATTGTTTCTGTTGCTTACAACCAAAGAATCATGGTGAAAACTCAGATCTTAATTTGAAGATGTTTTAAAGTTTAACACTGTCACTATTTCAGGGTTATGACATGATGTGCAGTTTAAAGTAAAAAGTGCAAAACCTGTCTGGTGATGTAGTTCAGTGGCAGAGGGCTTGCCTGGAGTTTTGGCACAGGGCCCTGAGTTCCATCCCCAACACTCAGAGACAAAAAAAAAAAAAAAAAAAAAAAAAAAAAAGGAGAGAAGAGAAAGACAAATGCAAAGCTGTCAGAACAATGATAGAATCTGGATTAACACAAAGCAACTGTTTGTAGAAGGGCTTAAAAAGAAAGCCTACAAAAAATAAACCAAATACTGACAATGTTAAGGGTAAATCTTTATTGGTTTTCTCTTTATTTTGTTTCCAAATTACTTAGAATACAATACATTAATAATGGAGATATCATTATTAATTATTATTAAGATGTCATAGAAAGGGCTGGAGAGGATGCTCAGTGGTTAAAGCACTTGCCTGCAAAACCAAACAAAACAAATTCAATTCCCCAGTACCCATGTAAAGCCAGATGCACAGTGATGCATGCATCAGGAGTTCAATTGCACCAGCTGAAGGCCCTGGCATGCCCATTCTCTCTCTCTTTCTCCCTCGCTATCTGTGTCTCGTTCTTTTTGTCTCTCTTTTCTCTCTGCTTGCAAATAAATACATACAAAAAATTTTTAAAGACATATAAAATCTATGTGCTCGCTTCAGCAGCACATACACTAAAATTGGAACAATACAGAAAAGATTAACCTGGCCCCTGTGCAAGGATGACACGCAAATTTGTGAAGCGTTTCCCCCTCCCCCTGTTTTTTAAAGAAAGTCTAAAATGAGGGAGGGAAATCTTGATGAGTATAAGATAATACTGAGCTGTGACCTACTTACAATAGTTACAAATGTAGACTTGGCCTCTTGTTCCAAATTTCTAGTTCAATTTCCTGCCAGGATTCTCAGGGCACAGTAGCAGGGTCAACTCTTAATCAACTCTTAATCATCCCAGCCCAGAGCTGCAGTGGCGTAGGCTCTGGCAATCATCTCTCCGTGAGAACAACCACTCGGCAGCGTGGTACAGAATGAAGGATGAGTCACCCCGAGCATGCTTGCTGCTCTTGCGAAACATCGGACCAGTCAACAGTGGAAGCTGTGTCCATGGGGGCCCATGGGAGAGGAAGGCCTGCTCTTCTCCAAAGAGGTCTTAGAAGGCTCAACGAGAACATTTTCTTCTTTTAGGTTAATTCATTCTAAATTCAGAATTCATTTAGAAATTGGACAAACAAGAAAGCACAGGTCTACGGTTGTTTGAGAATAAATAAGATAGCAGTAGGTACGAGCTGAGCCGACTATATGATTTTTGTGTTTAATTCATCTCTGATTAGTGTGAAGTGAAAAGGTGCAAGTGCCTTTATTTCCTATGTGCATTAATTTCCTTTGCTGCTCTAACCAATCCCCCGGAATTTAGTAGCTGAAAAACAAAGCAGGTGGTCTAAGGGGAGGGGATGGAAGAGAGGAGGGGGTGGGAGAGAATTAATCAAAATTTAAGATGTCAGGAATAAGCCATATGGAAGCCTACTTCTTTGCTAGTTAATAATATGTATGTTAAAGAAGAGAATTTGGGCAAGGTGTGATGGCACACACCTTTAATCCCAGCACTCAGGAAGGAGATATAAGAGGATCGCTATGAATTCAAGGCTACGCTGAGAATACATAGTGAATTCCAGGTCAGCCTGAGCTAGAGTGAGACCATACCTCAAAAAAAGAAAGAAAGAAGGAAAGAAAGAAAGAAAGAAAGAAAGAAAGAAAGAAAGAAAGAAAGAAAGAAAGAAAGAAAAAAGAAAGAAAGAATTTGGGCAGAAATATCCTGTAGAGGTGGATAATGTACCCAGAAGCCATAGACTGTTACTAGAAAAATTTCAGTGCCAGGGATGGGATACCTTCCAGTGAGTTGTTGACCAGGGAGGCTCCTGATGCCCCAAAAGATTACAAGCTATTGCCAAGGCTCTTAGTTGCCCACAAGAACTAGATGGTAAGATGTTATTGCTGAAGTATTCGCATGCTCAGGCTGCAGGTCACTGAGAAATCAAGCTGGAGCTGAGCTGGAAGCCTCCTCCCTGTTAACTAATTGTCAGGATGCTGGAAAGAGCTCTGCAGCCCACAGCCTTTGGGGGAAGAAAAGACATCAATGGTCCTAACCACCAGTGGAGTCTATAAGCTTTATGGCTGGCCGGCTAGGCCAAATGTACCATCTGGTGCAATGGTGACATGTCTGTTTTGGGAGGAATCAACTGCTCTCTGATTGAGACCCACTCCATGGAGGAAATACATGCCTGGTACTGAAAACCTAGACCAAAGCCTATGGTTGGGGAGGTCATAAGCCCTAAGGGGGAAACTACTACTGTTGTCTGGCTACATGCATATATTATGCCTGCCAAACTGTCCTCTAAACACTTATATTTATGCCTATATATTAATGCATTCTTGGTTAGAGAAGTATCTCTTTTCAGATGGCAGTGACCACTGGGATGACTCAAAACTCACCAAAGTGCTGAGAAGTGACAGAGAAGTGTTTGGGACTAAGTGAGACATCTCTATCACACCCTCCAAGGCTCAGGGACCATCATAGAGGTGGTGAAAATAATGTAAAAACCAAAGGAAAGGGTCAAGCATTTACAATACTGTCTTCCAGACACAAAGTGGCCTCATAGTGGCTGATACTACCTACACAAGACCTGCACAATAGGAGTAAAATTTTTTTTTAAAGTGATGGCTTCAAAATAGAAGTATCTAGTTGGAAAGAAGCTGGGATTCATTGGAGGGGGGACTTAGGAGGGGGAGGGGTAGTGGGAGGAGATTATGATTATGATATATTGTCTATAGTTATGGAAGTTGTCAATAAAATTTTTAAAGCTTATCTTTTTTGGTTTTTCTTTTTAAATATTTATTTGAGAGAGAGAGAGAGAGAGAGAGGCAGAGAGAGAAAGAGAAGGCCTCCAGCTGCTGCAAACAAATTCCAGATGCATGTGCCACCTTGTGCCTCTGGCTTACATGGGCACTGGGGAATCCAACTTGAGTCCTTAGGCTTCACAGGCAAGTGCCTTAACTGCTGAGCCATCTCTCCAGCCCAGTAAAATTATTTTTTAAAAAGTGTTGGGGAGATGGCTCAGTGGACAAAGTGCCTGTATAATGTCCAGTGGGCACTGAAGCCCCCCACAATCCTGGAGCTCCAGAGGTGAGGAGAATCTCCAGGCCAGCTTCCCAGCTAAACTTGCTGAATGAGCGAGCTCTGAGCTCCTGAGTAAAATAAAGAAGACATGGGCTGGAGAGATGGCTTAGCGGTTAAGGCGCCTGCCTGCTAAGCCTAAGAACCTGGTTCCAATCTCCAGGTCCCACGTTTAGCCAGATGCAAAGTGATGCAAGGGTGCGATGCTGCACTTGCCCACAAGGGGGCGCATGCATCTGAAGTTCATTCACAGTGGTTGAGAGACTGCTGGTGCACCCATTCTCTATCTGTCTTCCTCTCCCTTTCTGTCTGTCTCTCTCCAAAAATAAAAAATAAAAATAAAGAAGACAGCATCCAGGAAAACATCTCATAGCCTCTGGCCTACACATGCACACACGCACACCCATGCGTGCACACACACACAACCCCACACTCATGCACTCCCATGTGCCCATGCACACATCACATATACACATGGAAAAATTGCTCTCTTTGAAAACATTTTATCTATTTATTTGAGAGAAAGGCAGATATAGAGAGAATGGATATGCCAGGGTCTCTAGACACTGCAAACAAACTCCAGATGCATGCATCACCTTATGCACCTGGCTCATGTGGGTACTGGGGAACCTGGGTCCTTAGGCTTCACAGGCAAGCACCTCAACTGCTAAGCCATCTCTCTAGACCTGAAAAAATTATTCTCTTATAGTTCAAAAGGGCAGGAGTCTACAATCAGTTCATGGACGGAAAGGCTGTAAGGAGGCTTGCTCCCTTTTCTGCCAAAGGCCTCATGTCCCATGGTCCTGGCATTCCACAGCATATTACCTTTCTTCCTTTCTGTAAGCCTTGAATGGCCTCCTCTTGTCTGATACTGACCCTCCTGCCACCCTCTTAAAATATTTTATTTTATTTTATTTAGTTGAGAGAGAAGAATATGGGCACACCAGGGCTCCCTGCCATTGCAAACAAACTCCAGACACATGCACCACCTTGTGCATCTGGCTTATGTGGGTCCTGGGGAATCAAACCTCAGTCCTTTGGCTTTGCAGGCAAATGCCTTAACTGCTAATCCATCTCTCCAGCCCCTGCCATCCCTCTTATAAGGATCCATATGATGACATCGGTCCTGTATAGATAATGCAGGACAGTCTCCACATTTTAGGTTCCTTGGTCACATCTGCAAAGACCCTTTTTGCCATGTAAGGTAACAGTCACAGGTTCTAGGGACTAGGACACAGACATCATTGAGAGAGAGAGAGAGAGAGAGAGAGAGAGAGAGAGAGAGAGAGCAGGCATTAGTCAACCTATAAGACTATGGATGGGAAATGCTATCTGAGTATAACTAGCAAATGATGTTGAAAATACTCGTGATCACTGTAGTATAATGTAAGTAAGGGCTCATCTTTTTATCTTATTTAATTTTTTTTTTTTTTTTTGGAGGCAAGCCCAACAGACTGGCCTTTGTTTAATGCAAGAGAGTGAGCATGAGAGCAAGAGCGAATGAGAGAGAGAGAGAGTTGGTGAACCAGGACCTCCAGCCACTGCGTGTGCCCCCTTGTGTGATGTATGACCTGTGCACTTTTGTCAGTTTGCGTGTCTGGCTTACATGGGACCCTGGAGAGTTGAACATCAGTCCTTAGGCTTTGCAGGCAAGCGCCTTAACTGCTAAGCCATCTCTCCAGCCCAAGAGGGCTCATCTTCATTAGTTCTGTCAATTTTTCCAAGAAATTAAAATTTAAAATAAAATCCATATTCATCCTATACCTATGATGTCCACAGGTTTTTAGGTGATAAAAATATGTTTTAAAATTAAAATATTAGGGGCTGGGGAGATGGCTTAGTGGTTAAGGCACATGCCTGCGAAGCCTAAGGACCCCAGTTTGATTCTCCAGGTCCCATGTAAGCCAGATGCACATGGTGGCGCATGCATCTGTAGTTTGTTGGCACGCCTATTCCCTCTCTGTCTCTCTCTGTCATAACTAACTAACTAAATAAATTAATTAATTAAAATAATTAAGTTGAGTTTTCCTGACTTGATTAGAAATGAACTAAATTTATTTGGGGGACTTCTAACCATGGTCCATATGTGTCCTTAGAGTTGTGTGATAAATGAAGAACCCTATTCAGTACCCTTTCTCTTATTCAGAGGATGAACTGCCCAGCCTTAAATGCAACGTGATTCTGGTTCAGAACACAGGTGCCTCAGTGCAGGACCCCATTAAAATGAGGGCAGTGAACATAGACAGGCAGAAAAGTTTCAAACAGGAGTCTCTAAAGACCCCTCTTAGAATCTGTATTGCATTCCTAGCAGAATCCATCAGACTTCCACCCGGAAAACACTTGGCTGTTACTTCAAGCTTCTTTCTAGTAATGAGATTCTCGGATTTCCCAAGGAGACAGGACTTGATTGAAGGACCAGGAACTTGTGGCGGGTGGCTGGTGCTTCATTTCAAGCAATCTTTCTCTCTTTGTCTTGATTTCAGTAGGAAAAAAAAAAAAATCCAAAGCTTTTCAAAGTCCTCTGAACATGTGAAATGACTGGTAGTAATGGTTGTTCAGAAAGTTTGCTTTAAATCTCCAGTTTACAACAGTGAAGTTTTGGTGTTATTTTAGAAATAATTTCAAAAAGGTTAAAAAAGCAAAACCCTTTTTTTGTTAAAAGGATAAAACCTCAACCACACAGACAATCAGGCTCCCCCACATAAAGTACCATCAACTATCCAGGTAGGTTTTCTGTTTTAAGTAAATTTTCATTAATTTGCAGTCTGTTAATCCAGGATTTTTTGACAATTTTACCTCAGAGGGAATAACTAAAATTTTGCCTTTGTGTAGCATAAAAAGAAGATTTGCCAAGTAAACTAATGACATAAATAAGAATTCAGATATATATATCATCTGATTATTAAAAATGTAACTAAGGGAGCTGGAGAGATGGCTCAGCAGACAACAGGCTTGCCTCCAAGGCAAGCTTTGGGGCACAAGTCCCTAATACCCACATAAAACCAGAGGTACAAAGTGGCACATGCATCTGGGGTTCATTTGCAGGGCCTAAAGGCCCTGGTGTGCCCATTCTTATTCTCTCTCTCTCTCTCTCTCTCTCTCTCTGTATCTTTGTGGTTGCAAATAAATAAATAAATAAATAATTTCAATAAATGTCACTAAAATCCTTTGAAATATTTCTCCGTGCGCAGAAGCTCTCCAACATGTATTTTCTGCTCACTACTCTTCATGTGGAAACATCTCAATTTCAGTTTGTGTAGCTGAAAATAGCTTTAAGAAAATCTCTTCAAACATATTTAAAATTCAGGCTGAAATTTCAGTTTGCTTAAGTTAATGAGAATTAATTCTCTTTTCCCCCAGGCATTATATTTTAATTAAATCACCAGCAATGACTAATTGGTTCTAAAACTATTGAAGCAACATAAAAAGATTTTAAAGGCACAATCACCATTTACAACTGCATTCAAGATGTGAACTATATTTAAAAACCTCCCAAGCTGGGTGTGGTGGCACGCCTTTAATCTCAGCACTCGGGAGGCAGAGGTAAGAGGATTGCTGGGAGTTCAAGGCTAGCCTGAGACTACATAGTGAATTCCAGGTCAGCCTGAGCTAGAGTGAGACCCGACCTCGAAAAACCAATAAAATAATAAAATAATTTAAAAACTTTTTAAAGCCTCCCTTTGGGGCTGGAGAGCTGGCTTGGTAGTTGAGTTGCTTGCCTGCAAAGCCTAAGCACCTGGGTTCAATTCCCAAGTACCTACATAAAGCCAGATGCACAAAGTGGATCATACATCTAGAATTTGCAACAGCTGGAGGCCCTGGTGCACCCATTCTCTCGGTCTGTCTCTTTTCTCTGTATCTCTTTCTGCTTGCAAATAAATTTAAAAAAATTTTAAAAAAACAGGGCTAAAGAGATGGCTTATCATTAAGGCACTTGCCTGCAAAGCCTAAGGACCCAGGTTTGATTCCCCAGACCCACGTAAGCCAGACATACATGGTGGCACATGCATGTAGAGCTCGTTTGCAGTGGCTCAAGGCTCTGGTATGCCCATTCCCCCTCTCTCTCTTTCTCATAAATAAATGGGGGAAAAAGTCTTCCTTTGTTAAATTGAAAAGATCAGATGCCATTTTCCATCGAGAAACAGAACTTAAAATATTAAACACCAGCAACACATTCAAAGGCTTCACAAATATTTTCCAATTATACTAATGTTTCTCCCAGAATCTTAACCTCAGAACATTGAGATAACACCCTTCCTATTCAGTGAATCAAACATAGTAACCACCAGGCACAAGCATGAACTTGCAGTCCCAGGTTTGAAAATATGCAAGTGGAGACACAGCTCAGGAGATACACCCAGAGCAGGGCCAGAACTTAGCTTTTTCTTTATGTTCAGAAGAATTTATGAGCAGCAATTATCTGATAGTTTGTACACAAACTATTTTTTTAAGCAATTAAATTCTTCCAGGCACAGTGATGCATGCCTTTAATACCAGCACTCGGGAGGCAGAGGTAAGGGGATCTCTTGAGTTTGAGGCCAGCTGGGACTACGGAGTGAATTCCAGGTCAGACTGGGCTAGAGTGAGACCCTACCTTGACAAACCAAAGGAAAAAGAAATAAATTAAATTAAATTCAGCTAAACAATTCAATTTGATTCCTCTGGCCACTGAATTGGATCAATCTAACAATATTTTAAAAATATTTTATTTATTTATTTGTAAGGGGGCAGAGAGAAAGAGAGAGAGAATGGACACACCATGGCTTCTTACCACTGCAAACAGTTCAGATGCATGCACCACTTCATGCACCTGCTTTACTTGGGTACTGGGGAATGGAACCCAGGATGTCAAGCTTTGCAAACAAGTGCCTTAAACTACTGAGCCATCTCCCTGGCCCCAATCCAAGAATATTTAACTAGCTAGAACTTGATTACTATTTTGGTTTAGGGCTGAAGAGAGGTCATAATGGTTAAGGAGCTTGTCTATGAAGCCTAAGGGCCCAGGTGCGATTCCCCAGGACCCATGTAAGCCAGATGCACAAGGTAGTGCATGTCTGGAGTTGGTTTGCAGAAGCTGGAGGCCCTGGTGTGCCCATTCTCCCTGTCTCTCTCTCTGCTCTCTCTCTCTCTCTCTCCATCAAAGAAATAAAATTCTTTAAAAAATATTTTGAGGGCTGGAGAGATGGCTTAGCAGTTAAGCACTTGCCTATGAAACCTAAGGACCACAGTTCGAGGCTCAATTCCCCAGGACCCACATAAGCCAGATGCACAAGATGGCACATGTATCTGGAGTTCCTTTGCAGTGGCTGGAGGCCCTGGTGCACCCATTCTCTCTCTCTCTCTCTCTGCCTCTTTCTCTCTCTGTCTGTTGCTAATAAATAAATAAAAATAAAACAAAAAAATATTTTGATTTGTAGATGATCAGTTATTTCAATGCTGGTTAAAAAAATAGACAGCGTTGGTGAGATAGTATTCGATCTGGGACTTGCTCTGAATTAATCTGGTAAAGAGATAGTTCATTATGGATGCAACCAGACAGGCCGTAAGTTAGTAGCTAAAGCTAGAGGATGAGCTTACAGGTTAATTCTAGTCTTTTCTCTACTGTTGGTGTTTTGATATTTTCCATAAAAAGGAAAAGGGGGGACTGGAGAATGGCTCAGCAGTTAAAGGCATTTGCTTGCAAAGTCTGATGGTCTTGGTTTGATCAAGTAACCACATATAAGCCAGATGCACCAAGTGGCACGTGCATCTGGAGTTCTTTTGCAGTAGCAGGAGGCCCTGGGGCATGCATACGCTTCTCTGTTGGCCTTTTTCTCTCTCTTAAATAAATAAATAAATAGATAAATAAATAATTTTTAAAGAACAAATTAAAAGGGAAAGGGTTATTTGTACTGAAGACAACTAGAAGAAAACAAGACAACCAGTTTAGCTGGACAACCTCCATCCACCTGTCATTTTTATGTGATTGTATTCAAGGTATTTCTATGCAAACAACTATGAGATTTCTGTATAATAAGAGTCCTGTGATTTTTCCACGCCATCAGGCCCCTTACTGGGTGAGGACCGTCCATGATTCAGCATCTGATCCTCAGTGAAATGGGCGTGTATGTGCAAGCACACCTACACCTGCACATTTAAAATTGTATAATTATACCCCTCCCTTGTTCCCACGAGGATTTAAGATATTTGTGCACATGTGAAATAAAACTTAAATAGTTTTGCCATTTAAAACTTCTCTCCCTAAAATAACGCCCCATGAATATTTATTTTTCATTTGCATAAAAAAGGCAAACACCTTGTCATGGGACCCTTTTGTTCCCTGGCTCACATCACTCAAGCTCAGGCTGAACGGGCTGAACGACTTTCCTATTTATACACGGAGTGTTCAAGGTTTGCTTTTGACTGAAATGTGATTAAGATCAGAAAAGTTACTCCTGTTAACAATGTTGCTCTTCTAGTGACACCCACTTCAGATTGTCATGCCATGACTCCTCAGCTTGTTTTTGGTGGTAGAAATGGGGGCTTATGCCTTGCCCGTTTGCTCATATCAGCCAGGCGTTTCAATACCTCACGGCTAGAGAGGTGAGTTTTGCACAACTCCAGATTGCACTCCCCTTTTCCCTCTCTTCACCCATCATAAATAAGCACCTCGGAATCAAAAGACAGGGAAGGGCTAGAGAGATGGCTTAGTAGTTAAGGCGCCTGCCTCCTAAGCCTAAGAACGCTGGTTCCAATCTCCAGGTCCCACATTTAGCCAGATGCAAAGTGATGCAAAGGGTGCAATGTCGCACTTGCCCTCAAGGGGGCGTACTCATTTGGATTTCTTTCGCAGCAGCTGAGAGACTGCTGGCGCACCCATCTCTATCTGTCTTCCTCTCCCTCTCTGTCTCTCTCTCAAAAAAAAAAAAAAAAAGACAGGGAGGGCACTTCCTTGCTAAACTGAGCAAAAGAAGCAAAGTTACCAAAGATGACTTGAGCTATTCAAAGGCTGAAAACGTGGGAGGGAAAAAAAAAAAACGTCCAATTGGGGTTGGAGGCCCATTCCATGAGAAGGAATACATCCCTGATACTGAAAACCTACAACAGGGATAGTCATGAGCCCTAGAGGTGTAACGTCTGCTAGTGTCTGACTAAATGTATATACTATGCTCACTAAATTCCCAGTAAGCACTTCTCTCAATGTTCACACCCATATATTAATGCTACTCTCACTTTTGGTTAGAGAAGCTTCTCTTTTCAGATGGCAGTGACCTTGGGATGACTCAGAGGCACCATGGTGCTGAGAAGAAGGGACAGAGAAGTGCTCAGCACTGAAATATCTCTAACACATCTTCCAAGGATAAGGGTCCATTGCGGAAGAGGTGGCGGAAAGAATGTAAGAGCCAAAGGAAGATTAGGACTCCTTACAACGTGTTCCTCCAGACACAAAATGGCCTGGATATCCATGACCTCACAGTGCCTGACACTACCTACACAAGACCATCATAATAGGAGGAAAAGATCATGACATCAAACTGAAAAGAGAGACTGATTGAGAGGGGGAGGGGACATGATGGAGAGTGGAGTTTCAAAGGGGAAAGTGGGGGGAGGGAGGAAAGTACCATGGGATATTGTCTACAATTAAGGAAGTTGTCAATAATAAATAAATAAATTTTTTAAAAAAGGAAAATAAAACCGTCCAATTGAAGCAGGGATCTGAACCCATCACATGCACTTGTCTTTAGTCTAGAGACTGAACTGCACTTGACTGAGCTCCTTCAGTGAGTCAGCTGGCAACTGGAGTGTGACTGGCTGCCTGAGTAAGCCAGCAGGATGGGGCATACTGTATGTAGGCTAGGGCTGAGGAACACAGTGGGAATTCATTTCAGATCAATATTTTTTTTCATTCAGTATGATGGAACAGCCATAGGTTCTGTGAGTTGAGAATTTACAAGTGCCTAAATCCAGCGCAGCCGCCTTAGCATCGCAGAGCTCGACTCGTGACTGAGCCTGGGAACCTTGGCTAAAGCTCAGTCAGGAGGAGTAGCGAAAAAGTTTCCAGCTGCAATCAGTGATGACCCACTGTCCTCCAAAAGCCCTCTGAAACAGCCTGGGAGAGTCGTCCTTAGGCATGCAGACTGGAGATAATTCTCCAAATTAATGGAGACATTAAATGTCTCCTTACCCCACCCCACCCCTAAACTCTTCCCATGGCTTCCTTGTTCACCCCCTCCATGCGTCTGGCACCAGCCACGTGTGCTCTACATGACAGGTTCTCGCAAGGGCTTTGTCTTCTAGTCACGTGGGCACCTCTTAAACTCCCTATGCCCAGCTCGAACCCATGTCCAACTCAATCAGAAACCCTAAGGACAGAATCCAAACATCTATATTGTTCTTAACTTTCCAGATGATTCCAGTAGGCACTGAGTTTAAAAGCTACTGCTTAGGCACATAATCAGATTCATTTTTAAAATAATCCTTTCTGGTGGCGATGTTCCATCCCCAGTCTATACAGAAAGAAATAGACTTGGGATTTTTTTTTTCCTCCAAAATTTACAAGTAGTTTCTGACCTACATTTATCTGGTCACAAAACTAAGGCGTGAGTGAACAAGGGCTTTTGTAATATTATGTCTAAGGGAGGAAAAACCTATTAAAATCTTGATCCGGTTCTATCAAAATTCAGTGACAAACCAGCTAACTACTTTATGCACTAAGTAAATATCACAGGTGGTGGTGAGCGGAGCCCAGGAGGAGGTTGGGGTGTCCTGAACTCGGGGTTATGGTGACACTATGATGCATTAGTCTCACGCCTGCAAGTTTGCTCCTGTGTGAATGCTAGGTTGATTGTGTGCTAGTGAGATAAATCTTGTCTGGCTAGGGATTGAAGAATGGACGCTGTTTCCTTTGTTTCCCTTGAAGGAGAAGAAAAAGTTGTTAACAAACAAAATGTCAAATTTTTGGAAGAACTTGGTTGTTTTTTTTTCCCCCTCTAAAGCCAAGGGTTCTTAAGAGTCCAGAGTTCTTTGAATAAGACTTGGGCAATGGAAAGAAAGTGGCATATGCTTTAGCAAAGAAGGCTAAGGGCCGTGAAGCAAGATGTTTTTAGTTCTGGGCTTTGGTTTGCTGTTTTATTTATTTGGGTGGTGCTGTGGTTTGAACCCAGGTCATTGTTCATGCTGTTTTAGTGCTCTGCCACTGAGCTATGCCACCAGCCCTGGCACTTTGTATGTGTTTATTTTTATTTTATTTATTTGAGAAAAAGAGAGAGAGAGTGAAAGGCAGATAAGAGAGAGAAACAGAGAGGGAGAGAAAGAGAGAATGGGCATGTCAGGGCCTCCAGCCACTGCAAACAAACTCCAGACGTATGCACCACCTTGTGTATCTGGCATACTTGGGTCCTGGGAAATCAAACCTGAGTCCTTTGGCTTTGTAAACAAGAGCCTTAATCACTAAGCCATCTCTCCAGCCCACACTTTGTATTTTTTTTTTTTTTTTTTTTTGGTTTTTTGAGGTAGGATCTCACTCTAGTCCAGGCTGACCTAGAATTCCCTATGTAATCTCAGGGCAGCCTTGAACTCAAGGTGATCCTCCTACCTCTGCCTCCTGAGTGCTGGATTAAAGGTGTACACCACCACACCCGGCCGCACTTTGTATTTTTAAACTGATTGTGCATCCTATTCTTTGACCAACACTTTTTTTTTCTTTAATTTGAGAATGACAGACAGAGAGAGAGAAAGAGGTAGGTAGAGAGAGAGAGAATGAGCGCTCTAGGGCCTCCAGCCACTGCAAACGAACTCCAGATGCATGTGCCCCCTTGTGCATCTGGCTTACGTGGGTACTGGGGAATCAAGCCTCAAACCAGGGTTCTTAGGCTTCACAGGCAAGTGCTTAACCACTAAACCATCTCTCCAGCCCCAACCGACACTTTTTAAACATTTAAATTCCCACACCTCATCCAAGTCCCATGGGGTGGAATGGCTTGTGTCTTTGGATAAAGCTCTCTGGTGGCCATCACGTAGACAGGTGTGAGGCAGAGACTGGCAATGCTTGAGCTCATTTTATAAGGCTAAAAACGAAATCTTCCTTTCTGTGTGTACTTCCCACCGTCCTCCCCGAGCCCATAGCACAGCCTTGTGCAAACATTCTAGCCCAGTCAGTTGTACAATGTGAGTATGCCCTCATACTATTGCCAAAATATTAAAAGTGAAACCACACTACCCTAATGCCAGTGTGGTAATGGTGGGTGTGGTGGTTTGGATCAGACGTCCTCCATAAACTCATGTGTTCTGAATTCTTGGTCCCCAGCTGATGGCAGTTTGGAAGGTGGAGCCTTGCTGGAGGAGGTGTGGTGCTGGGGGCCAGCTTTGGTGTGTTATAACCAGCAACCCCTTGCCAGAGTTCAGCTCACTCTCTTGATGCTTTTGTCCACCTGCTGGGGCAGAGGTGAGGTCCAGCCTCTGCTCATGCCATGCTTTCCCCTGCCATCGTGAAGTGTCCCCTTGAGACTGTAAGCAAAGATCAAAACCTTTCTTCCCATCAGCTGCTTTTGGTCAGGTGCTTTGTCCCGCCACCAACAAGGTAATCAAAACAACAGGGTAACTCCCTCAGAGTAAATTTAAGAAACCCTGTGGCTCAGCCTGGAGGCTATGAGTGGCTGCCTCTGAGCAGTGATGGCCTCATCTCTTAACCAGTTGAATAAAGAATACAGTATATAGCCGGGTGTGGTGGCGCACACTTTTAATCCCAGCGCTTGGGAGGAGGATCACCATGAGTTCAAGACCACCCTGAGACTACATAGTGAATTCCAGGTCAGCTTGGGCTAGAGCGAGACCCTACCTTGAAAACAAAAACAAAACAACAAAAAAAGAACACATTATATAATGCCTGTGGATCCCCAGCACACAATATTTTTAAAAATATTTTATTTATTTATTTGAAAGAGAGAGAGAGGCAGATGAGAGAGAGAGAGAGAGAGAGAGAATGGGTGAACCAGGGCCTCTAGCCATTGCACACAAACTCCAGATTGCACGCATCACCCTGTGCATCTGGCTTACATGGGTTCTGGGAAATTGTACCTGGGTCTTTAGGCTTCACAGGCAAGTGCCCCAACCACTAAGCCATCTCTCCCGCCCCATAGTAGTTTTAAAACCTAGCTATGTTTCTTATGTGGTGATATCTTCCTTCTTTACGGCCAGGATGTTTTATGTTCTTCTTGTTGTTTTGTTTTACTTTTTTCCCTTCTATTAAATGAAGTAGCTTTTTTCCATCCCTAGTGTAGAAGAACCATGCCAAAGGGAAGGAGATATATGCAGAGAGAGAGAGAGAGAGAAATACTGTCTCCAAAAAAATTATATATATAGTGAGACTGTCTCCAAAAATTATTTATTTATTTATTTACACATCTTTTTAATTTTTTTGAGACAGTCTCACTATGTTACCCAGTCTGAGTGGCTTGGATTACAAGCACATGTCCACCCCAAGTGAAGGATGCTAATAACCTGTATGAAGAGAGGTAACCAAGGTATCCTCGGCCCAGATCATGGGACACACATATCCAAAACAAACAAAAAATACGTAACCTGTATTTGAATGACAGAGGATTCATTAGTCAGGTTTTGTAGCGTGTTAGCAAAAGAATTCAAAGTTAGATTTCTTTAACTTTCCAGCACCACTTCGGTACGTAAAAAGAAATACAATTTAATCTACACAAGGGCATGCCATCGTGAGTTACAAGGTTCAGGATTTCCCTTTATGAAAGAGAAGCTTTTATACTTTTTGTATGTAAGTATAGAAGTTGTCAGTAAAAATTAAAAAATAATAATAAAGCTTGAAAAATAATATATCTTCAGGAAAAAAAAAAAAAAAAAAAAGAGAGAGAGAAGCTTCTCATTCACCGTTCGCTGCACACCCCAACCACTAGAGGGCGCCATCATATCCAGCCGCTCTTCCTGGTTTATGCCACGGTGGGTGGGCAGGGGGGAATAAGCATACACAAAGGGGCTTGGAGCCTTCTTCCTAACAAATGCCAAGCCATCTCAGGATACATCCATCTCCTTCTATGGACCTCCATGAGGTCCACACATTAGCCCTGTCTACTCTCTGGCCTCGCTCCCTGCCATTCTCTGCTCTCTCTGCTCCGACCCCACAACCCCTTGGCTCTTCCAGGATGTAGCTTACTCCCTGCAGGACTCCACCTGGGTCCCTGGTCCTTTAGGCCTTCCAGCTCCACAGGCACACATGCGGCCACTCACGTCGAAAGGGATCCACGTATTGTCACCTCTTCTATAAGGTACTTTTCTCATCACCAGGCCCAGTTAGCATCCTCTTTCCTAGACTTTCATTTCTCTCCTTCTCCGCCTTCTCTTTCTCCTTTTGCTAGATTCCTTCCTAACTAGAGACTTCTTACAGTTTTTTATTATTAGGCATTTGTTAACCAGGGTTTTATCTTACCATGAATGCAAAACCCATTGCCATACTCTCAGTGCTTGGGCAACACCATTGGTGTGCAATGAATAGTTTCAACATAACTTAATGAGTAGCAAGTTATTTAGCACAGCCAGAGGACAG
The DNA here is from genome assembly GCA_036365145.1 of Orientallactaga sibirica. Lineage (NCBI taxonomy): Eukaryota > Metazoa > Chordata > Mammalia > Rodentia > Dipodidae > Orientallactaga > Orientallactaga sibirica. Next base: position 26,862,212 of record JAEOAD010000020.1, read on the forward strand.
ATGTGGAATTAGAGAAATGAGAGAGATCAAAGCTCAGAGGAGGAAATGACGGCTTCCTGGTGTGGAAGGAAGACCTTTCCTTTCACTGGACTGCAAGGAATAAGCGTTAGGCACATTTCAAAGTGGCGCGTTGACAGAAAGCAACAGAGGTAACCATCCAAGAAGACACTATATATTTGGTATGCCTCAGTAGTCCTGTGTCTGCATGTTCTCTACCCCTCCACCCCTTAGCATAACCTTGATCCTGTGGTGTACAGGGGCCCTACAGAGCCATGCCTTCATGCCCACAGCGTTGTTGCTCCTGCACCAAACAATAAGAGCTCACATTTATTGAGCACGCCTGTCTATGTGCTTGGCACTCCATTTCCATTTAATGCCCACAGCAATGGTATTACCAAGGAAACTGGGCTGAAAGTAGTTAAGTGACTTCCCAAGATCAACCAACCTGGGAACTGATCAGTCTGGGGTTCAGTGCAGATAATCTGCCTCCAGAGCTTGCCCTCTGACCCCTGCAGGACCCTGCCCCTATCTCCCAACATTGTTCAGATACACTTGCAGAAGCTTTTACTCTCTGCCCCTCCAGCCCAAAGGCGGAAAGCTAAATATTTAGAAGCAAGTTTTTAGATGGGCAACTTATTTTGGGAAACTGTGAATCTTTTTTTTTTTTTTTTTTTTTTTTTTTGACAACTTGGAAGCTTAATTCGTTTATCTATGACAGTAGTGTGGTCTTCACACACACACACTGGGATGTTTTAACAATCTGATTTTGGCAGTTTTCCCAGGATAAGAACAAGTCCTTTAGAGGTCTTCCCAGGTTGTGAGCCACGTGGTTAAAGTGCTGACTTGAATGTCTTCAGCTGTGTCCTTTCACCACCTGACGACTCCTCCTCCTCCTTCTCCTTCTTCCCCTCTCTCAGCGTGCTGCCTTTGGGTGCCTCCATTTTGGCTGGTGTACAATCTCAAGATAAAATGCCAGCTGCAAAACGGGCACACATGGGCACATGCCAACAGCTCACATGGAAGTGGCAGGTGCTGTTGTGACTGAGGGATGCTGGTGTCACGCATGCCACAAATCCTCAGTCTTTTTCACCCAACATGTTGGAGTGGCAAAAATGTACTGTTTCCCTGAAAACCTCGAAGTGGTGCTGGCTCTCATTGTTGGGTGTTGACGAGCAGTTCTAACTGTCGCTGCTATGGGGACGTGTGTGCACAAAGCCATCACCTGGATGTTCAGGAAAGTGGGTGGGTGGATTGGTGTCCCCTGCTGTCTTTCCCCATGTGAGTGACAGCTCTCACAGGATCAGGTATGCCACAGTTGATTCTTATCTCCAAGCACTTGGTTCTTATAAAATGTACATAAATAGTTTTAAAGGGTTCAATACAGTATCCTACCCACTGTTACAGAAATGTGTGCTGTTTCTACTTGACATCTGGTGTAATTCTAACTGTATTTCCTTTCTGATCCGTCTATATAAAATAGAAATCAGTTTGTGGCAAAATTTTAGAAAGCAGCTGAAAGTCAGTTTAAATCCAAATTATACCTCTTTTCTTTACTGGCTGCTTATTAGGACCAAACTACTCCAACAACAATGCCTCTTTGGGGGACATTTCCCAATACCTGTGATCACAGACAAGCAAAGCCAGGTCTTCTTGCTGAGCAAAACTTTTCATATAACCTCGAGATGTGTTACCAGGGGTCATCTGGAAGCAGAGATCTTATGACTAGTAATAAAAGACATCAGATCCGGAATCCAACTACCTCATAGGGTGATTGTGACTGTTTCTATGGAAAATGGTTTTACACAATCATCTGATGGTGGACATATCTGCACCCTAGACCCCAGCTATTTTTATTCCCATAGCATCAACATTTTCCAAGGTGGAGCCCAGATCATGTAATTACATTGTCTGCTTTAGCTATGCAGGTGTACAAAAATGTTCATGGCAGTGCTAATGGTAATGGTGAAAGAGTAGCAAGAACCATGAGGTTTATTAATGGGAAGCTAACTAAATTGAGGGCTAGTCACACAGTCGAATTGCACAGCAGAGAAAATGAAAAATGACCGCAATATCGGAACAGTCAGGTAAGTCTCACACACAGTGTTGAGCCAAAGAAATCCGACATACTGTTTGAATCCGCATGTGTAACTCAGTCCAAAAGTCTTGATGTAAGTGGACACATGGGTGTTCACTTGGCCACTGTTCCTTGTGTTGTGTAATTGTTTCTGGTGTGCTTCTCTATTCCTGGACCATACCCTTCGATAAATGTGAAATTTTTCAAAGAAAAGTAATCTAGAAGAACTAAAATCAATGTGTTTTCTGAAACACATTGGAGCCGGAGGGGTTTGGCTCAATCATCACCCTTCCTTCCATTCAAACCCGAAGGGTATAGACCAGAAGCCAAAGGCAAACAGGTCCTTCCCAGGATCCTTTATGACTGACTGCTCTAAGTTATGAAAAACACCTAATCTTGAACTTTAGAATTCCAAGTTCCATGTGACCTCAAGGCTTTTCACTTGACGAACAAATTGCATGCCAAGAAAGAGTCACAATTCTATCAAGATTAATTATGCAATTTCTGTCTATAAATGACATGCCTCCTGTACCTGAGGAGAGACCCACCCATACACTAATAGGCTGTGACAGCTGCATCGCCAACAAAGCCGCCCCCGCCTCCAGTTCCCAAAGGTGAGTATTGCTGCCGGGGAGGCACTGGCAGCACCTTTGGGAGATGAGAGTGCAACGGGGTCTCAAGTCGAAGATGGTTGATGACTCAGGCTTGCTTAAGGACAGTCCCTGTGCCCTGTGGGACACCAAGAGGAAGTAGATATGGGGGAGTGCAGGAGGTGGGTGGAATTCATCACATTTTGATCTTTCTAAGCAAAATGCATTCCTTCTGGAGGGAGTGTCTTTGTACCCTTGGAAGAGTGTGTAAGTAGGGTATAAAGCGTCTCTCTTTGCTAAGGTTACACACAATGGGTTGCTGTCTCTTGTCCGGGAGCTTACTGCCTTGAGGACTCTGGCATGGAAGGCTTTGCACTGTGACCACCGTGGAGGCTGAAGGGACTTTCCCTCCCATCGTTACCCTCTTTGAATGAACAAACTAATTACTAAGAAGGAAAGCTACAGTGGCCAACTTGTAATGGAAATAGAGTTCTTTTCCATGTATGCCAGTAGAAGAAATGAAATGTCCAGTAAACTGAAAATGGAAAAAAAAGAATATCCTCACCCACAGTCTTATGAACAACACACCCCAATCCCATGTTCACACCCCGTCCCTTGTTCATAACCCAATCCTGTGTTCACAACCCATCCCTTGCTCACACCCCAATCCCTTCTTCACACTCCAATCCCTTGCTCACATCTCAATCCCTTGCTCACACCCCATTCCTTGCTCATACCCCAATCCCTTGTTCACACTCCAATCCCTTGATCACACCCCAGTCCATTGTTCACACCCCAATCCCTTGATCATACTATAATCCCTTGTTCACACCCTAGTCCCTCATTCACACCCCATTCCTTGCTCATATTCTAATCCCTTGCTCATACCCCAATCCCTTGACTACACCCCAATACCTTATTCATAACCCAATCCCTTGTTCACAACCCACCCCTTGCTCACACTCCAATCCCTTGCTCACATCTCAATCCCTTGCTCACCCCCATTCCTTGCTCATACCCCAATCCCTTGTTCACACCCCAGTCCATTGTTCACACACCAATCCCTTGCTCACATCTCAATCCCTTGCTCACCCCCATTCCTTGCTCATACCCCAATCCCTTGTTCACACCCCAGTCCATTGTTCACACACCAATCCCTTGCTCATACTATAATCCCTTGTTCACACCCCAATCCCTCATTCACACCCCATTCCTTATTCATATTCTAATCCCTTGCTCATACCCCAATCCCTTGACTACACCCCAATACCTTATTCATACTCCAATCTCTTGTTCACACCCCAGTCCCTTGCTCACATCTCAACCCCTTGCTCATACCCCAGTCCCTTGCTCATTTCCCACTTGCTTTGAATCCAAAAGAAGAGCCAGGAAAAAAAAATGAGAAGAGATTCCTCAGCATGTGAAGCCTGGGATAAAATATTATGGAGCAGGGATATTTATTTTATTTACCTTTTACTAACATTATTCAAAATGACTCTTCTATACACAAAAGTAAGACTGCAGTTAAGGCTGCAACAGTATTCCATTGGTGCTAATCTGCTAAAAACACCATGGCCACTGTTCTTTGGACGGGCAGTGAGGCCCTCTGAATGTAAGGATTGGGAGAAATATTTGCAGATGATTTCAAAGAGCTGGCTCAGAGAAATGAGCATGGGCTTTGCTTTCCCTCATATATTGTTACTTGGGAAAAAGAAGAAAATGACAGAAATAACAAACAGAAAAACCAAGACTGAAAAAATCCTCTACACCAGAGCTTCTTTTTCCTCCCTGTCCCCCTTTTTTTTTTCCAGTGCTGGGATTAAACCCATCACTGAGCTACATCCTCACCTAAACCAGGGCTTCTTAAAACTTGTTCTGCTAATGATCCCGGGGCCTGAGCAACTTTTATGTGATCTCAGCTGTACAGATCTGTAAGATCGGTAAACAAATTGTGGTGGTTTGAATCAGTTGTCCTCCACAAACTCATGTGTTTTGAATGCTTGATCCCCAGCTGTTGGCAGTTTGGGAGGTGGAGCCTTGCTGGAGGAGGTGTGTCATTGGGGGCTTGACTCTTTTTCCTACTGCTGTTTTCTACCACCTGTGACAAGGAGAGGATGTCCATGCTTTCCCTGCCATCATGAAGCTTCCCCTCAAGACTGTAAGCCAAAATAAACCCTATCCTCCCATCAGCTGCTTTTGGTCGAGTGTTTTGATCCAGCAATGTGGAGGTAACTACATTAGAAAATCAAACGTCTACTAATAATGAGTAACAAGACAAATTATCTTAAGACAATTTTTGGCACACATGCAGGGTTACCACTTACTGAAGATGAAAGCAAATTTGCATACTAAGAGATAGGTATGTTTGTTTGGTTTTACATAAAGAAGTAAATCTTACCTGAATGTTGGCTTCTTTGGGACACAGAACATCTTCAATGCTTTCAGAGCTGATCAATGTTTTGATTTTTATAATCATCAGCTCTGGGAAGGCCGCTTCACATAAATACATAGTACAAATAACAGAAATATGTTTGGGGCCACTTTGACAATTTTTTTGTGATCTCCCCCCTCATTCAGTAATATGATTCTATATGGGGCCAGATCCCACTGCTTAAGCAAACGGGCTCTAAATTCCTGGTGCTCCAAGTGTGGGCCCTGATTGGTAGTCTTATGTAGAAATTCACATTCTAAATTCACCCCAGACCAATTGAATTCAAATTTCTAAATGTCCCCAGGGTTTTAAAAGTCTGATTTCATTTTCACTTTCTCTTCTGCCTATAAAAATAGCTACTAACACCTTCGGATTTCTTGCTGGATCTCAATTTGAGGGTACTCGTGTGAATGGATTCTGTCTTCTTCAGTCTAAGTGTATCGTTTCACATTAACACTAAATAACTCAGTCCTGCCTTCCTGTGTGTCATTAGGCCACTCAGTATGAACTGGGTCACTTTGGTGGCTCACTGATCTGGTTTCCCATACCTGCAAAGAGGAAAATTACCAATGCAATTTCCTTTCAAAAAAAAAAACTTGTTTTTTTTTTAACTCTTAAATTAATTATTTCTTTCTTCCAAAAACTCTATTAAAGTTAAACCAGGCATTTTCTCTCACTGAGACAAAAGGAACTGTTTTCTTCATCCTAGAGGATCTCAGATCTCCTGGGGGGTGGGAGCTTAGGAGGGGCCAGGAATGACACAAGGGTGGCAGTGAGCTCTGGAGCAGATGGGGAGGGCAGAGGCTCCCTTCTGGGAAGCAGATCTGGAAGCCACTACAAGAGGAGGCCTGGAAGATTGCTCAAGATGTTGTTTGTCTTCTTGAAAGCATTTAGGGAAAATTTTATATTTTGTGAATTCAAGTAAATGAAGAAGCATTACATGACTATACTCTTTCTCTCTTTCAGACACACACACACACACACACACTGCTTCTATCTTAATTTCATCACAGAAATGAGAGTTACTAGATGTATGTTTGTGAGAATTATAAGGTCAAGAATGACTACATGGCCGGGCATGGTGGAGCACACCTTTAATGCCAGCACTCAGGAGGCAGAGGTAGGAGGATCAGCTGTGAGTTCAAGGTCACCCTGAGACTACGTAGTGAATTCTAGGTTGCCCTGGGCTAGAGCAAGACCCTACCTCAAAAGACCAAAAAAAAAAAAAAGAATGAAATATGAAAAAATTCCAATTTCCCTCAACTCTTTCTGATGACTATGAGAAAGGGGATGTAGCAGTGGCTTTGTTGCTTCCTTGTTTCTGGAACAAAACACCCAGCCAGAAGCAGCTTATGGAAGGAAAGGGTCTATTTTAGTTTACAGTTTTGAGGAGAAGTTTCATCATGGCTGGGAAGGTGTGTCACATCAATTGGGAGAGAGCAGCAAGAGTAAGCTAGCTAACACTGGCAAGGGTTCTGGACTACAAAGTCCTAAGATGAGTTCCCAGTGACACATCTCCTTCAAGGCACCACCTCCCAAGGGCTTCACCAGCTGGGGATTAAGCATGAGGCTTAATCACATACACATGAGGCTATGGGGGACATTTCCCATTCAAAGCAACACAGAAGAAAAATCCAAAACACTTATGAAACCAAGAACTGCTTCAAGAAGACCTAGAGAGGGCTGTAGCGATGGCTCAGTGGTTAAGGCACTTGCCTGCAAAGCCTTAATGAACAAAGTTCAATTCCCCAGTACCTACCTATAGCCAGATGCACAGATTGGCGCAGGCACCTGGAATTTACTTGCAGCAGCTGGAGGCCCTGACATACTCATTCTATCTCTCTCTGCTTGCAAATAAATACAAACTCTTTAAAAGATTTTTTTTTAAATTTTTTAAAATTATTTTATTTATTTTTGGAGAGAGACACACAGAGAGAGACAGACAGAGAGGAGAGGGAGACAGATAGAGATGGGCGCGCCAGCAGTCTCTCAGCTGCTGTGAATGAAATCCAGATGTGTGCGCCCCCTTGTGGGCAAATGCAGCATTGCACCCTTGTGTCACTTTGCATCTGGCTAAACGTGGGACCTGGAGATTGGAACCAGCGTTCTTAGGCTTAGCAGGCAGGCGCCTTAACCGCTAAGCCATCTCTCCAGCCCTTTAAAAGACTTTTTTAAAAAATCGATAAAAATTCAGGAGCCATATTTCTTCATCAGTGCATGACTGAGGTGCACAGGCAGTGTGTCCCCCAGTAGCTTATTGTCCAGCCATGAAAGGACTGAAGCATTGACACATGCTGCAGTGTGGACAAACCATCACCATCAAAGTGCAGACTGTGATTTCATTTCCAGAACAAGTAGCTCTTAGAAAGAAAGACCAGTGTTTGCCTGTGAGCATGAAAAGGAGGGGGGTGAGGAGATGTTGGGCAAGGTTCTGTGCTTCCTTTTGAACACGCTGAAAATGCTTTTGAATCGATTGTGGTGGCAGACACGTAGATCCAATGAGGTCACTGAAAACTACGGAATTGTGCTCTTTAGCTGAGTAACTGTGGTATGTGAATGATGTCTCTATAAAGCTGTTAAAAGAAGAGTCTAGAAAAACAGATTTTCACGAGTTGCTAAGTTTCTGACAAGAAGCAACCTTGGGAGTTAGATCAGAATATCTTCATGAGGGGCCTGGAGAGATGGCTTAGCAGTTAAGCACTTGCCTGTGAAGCTAAAGACCCTGGTTCAAGGCTCGATTCCCCAGGACCAATGTAAGCCAGATGCAAAGGTGGTGCATGCATCTGGAGTTCATTTGCAGTGGCTGGAGGCACTGATGTGCCCATTCTCTCTCTGACCCTTTCTCTGTCTGTCACTCTCAAATAAATAAATAAAAATAAACAAAAAAAATAAAAAAGAAATATTACTTTCTATGGAGCAAGTATCACAAGGCCCAATGCTACCCTCCAGAAATCTGGAGGGAGCTGAGTTCCAAGCTCTTAGGCATAAGGAGGGATGATTCCAACTATGTCAGTGGAAAAGCAGAGACATTAAGTGAGAAAAAAGTTACATGGGGACCAGTCTAAGTCCCAACTCCGAATTGGGGGAGATAAGAGATGAGGACAATGGATGCCCAGTGACCCCAGAGGGGTGAGAACCCCCAAAGTCGGGCTGAACCAAACAGCCAGTGAGAGCAGAATGGTGAAGAGCATGCGTGCTGGCAAATAACTTGGTGACCTGTGTGGGGAGGAGGAGCCAGGGCAGCCCAGGAGGAAGAGCAGGAAGCAACCACGAGCAATTTCTAGATGGCACAGCTGTCACCACCACTGTGCACAGCCCATCTGCTGGGTGACGGGCTCTTTCGGGTCACAGATCTGCAGCTGGCCATCAGCAAGGTGCTCCAAGCCCGAAAAGTGATCAAGACAGCCAGCAGCGCCCAGAGTGACGCTTGGGCTGACTTTGCAAAATAAAGATGTACACATGCCTTAAGAGAAAGAATCCACTCTGGACATGACGTACTGTGCTAACACAATTCTCAGTGGGCAAAGCGAGGAGGTGAGGGGGCACTGCATGCCTCTCGCCCTCCTCACAGAAGGCCCACGGGCAGCTAGGGGACTCATCACAGCACTAGAAACATGAGTTCTGGGCTTCTCAGGGACTGGGTTATAGGAGGACACCGATGCAGTGGATAGTGTTGGTCTCTCACCAGTGAAGGGAGGGGCTCCTAATCTCCCCATTCTGGCCAATCCAAGGCAAGGTTTAAGACCAAGAGAATCAGTACCATCCGGGAACTTGTTAGTCCTCATCAAAAAATGGTCTCGCCACCTCAACAGCTCCTCAGGAGATCTTCTCCCTACATATTCCCCACAGTAGCAATTCCTTCAGAGTCTTGCACTGCTAAATAGCACTTCCCAGGTCGTGCAATCCACGCCAGAGGTGAGTGCTTCATGACTGTGCACAGCAACCTTGGTGCGTGCAAGGTGAGGGAGCGTTGCTCTTTCTCCAGAGCTGAGGAAATAAATGGAGGTCGACAGGAACTTGGAAGCTCCCCCAAGGCCACCTGGCTGGATGCACGGGTACTGTTTGGGTTGCTAAAGTTTCTCCCTCTGATCCAGCCAACTTCCTTTCTTAGAAATCTCTCCCTGATAAATTATCCCTGATTCTGCTACAACTGTGTGTCTCTGCTCAACTTCTTGTGTGGGGACATGTCGGGAACCATTGGGCACTAGGTAACCAAAAGTGCCTCTATCTTGAGTAGTGATTCTGTCTTGTGATAAGTTGTCTGTTCTGGAATGTCACCCATGCACAGAGAAAGAACAATGTAACCCATAGAGAATGAGGAAGTTGTTATCTTATGGCTTTGGGGCTGGGACCTTGTCCTGTCGAAACATCTTATGGCTTTGGGGCTGGGGTCTTATCCTGTGGAACATCTTATGGCTTTGGGGCTGAGACCTGGTCCTGTTGAAACATAATTATAGTAATACCTGAGCTGCTGACAAACTTCCCTGTTCTCCTGTATAAATGGCACCCTGAGATTAATAAAAATACACAGCTTGATCAGAACTTTGTCTTGCTGTCGGTTCCTTGTGTCTCTTGTCCCTTTCATTTCAGGTTCTCTAGGGTCCTTGCTCCCATTGAAGCCCCGCTGGCCGGGGCAGGGACACAGGAATATGGAACTCCAGGTGGGTACCCACTGAACCCCAGTATACACTAACTACTATCTGTTGGTGAGCCTGCCAGCCAGGAGGGTACAGAAGTACCAGACTAGACTCATTGTAATGCAGAGATTTCAGCCAGTTCCTACTATGGGGGAATTCAGATCCTCTGCCCTGATGGATAGACTAAGGGAGAGAGAGCTTCTTGGTATCCCTCAGGCAGGGACTACACCCCTCAACAGCAGAAAGTAGTTACAGAAGATGGATCATCATCCTTCAGCTCCCCCAAAAGACTTCTGCGGTGGTAGCTTTTAGTGGGTAGTTGAGACCAAGTAGGGTGGACACTAAGGACTGGAAGGCCTTTTGCAAAACCTTACAAAAGTAGCATATAAAAAACAGACGGGGCTAGAGAGATGGCTTAGTGGTTAAGGTGCTTGCCTTGAAGCCTAAGAACCCATGTTCAACTCCCAGATCCCACATAAGCCAGACACACAAGGTGATGCATGTACAAGGTCACACATGCACACAAGGTGGCACATGCCTCTGGAGTTTGATGAGTTGGCTATAACATCTGCCCCCAACAATACACCACCTCCAGCTAGGGTCCAATTCCCAAATTGCCATCAGCTGTAGAACTAGCGTTCAGAACACATAAGTTTATGGGGACACCTGAATCAAACCACCATACATAACAGGGACTTTTCCATGCATGCTCTGTCACATGTAGTTGTATATACAACCTTGGCCATCAGGTGTCTGGCCCTGGCATGCCAATTCTCTCTCTCTCTGTCTCATAAAAAAATGAACAAACAGGGCCAGGCATAGTGGCTCTTGCCTTTAATCCCAGTACTCGGGAGGCAGAGGTAGGAGGATCGCTGTGAGTGTGAGGCCACTTTGAGACTACATAGTGAATTCCAGGTCAGCCTGGGCTAGAGCAAGGCCCTACCTTGAAACGAAAAAAGAAAAGGAAAGCAAATGGATAGAGACTAGAGAGATAGTTCACTAGTTAAGGTGCTTGAGAGAGACAGAGTGAAAGAGTCAGAAAGAGAGGAAGAGACAGAAGCCAGGACCTTTTCAGGTGTTGTGAACAAACTCCAGATGCATGTGCCCCCTTGTGTGCATGTGCAACATTGCACACTTGTGTCACTTTTGCATCTGGCTAAATGTGGGACCTGGAGATTTGAACAAGCATTCTTAGGCTTTGCAGGCAGGCGACTTAACTGCTAAGCCATCTCTCCAGCCCGTAACCACCCTGGTTTGATTCCCAAGTACCCATATGTGGTAGTTTGAATATATGTCCCCCAATATATTCAGTGTTTTATTGGTTTATAGTTTGCATCTGCAATCACCTTGCTAGAGGCAAGGTCACTGGGGGCCGGTCTTAAGATGTTAATGGTGGGTTTGAGATTCCATTGTAAAGATATGCAAAGTGTGCCTAGCAGGAGTTCCTAAAGTGTGCTGTGTGACCTTTTGGGCAGTAGTTTTGCTCTGTGTGCTGTGGTGGCTGGTTGGCTTTTTCTCTCTCTGCTTGGCCCTGTGAGAGTAGGTCGCTTCTCCTGCCTTTATGGAACTTCCCCTGGATCTGTAAGCTTCAATAAATAATATCCCTTCCTCCATAACTGTGCCTGGTCTGGAAGTTCATCTCAGCAAACCTGAAGCTGTCTGCTACAGTAAAGTGGTGCCGAGGAGTGTGGGGTGAGATGAACCTGACCGTGTGGATATTCGTCTTTTGGAACTTTTGTTTTGGAGGAATGGGCATGGACTTGGTGCTTGCAACTAAAGATGCCTTCTGGAGTGGTAAGCCAAGTTTTATGGACTATTCTGATGAGAGTTTGAGAATGCTAAGTGCAGACAGTATTGAACTTCGAGGCTTGGCTTATGAGCTTTCTAAGGGGAAGGAAAGAGTGCAGAGGACTTTGTTGGAACTGGGCTACTGGCATAAGGGATGGCTACATTCCACTATCCGGGCCCAGAAAGTTTGATCAAAGTTAAATTTGAAATGGACTGATGTGCTTGGCTAAAGATATCGGACTGAGATTTTAAGATTTTAAGTTGGAAAACCTCAAGCAAGTTAAAAGTAGAGGCATTGAGACTGGTTTAGCTGCTATTGTCAACACGTTAGCAATCTTAAGGAAGGTGGAAGGAAGGTGGCCTGACTGCAGTTACATTAAAACAATGGAGAGGATGCCTGAGGAAAGACTGTTAAGAATGCAAATTCTTGGAAAGAGCTGACTGGAGAAGGAACTTGCTTTTCAAGGCTATGATTTATTTTGTCCCTGGATTAAGAATATGGCTTTGTCCTGCACACCTGGTATTGGTTTTGGAAGCATGAAAAATGCATGGAGTGGTCATGAATTGTACATGGTTCCAGGAGCTGCTGCTGAGATGTGGCATGAGGCAGGGCATGGAGACCCTCAGGAATAGGCTGAAAGAGCCTTTGGAAGATGGACCGTGGTTTGCATGGAGACCTGAAGATGTTTTGGATATACCAGGACTGTGCAAAAGGGCTACCATGGAGTGCAGTGTTGGCATGGGATGAAAGTTTTCCCTGGCGACTCTGCCCAGCTGGAGGGGCGGAATTGGAAAACCTGGAGACTGGCAGTCTCTGGTTATATTGAACTTGAACTGCAGAAGTTTGATGACTGCTGATGGTGGTTGAGTTTGCATTATTCTAGTCTCTCCTTTATATGCCTTATACCAGTTAAAAATGTTTACTCTGTGCCTTTACATGTTGAAAGTATTTAACTTGTTTGATTTTACAGGACTCACTATCTTAAGTTGATCAAGACTCTGAGAACCTTTGAAATTGGACTGAATACAATTTACAATGTGTGATAGTTATAAATCTATTGGGGGCCAGGAACTAAATCTATTGGGGGCCAGGGGCGGAATGTGGTAGTTTGAATATATGTCCCCCAATATATTCAGTGTTTTATTGGTTTATAGTTTGCATCTGCAATCACCTTGCTAGAGGCAAGGTCACTGGGGGCCCGGTCTTAAGGTGTTGGTGGTGGGTTTGAGATTCCATTGTAAAGATATGCAAAGTGTGCCTAGCAGGAGTTCCTGAAGTGTGCTGTGGCTTTTGGGCAGTAGTTTTGCTCTGTGTGCTATGTGGCTGGGGGCTTTGCTCTCTCTGCTTGGCCCTGTGAGAGCAGGTCACTTCTTCTGCCATTATGGAACTTCCCCTGGATCTGTAAGCTTCAATAAATAATATCCCTTCCGCCATAACTGTGCCTGGTCTGGAAGTTCATCTCAGTGAACCTGAAGCTGTCTGCTACACCATATAAAGCCAGATGGAGTGGTGCATGCATTTGGAGTTCATTTGCAGTGGCTGGAGTCCCTGGTGTACACACACACTCTCTCTCTCTTCCCTCTCTCACTCATCTGTCTCTCTTCTATCTCTTTCTGCTTGCAAATAAATGAATAAAAATGTATTTACAAATTGGAATAGAAAGGCAGTAAGCCCCCAGCCAAGACTAAATAGTACTGGCTGGAGCCACTGGTGCAGGTGCAGAAGAACTTGGAGTGTGCAATGGTGACCTATGGCTCATTATAAAACTAAACTCCACACCATGGGTGGAGATTTAACATGCTAATGAGACACGTGCTGGCTGAGGTTGTATATACAACTACATGTGACAGAGCATGCATGGAAAAGTCCATACTAGGTATGGTGGTTTGATTCAGGTGTCCACCATAAACATATGTGTTCTGAATGCCAGGTCTACAACTGGAGGTGGTGTATTGTTGGGGACAGGTGTTACAGCCTTGACAGTGTTTGGCACACTCTCCTGCTGCTGTTGTCAACCTGATATTGGCCGGTGGGGGGGGTGATGTCCACCTTCTGCTCATGCCATCGTTTCCTCTGCCATCATTCTTAGTCAGGTGTTTTCTGCCAGCAATGTGAAGCTGACTGAAACACTATGCAAATGAGCCCCAAAACCTAGCTATTGTGACACAAAAGCACTCCATCCTTGTGTTTAAGCTGCTAATCTTCCTCTGTGCAGCAACTTACTGCCTCCCTTGGAATGGTGTTTGCTAACTGTGCCTGCTTCTGGGGTGAGGGCAGACATTGATTCCGCAGCTGAGAGAAAGGGGAATTAGGACTGTAACCATCTTCTGTCAGGTGGAATGTTCTGTCAGGCATCTCTCTTCCAGGGAAAGCTCTGCAAAGGGTTCAAACTTGGCTCAATGGCTGCAGAGACCTGACCACCTGCAAAGTGAAAGCCAGTGTCCTAGACTCCTTTGCCCTTGCTCTGAGGGTCTGCAATCCCTTCTGAGATCTACTAGCAGCCTGGGCCATGAGGTACTTGCATCCATCAGCTATCCTGCTGGCTGTGTGCCATCGCATCTGTGAACTTGAGCCGGAGGAGCTCACTGCCCAACACTCCCAGGTCAGGCCTAGTGGTCTCCAGAGAGCCTTCCTCCTGGCCTTTGGCCATTCTCACCCACCTGCACAAAGACTCCTGTCCTCTCCAATCCTCTCCTCAGCTAGCCTACCATTCTAGACTCTGGTAAATTCTCCTCTGTGCTATTTGGAAGTAGTCGCAGTGGGTGAGGTGCCAGTCAGTGACCAGTTTTTGAAAAGAATTGTTTCAATAACAAAAAACTGAATTCTCACATCCCACAGTTCCACAGCCAAATCTCACAATGAAAATAAAGGGAGGGATGGGGGATAGAGGGTGTGTGTGTGTGTGTGTGTGTGTGTGTGTGTGTGTGTGTGGAGAGAGAGAGAGAATGATTTAGGTACTTTTTTCTAAAGTTTTTTTTTTTTATTTTTAGAGAGAGACACAGAGAGAGAAAGAGAGAGAGAGGGAGAGGAAGACAGAGATGGGTACACCAGCAGTCTCTCAGCTGCTGTGAACGAAATCCATATGTGTGCGCCCCCTTGTGGGCAAGTGCAGCATGGCGCCCTTGCATCACTTTACTTCTGGCTAAACGTGGGACCTGGAGATTGGAACCGCTGGAGATTGGAACCAGCATTCTTAGGCTTAGCAGGCAGGCGCCTTAACCACTAAGCCATCTCTCCAGCCCATGATTTAGGTACTTTTTTTGTTTGTTTGTTTTTATTTTTTGAGGTAGGGTTTCACTCTAGTCCAGGCTGACCTGGAATTCACTATGTAGTCTCAGGGTGGCCTTGAACTCACCGTGATCCTCCTCCGGAGGGCTGGGATTAAAGGTGTGCGCCACCACGCCCGGCTGATTTAGGTACTTTTGGGAAACCCTGTGGACTCTGCCTCCTTTACAGCGACCATTAGCTTATTCAAGGCTCTGATAATTCTGATGGTCACAACCCACTGTGCTTTATTTGCCCAGCTGCCTCCAAATGCAGTTGATTATAGACCGTAGCTCTGATTCTTGGATTCTGTCTGAGCCAGCATTCTAGATGTGGGACTACCCTGTCTGTCCCTTGAGCCTGGCTGATCCTCATGACAGAATAGCTCTTCCTGTTTTGAAGTCTAAAGTCCACTCTGACTAGCCAGCAGGTTCTTTGTTTCCTGTCTGAAGTGTCTTTGTTGTTTCCTAACTCTAAGACAAAAAAAAAAAAAAAAGCACTGTATGATCTGAGATCCATGAAAAATCCCAAGGCCTGACCCCCCTCTCCTTATCTGCTGTCCTCCTTGGTACAGGTAATTTCATACATTCCTTGTGGGTAATTTCCCACTTGTTAGAGGTTTGCAAAAGCAGAAACCCAGCCAAGCTTTGGGGACATTAAGATGGAGATATGCAGGGAGAAATGACTTGGATGTAGATCTGGGCTTGAGAGGAAATCAGGGCAAGAGTCAGAGAAGCTGAACTCGGGAGGTGGATGAAAGGGCCTGAGAGTTTCTGGAAGCTCAAGGCAGGAGCAGAACCATGGGAGGGCCTGAATAGGAGGCCCAAACCCTTAAGGGTATCTGAATGCTCATTTGCCACCTTCAACCTGAACAATCCCTCATTTTGGTGACATCAGAGCCACCATGTTGAATGACATAGAGAAGGCTAGAGTTGGGGCTAGAGAGATGGCTTAGTGGTTAAGGCGCTTGCTTGCAAAGCCTAAGGGATCCAGGTTCGACTCTCCAGGTCCCATGTAAGCCAGATGCACAAGGTGGTACATGCATCTGGAGTTTATTTGCAGTGGCTAGAGGCCCTGGCGTGCCCATTCTCTCTCTCTCTAATAAATAAATATTTTAAAAGGCTCCAGTTGATATAACAAATATTGAGAAATTTCATAGTAAAGAACAGAGGAGGCAAATACCAAAGTTACCACTTTCAAATTTTTAGTTAAAACACAAAGGAAAACGTTAACGAAGCAGATAAACCTCCCTTAAAAACCTTTCCTCTTGGAAAGAAAGGAAAATGTTGCTGGACCAAACTAACAGTAAAACCTTTATGAGAGGCTCGTAAGCAAGTCACCTTCCAGCTGCCGATCACTTCCAGTGCAGCATCTGTAGCTTCCATAAAATTCAGCCAACTACCTCCAACCCACACATGACTCTTTTCCCGGTGTGAGGGCTTTTATGGGTTTCATCTCTCAAAAAGAGTAGTTCTTATTCAAGTAGAGAAGACCTATAGAAGCAAGCCATAATGGCAGGGCTGGGGGAGGGAATTAGACTATAGAAGCAAGAATGATCAAACAATATTCACTTTCAAAATGATTTGAAAGACAAAGCAGAGGGAAGAAGACTGAAGAGAAATCACAATTGTGCAGTGGTAGAAGATGTACCTCCCAGGAAAGAAAAGATGTGCTTTCTGGGCACTGAGAAAGAGGCCCGGTGAACTCCCTCTGAGGTTTTTTGGCAAAGGCGATTTCTGAGGCAGCAGTAAGCCTAATGCGCTCATTGTCACAAAAGCCTAAGATTACATTATATTCCTCCTAAATTGGTCACCAAATGAGATTGGCTCCAGGTTAAAAAAAATCAAAAATGTGTCCTCCTGCTATCTTTAGCTCTTGCTAAGTGAGTCAACAAAGATAACAAGGGGTCTGGCTGGCGATGTCACAGCGTGCTCCAACAGGCGCCCACATTTATGCCCGTGGCCCGCAGAGATAACCGCTGCTGGGGCCAGGCCAGAGCCCGCTGGTGTTGGCGAGGTTCTCTCTTCACCACCATGCACGTGGGCACAGACATCAAAACACAGTGTTAGCAGTGAGACAGCCCTTCACCTGTGCCTCCATAAGCAGCTTGGGTGAAAATGTACCAGGATTTACTTTAACTAGATGTGGCAAGACGTGCAGATCTGGAAACATCCAACATGAAGGTAAAAATGTTGACTCTCAGACCCAGAGAAACCGAAGGCGTGACTCACAGGCAGACCCCACGCAGGCCCAGGAGGAAAAGCAATCACCAGCGTGGGTCAGGATGCAGAAGGAACCCGGTGGGGACGTTGGGCAAAGGTATTATTGTGGCTGTTGAGGGAGGCAATGGGCAGGCAGGGTTAGCAGTGTAGGGCTGGCTGTGGTGGATAATTCCAGCACGTTCCACACTATAGGGGTGACCTTAAGGGGTCCAGCATCTGGTCTTGCTGTCCCTAGTTATCGTGTTTCTGGGAGGGAGGGGGGTGACTGGCTTTGTATGTAGAGTTAGATGAAGGAAGTGGTTAGGGGTATGGGCTTTGGGTCATTTGGTTTGCAAAGAAAGGCATGCTTACGAGTCAGTTATTTGCTATCTCAAGGAATTAGCTAGCCCCTAGAGGGGCAGTCCTGGCAGGAGGCCCTAGGATGTCAAAGCCTCCCTGAACTCAGAAAATGTAAACCATCAGTAGTACATAGTTTACATCGCTGGTAGCTCACCCTGCTGGTCATTCATATTCTCTCTCTCCTTCTCGCGCCTCTCTCCTTCTCTTACACAGTTGGTTTTATATTTCTCGACAGAGTATGTGACGGTGTAACGCAGCACTATGAGGACTAGCCACACAGTGTGACCTCTGGATGTCCCGTGTGCATGGTCTTCAGCAATGGGGGTCTTGCCATTTCACTCGGGTCGTGGGGGGGGGGCGGTAACCAAGTGCTTTGGGGACCTCCTGGGTCTACCTGACCAATAGCTCCCTGTGGGGTGTAAACCATTTCTGGCCCTGGGATTTATCAGGCTCTTATATCTGGGAAGTCCTCTTACTAACAGTTACAGCTCCTGGTTTGCCATCCAGAGGGGCAGGTTCCTGTGGTGCTGGATCATGCAGTCACTGATTTTGTATATCGACTCCCCCCATCCTCCCTTCTCCCTTCTCAATAAATTTATGAATCAGTTTGCCAAGCTTTGCAAAATTCCCTCTGGAAGTTTCCCTGGAGGTGCATTGAGTCCATAGATCAATTTGTTAACAATTGACATCATAATAACAAACCTTTCCAGCCATAAGCATGATATAACCTCTCCACTTATTTGGATTTTCATTAATTTCAATAAGTGGTGTTTTTTTTTATTTTTCAGTATTTAAAATTTTTTTAATATTCATTTTATATTTATTTATTTGAGAGAGAGAGCTAAAGAGAAAGAGGAGTAGAGAGAAAGATTGGGCACACCAAGTCCTTCTGTAGCTGCAAACAAACTCCAGCCACATGTGCCACTTTGTGCATCTGGCTTTATACAGCCACTGGGGAAATGAATCTAGGTAGTTAGGCTTTGCAAGCAAATGCCTTTAATCATCTAACCATCTCCCCAGCCCAAAACTTTGATGTTACATATTAAAATTTAGTTTCCAATTATTCATTGATTACATGAAAAGTTATAGTGGTTTATTGACTTTAATCCTACAGTTTTGTTAAATAAACCCACTCATTAGTTCCAGTAGCTCTTTTTTATTTTTAGATTTCCTAGGATTTCTTTAAATAGACAGTCATGTTATTTACAAATAATAGCATTATTTTTTCCTCTCTGATGTGTATGTCCTTTATTATTTATTTATTTATTGGAGTCAGAGAGAGGGAGAGAGATAGAGAACGAGAATGGGTGCGTCAGGGCATCCAGCCACTGCAAATGAACTCCAGATGCATACGCCACCATGTGCATCTGGCTTATGTGGGAACTGGAGAATCGAACCGGGTCCCTAAGCTTCGCAGGCATGCACCTTAACCACTAAGCCATCTCTCCAGCCCCTGTCTTTTATTTATTTTCTTGTCTCATTAGACTAGGTAGGACCTACAGTACAATGTTGAATGGAAGTGAGAGTAAATATCCTTACTTTGTTCCCAATTTGGGGGACTGTAATCTTTCTCCATTTAGTATGTTAACTATACACATACATATATATATATATATATATATATATATATATATATATATATATATATATATATAGCAAATGCCCCTTTTCTAAGTGAGAATGTTTCCTTCTATCTCTAATTTCCTGAGAGGTGCATTTTGTTTTGTTCTTATGAGCCAGTCTTAAATATTATCTAATAATTTTCATGCATCTGTGGAGGTGAACATACTGTTTTGCATTTACAGTCCACTTAAGGTGATGGATTATGCTGACACAGAGAAGACTGAGGTCTTTAGTGCCCCCCACACAGTGAATACCAATAACCCCACCAAAAAGGAGCCTCAGTAGAATGGGGCAGAGGAAAGGCGATATAAGAGTACAACCTTTTTATAAAATAAACCAATAAATAAATTTTCAACGAAGACTTTTGTATGTTACAGACATCTTGCATTCCTAGGATCAACTCCACTTCAGGCATGATGGACCTCTGTGAACATTGTGGGATTCAATTTGCTACTGTTTTGCCCAAGATTTTGTGTCTTTTTGAAAGGAGATATTGTTCTTGATCACTTTATATGTGGCCAACATCTGCATTATTGTACTTTTAAACTTTTTAAATTTTTTGTTATTTTTATTTATTTATTTGAGAGAGAGGGAGAGAGGGAGGGAGGGAGGGAGGGAGGGAGGGAGGGAAGGAAGGAGGGAGGGAAAGAGAATGGGTGTGCCAGGTTCTCCAGCCACTGCAAACAAACTCCAGATGCACGTGCCACCTTGTGCATCTGGCTTACATGGGTCCTGGAGAATTGAACTGAGGTCCTTTGGCTTTGCAGGCAAGCTCCTTAACCACTAAGCCATCCCTCCAGCCCTGCATTATCGTATTTTGATTCTCACCAAAAAATCTGAAGCAAATAACACATCAGTGCATCTTACACTAGACATGGGCCTTCAAAATCCCTGTCAGCATTCATATTGACCTCTCTTCTCTTCCTACTACAGACCGGAGCAATGACTTGTTCATGAGGAAAACTGAAACTCAAGCAGTGTGTAACTTGTCTAGGTGTTTTATCTGAGATTGAAATTCAGGCCTGTCTGGCTTCAACCTGTGCTCACAATGCTTTTAGAGAGAAGTGATTTCCATCATTTTGAAGGATTCTCTATCAATTAGAAGAAGTGCGTTTGACTGCATAGGAGAGAAAACCCAACTTAAAATGTCACCTCCAAATGGCCAGACTTGGGAAGTCAAGGGCTGGTATGGTGGTTAGTCAAAACCATGAGGGATCCAGGCTTTCTGTCTTTTCACTCAGCCCCTGTAGTTTTTGTCTACCACCTTGTTGGTGGTTTGTGTCTGGCACTATGAAAAATGCTAGGCGGTAAAGGGGGAAGGATATTGCTAAGTCTAACACCCTTTGAAGGCTGTCCCCTAACCATCACTTAATTACAATCATGTACTGCATTAAGGATGTCCCAGTTAGGCACAGTACATGGATGGTAGTGGTCCCATGACATCATAAAGGAGCTGAAAGATTCTTATTTCTCTAGTGTGCTAGACTGTTTTTTTGGGGGGGAGGGAGGGGGTAGAGCAAGAAAGAGAGACAGAAAGAGAGAGGGAATTGGCACCGCAGGGCCTCAGCCGCTGAAATTGAACTCCAGATGCTTGTGCCACCTAGTGGGCAGGTGCGACCTTGCACTTGCCTCACCTTTGTGTATCTGGTTTACATGGGTTCTGAAGACTCAAACATGGGTCCTTAGGCTTTGCAGACAAGTGCCTTAACTGCTAAGCCATCTCTCCAGCCCTGTTTTGTTTTGTTTTGTTTGTAATCACTGTGACAAACACCTGAGAGAAACAATTTAAAGAGGGAAAGATTTCTTTTGCCTCATGACTTCAGAGGGTCCAGTCCATGGTCAACTGGATCCATTGCTGTGGGACTGAGGAGAGACTGGATGTCATGGGGGTAGTGTGTGATGAGCAAGGTCTCACCTCATGGTGGGCAGTAAGCCAAGAGAAGACAGGCAGAGAAGAGGCAGGAGTGGGATACCTCCTTCAAAGACATGCCCCCAAGTGGCCTACTTCCTTCAGCAAGGCGCAACCTCCTGACATTCCCCTTGTCTCTCAGTAATGCCATCACGTTATGAAGCCACCAAGGAATCAATCCAGTGATTTGGTCAGACCCCTCAGGAGCCTGTCACTTTCCAAAGCCCACTGGTTGCCAACCAAGCTCCAAATGACATGAGCCTATGGGACCCATTCCATATTCAGACTGACACGCCTATTGACAATATAGCATAACACATCACATGCTTGTGGGGAGGCTGATAGAAACAAACTAAAGTACTCTGTGCACAATTATGGATAGCCCGTGCTCGTTGTCTAGTGACAAGTGACTGTAATTGATTTATGTACCTACTGTCCTATGTTTTAACTCTAGGAATCCTCTGAATAACATCATGGGAGATAACCCATTAGGCTGTGTTATGTCAGCAGGAGCCTCATATGCCTTGTGTTTACCACATCTCCTGAGTGCATCAAAATGCCATGTCAGACAGGCACGGTGGCACATGCCTGTAGTCCCAGCTACTCGGGAGGCTGAGGCAGGAGGAGTGCTTGAGTGCAGGAGTTCTGGGCTGTAGTACACTATGCCCATTCTGGTATCCGCCCTAACTTTGGCATCAATAAGGTGACCTCCTGGGAGTGGGGGTGGGGGAACCACCAGGTTGCCTAAAGAAGGGGGAATCAGCCCATGTAGGAAATGGAGCAGGTCAAAATGTCATATCAATCAACCAATCTCCATGAAAGATTGTGTAAGTACACTCTAAAATTCATGCATAGGGGTAAGAGAGATGGCTTAGCAGTTAAGGTGCTTGCCTGGGAAGTCTAAGGACCCAGGTTCAATTCCCCAGATCCCATGTAAGTCAAATACAGAAGGTGGCACTTGCCAATGGAGTTAATTTACAGTGGCTAGAGACCCTGGCATGCCAATTCTCTCTATCTGCCTCTCTGTCTGTGTGTCACTCTCAAATAAGTAAAAATTTTTTAAAGAATTCACACATAGGGGCTGAAGAGATGGCTTAGCAATTAAAGTGCTTTTCTGTGAAGCCTAAGGAACCATGTTGTATTCCCCAGGACCCACATAAGCCAGATGCACAAGGTGGCACATGCACCTGGAGTTTGCAGTAACTAGAGGCGCTGGCATACCCATTCTCTCTATCTGCCTCTTGCCCCCACTCTCAAAAATAAATATTTTTTTAACTCACACATAGCACAATTGCCCAATGACACATTTCTCAGTGTCCTCCTGGTCAGATAATGCACACTATAATTAGTTATTACAACGTATACATCATTGATCACAATTATGTCATATGACCATCTCCAGCCATTAGACTGAATACTCAGCCTGCAGCACACTACCCATTCACTCCAAGGGGACACTCGTCCTCTGTGAGAGACTGATACAATCAGCAGGAAGAGGAGAGAGAACCACTACAGTGGGCACATAACAGTGTCTGCTGAGCATCTTTCAGGGAAAAACAACCCACATTTGCTGGTTAGAAATGAGACGGCAGGGGTCTGGAGAGATGGCTCTGCAGTTAAGGCACTTGCCTGCAAAGCCTAATGACTGGGGTTTGTTTTCCCAGTACCCACATAAAGCCAAATGCACAAAATGGTGCATGTATCTGGAATTTGTTTGCAGTGGCTAGAGTCCCTGGCACACACTCTCTCCCTATCTCTCTCTCTCTCCCTATCTCTATCTATCTCTCTTCTGCATGTCTTGCTCTGCTTGCATGTAAATAAATTAGAAATGAGAGGGCAATTCTGTCTGAACGCCTTCCCACAGGATACCAGATAACAGTATTCTGTCATACAGGGGTCTGACTCCATCCTAGCCAAGATGGCTCTCCTTAGATGTGTGGCTTGTAGCTCAAGTATTCCATCAGTAGGGATTCTGTAGAACCATTTATACTTTAAACGGGATGAACTAGTAAGTACACCAGGCCTTGAAAGCAGAGGTAAGTCCCCAGCCAGCTTTTTAAAATATATATATACTTTTTAATGTATTTATTTATTAGACAGAGAGAGAGAGATATGAAGAGGCAGATAGAGAAAGAGAATGGACATGCCAGGGCCTTCAGCCACTGCAAACAAACTACAGATGCTTGAGACACCTTGTGCATCTGACTTACGTGGGGAATTGAACCTGGGTCCTTGGGCTTCATAGGCAAGCGTCTTTACCACTAAGTCATCTCTCCAGCCCCCAGCCAGCTTTTATAAACAAAATCTTATTGAGATTCAGCTATATTCATTGGTTTGTGGCTATTTTTGTTCAATAGCAATGTTAAATACTTGCATAGTGTTAAACCTGAAAACATTTACTATTTGGCACTAAAAATAGAAGTTGCTACTCCTGCTCGAAAGCAATGCTGCTTAATAGACCATAAGGATTCCATTCCATAAGGATGAGAACATTCTAGCTCTCTGCTCTCCAATATGGTTGTCACGGGTCACATGTGGCTATCAAGCACTTGAAATGTGGTAAGTAGGACGAATTCATTGCAACTGATTTTTGAAAATAGTTTTGTGGGAGCTGGAAAGATTGCTCAGCAGTTAAAGGTACTTGCTTGCAAAGCCTGACAACCTGGGTTCCATTCCCCAGTACCCACGTAAAGCCAGATGCACAAAGTAGCACATGCATCTGGAGTTCATTTGCAGTAGCAGGAGGACCTGGCATGCCCATACCTACTCTGTCTTTCTCTCTCTTGTAAATAAGTAAATAAATATTTTTAATAGCTTTGTGTAGCTTGTAGCTATTGATGACAGCTTTAAAATGACAATGCATCTTAAAGTAGATTGAGGCCTTCAAAACTACCTGTCCACCAGTCACTTATGCTTACTCTTGTTGATATTACACCAAATCCTTTACAGCTTCATAGCTGAAGAAACAGATTCACCAAATCAAACCACCTTGCCCAGACCACCGGGTTAGGTAGTGGGAGAGTCGAGTGGTCTTCACACTAACAGTGGGTCATGCTTACCAAGGACATGGCAAGCCATGTTTGGCTCTGCGAGTGTTTGGGCCATGCCCAATGTAGTACTGGCCCACATGGAGACATGGTGCTGCCTTTACCGGTCCACTCCTTAGAGCTATGGACATCTTTTTTCCTGATGCTCTTTCTTCCAGGCCATAGAGGGTTTCTGCCACAGAAGACACTCGCTTTTAACCTTCCACCATCTTCTGGAGAATTGTTTGACCAGCTGGTCCTACTCCAGTCTATTCACTAAGACCATTTCTTGCCTGGAAAGAGACAGCCATAAGCTCTAACACCTTCTATTCTTGGAGGGGAGGTACAGAGCCTTCATTTGCCTCAAGAGCTACCAGAATGGGTGCCCAACCAATGCCGCTGGCCCACGGTGCACGTGCCTGTACTGGGAGGCATGCTTAGCTGCTCCAGAGGAATTGTGCCAGCAGCTGCAGATTACAGCGCACAGGTGGCTGTTTCTGGGGCAGGAGCACCACGATCTTCCTGTCCACCCCCTTGGCCCTGCACCCTTCCCTGCTGTCTGTGCACACTGGCCTGGAGCCTGCTTTTCCCAGACACGGAGAGGGTGAGAAGACCATTTGTCTTCACACGTACGTCAGCGTGAGAGAGGAGGCTGCCTGGCAGTGAGGCTGTCGCACAGAGCAAGCTTTGACCGTCGTGTCATTTGAGGAAGTTCAACGCGCATGTGCTGGGGGTGCCCATCTCCAAAGGAGTCTCGGGCTGTGCAGGAATGGCTCCATTCACAAGAGCAGCAAAACACAGGATCTACTCCGTTACAGGCTCCATTCCACCCCAAGAGGGACATCAAGAAAACTAAACAGCATGAAGGGACATCAATGAGGGACACAGTGCATATGGTTTCCAACTTATAATGGTTCATGAATTTTTTTTTATTACTTTAAACCAGTGTTTGATATAAATCATCCTTGGAATTTTGAATTTTGAGCTTTTCCTGAGCTGTGGAGATGCCTATTTCATGGGAAAGAACCACTTCAAGTCATGAGGGATGCCACCAGTACTCTCTGGTGGTCTGTGGTGCTTTGGTAGTTGCGTGTTATCAAATATGCACTTTTTAAAAACGTTCATTTAGGGCTGGAGAGATGGCTTAGTGATTAAGATGCTTTTGTGCAAAACCTACGGACCCATGTTCGACTCTCCAGATCCCGCATAAACCAGATGCACAAAATGTGAGGCAAGTGCAAGGTCACATATGCCCACTAGGTGGCGTGAGCTTCTGGAGTTCGATTCAGTGGCTGAGGCCATGGAGTGCCAGTTCTCTCTCTCTCTGTCTAAAAAAAAAATTTTTGTAATGTCCATTTATTTATTTATTTATTTGAGGGAGAAAAAAGAGAGGAAGGAGAGGGAGAGAAGGAGTACATCAGGGCCTCCTGCCACTGAAAACAAACTCCAGACACATGTGCAACTTTGTGCATCTGGCTTCACATGGGTACTCGGAAATAGAACATGAACCATCAGGCTCTGCAAGCAAGCACAATTGACCACTGAGCCACCATCTCCCCGACCCCTCAAATGCATTTTCAACTTATGACAGCTTCAACTTCCAGTGGGCTTCATTAGCACTCAATCCCCCTTGTAAGCGATGGTACCTGTATACAAGCATGACATTTTCATTACCAAGAATTTGCACATGGTTCACATGGAAGGTATACCCCTTCCTCTGGGGAGCGTTTAAATCACAGGATCCAGGCCAAGCCCCTCAGGGCTGTTGCCCAGGCCCTTCAGTCTGGATGTCTCTCGTAGAACTGTGCAACCTTCTCCACTGGACCTACTCCTCTGTCACGCAGCTCTCTTCTCCCCTAATCCTAGCACATGCTTTGGGGACATGGGGACAGAAGGACCTAGGATAATCCTCAGACTGCTGCTTACCACCTGTGTGATCCGGGCTTCAGGTCTACTCTGTCAAATCAGAATCATAGCCCCAAATTTTCAGGAGTTTGTCAGGACAGAAAAAGGAGACACCTTGAAGGAGGCCTGGTCCAGAGAGGATGGTCAGAGAATCCCACCAATGCCATCATTTTTCCAGAGGGTCTCATGTCTGCATCCAACTCTGATCCATGCTGATCCGTGTTCAGGGCCCCTTGCCTTTCTTCTCCACCACCCCTCCATTCTCCTCCAGGCTTGTGTTTCAGGGCCCAGCTCTAGAGCTTACAGTTCTGACTCTGCCACCCATGGGAGCTGCTCCTGCCTTCTCCTGCCTGCCTGAGGCTCCGGCACTAGTGACCCACAGGTGTTGAACATGGCTCCTGCTGTGTGAGGGCCTCGTGGGGTTCAGGCAGAGCTCTGTGGTGGGGGCTGGTGGGGTTCAAGCAAAGCTGGGGGGGGCTGGTGGGCTTCAGGCAGAGCTGTCCAAGTAAAGATGGTGTCCTTAACTGCATGAGCCTGAGTCCTCCCAAATCGTGCCCTCCGGCTTGTTATCTCCCTTGGTCCGTTGGCTGGGGTCACAAGTCCAGCTCCCTTGGCCTGTGACATCCCACCCGATCCTGCGGAAGAGGCCACTCCAACCAGACACTCTAGGAGGTTCAGCAGAGCTCAGATCAGCATCTAATCACGTTTCCATCACAACACGGTGAGAAACGTGTGACTGGCCCTTAGCAACGGTTGCTCAAGAAAGCCACCCCTATAGAGAGCTCATTAAGTTAGCTGAGCACACGTGCCATGGCTAAAAACAGGCCCATGGTGTGTGCAGTCTCACGTGGCACGTGGCACGTGGGAGAGCTGGAAAGGGGAAGGACAGCGCTTGCTTTGCTGGTAAATGAGGCCAGGGAAGGAGAGAGAGAGAGAGAGAGAGACCCTGCAGGCTCTGGGGCCAGCAGAGCCCGCACTGCCCAGGTCTCTGACTAACACAGCACAGACTCTCCCTGATCAGAAGACCCTGAGTTGAGGCCAGGCCCACTGCCTGCACCCCAACCCCCATACAGACTGTCAACCAAGTGCTCCTCTCCCTCCAGAGGCCTTGGTGTCATTTGGGACCAAGGAAGAGTGCCACCTGTAACTGGCTGTGGAGAGAGGTTGACATTATAAGAACTGAAAATTCAACATGAATCTGTTACCATGGTGCCAACATGTCCCTAATTTCTCTGATCCCAGTACTCAGAAGGTTGAGGCAAGACGATTGCCATAAGTTCAAGGCCAGCCTCGGCCACATAGTGAGACACTGTCTCAACAACAACACAAGGACACAGAGAACGTGGAACAAATACCCACAGTTCGGTGGAAGACAGGGCACCTGCTCTGTTGGAGAGGCAGAGCGGTGGAATACCGGAGACCCGGAAGCAGGGGAAGCTGCCTGGAGCAGCCGCGCCTGCCCTGGGCCTGGGCTTCCCACGCCCAGCACCTGCAAGCCATCTTCTGTCGTGTCCAGTTGAGATGTAGCAAGTGCCAGGAACTAGTAAGGAAAGAAGTGTTCTGGAAACTTGGTTGTGGTCCATCCCCTGGTCGTGGGGGGGGGGGAGGGCAGCCTTCAAATATCATCATTTGTTTCGTCATTGGGGAACCAACTGGGGAATATTGCTCAAGGGGGCGTGGCCTCGATTGCAGACACCCAGGACCTGCAGCCTGGGACACACTCGGTGATGCTCCTTCCTCTTCCTCATGAACACCGCACAGAAAACAGGCTCCTCAGGTCAGCTGGGGACAAAAATAAGCGAAATGACAGGGGCAGAGTACAGCACAAATACCGAGTCCACGGGACCCTGCATGGACGCAGATGGGGCGGGGTACAGCGCAAGTACCGAGTCCACGGGACCCTGCATGGACGCAGACGGGGCGGATACAGCGCAAGTACCGAGTCTACTGGACCCTGCATTGCAAGACAGTCTCAGCACCTTCCCAGGATGGCATCCTTCAAGCAAAGTCATCACATGGGGTTCATACCCCTCGTCCTCCCTAGACAGTACCATAGGGAACTTCCTGTGTCACAGGAACAGCTAATCTGGAAGATGAGCCCAGACCACGAGGGGTTCACCAGCTGGTTTGTATGTCTGAATAGCAGAAGAGCTGTGGAAGTGTTCGTGTGTTTAACAAAGGTCTCTGCAGAGCACGGGAGCCACAGAAAATGGGTTAGGAAGGTATCCACCCCGCACCCCCCATACACTATAGGCAGGACACAGCCAAGAACTTCCGCAGCTTAATTCCAGGCCCCCATCCCATGTCTCCATCCTCACCGGGGCAGCAGGCTGAGGTTCAGTAAAGTGAAGAGGGGGAGCCCCTGGAGGGGTGTCCTCTGAGGGTCCAGCCACCATCTTCCAAGTCACTCACGTGTCTAAAGGGCAGGCACTGAAAGGCCTTCCTCTTGGGGAGAGGGCAGCTTGCACCCTGGTTCTGAGAGGGCTCTGGCTGCAAACTGAGTGGACTCGCCGGGTGGGCGTGTCCAGCACGTGGACTAGACATGGGCTGGAGGCAAAGACATCTGTGACTCCCAGAAATGGTGGCAGTTTTGATGACAAAATATTTCATAAACTGTGAAGCATTTTATATCTGTGAGCATTTTTTAAATTTTTTTCTTTATTTTATTTAAGAGAGACAGAGGGAATATGAATGGGCACACTAGGACCTCCAGCCACTGCAAATGAACTCCAGATGTATATGCCACCTTGTGCATCTGGCTTACGTGGGTCCTGGAGAATCAAACCTGGGTCCTTAGGCTTTGCAGGCAAGCGCCTTAACTGCTAGGCTATCTCTCCAGCATGCCCCCCCCCACCCACGATGTTAAGGAACTTAGCATTCATATTCATTGTAGTTTGTGCAAGCATCCATGCTACCCAGACTCTCAGCTGCTAGCCTCACTTCCACCCGCCCTTCTGAAATCATTCTACACACATGTATTGAACACCAACTACATGCTTAGCATGAAGCCCCCAAATGAAACATGGATGATGCCCTTGAGAAGGCCGGAGCAAACATGTTCTGAAGTACCAGTGAGAGCAAACCCAAAGAAGGAAGTCTGAAAGGAAACAGGCTAGAAGGGGCTTCTTCTGGGGAAGGGCACCCATAGAGTATTACTGAATCAGTTCATAACAGAAACAGGCTCTGGGCTTGAGAGATGGCTTAGCAGTTAAAGCACTCACCTGTAAAGCCTAAGGACCTAGGTTCAACTCCCCAGAACCCACGTAAGCCAGATGCACATAGTGGCACATGCATCTGGAGTTCGTTTGCAGTGGCTAAAGGTCCCAGTGTGCCCATTCTCTGCCCTCTTCCCCATAAATAAATAAAAATAAAATATTTTTTAAAAAACTGTCTCAATTATAGCCACCAAGCACCTCTTCTCATTTTGAAAAATGACTCCAGTGTTGAACAGGCTTTACACAGGCAGCAACGGTAGATGGCAGTGATGTTTGATTTTGGAGTAAGACCCAACGTCCACCAGTCAGACACCTAAACAATATTCTCAGCTGGCTTGGGAGCAAACATCCCAACCCTGTAAGCTGCAAGAGTACCTAACATCACTTAATAACTTCCTGTTTTCCATGGGCAACTAAGAAGCCTGGAAGGTTCTGCACCAAGCTGCCCAGGCTCATTTTGGTCCCATTCTCGACTTCTCACTTACCCAGATTCCTCTCTGGTCCCAGGAGTTAAGAGTCTGCCTTCCTGTTACATATACCCCAGGCCATAGAATAGCCACTCATGGGCTAGAGAAATGGCTTAGCGGTTAAGGCACCTGCCTGCTAAGCCTAAGAACACCCATTCGATTCTCCAGGTCCCACGTTTAGCCAGACACAGTGACACAAGGGCACAGTGTCGCATTTGCCCACAAGGGGGTGCATGCATCTGGAGTTCATTCACAGTGGCTGAGAGGCTGCTGGCGTGCCCATTCTCTATCTGTCTCTCTCTGACTCACTCAAAAAAAAAAAAAAAAGAATAGCCACTCATGTGACAAGTCTTACCCCTGTCTCCTGAGCCCTTCTGTCCATCTGTCCTGCTCCTTCGGGTAACCACACAGCTTCCCTCAGCCCTTGTAGGTGAATAGGATTAAGAGGGCCTGAAATAGTTCCCAGAGGGAATGGCTGGAACTCCCCAGTCTGACATCCTGTCTCAGGCCTTCCTACATATTAGAAGACAAGGGGAAAGGTTTCCCAAGTGTTCTCTGAGAAATTTGAAACATAAGCAAACATCAGTTAAACTTAACAGTGGAATTAAAACTGGAATTTAGGGCTGGGGAGATGGCTCAGCAGTTAAAGGCGCTTGCTTGCAAAGTCTGACAGCTCAGGTTCGATTGCCCAGTACCCATATGAAGCCAGATGTGCAAAGTGGCAAATGAATCTGGAGTTTGTTTGCAGTGGCAACTGGCCCTGATGTGCCCATCCCTCCCCTTTCTCTCTGCTTGTAAATTAAAAAAAAAAACTTTAAATATATTTTAAAAGTTAAAAAAGGGCTGCAGAGATGGCTTAGCAGTGGTTAAGGTGCTTGTCTGTGAAGGCTAAGGACCAAGGTTCAAATCCCCAGTAGCCACGTAAGCCAGAAACACAAGATGGCACATGAGTCTGGAGTTCATTTGCAGTGGCTAGAGGCCCTGGTGTGTCTATTCTCTCTCTCTCCTGACTCTTTCTCTTGCTCTCTCTCCAGTAAGTAAATAAAATAAATTAAAAAAAAAAAGAAACTAGAATTCATTGGCTCTGTAGCCTCAACATCACCTGAGAACTCTTGAATCAGAGCCTCTCTGGGGCCAGCAATCTGCGTTGTGTCTACGTCACGGGAGTCTCACTCATGTCAAAGGCAAAGTAACACTAAGTGGCTGAAGCCAAGGGGAGAAAGGATCAATTCCTGAGGCACAAGATCCACAGGAGCTGCTCGGTTTGACTGGGTCTCAACAGCTTGTTTGCAACTGGCTCTTCTTTCAGATGTTTAATTTTACAAATAGGCTCGCTTGTTTGAGGATGTAAGAGAAGAGTTCTATCTATTTGCCATGTCTGTAGATAGGTCGGGGTTCTTTGGAGGAGCAGAACCAATGCAATGAATATGTATTATTATAAAGGAGGCTTAATTTACTGGATCAGCTTACAAGATATGGGCTGGGCAGTCCAACGATACCTATCTGAAAGCTGGAGAGTTGGAGAGCCTGGTAGCTGTTTAGTCCATGAGACTGAATTAAGTCTGAGTTCCAAGTAGCAAGGGAAGATAGGAAATTATATATATATATTATATTACTCACACCAGGACCTCTAGCCACTGCAAACCAACTCCAGACACAGACGCATGCACCACCTTGTATATCTGTCTTACTTTGGTACTGGGGAATCGAACCTGGGTCCTTAGGCTTCGTAGACAAGCACCTTAATCTCTAAGCCATTTCTCCAGCCCTCTGTTCCCTCTTTTTATAAGATCAGAGCCTTCTGCAGCATGAGTCCCTGAGCACAGGAAGGATACACGGGAGAAAGACTGGTACTCAGTTGAGATTTGAAGAAAGAAAGACAGTGGGGGTCTGGAGAGAGAAGATAAGGGGGCAGGTGTGGCACAAGGGCTGTCACTGGAATGGCCCAATTTCTGGGAGTCTCCAGAACACAGACCTTCAACCACATTGCTACCTTTTTCTCTGCTATAGGCTCCAGGAAACAAAAGACTGAGATTAAAGGTCAACTCTAGGCCAGTCCGTGAAACACCTACATTTTCTCTTTCCACCTTCATCTCCCCCTTCCTTTGGATTCCCCATTTCTCTCTTTACTAAATTTTTAAAAAATATTTATTTATTTATTTACAAGCAGAGAAAGAGAGAGATGTAGGGGAGAGCGGAGAGAGAGAGAATGGATGGGCCAGGGCCTCTAGCCACTGCAAATGAACTCCAGATGCATGTGCCACTTTGTGCATCTGCCTTGACATGAATACTAGGGAACTGAACCGAGGTTGTTAGGTTTTGCAGGCAAATGCTTTAACCGCTGAGCCATCTTTCCAACCTTTAAATTTTTATTTATTTATTTTTTTAAAGAATGGGAGGGCCTTGGGAGAGACACATGACCACCTTGAGAGAGAGAGATTCAAACCTGAGAGAAATGGCTGTAGCCCTAAATTTTTATTTTAATTTATTTTCAAGGAGAAAGAGACAGAGAGAGAGAGAGAGAGAGAGAAATGGCTGTGCTAGGGTCTCTTGCCAATGCAAATGAACTCCAGATGCATATACCACCTTGTGCATCTGGTTCAACATGGGTACTGGGGAATCAAACCTGGGCCATCAAGCTTTGCAAGTGCCTTCAACTGCTGAGTGATCTTTCTAACCCCTGGGTCCCTCCAGGGCTCCTTACCCTAAAGAGATGTGGGAAAGGGAAAGGGATCTCCCACATTCTCCCATGACACTTTACAAGGTTAATATTGTTGTTAAAACCAGAAGTCAAGGGGCTGGATAGGTTGCTTAGTGGTTAAGCACTTGCCTATGAAGCCTAAGGACCCTGGTTTGAGGCTCGATTCTCTAGGACCCACATAAGCCAGATGCACAGGGAGCACATGCATCTGGGGTTTGTTTGCAGTGGCTGGAGGCCCTGGAGTACCCATTCTCTCTCCCTCCCTCTCTCTCTCTCTCTCTACCTGTCTATTTCTGTATCTCTCTCTCTCAAATAAATAAATAAAATGTATATATATATATTTTAAATATTTTATTTAATTATTTATTTGAGAGAGACAGAAATAGGCAGAGAGAGAGAGAGAGAGAGAGAGAATGGGCATGCCAGGGGCTTCAGCCACTGCAAACGAACTCCAGATGCATGTGCCCCCTTGTGCATCTGGCTTACGTGGGTCCTGGTGAGTCAAACCTGGGTCCTTTGGCTTTGCAGGCAAGTGCCTTAACAGCTAAGCCATCTCTCCAGCCCAAAATATATATTTTAAAAATCAGCAGGCAAGTCTGTAGAGTTAGCTGATGATCAATTTCTTATTTTGTTTATTTTAGAGAGAGGGAGAGAGAATTGGCATACCAGGGCCTTGGCCACTGAAATCTAACTCCAGATGCTTATGAAGCTTAAGGACCCATGTTTGACTCTCCAGATCCCATGTAAGCCAGATGCATGAAGGTGAGGCAACTTCTTATTTTTAATTTCTTTTTGTGTGTGTGTGTGTGTGTGTGTGTGTGTGTTTTCACATATATAGGCTATAGGGTGACCTCATGACCCTTGGTGTCATTCCTCAGGAATGCTCACTACTTCTTTTGAATCAGGTTCTCTCATTGGCCTAGCACTTAGCGATTAGACTAGACTGGCTGGTCAGTGAGCTCCAGGGATCCCCCTATCTCCACCTCCCCAGGGCCAGATTACAGGCCTGCACCACCTTGCCTGGCATGTACGTGGGTCCTGGGAATCGAACTCAGTCTTCATGCTTACAAGGCATGAACTTTACCAACTGAGCTATTTTCTCAACTAATTGTTATGATATGCATGCCCCACCCAAGAGAACTTACAAGGGTACTTGCTCAGCCTGCTTTAAACCAAAGGTAATAGTTATGGAAAGCTGGTACTAGCAGGGACCTACAGAGAGAGAGAGAGAGGGAGAGAGAGAGAGAGAGAGAGAGAAATGGATACCAAGTCCCTAAACAGAATTCTGACCGCCTGAACTCCAGTCTCTCTATAACCAGACCACTCATGCTGACCTACATTTTTGACTTGGCAGAGACTAGCACAGAAATTCTCCCTTCTGTCTCACTGGCTTCACAAAACCTCCAAACTTTGCCCAGCAGGTCCCATTATCACCTGTAATTTGAAAAGAACTAATTTCCTGACACATGGAGAAATACCAAGATGCCATCCACATGGGCAGGACCTTCAGACTCAAATTCTGTAACAACAGTCCTCACACGAGACATCCGCCCAAGCTGCACCTGCCAGTCCCCTTCCCACACACAACTTCCTTCGCACCATAAGCAAAATGCAATTTGCTTTGTTTCCCCTTGGGGGACAGAAGCTACCAGACTAGAGAAATAGCCCTAGCCGTATGTTCTGGGAGAGGGCCTTAACAATGTGTTCATATGCCATTTGCTTTCACAAGCCATAGCCTTGAGCTAATTTAATTTTGAGGATTTTGTTTTGTGGCTACAACAGTGGTGCTGGGGGTTGGACTCTGGGCATGGTGAACGCTGGGCAAGCAAGGCATCTATGCTGAGTTACATCCCTGCCTGTCAGTGAAGGCTCTCGTTTCCTGACATCTTGTGTTTGTCAGCTTTTTGTCATGATAACAAATGCCTGAGATAAGTCAACTTAAAAAGAAGAAAGGTTTATCTTGGTCCAAGCTCGGGAGGCTTCAGTTCATGGTTTTCTGGCCCTGTTGCTTTTGGGCCTGTGGCAAGGCAGACCATGGTGGCTGAGAGGACTTGGAAGAACAAGCTACTGACCTCGTGGTGGCCACAGCAAAGAGAGGAAGAGGCTGGGGTCTCTAATCCCCTTCCAGGGCATATCCAATTATCTACCACCTCCCACTCGTTCCCATCCAGTAGTGCCAAGCTGGGGACTAAGCCCACAACTCACAGGCTTTGGGGGACATTTAAGATCCATACCACAAAACACCCTCTACAACAATGTCTCCTATTGTAGAGTGACAGGTCTTGGGTGGACTGGGGGGGGGAGGGTGTGTCTCTGGGTGAGGAAGAACTGAGTAAGAGAAATATTTAATTTGGGTGTCACAAGACATGTTGTGTACTCCACAATTACTTCTGTGTGTTTTTAAATTATTGCTAGAGGTCCTAAGGAATGACCTCCAGGAACTCTCTCACCATGCCCTGGACATTCTTTTTTTTTCCTTTTTTCTTTTTTTTGAAGAGAGTCAGAGACACAGAGAGAGAGAGATAGAATGGGTGCATCAGCAGCCTCTCAGCCACTGTGAACAAACTCCAGATGCATGCGCCCCCTTGTGGGCAAGTGCAGCACTGCGCCCTTGCATCACTTTACCTCTGGCTAAATGTGGAACCTGGAGAAGCGAATGGGTATTTATATATGTATGTATGTATGTATGTATGTATGTATGTATGTATGTATGTATGTATGTATATGTATAAAGGTTTCACACATAGGCTCCCTCTCCCCACCCCAATTCTACTGAGGCTTTTCAGTGAGGTTATTGGTATTCATTGTGGGGACCAAGAGACCTCAGTCTTTGCAGGGATAGGGGAACTGTAATTTGAAAAGAACTAATTTCCTGACGCATGGAGAAATGCCAAGATGCCATCCACATGGGCAGGACCTTTAGACTCAAATTCTGTAATAGCAGTCCTCACACGAGACATCCACCCAAGCTGCACCTGCCAGTCCCACCTCCCCTTCCCTATTCCCGCCCACCCTGAGGCTCTTACAATCTCTCTGGCCTCTCTTCTGCAAGGTTCCCTGAGCCTTGGTGGTCAAGACAGGGATCTGATTTAGTGTAGCTTTCTCTGTACATTCTGGATCTCTGGTTTGTTTGAGGTCTGAGTGACCATCATGTCTGTCGCCATTTCCCTGGAACTGGTTTGCAGGCTAGCCATGTCTTACCTGTCTTCTTGCCTGGTATTGAGCTGTGCAGCTATGTGAGCATGTTCTAAAAATGTGGGATAGTGAGGGCAAATTAAGGTTTGGAACTCATGAAGCCAGAAGCAAGTCTGTGGAAAATTCTTCATCCCCTCGTTATCACTGGCGTACAAAAGGACCTCGTTAGCAGGGTCAAGCAAACCTAAGCCTGTGCCTGATGTTGGCTGCCAAGGCAGAGTTACGAAGCAGGAAGAAAATGAAAATTTTAGCTTAGCCAGGTCGGAGGAAAAATGAATTATATTTCACTTCTCTCCATAAAATATTACAAAGTCATTGTTATGTGGAGAGGTGACTGAAGAATGTAGAAGCAAAAAAAAAGGGAGGGATGGAGGAAGCTGGGCGTGGTGGCGCTCGCCTTTAATCCCGGCACTGGGGAGGCAGAGGTAGGAGGATTGCCCTGAGTTCAAGGTCACCCTGAGACTACAGAGTGAGTTCCAGGTCAGCCTGGGCCAGTGTGAAATCCTACTGAAAAACCAAAAAAAGTGGGGTGGGGAGGGGAATCAAAATGTCATAAGGGCATTTCAAAGAAGTAATAAAGCTGGTGTATGGTTTGAGGTTTCCGTGGCATTCTTATTTACTGTCATGTGTGTTCTCATTCTAAAGATGGGTCCAGAAGTTATAGAAGCCTCAGGACCCACAGAATTGTATCCAGCTCTGGCAGAAAGTCACTAAGGTAACAATTTAAACCCATCAAAAAACAACAAAGTCAGTCACATACTAACAGCAGTGATGTATCTTCTTCTCAGCCCAAACAGCTTTCCCAGGTAAGAAATACAACTTAGCACGAAGAAGCCCTGGGCACAGAAGTTCCAGCTAATTCCGTGGTTAAAAGAAACATTTTCACTTCCAGGAAGATAATGCACACTAATTGGTACAAACTGGTACTTGGGACCTTAAAAGAAAGGCCACATCAGGTGAACCATGTCCTTCGTTTAGCAGGGTAGGTCTGGGGTGTTCCCCCATGGAAACAGGGAATTAGCTGCTCTGTAAGGATGTGTTCGAGAACAGAGGTGTCCCTTGGCCACAGTTTCAGGGGAGGACAAGCTCTGGAAGGAGTAGAACTGCTCGCTGTCCCCAGTTTTCCTTCCCTTTCATCTTCTTCCTTTCTTTTCATTATTGTATTCTGGGGGATTGAGATAGCAACAAGGCCATCAGTTCCACAGCAACAAGCTCTGGAAGGTTGAGAAGACGGCTGGGAGCATGTGGTGCAAAGGGGCCTGAGCTTCTGAGACGATTCCCTTGGCTCTCTCCAGTGTGGCCTCAGAGCCACAACAGGCCCCAGAGGAAGGTTCGACTTAACAAGTGGTCCCCGTCCTCTATGTTTAAAATGACATTAGTGGGCTGGAGAGATGGCTTAGTGGTTAAGCACTTGCCTGTGAAGCCTAAAGACCACAGTTCAAGGCTCGATTCCCCAACTCCCATGTAAGCCAGATGCACAAGGTGGTGCATGCATCTGGAGTTTGTTTGCAGTGGCTGGAGGCCCTGGTGCACCCAGTCTCTCTCTCTCTCCCTCTCTCTCTCTCTGTCTGCCTCTTTCTCTCTGTCTGTCACTCTCAGATAAATAAAAAAATAAAAATAAATTAAAATGACATTAGTATCTCTTGTAACTAGGCTAAAATAATTACTCTGTTTTTAAAAACCTCCACCCTGTACTGGGGAGATGGCTCAGTGGTTAAAGGCATGTGTTTGCAAAGCCTACAGTCTAGGTTCAGTTTCCCAAGTACCCTCGTAAAGCCAGATGCACAAAGTGGTGCATGCATCTGGAGTTCATTTGCAGCAGCAGGAAGCCCTGGTGTACCCATTCTTTTCTTCCTCTCTTTCTCTCAAATAAATAAATATTTTCTATAAAGAAGGGGGCTCTGGAAGTACATTATTTATTAATTCATTTGCAAGCAGAGAGAGAGAGAGAGAATGGGAAGATGAGAATGAGTGTTACAGGACCTCCAGCCATTGCAAACAAACTCCAGATGCATGCACCACATTGTGCATCATTTTTTTACATGGGCACTGGGGAGTCAAACTCAGGTCATTATGCTTTGCAGGCAAGTGTCTTAACCACTGAGCCACCTCTCCAGCCCTGGAACTCCATTTTTAACATTGGTTCCCAGACACTGTTCTTACCCAGAAGTCCTGAGATCTCACCCCGTGCCTGAATGAGCCAAGAGCAAGTGCACAGTCCCCGGATCCCAGGTCCTTCAGCCCTGAGCCTCCCGCAGGAGGTGCTCCCAGCTTTGGCTCCCAGAGGAGAGACATGTCTGTAGATATGTCACCCAGCTCTACATGAGTGGTTCATGTCAGGAACCCATGCAGTGGCTGCAAAGCCAGCCTGCTGAGTTTCTGGAAGAAATGTCACGGTCGCTGCAGAGATCTAAAAACACAATAGCAACTCTAGTCTTCAAGCCCTGCTGCATCCACTTCTGATGGTTTCCTACCCAGCTTACCACAGGCCTCAAGACCCAGGGCTTGAAGGCGCCGAGGCACTTCTGAGATGGCTGGGATACCTCGTGGTCTGTATTGGTTGTAGTCACCTTCTCATTGCTGGGACAAAGCACCCAGCCAGTCTCGAGGGGAAGCTCCATTATGGCAGGGGAAAGCATGGCATGAGCACAGGCTGGACATCACTTCTGCCACAGCAGGTGGACAGCAGCAGCAGGAGAGGGAGCTGGCTATAACACCCTAAACCCACCCCCCAATAAAACACCTCCTCCTGAAAGGTTCCACTTCCCAAATTGCTACCGGCTGGAGACCAAGCATTCAGAACACATGAGTTTTCTGGTTTCTAGAACAGGAGCTCCCTAACTTTTTTTAAGCTCCATGTTTAGGGGTGCAGCAGAGGGTTTATGGCTAAAGGAAACATTCTCACCTGAGGCAAATGATGCACTTTCCTGCAGGGCTAGAGCTCCTGAGAAAGGAAGGGTCTGGCACTGTGGTAAAAATGCACTTTCTGGATCTCTGCTTTGGTAGGTGTTGAGTATCCTCAGCGTCTGTCTCCTATACCCTAATGCTGATGATCGGGGTAAGCATGGAAGCAGCACTCATGTTTGTCTCTCCAATTCCTCTGTGGTTTCAGCTGTGGGGGGAAAAAATGCAGTTTCTGGGACTGCACCGCTAGCGTAGTGATAGGGCACTCGGCCAACGTGCATAAGGTTTTGTGTTTGATCTCAGCACTGCGAAAACAAACAAACATACACACATGAAAATGTGAATTCCCAGAGCCTTACCCCAGAGCTAGTAATTCGAACATTCTTGGGGGAGGGGGAATCCTGGATTTCTGCATTTCAGGAAACTTCCATGAGACGCTGGTAATGGCAGCCTAACGTCCCCATTTGGAGATTTGTGGCATTGATGTAAGTTCTTCTCTTGTAGAAGTTATGAGGCTTTAAGTACATTAGAGTCACAATAGTGGTTGGAATGGTACCTAGCACATCGCCAAACGGGAAATGGCATTCACTCTTACAATCTCTCTGGCCTCTCTTCTGCAAGGTTCCCTGAGCCTTGGTGGTCAAGACAGGGATCTGATTTAGTGTAGCTTTCTCTGTACATTCTGGATCTCTGGTTTGTTTGAGGTCTGAGTGACCATCATGTCTGTCGCCATTTCCCTGGAACTGGTTTGCAGGCTAGCCATGTCTTACCTGTCTTCTTGCCTGGTATTGAGCTGTGCAGCTATGTGAGCATGTTCTAAAAATGTGGGATAGTGAGGGCAAATTAAGGTTTGGAACTCATGAAGCCAGAAGCAAGTCTGTGGAAAATTCTTCATCCCCTCGTTATCACTGGCGTACAAAAGGACCTCGTTAGCAGGGTCAAGCAAACCTAAGCCTGTGCCTGATGTTGGCTGCCAAGGCAGAGTTACGAAGCAGGAAGAAAATGAAAATTTTAGCTTAGCCAGGTCGGAGGAAAAATGAATTATATTTCACTTCTCTCCATAAAATATTACAAAGTCATTGTTATGTGGAGAGGTGACTGAAGAATGTAGAAGCAAAAAAAAAGGGAGGGATGGAGGAAGCTGGGCGTGGTGGCGCTCGCCTTTAATCCCGGCACTGGGGAGGCAGAGGTAGGAGGATTGCCCTGAGTTCAAGGTCACCCTGAGACTACAGAGTGAGTTCCAGGTCAGCCTGGGCCAGTGTGAAATCCTACTTCGAAAAACCAAAAAAAAAGTGGGGGTGGGGAGGGGAATCAAAATGTCATAAGGGCATTTCAAAGAAGTAATAAAGCTGGTGTATGGTTTGAGGTTTCCGTGGCATTCTTATTTACTGTCATGTGTGTTCTCATTCTAAAGATGGGTCCAGAAGTTATAGAAGCCTCAGGACCCACAGAATTGTATCCAGCTCTGGCAGAAAGTCACTAAGGTAACAATTTAAACCCATCAAAAAACAACAAAGTCAGTCACATACTAACAGCAGTGATGTATCTTCTTCTCAGCCCAAACAGCTTTCCCAGGTAAGAAATACAACTTAGCATGAAGAAGCCCTGGGCATAGAAGTTCCAGCTAATTCCGTGGTTAAAAGAAACATTTTCACTTCCAGGAAGATAATGCACACTAATTGGTACAAACTGGTACTTGGGACCTTAAAAGAAAGGCCACATCAGGTGAACCATGTCCTTCGTTTAGCAGGGTAGGTCTGGGGTGTTCCCCCATGGAAACAGGGAATTAGCTGCTCTGTAAGGATGTGTTCGAGAACAGAGGTGTCCCTTGGCCACAGTTTCAGGGGAGGACAAGCTCTGGAAGGAGTAGAACTGCTCGCTGTCCCCAGTTTTCCTTCCCTTTCATCTTCTTCCTTTCTTTTCATTATTGTATTCTGGGGGATTGAGATAGCAACAAGGCCATCAGTTCCACAGCAACAAGCTCTGGAAGGTTGAGAAGACGGCTGGGAGCATGTGGTGCAAAGGGGCCTGAGCTTCTGAGACGA
This sequence comes from Orientallactaga sibirica, assembly GCA_036365145.1. Lineage (NCBI taxonomy): Eukaryota > Metazoa > Chordata > Mammalia > Rodentia > Dipodidae > Orientallactaga > Orientallactaga sibirica. Next base: position 26,902,548 of record JAEOAD010000020.1, read on the forward strand.
TTCCCTTGGCTCTCCAGTGTGGCCTCAGAGCCACAACAGGCCCCAGAGGAAGGCTCGACTTAACAAGTGGTCCCCGTCCTCTATGTTTAAAATGACATTAGTGGGCTGAGAGATGGCTTAGTGGTTAAGCACTTGCCTGTGAAGCCTAAAGACCACAGTTCAAGGCTCGATTCCCCAACTCCCATGTAAGCCAGATGCACAAGGTGGTGCATGCATCTGGAGTTTGTTTGCAGTGGCTGGAGGCCCTGGTGCACCCAGCTCTCTCTCTCCCTCCCTCTCTCTCTGTCTGCCTCTTTCTCTCTGTCTGTCACTCTCAGATAAATAAAAAAATAAAAATAAATTAAAATGACATTAGTATCTCTTGTAACTAGGCTAAAATAATTACTCTGTTTTTAAAACCTCCACCCTGTACTGGGGAGATGGCTCAGTGGTTAAAGGCATGTGTTTGCAAAGCCTACAGTCTAGGTTCAGTTTCCCAAGTACCCTCGTAAAGCCAGATGCACAAAGTGGTGCATGCATCTGGAGTTCATTTGCAGCAGCAGGAAGCCCTGGTGTACCCATTCTTTTCTTCCTCTCTTTCTCTCAAATAAATAAATATTTTCTATAAAGAAGGGGGCTCTGGAAGTACATTATTTATTAATTCATTTGCAAGCAGAGAGAGAGAGAGAGAGAATGGGAAGATGAGAATGAGTGTTACAGGACCTCCAGCCATTGCAAACAAACTCCAGATGCATGCACCACATTGTGCATCTGGCTTTACATGGGCACTGGGGAGTCAAACTCAGGTCATTATGCTTTGCAGGCAAGTGTCTTAACCACTGAGCCACCTCTCCAGCCCTGGAACTCCATTTTTAACATTGGTTCCCAGACACTGTTCTTACCCAGAAGTCCTGAGATCTCACCCCGTGCCTGAATGAGCCAAGAGCAAGTGCACAGTCCCTGGATCCCAGGTCCTTCAGCCCTGAGCCTCCCGCAGGAGGTGCTCCCAGCTTTGGCTCCCAGAGGAGAGACATGTCTGTAGATATGTCACCCAGCTCTACATGAGTGGTTCATGTCAGGAACCCATGCAGTGGCTGCAAAGCCAGCCTGCTGAGTTTCTGGAAGAAATGTCACGGTCGCTGCAGAGATCTAAAAACACAATAGCAACTCTAGTCTTCAAGCCCCGCTGCATCCACTTCTGATGGTTTCCTACCCAGCTTACCACAGGCCTCAAGACCCAGGGCTTGAAGGCGCCGAGGCACTTCTGAGATGGCTGGGATACCTCGTGGTCTGTATTGGTGTTGTAGTCACCTTCTCATTGCTGGGACAAAGCACCCAGCCAGTCTCGAGGGGAAGCTCCATTATGGCAGGGGAAAGCATGGCATGAGCACAGGCTGGACATCACTTCTGCCACAGCAGGTGGACAGCAGCAGCAGGAGAGGGAGCTGGCTATAACACCCCTAAACCCACCCCCAATAAAACACCTCCTCCTGAAAGGTTCCACTTCCCAAATTGCTACCGGCTGGAGACCAAGCATTCAGAACACATGAGTTTTCTGGTTTCTAGAACAGGAGCTCCCTAACTTTTTTTAAGCTCCATGTTTAGGGGTGCAGCAGAGGGTTTATGGCTAAAGGAAACATTCTCACCTGAGGCAAATGATGCACTTTCCTGCAGGGCTAGAGCTCCTGAGAAAGGAAGGGTCTGGCACTGTGGTAAAAATGCACTTTCTGGATCTCTGCTTTGGTAGGTGTTGAGTATCCTCAGCGTCTGTCTCCTATACCCTAATGCTGATGATCGGGGTAAGCATGGAAGCAGCACTCATGTTTGTCTCTCCATTCCTCTGTGGTTTCAGCTGTGGGGAAAAAATGCAGTTTCTGGGACTGCACCGCTAGCGCAGTGATAGGGCACTCGGCCAACGTGCATAAGGTTTTGTGTTTGATCTCAGCACTGCGAAAACAAACAAACATACACACATGAAAATGTGAATTCCCAGAGCCTTACCCCAGAGCTAGTAATTCGAACATTCTTGGGGGAGGGGGAATCCTGGATTTCTGCATTTCAGGAAACTTCCATGAGACGCTGGTGATGGCAGCCTAACGTCCCCATTTGGAGATTTGTGGCATTGATGTAAGTTCTTCTCTTGTAGAAGTTATGAGGCTTAATAAGTACATTAGAGTCACAATAGTGGTTGGAATGGTACCTAGCACATCGCCAAACGGGAAATGGCATTCACTTTTCCTCCCTTCCTGGGCTAGGTTTTGTGGGTGTGACAGCGCAGGAGACTATGTGCTATCTGCCCTGAACAGCTTAGGATGGAGTGAGGAAGAACCATGGGGTCAGGGGTCAGAGGTCAGGGCCTTGCCAAAACCTAGTCTGTGGCTGGAGGAGCTCCTCTGGGCAGCAGTCCAAGCTTCCAGCTCTTTCTGAGGTGACCATTGTGGCTGTGACACTTCAATCAAGAAGATCTTAGGAGTGGTGGTCTTGTTGAAAAGATGGTGGCACAGGTCTTTAATCCCAGCACTGGGGAGGCAGAAGTAGGAGGATGGCTGTGAGTTCGAGGCCAGGCTGGAACTAGGGAGTGAGTTCCAAGTCAACCTGGGCTATAGTGAGACCAGATGGCTCAGAGGATAAGAGTGCTGACTGTACAAGCATGAGGACCCAAGGTTGATCCCCAGCACCTGCATAAAAAGCCAGGTGTGGGCTGGAGGGATGGCTTAGTGGTTAAGGCACTTGCCTGCAAAGCCAAAGGACCAAGGTTCGATTCTCCAGGACCCACGTAAGCCAGATGCACAAGGTGGCACATGCTTCTGGATTTCTTTTGCAGTGACTAAGGGCCCTGGCATGCCCTTTCTCTCTCTATATCTGCATCTGTCTCTCTCTCTCTCTGTGTCAAATAAATCACCCCTTCTTGAACACGGGCAGGGGAAGGAGACTCTGGTTCCCACAATGAGTTAGGGGAGGCCAGGCAGGAATCTGCAGGCCACCAGCCTTGCGTCGGGTCCTCTCACACCACCTGCAATATTTAACCATCATGGCCACCTTGTGTGCCCTGCACTGTCGCTGTGTCTTCATCGCACCTACCTATGTGAGAAAATGCCCGAGAAGGCGCACGAAGTCTAAGGCTCTGTGGGTAGAAAATGACAGCTGGGTTCAGCTTCAAATCTGCTGGTCTTGCCTTACCTGGTCCTAGGGTATTAAGTCTCCCAGGTTCTCAGAGCCCTAAGTCTTCCTGCCACGGCTCTTCGTGGTACCTCCACTTCATCTACATCAACAGACTGCCAGATGGTACCACAGCTGGAGGCCAACACCCAGAGTCCATGGCGTCCTGCACCGCTCCGGTTTGTGAATTGGCACTTGGTATCACCTGCTTCCAGTCCTCAGACCTTTGGACTCAAGACTCAGACTGAGTGACACCACCAGCTTGCAGACAGCAGATCAGGGAACAGATTGTGTGAGCCCAGTTGCTTGTCCTGTTTCCATAATAGACCAGCACAGCTGGAACCAGGGCTTTGGAGTGAAGATCTATCTGGGTTCAAATTCCAGACCCACCCAAGAAGATAGCTCCCTTTTTTTCTGATACTGGTTATTCATGTCCTTTGACTGCCACTGTCTAGACTTTCCTAAAGAACAATTCTCTCGTCCAGAGAGTACACAAATACAGGAAAACACAGTGGCTGGGCCTGGGCACTCAGATTTTTTATATGTGTTCCTGCGGAATTACCTCAGGCAGGTTAATTATCCTCTCTGGGCCTCAATTTCTCTACATGTAAATGGAGATACTAACATGCCTCCCTTATAAGGTTTGACTGAATTAGGAGAGACCAGAGCCACCCATGACAAATCCGTAGCAACCCAGCTTCTTAAGACACAAAGCTCCCTGGCATAAGGCTTAGAATAGTCAATGCCAGTTACTCCCAGGCTGAGCACAGAAAGGTTGATACACATTTTCAGAAGGGTTGAATGAATGGAGGCCTAAGCCACATTCTTTTAAAAAAAATATATTTAATTAATTTATTTATTTGAGAGAGAGAAAGAGGAAGAGAGGGAGAGGGAGAGAATGGGCGTGCCAGGGCCTTCAGTCCCTGCAAACGAATTGAATTCCAGATGCATGTGCCCCTTGTGCATCTGGCTTACGTGGGTCCTGGGGAATGGAACTGGTATCCTTTCAGCTTTGCAGGCAAACGCCTTAACCACTAAGCCATCTCTCCAGCCCCACATTCTATGGACTAGAAGAAATCATAAGCACAAACCAAATACCAAAGTGAGAGGGGGTACCCCAGACTGGTCACTATGTGGTCACTATCCATCAATGTCCATCAGGGAGGATGCTCCTCACCTCTCCACCTTCACTAGCTTCTCTCCTGTTTGACATGAACAGTCTTGTTGTGCCATATTATGTAGCCTGGGCCTCAGCTTCTTATCGCCTCCCCACTGTGGGTATACACCCCACAAAGCCTTCAGGTCAGCCACGAGACCTGCAAGACTGCCCATGTTCTTTCGCTGAGTGTGGCTGAAACCACAGAATTGGAGACTATCATTCCACAGAGCTGAGTAGAACCATAAACGAAGCTCTAAGAAGCTCCTCTCCATGCAGATGTCAGCTACGAAACATCCAGGGACAGGGCAGACCTGCGGCAGGGCTGGGGGACGAGGATCTCACTAGAGAAACGGGCTTGGCTGTGGGAGCACGTGGAATCAGAACCCTTAGGTCTGAGCTTCCAATTCTGGCTCCATTGCTAATGGCATAGCCAATTTTCCTTCTCCAAGTCTCATTTTCTGGCCTGTCATGTGGATACAAGGAACGTCTCTACCTGAAAGGTTGAAAGCAATGGAAAACAGTCTTGTGAAAAACCTTCAATACTGCCGGCCACATAAGAAGCCTAAGAAGCCGATGTGGGCCAGGTGTGGCGGTGCCCTTAATCCCAGCTCTCGGGAGGCTGAGGTAGGAGGATCACTGTGAGTTCAAGGCCAGCCTGAGACTACCTAGTGAACTCCAGGTCAGCCTGGGGTGGAACAAGAACTTACCTTGAGAAAGAAAAAAAAAAAAAAAGGTCTATGTGTGCCTGCAACTGCCATTTCTGTTCTTGCTTTTGCTCTGTGCGCACACTAGGGGACGGTCGTCTGTGCATGTTGATTTGACTCCTGCATTCACATCTGACCTGTCAACCCTTCAGCTGTGTGGCCCTGGTGACTCCCTCATCTTTCTCCAGTGGCTCATGCTGGACAGGCCACCCTGAGGAATGCCTCCTCAAATGTCATCCCCTACAAGAAGTAACCCCTTCTATGTTCTGAAATGAAGATCAGCTGGAAAAGAAGTTATTCCCAAACACTTCCTAAATTAAATTTGAGCCATGCCCAGCCTGCTCAGGACCGCTTGTCCAGGGTCTCAGCCCTTCCCGCTCAGGGTGACTTACCAGGTGACTCTCTAGTGAGAGCTGACAGATCCACTAGCTAGCCATGCAGCTGCCTGTTTCTAGAAAGCTCTTGCCACCAGTGACTAACCCAGGGACAGGAACATCACGGTTCACACAGCCCTGGCAGCATCGTCTAAAGCGGGTGGATACTGCCACCTGCTGGTTATCTAGAATACCTGTTGGCTCCCAAGCTGATCTAGCCCTTTACTATACGGCTGGATACTTAGAACAGCCAGCAGTCTGCATGTGTGCGGGATGTGCCAGAGTTACAAAGGGAACAAACAAGTCGACTTTAAGCCACCTTTGAGGGCCAGTTCCCGTCCTCAGTAGCTTGATAACTATTTGATATGTGGATTGAGCTTCTCGTTTATGCAAAATGCCTTAGATCTCTGATTTTCTCAGAGTTTGGCCTACTTATATCTTGGAGATGGTACATAAGTCAAAGACAAAATTCATTTCTGTTTCATAGATACCTTTTCATATTACCTAAAATATTTGCACAATATGTTTGATAATTTTGTGCATCAAACAAAGTTTATGATATGGAATTTTCCAATTGTGTAGAATTTCAAAAAGTCAGGTTTGTAGTATTTCATTTCAAATTTTTTTTTTTTTTTAGAGAAAGTGAGAGAGGGAGAGAGAAAATTGGTACACCAGGGCCTCAGATGCTTGCACTACCTAGTGGGCCTGTGCTTGTCTTGCCTTTGTGGGTCTGGCTTACATGGGATCTGGAGAGAGATTGAACATGGGTCCTTAGGCTTCACAGGCAAGCGCCTTAACCACTAAGCCCTGTTGTGGATTTTTTAAAGAATATTTGTATTTATTTATTTATTTATTTATTTATTTATTTATTTATTTTTGCAAAGAGAGAGAGCTTCTCACCTACTGCATATCAACTCCAGATGCATGTGCCACTTTGTACATCTGGCTTTATGTGGTTACTGGGGAATTGAACCCATGTCATTGGCTTTGCAAGCAAGCACTTTAATTGCTGAACCATCTCTCCAGCCCCATTTTTGTTTAGGGATTATTAACCCCTGTGCTTACGTGTATGAAATATATGTAGGGCCAAAAAATGATGACATCAAAATAGAAGACTAATTGGAAAGAAGAAGGGATTCAGTGGAGGGAAGACTTGGGAGGGGAAAAGAGGAGGGTAGTGGGAGGGAATTACAATCATGGTATATTTTCCACTTGGGGAAGTGATCAATAAAAGTTAAAAATAAACCGGGCATGGTGGCGCATGCCTTTAATCCCAGCACTCGGGAGGCAGAGGTAGGAGGATCGCCATGAGTTCAAGGCCAGCCTGGGCCAGAATGAGACCCTACCTTGAAAAACCAAAAAAAAAGTTAAAAATAAAAAAATATATGTAGGGTCAGAGGAGTAAAGCACTATTAAGCGTCAAGTTTAGAGTTCTGGGTCTTTTCCTGCAGAGCCACTGAGTAGCTGTGAGATTGGGCCAGTTTCTACCTCACAGGCTTTATGCCCAGTAGTTGGGGAAGGTGGAGGTGAGTCCAGCTTCAATACTAATGGTCCTGGTCCCATGCGATATCAAGACGTTAGATTTTTATGAGTTAACTGTAACTCAAAAATTATAATGCTTGGGCTGAGCACATAGCTCAGTCAGTAAAGTGCTTGCCTTGCAAGCGTGAGGACCTGAGTTTGGTCCTCACAACCCATGATTAAAAAACAAAAAAACTAGGCTGGGCGTGGTGGCGCACGCCTTTAATCCCAGCACTCGGGAGGCAGAGGTAGGAGGATCGCAGTGAGTTCGAGGCCACCCTGAGACTTTGGTCCAGGTCAGCCAACCCAGAGTGAGACCCTACCTCAAAAAAAAAAAAAAAAAAAAAAAAAAAAAAAAAAAAAACTGACCTACCTTTGTAATCCCAGTACTGGCAAGGAGAGACAAGCAGATCCCTGGGGCTCACTAGCCAGCCAGTCTAGCCTACTTGCCGAGTTCCAGATCAATGACAGACCACCAACAACAAAAAATGTAGATGGTTCCCCAGGAAGGGTACTCAAGGCTATCCTGTGACCTCCACATACACACATGAACATGCACACATATGCCCACACATACACACCAACACAAATTACAATGCTTAAGTAGGCGTGGTGGTTCACACCTGTAATCCCAACATTCAGAAAGATAAAGCAGAAGGATTACAGTGAGTTCTAGACCAGAATGGGCTATACAATGCCACCCTACCTCAGAAAAACCACACACAAAAAAAGCACAGGGCTGGAGAGATGGCTTAGCAGTTAAGGCACTTGCCTGTAAAGCCTAAGGACTCATGTTCATTTCTCCAGGTCCCACACAGGCCAGATGCACAGTGACACAAGCACTCAAGTTCACATATGTGTACAAGGGGGTGCACGTTTTTGGAGTTTGATCGCACTGGCCGGATGCCCTGGCATGCCAATTGTCTCTCTCTCTTTCATAAAAAGGCCACTCTGCTGGTCTTGCCTCACAAAAAAAAATATAATGAAGTTCTACTAGGAAAATCACTACAGAAATAGCCCCCTGTGACACCTTCCCCTGAGAACTGCCACCACACTATTTACAATCCATTGAGCCCATTTCTGATGTCATTTAAAAACAAATGATGTGGGGCTGGAGAGATGGCTTAGTGGTTAATCGCTTGCCTATGAAGTCTAAGGACCCCGGCTCAAGGCTCAATTCCCCAGTAGCCATGTAAGCCAGATGTACAAGGTGGCGCCTGCATCTGGAGTTCATTTGCAGTGGCTGGAAGCCCTGAAGGCTCTGGTGTGTCCATTCACTCTCTATCTGCCTCTTTCTCTCTCTCTCTCTCTCAAATAAATAAATAAGTAAATTTAAAAAATAAATAAATAGGGCTGGAGAGATGGCTTAGCGGCTAAGGCGCCTTCCTCCTAAGCCTAAGAACGCTGGTTCCAATCTCCAGCGGTACCAATCTCCAGGTCCCACGTTTAGCCAGATGCAAAGTGACGCAAGGGCGCAATGCCGCACTTGACCACAAGGGGGCGCACGCATCTCGATTTCATTCACAGCAGCTGAGAGACTGCTGGCACGCCCATTTCTGTCTCTCTCTCCCTCTCTGTCTATCTCTCTCTGTCCCTCTCCCCCAAAATAAATAAAAAATAATAAATAAATAAATAAATAAATAAATAAATAAATAAATAAATAAATAAATAAAAACAAATGATGCAGAGCTGGTGAGATGGCTAAGTGGTTAAGGTACTTGCCTGAAAAGCCAAAGGACCCAGGTTTAATTCCTCAGAACCCGCATAAGCGAGATGCACAAGGTGGCTCATGTGTCTGGAGTTTGTTTACAGTGGCCAGAGGCCCTGGCGATCCTATTCTCTCTTTCTATCTCTATTTGCCTCTCACTCTCTTGAAAATAAATAAATAAAATACTTTTTTTTTTTTTTTTTTTTGGTGTTTTTGTTTGTTTGTTTTGAGGTAGGGTCTCACTCTAGCCCAGGCTGACCTGGAATTCACTATGTAGTTTCAGTCAGTAAAGTGCTTGCCTTGCAAGCATGAGGACCTGAGTTTGGTCCTCACAACCCATGATTAAAAAACAAAAAAACTGACCTACCTTTGTAATCCCAGTACTGGCAAGGAGAGACAAGCAGATCCCTGCGGCTCACTAACTTTTATTGATCACTTCCCCAAGTGGAAAATATACCATGATTGTAATTCCCTCCCACTACCCTCCTCTTTTCCCCTCTCAAGTCTCCCCTCCACTGAATCCCTTCTTCTTTCCAATTAGTCTTCTATTTTGATGTCATCATTTTTTGGCCCTAGTAGTGATCCTCCTACCTCTGCCTCTCAAGTGCTGGGATTAAAGGCATGTGCCACCATGCCCAGGTAAAGAAAATACTTTTTAAAAGAGCAAATTATGTGTTCAGCAGGAGTATCTGGTATATTTTTACAATAAAAGACAATTTTGTATTACCTAATTTACTGTTGACTTAAATGTGTAATTTACACTTTTAAGATGTAATATCATTACGGTAAGGGCTCCTCTGAACCTCTGTGGTTCTCTATTTCTAAGGTTGTCCACTCCAGGTGTGAGAAAAATTCCTATCTTGGGCTATAAACTTAACAACAACGTCTGGAGCTGTGAACGCGGGTGACCTGGTGGTGAGCTTGCTGCCACTGTCTCCTTGCCAGGACAAAGCACCAGGCAAAGGGCAGCTTATGGGAGGAAGAGGTTGATTTCGGTCTAAAGTTTTGAGACAAAGGTTCATCATGGCAGAGAAAGCAGGCCGCAAGCAAGATAGCGGGGCGTCACATCTTGTCCCATCAGCTGAGAGGAAGGGGTCCACGTGAGCTAATTCTGAACACCCTGTGGACTTGACTAACAAACCTCAAGACACACCTCCTCCCACAAGGCTCCACCTTGCAAAGGTGCCACAACTGTCCCAAACCGCCACCAGCTAGGAATCAAGTGTTCAGAAAACAAGAGCAAGTGGGGCTCATGTCTTTCACACCACCACACCTGTTCTCCTTTTTCCCATCCTTTCTTTCTTGTCTTCCTATGCCCTATCAAGCTGTTCCTACAGCCCTCAAAACTGGCGTGTGCTAGGAAACGGTTGATGACTGGTTCCAGGGGAACAGGAGCTCCTGGCGTGCAGCATGACCAACCCTCCCACATCCAATAAACCTGGAGACACAAGTGTATTCCTCTTCTTCCTCCCCCTCTTCTTTGAGATACAGATGTGGTCTCTGTGATGTCCAGGGAGCCATCAATCTCAGGCTCAGAGCTGGGAACCTAGCTCAGTCAGCAAAGTGCTTGCATCTCAAGTACGAGGAACTGATTTTGAACCCCAGAACTCACCAAAAAAAAATGCCAGGTGTGGGCCTATAGTCCCAGCTCTGGGGAGACAGAGATGGGTGGACTCCTGAGGCTTGTTGGCCATCCAGTGTAGTCTAATTGGTGAGCCCCAGGCAAATGAGAGACTGTGGTTCAAAAAAAGAAGTCCAAGCAGGGCGTGGTGGCACACGCCTTTAATCCCAGCACTCAGCAGGCAGAGGTAGGAGGGTCACCGAGAGTTCGAGGCCACCTTGAGATTACATAGTGAATTCCAAGTCAGCCTGAGCTAGAGTGAGACCCTCAGAAAACCAAAGAAAATAAAAAGAAAGAAAGAAAAGAAAAGAAGTCCGGTGTAGCTGAGTATAACACCAGAGGTGATCCTCTGGTCTCTGCACACAAACACACGTTAAAAAAAAAGGCTCAAGCCATTTTTTTTTTCCTTAGCCTCCTGAGTAGCTGGGACTACAGGCCAGGGATGCAAACCATACTATATTATATCATTTTTATACAGGGCATAAAATGTTATTCATAAAATAAAATTACTATTTCAATAATATTTACCAATCTGGAGGGATGGCTCAGCAGGTAAGGCTCATGCCTGCAAAGCTTAATGGCCCAGGTTCAGTTGCTCAGTACCTGCATAAAGCTAGATGCACAAAGTAGTGCATGCACCTGCAGATCATTTGTAGTGGCAAGAGACCCATTTTCTCTGTCTACCTCTCTTCTTTCTCTTTCTCTCTGCTTGCAAATAAACAAGTGATTTTTAAAAAATATTTTATTTATATATTTATTTATTTGAGAGAGAGAGAAGGCAGGTAGAGAGAGACAGAATGGGTGCACCAGGGCCTCTAGCCACTGCAGACGAACTCCAGACGCATGTGCCACCTAGTGCATCTGGCTTTATGTGGGTACTAGAGAATTGAACATGGGTCCTTAGGCTTTGGAGGCAAGTGCCTTAACCACTAAGCCATATCTCCAGCCCAATGGTTTTTTTAAAGGATAACACAGGGTTCTATTATCACACACCCCTCCCCCACAGGGACCAGAGAATCTCTACTGTCTGCAAACAGCATGAAGGAAGCCAAAACATATTACACTCAAAATCAGACAAGTGAGATAAGGAGAGATGACCAGGAGGAGAAAGAAGCAGATGCAAGGGAATTCTGTACAGATAGGGCTGAGAGGAGCTGGGTGGCCGGCCACCTCCAACTGGACTCCATCAGCAACATAAAAATCAACATCGCCCACTGTTCGGGGCAGGCGCACATGGCCCCCATCAAATCTTCAGGAAAATGAGATGCAGAGAAGGCTGGAAGATCAGGGAATCCGCAGAAAGGTGGAAGCCTGCATCACCCAGACCCAACAGGGCTGGGGGTGTTCCAGAGCAGACGGTATACTTTGCTCAGATCTTTCACAGGCCCTGGCCGTTTCCTGGGAGACAATGGGCCTCAGACAAGTCCAGAGCTTTCATTGGTCGGCTCAGCCCCTGCTCCATGGCTAATCCTCTTCACTCCCCTCTGGCTCACTGCTGGCTGTTTTCCAACTAATCCACACATGCTGGGTATGGGCATCTGCTTCCACCCGAGAATTCCCTTCAAAAAGCAATTTGCATTTTATTAATGGATTCATAGAGACAGCAAAGCCTTCCAGAAACCAGTAGTTCATGCAGGCATGGGGGAGGGAGGGGATGGGAGGCTGGTCCTGAGGAGGGCAGGCCTAGGTGACTAGGGAGGGATGTCACACACTTTGATGTTCATAGAGGGTGACTGGCCTTCTCCAGGGGACAACACAGGAGTGAATGAGTTTGCATTTCAACACAAACTATATAACGATCCAAGTCAACCAGGATCAGGAGGGAAAACAACAGAAACTCCACAGTGCCCTGTTGAGAGTGAGGCACAGCAGGTAAAACGAATTGTCAACTGTTTGAGTTTTCACTTACCATTCTATCTATTTGGGTAAAAACCCCTTGTAAGTCAAGGCGTAACTGTATGTATATTTGCATATCTGTATAGCTGCAGAATGTGTTGTTTTCCATACTTGCACTTTATTTAGGATGGCTACCCTATTCCATAGCATTGTCTTTCTTGCCTTCTGCACTGGGCATGACATTTCAAGAGCCATCCAGGCTGCTCTCTCTCTGTGAATTGGCTGCATATAACTGCCACAAAGTGTCCCCTGCTGAGCCCCACATATCTTACCTCCAGCACCACCACAGACATTGCTGTAATTGAGCAATCTCCTTGTGGAGCTGTGAGAGTTCCTTTGGGATATGCACACAGGAGAGAAGGGACAGGCCAGCAAGGGACGTTTATGTGACACTTTCCAAAACAAGACCAGATCATTTTCTCCAGAAAGACTGCACTCGTTGCTGGCTTCCTATATCTTTACAAACATCTGGCATCATCCAATTTCATATTTTTTGCCAGGCTAATTAGTATAAATTAGTATCTCATTCCCTAATTTGTATTGTTTGATTACTAATCATTTTAAGCATTTCTTCATATGCATTACACAGTGATATATAATTAGTTTCTGGGGTGGCTGTAAATTGCCTGTCCCTATCCTTTAGTCATTTGTCTTACTGGGGCTTTTGTCTTTTATTATTATTATATTCAGGAGGTTCTTGTATAATCTGAATACTAATGCCAGGTCTAGTTTAGACATTCCAAATAGCTTCCAGTTCCTTTTCTAAAAAATATTTTGGGCTGGAAGGATGGCTTAGTGGTTAAGGCATTTGCCTGCAAAGCCAAAGGACCCAGGTTCGATTCCCCAGGACCCATGTTAACCAGATGCACAAGGGATGCACGCATCTGGAGTTCTTTTGCAGTGGCTGAAGGCCCTGGTGTGACCATTCTCTCTCTCTCTCCCCTCTTTCTCTGTCAAATAAGTAAATAACAATAAAATATTTATTTTTATTTTTATTTTTATTAGAGAGAGTGTGTATGGCACATTGCTCCAGGGTCTCCTGCCACTGCAAACGAACTGCAGACACATGCTCCACTTTGTGCATCTGGCTTTATGTGGGTCCTGGGGAACTGAATCAAGGCCTGCAGGCTTTGCAAGCAAGTGCCTTGAACCATGAGCCATCTCCCCAGTTCCTTTCATTCCCTTTAATCTCTGTATCTTAGTTTTATCCCTAGTGTTTTACACTGATCAAAACTTGGTTCATTTTAATTCAATTCATTGATTTGTTGTTTGTGCTTTTTTTTTTTTTTTGCAATGTGATTTGTGCCTTTGAAGTGATTTTAGTCTTTTCCCGTTTCTGAGTCACAAAGTTATCTCTTGTGGGTTTTGAATTGATTTTGTAGCTTTATCTGTTACATTAGGTTTCTAGTTTAGCTTCAGTATGCCAGGAATGGAACATTGGATGGAGATCCAGTTTACTTTCTCTATATGGTAAATCAAAATTCCTAATACATTTCTACGTGTGTATGTGTGTGTGTATATGTGTTATGGTGTATTGCATGTGTGTGTATGTGTTATAGTGTATTGCATGTGTGTGTGTGTGTTATAGTGTATTGCATGTGTGTGTGTGTGTATTGTACTGTGTGAACATACATGTATTCCTATGGTGCGGTGATCTTGCCATCGGTGACCAGAGCTGAATGTTGGGTGCCCTTCTCCATCATCCCTCCACCCATTCTCATTTGAGCTGGAATCTCTACTGGTCCTGAAATTTGATATTTTCTTGTGAGCGCCAATGGTTCTTGGGTCTGTGCTCCCCTGCAGGACTGGAGCTATCGATGCATGTGGCAGTGCCCAGCTGTTAATGTGGACCCTGGGCACCGAACTTGAGTCATGTTTCCAGCCTTCTCAGGCCCTTCTACATGCACAGGAAGTGCTCTTAACTGCTGAGCCCTCTCTCTGGCCCTCATAAGGCATTTTCACTAACCCATCTGTCTGCTCCATCCTGATTTGTGGCATTGCTTCTACCTTTTATCAGCTTCCTCATTTACTTGGATTTGACTTTGAGCGCTCTAGATGCTCCAGTGAAACAAAATGTTCTGTTTTCACTCTAGAACTTTACTTTAGAAGTAGTTCTGGCTTCATAGCATGTCAACATCTGGCAGGAACCACCCTCTCTCCTCTCTTTATTCTCCTTTTCCATGTTAATTGTCCACTAACCTTTATCCACATAAATATTACCAGAATGTAACCAAATGCCCCAAAATATACAAGTGAAATTTTGATTCAAGTTGACTTTGATTTGTAGCCTGATCATATACCTAATAAATGTATAAATATAAAATTTATATCTTGCATTGGCATCTTCCTAATATTGTGTTATGTGCTTCAAGAATGTGGCCTAGCTGTCATTTAGTGACATAATTTATGTTGTTTTTAACAGCTGTTAAAAATATGTTCTTTTTAAAAAATATATTTTATTTATTTATTTATTTGAGAAAGAAAGAGAAAGAGGCAGAGAGGGAGAGAATGGGAGCATCAGGGCCTCCAGCCACTGCAAATGAACTCCAGGTGCATGCGCCCCCTTGTGCATCTGGCTTACATGGATCCTGGGGAATCAAATCAGAATCCTTTGGCTTTGCAGGCAAATGCCTTAACTGCTAAGCCATCTCTCCAGCCACCCACCCACCCAAAATATGTTCTTTTGAGGAGCTGAGCAGATGTCTCAGTTGGTGAAGTGCCTATTGAAAAGCATGAAGGCCAGAGTTTAGATTCCCCAGCACCCACATAAACCCTGGGCAGGTTTTGCCTGTAGTACTAGGGATAGAAACAGGATCCCCAGGGCCTCCTGGCTAGTTCATTGTATCAGTTACTTTCTTCTTGCTGTGACAGAATAGCCAACCAAAAGCAACTTAAGGAACAAAAGGATTTATTTAAGCCTACAGTTTCTAGGGGGAAGTTTCATCATGGCAAGAAAAGGATGGCAAGAACAGACAGCCTGTGTCACATCTTCATAGCAGCAGGGAGGAAGCAGAGAGAGCAAGTGGAGCTGGCAGGCAACACCTCAAAGCCTGTTCCCAGTGACACACTTCCTCCAGCAAGGCACCAGCTCCTTAAGGATCCACAACCTTCCAGAACAGTGCTACCAGCTGAGAATTGGGTATTCAAACACGAGTCTATGGGGGGCATTTTGTATTCAAAGCAGCACACTAGTCTAGACAAATCGGTGAGCTTCAGGTTCAGTGAGAAACTGTGTCTCACAGACAAGGTGGAGAGTGGTTGAAGAAGGCACTCCTGACATTAACATTAACAACTGTCCACCACATGCATGCACATACATGTGTGTGTGTGTACATCTGCCCACACATATACACCTGCATGCCCCACACACATACATGTACAAGAAAATATTCTCCTTTAAGTGATTATGTAATCTTGGTTAAGTGAACTGTTGGGTAGTTTCATTGCTTGTTTTGATAATTCTATAATGATTTCTATATTCTATAATGAATGCTACCTCTGACTTCATAGCCCTAGAGACACTGTTGATTTTATAGGGCTATCTTTTTAAAAAATATATATATTTCTAAAAATATTTTTATTTATTTATTTTCAAGGAGGAGAGAGAATGGGCATGCCAGGGCCTCTAGCAGCTCCAAACAAATTCCAGATACATGCACCACTCTGTGCCTCTGGCTTTACAAGGGTACTGAGGAATCAAACCTGGGTTGTTCAACTTTGCAGGCAAGCAACTTAACTGCTGAATAATCTTTCTATTGCTGTAGGGGTTATCTCTTATTATTATTATTATTTTTTACTTTTCAAAAGTTTATTTTATTTTATTTATTTGAGAGAAAGATAGAGACACAGAAAAAGAGAGAGAGCGAGAGAGAGAGAGAATGGCATGCCAGGGCCTTCAGCCACTGTAAATGAACTCCAGACTCATGCACCATGTTATGCATCTGGCTTACATAGGTCCTGGAGAATCAAACCTGGATCCTTTGGCTTTGCATCTCTCCAGCCCTATTATTTTACTTTTGAGAGAGAGATGGACAGAGAGAAAGAGGAAGAGAGAGAGGGAGGGGAGAGAGAGAGAATGGGTGTGCCAGGGCCTTTCAGCTGCTGTGAGTGAACTCCAGAAATGTGCATCCTCTTGTGCGCATATGTGACATTCCATGCTTATATCATTTTGTGTCTGGCTAGATGGGACCTGGAGATTTAAGCATGTATTCTTAGGCTTTGCATCTCTCCAGCCTGGAGGGTTTTCTTTATCCTGCAACAAACCCCATGTCCCCCACACATGGCAACAGGGAGAAGAATGTTATAATTCTGACTCTACCTTAAAGGAACCACACCTGCATTTTCTTTAGTATGTGCAAGTGCTTACTTGCTGTGAGATTTTGGCATATACACTTTGTCAACTTATGGAATATTCCTTCTATTCTTAGCTTATAAGTTTATTTTTTGAAATAGATTTGAGTCTTTTATAAAAAGGTATTGACCCTTTTCCAAAGTGTTTTCTGCAATGACTGAGATAATCACACAGTTGTCATTTCGTTCTTTAATTTGGGTGCCTTCATTGATTTGATGTTGAGCAGTTCTTTTATTCCTTGGCCCAACACTTTTTTGATTTTTCATACATTGCTTTAAAAATAAACAATTGCTTTTCAGTAAATATTCTATTCACTGATAACTCATCTATACTTGTAAGTGAAATGAGTATATGATTTATTGCCAGTCTGTGGAATTAAGATTGTACTAAGTCATAAATTGAGTTAGATTTCCTTTTTCTATTTATGGATAAAATTTTTTGTGTTCATTTTCTTCACAGTGACAAATGCCTGAGATTTAAAATTTTGAAAGCAGAAGTGATTTATTTTGTCTCATGGCCTCAGAGATTTCAGTCCATGATTGCTTGTCTTTTTCGAGGGAGGCCTGCGGCAAGAACATGTTTTAGTGGCTGCTTACTATCTGGTGGCCAGGAAGCAAAGAGAGAGACACCGAGAGAGAGAAACAAGAAAGTCAGGCAAGGTATACCCTTCAAAACACTCCCATTAACTTTCTTTTTTTGTCTTTTTTTTTTTTTTGAGAGAGAGACAGACAGACAGACAGAGGGAAACAGAGAGAAAGAGGAAGAAGCAGAGAAAGAGAGAATGGGCATGCCAGGGCCATTTCAGCCACTGTGAATGAACTCCAGATGCATGCACCCCCTTGTGGAAAAGTACAGCATTGCACACATGCATCTGGCTAAACGTGGGACCTGGAGAATCAAACAGGCATTCTTAAGCTTGGCAGGCAGGCACCTTAACCGCTAAGCCATCTCTCCAGCCCCCAACTTACTTCTAATTATCCTTGTCTCCTAAGAGTTTGTTGATGAAGTTAACATCCTCTTGAACCAATAACCTCTTAATAGCACCACCAGCTGGGGACCAAGACTTCAACATGTGAGCCTTTTAGGAAATCCTTTCAATCCAAACCACAACAACTGATACAAGTTGCCTTTAGGGCATAGTAAAACTCACCCCTGTGAGTTTAGCCTGCAGTGTTTGGGGAGGTAGGTGCTTGACTTCTTTTTCAATTTTTCTTCTAAAATACAAACAGAAGCTAATACAAATCTGTATTTGTTTGCTGTAGTTTGGGTGCAGAAGCCCCCATTGGTCATGTGTTCAAAGCTTGGTTGCCAAGGAGAAGCAATTGGGAGGTAGTGGAACATTTAGGAAGTGGGGCCTCATGAGAGAACCTTGAGTCGTTGGATGGGATGTTCTCAAAAGGAAAAGGGGAACTCTGCCCCTTCTTCCCATGTTTGAGTCCCATGTTCATGATGTAAGCAAGTTTGTCATGACACGATACCTCAGCACAGCTCACTTGATCATGGACTGGGACCTCAAAAACTGTGAGCCAAAACACATCTTTCCTTTGTGAAGTTATCTCAGATATTTTAAAAAATATTGTTGTATGTTAAGGTGTTTGCCTGTGAAGCCAAAGGACCCAGGTTCAATTCCCCAGGACCCACGTAAGCCAGATGCTCAAGGGGCACATGTGACTAGAGTTCGTTTGCAGTGGTTAGAGGCCCTGGCATGCCATTCTCTCTCTGTCTCTCTTCTCTCTTTCTCTCTCTGCTTGCAAATAAATAAAAATAAAATATTTTTGTATATTTATTTGCAATCAGAGAGAGATAGAGAGAAGAGAGACAGACAGAGAATGAGTGCCGCGGGTCCTCTGCTGCTGCAAACAAACTCCAGATGCATAGGCCCCTTTGTACATCTGGCAACTGGGGTCATTAGGCTTTGCAGGCAAGCACCTTAACCACTGAGCCATCTCTCCAGCTCTGTCTCAGATATTTTGTTATCGTGACGGAAAGCTGAGCAATGCTCTATTGATCTAGTTCAAACATTTTTTTTCCTGAACCAATTTAAAAATTTCATAGTTGGGCTGGAGAGATGGGTTAGTGGTTAAGGCATTTGTCTGCAAAGCCAAAAGACCCAGGTTCAATTCCCCAGGACCCACGTAAACCAGATGCACAAGGTGGTGCATGCATCTGGAGTTCATTGCAGTGGCTGAAGGCCATGGCAGGCCCATTCTCTCTCTCTCCCTTCCCCCCTGCCT
Source organism: Orientallactaga sibirica (assembly GCA_036365145.1). Lineage (NCBI taxonomy): Eukaryota > Metazoa > Chordata > Mammalia > Rodentia > Dipodidae > Orientallactaga > Orientallactaga sibirica. Next base: position 26,921,254 of record JAEOAD010000020.1, read on the forward strand.
CTTTCCCTTTCTCACTCAAATAAATAAATATGCTTTAAAAATTTTCATAGTTTTCTATTAACTTGTTCCTTTTTTTTTCTATCTCGGCTTTCAAATTTAGGGGGAAATAAATATCTCTGTGTTCCTCTGCCCTTTAATCTTGGTAATTTTTGTAACAGTTCCCCTCTTTCCATTCCATATATATATTTGATGTAGGGCTTTGCTCTAGCTCAGGCTTACCTGGAATTCACTATGTAGTCTCAGGCTGGCCTCAAACTCATGGTTTTTCAATGCTCATCTTTCTGCACACGGCTTCTGTCATGTATCTCCTCCCACAACCCTGGAGGGGAGGCTGTGGTGCCCAGGCCTTCTCTGCAGTTGTGGGGAGGGGAGAGGGAGGACTCTCATGGAGTCTCCTTACTCAGGATCATGCACTCTCTTAGTTTCTAGGAGCTGGGAGATGGGAGAGGAGGATGCGGTGACAAAGATCCTGACCCACTTGACTGCAGGTGACACAACTCAAAGGGGCATCATTTGGTGCCCTGAGAACCTGGCTAAGGCCTTGTGCAGGATTGTTCTAGCTGCTCCACTGCTCAGTCCTGCGTCCTTCTCTCCTGGATGGTGCTGGCCCCATCTCTAACTAGGCCTGGGTTCCCTGGAAACCTTGCCTAACACAAACTGGAGGGGTGGATTTCACATTCCCACTTTAGAGATATGGAAACTGAGACCCTGCAAGTTTAAGTAACGTGGTCAAAGGGGAAACTTGATTGCTTATATCAGATCTCTCTGACTCCTAAGTTTTTCCATCCTTTTTTGGTCTGAGGGATTCCTGTCTTCACATAGGAATGTGGATGAGTCTCAGTTCCATGCGTCAGGTCTACAGCTATAACACACACACACACACACACACACACACACACACACACATTCGTTTGTACCATACTTACTACATTTGTATCAAAAATTTCCAAAGAGGGCTGGAGAGATTTCTCAGTGGACAAATTGCCTGAAATACAAGTGCGAGTACATGAGTTTGGGTCCCCAGAATCCATGTAGAAAGCTGCATGCTATAGCAGCCATCTGTAATCCCAGCAAGATGGGAGGCAGAGACAGAAGCATCTCCCAGAACCTCGCAGACCAGCCAGCATGGCAAACACAGCCAGGCAAACAGCAAGACACCCTGCCTCAAACAAGGTGGAAGGTGAGGTTGTCCTTCACCGCTACATGTGCACCTTGACACACCCATGTGCGTGCTTGTGCACACACACACACACACACACATTCCAAAGGGGAGTGGGAAGTCCCAAGCCACTTCAGCGACTCAATGCAGGTCCCCAGGGACAGAGGGCTCTGGCTAACTAGCAGCCTGTCAGCAGTGAGCTCTGCTTCCCCTCGAAAGCCTGAGGGAGGAGAGGTCCTGGGAGGCTGTCTCCACCATGGCTCCTCAGCTTCCACTCCTTGCCTTACTCCTGAAAGGAGCTGAGAGAGGACCGTGCCTTTTCTCCAGCTTCCAAGGCAGAGCCCCAGCTGGTACATTTTTTAGGCACAAATGCCACCTGCTGTCAGAGCACAGCTAGTAACTCTCCCTTGGCGACCTTCATTGCAACACGTTCAACTCACTGTCTGGCTCCCCCTGATTCCCCTCAGAGCTGCAGTAGCTGCTACATGCAGAAAGCTTTTCCATGTGTAGATACAATGCTCTCTGCCTAGGACCTTTAACAAAAGGTGGCCCTTGCGCCTGGGCCTGACTGATCTAGAAAGGAGCTCCAGGGCTGGAGAAGATAGCTGAGCGGTTAAGGCACTTGCCTGCAAAGCCAAAGGCCCCCAGTTTGATTCCCCAGGACCCATGTAAGCCAGATACACAAGGAGGCGCATGCATCTAGAGTTCGTTTGCATTGGCTAGAGGCCCTGGCATGCCCATTCTCTCTCTCTCTCTCTCTCTCTACCTCTGTCTCTCAAATAAATAAATAAAATATATTTTTTAAAAAAAGAAAGAAAGGAGCTCCAATTTGTGATCAATCCTCCACCCCACCCCTTGATCCCAGAGAGTTCCTGCTCCCCAGGGCAAAGCTCTAGCTGTGAGTCACAGGAGTCCACTGTTCATTCCATGCAAGGGTCTCCTGGGGTTAGGGCCCTGGCCATCCATAGCCAGAGACATCCTGGGACTGTTAAAGCCCCTGAACAGAGGCATGGGGTCAACTCTTTGTCCCTGCAACTCAGGCCTGGCTCCACTAGCTGGTCAAGTACCCAGGCTTGGAGGGGTCATAGCATCTTCTGCTGGCCATGGAGATGAGAGCTCCTGGTATCCACCCTCCCACCGGATGTATTAAAAATACCGGGAAAGAGCTGGTCATGGTACTGCACGGTTATAATTTCAGGATTTGGGAGGCAGAAGTAGGATGGTTGTCACCTCAAGGCCAGCCTGGGATATATAACAGGAGACCTTGTGTCAAAACCAAAGCAAGCTGGGCATGGTGACACTTGCCTTTAATCTTGGTTTGGAGGCTAAGGCAGGAGGGTTGCCATGAGTTCAAGGTCAACCTGAAATATAGGTTAAGGCCCAAGTTAGCCTGGGCTAGAGTGAGACTGAGCATCAAAAAAAGGGGGTGGGCTGTGGAAATGGCTCAGTGGTTAAAGGCACTTGCTTGCAAAGCCTACTGGTCTGAATTTGATTCCTAAGTACCCATATAAAGCCAGAGGTACAAAGTTGGGCGTGCCTCTCGAGTCTGTTTGCAGTGGAAAGAGGCCCTGGTATGCCCATTTGGTCACTCTCTCTCTCTCTTTCTCTCCTCACAAATAAATAATAATAATAATAATAATTATTATTATTATTATTATTATTATTATTATTATTATTTGGGGGGAAGTTTCAAGGTAGGGTCTCACTCTAGCCAAGGATGACCTGGAATTCACTGTGTCATCTCAGGGTGGCCTCAAACTCACGGTGATTCTCCTACCTCTGCCTCCTAAGTGCTGGAATTAAAGGCATGAGCCACCATGCCCAGCTTAAAAATATTTTTGAAACAACAGAAACCTGAAATAAGTGAAGTGGGGCTGGAGAGATGGCTTAGTGGTTAAGGCGCTTGCCTACAATGCCAAAAGACCCAGGTTCCATTCCCCAGGACCCATGTAAGCCAGATGCATACGGTGATGCATGCGTCTGGCATTTGTTTGCAGCAGCTAGAGGCCCTGGCACACCCCTTTTCTCCCTCTCTCTCTCTAATAAATAAATAACAATTTTTTAAAAATTAATTTAAAAAAAAAAACAAAATAAGCGGTTCACTTTAAAACCACAAGGGTTCTGCTGTTCTCATAGAAGAGAGGACATTACCAATGTGAGAAACATGGAGGCTTGTGGCCATGGTTCCTGCAGGTTGGTGCTCCCAGTCTGTGCAGTCCCTCTGGCCCTTCAGGTTCCCTCAAGGTACTGCCAAGCTGGGCTGCACTTTCTCCGCTTGTTCGACACCACCCTCTTCATCCGTGTGCTCAGCAGGATATCAGTCAAGTCTCTACCAGGAACCACACCCTGATTCAGAGCTGGGAACATCAAGGTAGGGGAAAACAAACTTAAAAGCCAACACAGATCAAGTCCAGGGAGGCAGACTACACTCCTCATTGAATTGGGCAAGTAAAGGTAAAATTATAACTAGCAAGTGCCAAGAAAATGAGGTACATGGTAGATCAAAAGCATGGAACAAGGGCTGGAGAGATGGATTAGCAGTTAAGATGCTTGCTTACCAAGCCTGAGGACCCATGTTCGACTCTCCAGGTCCCATGTAAGCCATATGCACAAGGTGACACAAGCACTTAGGGTTGCACATGCGCACCAAGGTGGAACACACATCTGGCGTTCGACGGCAGTGGCTGGAGGGCCTGGTGTGCCAATTCTCTCTAAAAAAAAAAAAAATTACAGAAAAAGCATGGTACAAGGGGACCCAAGTTCTACATGCTTCTGTAAGAAGTGGTGGCTGAGTGGCTGAGGACAGAGTACACAGAGGTGATAAGTGCCATTCTAGGCAGAGGGGACAGCATGTGCTAAGGCCCAAAGGTAAGAGGGGATGGGACCTTTAAGGAACTGAATGGAGATCAAGGAGGATACAAAGGAGTCTGACAGGGCCGTGTTGTAAGCTGAGGCCAAGGAGAGGCTAAATCAGGTAGAAAAGCCACAACTCGGACCCGTGTGGTAGCTGTGCAGATGGGAAGACAACATATATCAGAGCGTTTTGTCTGTTTTTTTAAAAATAATTTTATTTATTTTATATTTATTTGAAAGAGAGAGAGGCAGAGAGAGAGAGAGAATGGGTGTGTCAGGAACTTCAGCCACTGCAAACGACACACGCACCACCTTGTGCATCTGGCTTACGTGGGTCCTGGGGAATTGAACCTGGGTCCTTTGGCTTTGCAGGCAAGTATCTTAACCACTAAGCCATTGCTGCAGGCCTTTTTGTCTGATTGATGTATTCTTGTCTTACTGTGTAGCCTAGGCTGGCCTCAAACTTGGGATCCCCTTGCCTTGGACTCCCAATTGCTGGGGTAACAGGCATGCACCACTATGCCTGGCTGGGAACGATTTTCAAAGGACCAGCAAGATTTGGATTAGATCTAACGTGTAGCTGAGAGAGCTAGATCAAGGAAAATGCACATAGGTTTGGGCTTGTTAGCATTTGAATGTGAAATGTGCCCAACAGGCTCATGTGTTTGCACTCTTGGTTCCCAGTAGATGGCACTGTTTGTGACTGACTGTGCCTTAACTAGTAGAAGTGATAGTTGGGTCCCATGTAGCCCAATGCACGTGACTCATGTGACCTCAGACTTTGACATCATGCCTTCCCTACCAGGAAGGACTGGCTGGAGAGATGGCTTAGCAGTTAAGACGTTTGCCTGCAAAGCCAAAGGAACCAGGTTCAATTCCCCAGAACCTATGTAAGCCAGATGCACAAGGGGCACATACATCTGGAGTTTGTTTGCAGTGGCTAGACGCCCTGGGGTGCCCATTCTTTCTCTCTTTCTTCTTTCTCTCTCTTCGCTTGCAAATAAATTATATATATTTATGTTTATATTTATATGATTTGAGAGAGAGGAAGAGGCAGATAGAGAGAATAGGCATGCCAGGGCCATTACAAATGAACTCCAGACGCATACGCCACCTGTACCTCTGACTTACATGGGTCCTGGAGAATCGAACCAGGGTCTTTAGGCTTCACAGGCAAACACCTTAACCAATAAGCCATCTTTCCAGCCCCAGTTTATCCTTTACTCCTCTTCTTCCAAAGACCTTCAAGTGCTTTGAAATCCATCTCAAGTGGGCCCCTGAGGCAGATAGTTTGGATGGCAGGTTAAGATAGGGTACCTAAAGGGCTGACTGGATGGAAGAAGTGACCAAGGGCATTCTGGCTGGACAGTGCAGATCCACAATGGCAGAAGGCCCGGGAGAGGGGTGACTGATTTATCCTGGCTTCCAGAGCCCTGGCCAGGGCAGGCACCTTCCTCTCCCATTGCTGGCTGCTCTGGCTTGAGTTTTGTCTTTGGAGAGAAACTTGTCTGGAAGTTCAATGCCACATCAGTGTGTTAGCTTCATGGAAAGAAACAGCTGACAGAAGCCCACTGGGTGGGCCCAGAAGAAGCCCATCCCCTGGAGAAGAGCCGTAGCTGTACAGCTCACCCCTCAAGTCACATTAGCCAGCTGTTGTTTGCACAGTCCCCCAGCTGAGTCCTTCCCTGCGGGCAGTCCAGCCTGGCCAACTTCAGCAGTCCTGATCGGCAGAAGGCCCCCTTTCCTCTGGGGTGACCGACCACCAGCTTCATAGAGACGAAGTGCTCCCAGGTCAGTCTCTAGAGGACTAGAGCGGTGTAGGGCGAAGAGCCTGTGCTGCCACCAACAGGCCTACTGAAGCATTGCAGCCTTAAAGGAAAAGCCAAGAGCCTCTGACCAGCTGACCATGTGTTTCCTTGAGAAAGGCCGTGTCATGGTCACAGAGTGTGTGTGCATCACCCGCCACATATTGTCATCTGAATTTCTGCCTAGAACGCTTGTGCCTGTCAGGTGAGACAGGAACTCAATTGGGCTCCAAATGTCAACATTTCTAGTAATTGCAGCCACACACGAACAATCGAGAGAGCTCAACAATGGATCTGATTTGAAATATTAACTTTCAAAAGTGCTTGCAAGCGAATCATTGCATCTCAATCAACTTCTGTTTGAATTTCTTGCCCTTAAAGGTATGAAATAGATAAGTAACTGAAAAACGAATCGGGGGTGGAGGGGTGGGGATTTTTCCATACACTTGATTTGTGTCCAGAAACAGCAACACACATTCTCTGGAATGTACAAAATAATTCCATATATATGCTCTACCGAAGAGGTTTCAGAACAAGCAATCCCGCTTGAAAAACATCTGCCATTTCAGGCATGTTAAACTTGCAACACTTGCATGTATGACTGTGTGGGTGGGTATGTATGGCTCCCCATAATAGAGTCCGTGTCCTCCTCAGTCTGTAGGCAACCCACGCAGAAGTGGGCACGAAGTGATTAAATAACAAAACCCAAGCTGCTGTACCCAAGGAGAGTGTCTGACAGAGCAACACATTAAAAAGTAGCACAGAGTCAGTGGTAGCTGTGCACTGGGGAAGACTTGGTAACTATAGCAACTTGCTTTAGAGGCTGTTCTTTCCCTGCCAAAAAAACCAGGTAGGCTCTGAAGCCCTCCCACTGTCACACGGCAGGGAGAGAGAAGTCTTTGAAGACAGGCAGCGGGCCAGCAGGCAAAGGGCACGCAAAGCCAAGTAAAGCTCCTGACGTTTCCACAGTGTGTGGGTCTGTAAAGGAGCAAACCGGGAACAAGAATGGGATGTCTGAGGAAGGCTGGATTTTTACCTGTCGGCAAATAGAGCGAGGCTTCTTTGCAATGAATACAGCAGTCCAGCTGTGGCGATCCTAATATAAACTGGCACGGGACCTAGAATAGGATCGGTGTGAAATCATCAGCTGATCGGATGCAGCTAGGGTCAGGATCTGCCCTCAAGCTCCTGGATCAGTTTGACCAGTTCCTCAGGGAGTTGGAGTTCCCACCAAACTCCACCGTGGAGAGACAAATTGTAGCGCTGTGGCATTTTTCAGTAAGACAAGTAAATGTTAGCAATCTGTGGAGAGCTGATCCCATAGGGTTGAGTTCAGTCTCTCTTATGAAATCTTTTATGTTATTGTTAGAAAGCCGGGAGCAAAAGAGCTTCCCAAATATAGTTAGACAAAGGTTGTTATGCCAAGCGAACCCATGACCACCTGCATTCCAGCTTCTGGAGTGGGCATTATCAGGTTAGTATCCCACACGCTGTGGGTGTTCTGTACACAATGGTGATGGAGATTCGGCTCACTCATCTCACCACAGCGCTCAGACTCTTGCCCGCCTCGACATATTCGCTCCACTTGGCTTCAAGACTCTCTCTCCTGCCTTACTGGCTGCTCCTGCCTAGCCACCTGTGCAGAATCCTGTGTGGCCAAAGCCTCAGAGCTACTCCTCTGGACCTAGAGAGATGGCTCAGTGGTTAAAGGCACTTACTTGCAAAGCCTGACAGCCCAGGTTGGATTCCCCAGGACCCACATAATCTAGGGTCGTTTGCAGTGACAAGAGGCTCTGGCAGGCCCATTCTCTCTCTTCTCTCTCTCTACTTATAGATTAATGATAAATAAAAATTTAAAAAAGATATCCCTCTGTCTATCTGTCCCTGTGTTGGTGACATCTCTATTTACATCCACAGCTCTTGGACTCCTGGCTGATAAAAGCAAATGTGTGTGTGTCCTGAATGGTCTTCTCTTAGCAGATGGATTCCACAAGTACATCCCATGTAAGAGCCCATCTCAGCCTCTCCTCACTGCCATCCTGGTCCCTCCATTTCCATCTCTTCTGGGATGTTCCACTGCTTCCTGAGTTTCTGGGAGGCCTTTGGCTTAGCTTTTATTTATTTACGTATTTATTTGAGAGAGAGAGAATGGTAACACCAGGACCTCTAGCCACTGCAAATGACTCCAGACTCATGAGCCACCTTGTAGCTGGCTTATGTGAGTACTGGGGAATTGAACCTAGGTCCTTAGGCTTTGCAGTAAGTGTCTTAACTGTTAAGCCATCTCTCCAGCCCTGCTCTTCCTGCTTTTTTTTTTTTTTTTTTTTTTTGTTTTTCGAGGTAGGGTCTCGCTCTAGCCCAGGCTGACCTGGAATTCACTCTGTAGTCTCAGGGTGGCCTTGAACTCATGGCAATCCTTCTACCTCTGCCTCCCAAGTGCTGGAATAAAAGGTGTGTACCACCATGCTCAGCCCTATAATTTTAATTTTTAAAAACTTATTTATTTGAGATAAAGAGAAACAGGGAGAGAGAGAGAGGAAAGGAAAGAGAAAGAGAGAGAGGGAGAGAATGGGTGCACCTGGGCCTCCAGCCACTGCACATGCACTGATGCATGCGCCCCCTTGTGTATCTGGCTTATGTGGGTCCTGCGGAATCAAACCTGGGTCCTTTGGTTTTACAGGCAAGTGCCTTAACCACTAAGCCATCTCTCCAGACCTGCTGCTTTTTTTTTTCAGTCAGGTCTCCACATGGGTAGCCAAAATCTTTAAAAACACAAGTCAGATCCTATCACTACTGTGCTCAAACCCTTTCAATGTGCTCCTGTCACACTAAGAAGAAAGCCAGAGTTCTTGTCCCAGCCTCTGAGCTCCTCACTGCCTGCCTACCTGCTCTTCCTCCCCTTCACATCCTCTGCTCTTTGACAGTCCAGGGCTGCTGCCTTGCTGCTCCTCGTGCTTGGTAGCCCAAATTTCTGTTCTTTCCTTAAATACCCTCCCTGCCTGTTTTAACAAAGTATCCATTCCATACCAACCCTTTAACCTGCCTGGTTTTTTCTTTCCCACACAAATCTCTATTTGTATTGCAGTCAATTGGTCTTCAGCCAAGTATGAGCTTCATAAAAATGGATTTTTTTTAACTTGTCCAGAGTTTTGCTTTCCCTCAGGATACAGAAGGCTGTACTGCCTGGTATGTGGTGGCTGATCAGTAAATATCTGCAAATGATGAATAAACACATTCAGTAAACAAGGCAACTGCACACCAGGACAGCTGCAGCTGAACACCACACACTTAAGCCATTTTTTGCATCTGGCTTACTTGGGTGTCTTGGAAATTGAACCTGGACTGGCAGTCTTTGCAAGCAAGCTCCTTTAACCTGAGCCATCTTCCCAGACTTAAAGCTTCCTTTAACATTGTTTCTAAATGTTCTGCTTCCCTTTAAAAAAAAAACTCAGGGGCTGGAGAGATGGCTTAGCAGTTAAGGCGCTTGCCTGCTAAGCCTAAGAACCCTGTTCCAATCTCCAGGTCCCATGTTTAGCCAGATGCAAAAGTGACACAAGAGCACAATGCCGCACTTGCCCACAAGGGGGCACACACATCTGGATTTCGTTCACAGTAGCTGAGAGACTGCTGGCGCACCCATCTCTATCTGTCTCCCTCTCCCCCCCCTCTCTCTGTCTCTGTGTCTCTCTCCAAAAAATAAAAATATTAAAAAAAAATCAGGTGGTAAAATAAACCATTTAGTTAGAAAAAAAAATTTTTTAAAGCATTTGGAGTCAAAACGTGGCACTATATTGATGCTTGGGATGGGGAGATTTCAAAATTTAGCTAAGCAGAGTCTGGATAAAGCTAATAAGATCTTTATCTTATCATGAGCATCACCAAGGGTGTTCGAGAGACTTCTTCCTCTCCTTTGTCCTGTAGGCTTACCTGCTAGAAAGTTCTCCCACCTCCAAAGATAGGGGCATCTATCAAAGAATTCGCCTTTTGGTTACTAAAATAAATTTCCTCCACAACCTCACAGAGTTTTTAATGATATTTAAGTAACAGCTCGTGTATTGAGTATCAATGGTGTGCCACACATTTGGCTGTCACAGCGTAGTTCTCACAGCAACTCCGTGAGTGGCATCCTTAATTGCATCATTTCACAGAGAAGAGAATAAAGCAGAGCGAGGTTCAATGATTCATCAAGGTTACAGAGCTCGTGAGATGCTGAGATGGGATTCAAACCACAGAAGTTTGATTTCAACGCCCAAGCTCTTCACACTGGCATAGTCTGTCTGTACTTAGCCAGAGGAGACCTTGCAGACCCCCAGGCTCACGTTCCTCATTGTGACAATGAAGACACTAATGTGAAGAGCAGTTGAAGGACTTGGTGGAGGATGGGAGTGGGGGGAGGTGCGTGTCTTTATCAGTCAGCTTTAGGTGGCTATCACAGGAACTTAAGGGGGGTTTATTTTGGCTCCTAGTTAGAGGGTACAGTGCATCCTGGTGTGGAAGGTACGGCAGAGGACGTGGCCTGCAGCAGCAGGAGTGCATGCAGCTTCTTGCTACATGATGTCTACCAGAAAGTTGACATCTTAGACTGGAAGTGAGGCTGAACTACTGTGGGATGGACCCACTTCTTCCAGCTACCTACCACCTTTGAAAAGATCCACAAGCTCAGGCTGGAGAGATGGCTTAGTGGTTAAGGCGCTTGCCTGAGAAGCCGAAGAAGAACCCATGTTTGACTCTCCAGAACCCAGTAAACCAGACGCACAAGGTGATGCATATGTAAGCTCGCACATGTCTGCTGTTTCATTGCAGTGGCTGGACACCCTGGTGCAACAATTCTCTTCATGAACCCACTCTCTTTCTTTCTCTCTCTCTCTCATAAAAAAAAAATCCACAACCTCCCCAAACGCTACCACCAGTTGGGGACAAGTGTTCAGATACATGAGCCTGTAGGAGACATTTCTCATTCAAGCCAGAACAAAGTCCATATTTTCTCTCCTTTCCAGTTGGCGTGGAACATCCCAATGAGATATTATTTTTCCTAATGAGTGGGAATAAAGGAGTTTCCTAGGAGACTCAGTCTCAACTACTAATTTGGGAAACTGTCTCCAGTATCCCGGATGAGGGAGCTCAGTTTAAGTGGAAAGTATGCCTTTTGCATTTGGAATATTTCCTCCTTTTTACTTTTTTCATTACAAGGTGTGGTGTCTGCATAAAAAGTACGTTGAAATAAGCTGCTTTCTATGTGTAATTATACTTGCTTTTTAAAAAATTATTTATTTAGTTAGTTATTTGTGTGTGGGGGTGGGGAGAGGAGATAGAATGGGTGCTCCAGGGCCTCCAACTGCTGCAAATGAACTCCAGATGCATGTGCCACGTCATGCATATGGCTTTACATGGGTACTGGGGAATCAAACTCTGGTCCTTAAGCTTTGTAGGCAAGCACCTTAACCACTAAGGCATTTCTCCAGCCCTATACTTAATTTTAAACTGGTATTAATTGTATGTTCATTAATTTGCCACATCCAAGGACCAATGACTACCCACTCAGATCAAGGTTGGATGGCAGAGTAGCATGGCCAGGGCACTCCTTAGTGACACAATACCAAACACACATGGTGTTGGCAGTCACCTTTGTACTGCTGGACAAACATTCAACCAGAAGCAGCTTGGGGGAGGAAAGGGTTTATTTCAGGCTTACAGATTCCAGGGGAACACCATCAATGGTGGAAGAAGCTGTTTCACTTCCATAGATCCAAGCAGAGCGATATCACCAAAATGAACAGCCAGAGCTCAAACTTCTCTGAACATACCTTAGGGCTGGGTTGAAGATCCATCCCCAGTGACACTCCCTCTAAGCAGAGATCTACCTACTTGAAACTTAAGTAGGAAGCTTTAAAAAAAATTCTGAGTCTGGGCTGGAGAGATGGCTTAGTGGTCATGGCATTTGCCTACAAAGACAAAAGACCCAAGTTTGATTCCCCAGGACCCACATAAGCCAGAGGCACAGGGAGACACATATATCTGGAGTTTGTTTGCAGTGGCTGGAGGATCTGGCACACCCATTATCTCTTTCTGTCTGCCTCTCCCCCCTTCACTCTCTCTCTCTCTCAAATAAATAAAAAGTTTTTTTTTTTTTAAAAAAAAAAATCCTCAGTCTATGGGGCCATACAATCAAACCACCACACATAGCATGACCCTGCAAGTCACATCTCTGGGTTACAGTTTAACAGAAGGGCTTAATAGTCTGGATTATTCTCTGTGCCATAGAGTAACAACCAGTCACAAGTAACCATTATTTCACTATGAGCTGCTATGCAGCTTTACATGGGCTTCTCATTAAATCCTCATTGTCTCACTACAAAATAGGCAACATTCTATTTTTTTTTTAACAGTCATGTTAAATTTTCATCTTTTCTTCTTCTTCAGTTTTTATTTATTTATTTGAAAGAGAGACAGAAGCAGATATACAGAGAGAATGGGTACACCCCAGGACCTCTAGCCACTGCAAATGAATGCCAGACACATGTGCCACTTTGTGCATCTGGCTTACATGGGTCCTGGGGAATTGAACCTGGGTCCTTTGGCTTTGCAGGCAAGTGCCTTAACCACTAAGCCATCTCTCCAGCCCCTAATCTTAATTTTTTTTTTTTTAGATGAAAGCACTAAAGTACAGAGAGGTTAAGAAACTTGCCACGGTCACTCACATGGTAGGAGCAGAGCTGGATGCACAGCCTGGCAGTCCACCTTACCCCATCCTGCTGATCATCATGAGGTGGGAGCACACACGCTTACGAGCCATTGGGAGGACAGACGCCCACAGAGCACCTGCCCTCATAGGACAGGTAGAGAAACTACAGCCCAGAGAACACAAGTGATTTATCCAGTCACAGGGCAGGGCAGGGCAGGGCAGGGTTGAAGGCAATGTGAATTCTCCGCTTAGCTCTTACTGTAGCTGTTGTTAAGTGGATTCTAAGGGATGGATGGCTCGCCAACAAGCTTCTGATTAGACTTTATATCTGGTTGACTCACCTTTTGTACCCCTGACCATATTGAAACATAGATATTTGGGGCTTTGTATGCATCTCCGATAGACTGATGCTTGGTCCTATGTGTCTGTTTTTTTAAATTTATTTATTTAAGAGAGACAGAAAGAGGCAGACCTATGTGCTTTTTTAATTTAAATTTTATTTGAAATTTGGATTCAGAGTTCCTTTTGGGCTTCACAAGGATGCTATTTGGTCCCCAATGTGAGGTTCCAGTCCTTATGCTTAGGAACTTTCCCATAAGTTGACTGAAAGGTCAGCCAGCAGAAGGCCAAGACTGAACATGAAAGACCTGCATCTTCCTTGCATGCTAAACACTGTCTTCAGATGCTTGGATTTAAGCTCGCCTTTAGGTTAGAGCAGTGTTCTGTGCCTGCACACTGGAATCACCCAAAGCACTTAAAAAAAATAGTCAGGGCTCACAGGCCGCTGAAACCACTGGAAATTCAAACTTCATTCACTGAATGTGGGGCAGTGGCATGTGATATGGGAATTGTGTTTAGGAATGCTGGTCAGTCCACTGTACCGTGATTGGAAACTTGTGCAAGGAGAGGGGGAGAGTGGAGAATAGGTGTGTCAGGGCCTCTTGCCAACTGTAAACAAACTCCAGATGCAAATACCACCACTGTCTGGCTTTACTTGGGTACTAGGAAACTCAACACAGGCTGTCATGTTTTGCAAGCAATAGGCTTTAACCACTGAGTCATCTCTGCAGCCCTTTCCAGTTTTTTTAAATATTCTTTCCCTCTTTCTTTCTTTCTTTCTTCCTTCCTTCCTTCCTTCCTTCCTTCCTTCCTTCCTTCCTTCCTTCCTTTCTTTCTTTCTTTCTTTCTTTCTTTCTTTCTTTCTTTCTTTCTTTCTTTCTTTCTTTCTTTCTTCCTTTGAGAGAAAGAGACAGAGAGAGAGAAAGAGACAATGGGCATGCCAGGGACTCTAGCCACTACAATCTCCAGATGCATGTGCCCCCTTGTGTTCTGGCTTATGAGGGTCCTGGAGAGTCAAACCAGGATCCTCTGGCTTTGTAGGCAAACACCTTAACCACTAAGCCATCTCTCCAGCCCTTCAGTTTTTTGTTTTTTTTTTTTAAACTAGCCAGGTGGCTGCTGCTTGGATGCCCAGGTATGAAGCCACGGGCTCCCCATGCACCAGATTCTTTCTTCCGCAGTCCAAGGGAGCCTACCCAACTTTCCTTTTTGAATGAAGTTCTTGATCTGCACAGATCAGTCGTGGAGGACGCTGGATCTCTAGATTGCTCTTTCCCTATCTACGTGACACAGTATTCAAAAGGCATGCAGGTGTAGAGGAAAACATGAATCTACCTACTTCCCCATTTCTCAACCTCTAAGTTTCCCTTCCTACTAGCTCGGAATGGGGAGGGTATCCTGTAAATATTACTCATACACATATAAGGAAGTGTTACGTACAGAATGAATCTGGAGGATAATAGACACGGGCCAGATCTCTGCATGTTCTCATTGAAGCAGCTCTGAGGTGCCTGTTCTGTGATCTCCTCCTGACTTTTCTTTACCAAAGGGAGACACTCTTCAAATCTTACTGCCCTTCCTTCCCAGAGCGCCTGATCCCTGATCCCATTCCACCTCCTTTTCTGAATGTGCATCTAGGCCATGATCCTGCATTTACTATGAAGGTGGAAGGAATGATGTTATGAGTGGCAGGTCATTTGGGGACTTCTTAGCATCATTTAGAAATCATACATCTCAAAGGAGTTTAATTCATGGTCACCCTGAGCAACTTTTTTTTTTTTTTTTTTTTTTTTTTAAGTAGTAATTTAGTCAAAGGATAAGGGCTGGGCTAAATTCAAAGGCAGGGTACATAGAAGGAGAAACGCGGGAATTGGCTAAGTTCAGGGAACAGGAATAAAGAAATGTTCACTCAATGCCTTAGAATCAAAATTTAAACTCAGGAGCTGGAGAAATGGCTTAGTGGTTAAGGCGCTTGCCTGCAAAGCCCAAAGACCTGGATCCAATCCCCTAGTCCCCATGTAAAGGCAGATGCACATGGTGGCTCATGCGTCGAGTTCATTTGCAACAGCTGAAGGCCCTGGTGTGCTCTCCCCCACCTCTCAAATAAGTAAATAATATATATATATATATTTTAAGATTTAAGCGCAGGCAACCAGAACAGTAGGATCCTTGTCAGACTCTTTGTACAGGGCTCTCTCCAGCCTCGTTTTATTTATTTTCTAGGTTGAATACTATACTCATAAAATTTCAGAGGCAACCAGGCATGGGAAAATCGGCGAGGTAACAGTTTGTCTCTGACCCTTCTGTGCATCTCTTCTGTCTCGCTCTTCTGATGCGTGGGCCATTCTTCCACGGGGCTGCTGTCATCTAACTCCTGCCAAAATGATGAACAGTGTCAGGTGTGGGCTGATAAAGGCAGAAGCTATGCCTTCTCCCATGGGGTAGTTACATTTTCAAAGGCGACTCAGGATAAAACAAAGCCATAAAAAAAAAAATAATGCACCCGCAAGTGTGAAATTAATATGGTCTAGAATTATTATTTTTTATTTAGTGGCCTTTACATCAAGCAGCAGGAGGTGAGTCACAAGGTTAACTCTATTTTAGGGAACCACTTTATTTCAAAGCATAAGCATAAAACTATTAACTGTCAATGGACCTTTGGGGCTATCCTGTTGAAGTGGAGGTTACTTTCTAGCCATATGTTCAATTATTTTAAAACATAATGGTAGAGGTTAAACAATTTTCTTCCCTCTTTCCTGACAGTCTGATTTGGTGGTGTTTTCTTTTCTTTTCTTTTTTTTCTTTTTAAAAATTTTTTATTTTTTATTTTTTATTTGGTTTTGCAAGCAGAGTCTCACTCTGGCTCAGGCTGACCTGGAGAGACACAGAGAATGGGCATGAACCAGGACCTACCTAGCCACTGCCAAACGCCTGGCCTAAATTTTATTTTAACTCCAGATGCATGTGCCCCTTGCCACTGCAAACGAACTCCAGATCATGGCCCCTTGTGCATCTGGCTTACATGGGTCCTGGAGAATTGAACTGGGATCCTTTGGCTTCGCAGGCAAATGCCTTAACCGCTAAGCCATCTCTCCAGCCCTTGGTGGTGTTTTCTATGGTCTGTCACTGGCCTTCTTTTCCTTGAGTTGAGTGTTCTGTGGAAGAAGGAAGGCAGAAAATCCCATCACCATATCTGAACCTTCAACACACTCATCCTGCTTCGAGACACAAATCTCCACCCACCAGCGAGTCGAAGGCAATGGAAACAGCTGACGTGGTCTCATGACCCTGTACTCTAAGTTCATAGCCAGGGACGCAGTGACCTACACATGCACATGACAGGCATCACTCTGATCCAGCTGGGCTTAGCAGAGGCTCAGCCAAGAGAGACGCTCATTGCGTCAGGCACTCACCATGGAACCTTGCACTCTCTGAAGCAGTATGGGCACTGGAGCCAGGCTATCTGGGTCCAAACGCTATCAATTACTACAGGACTGTCCACTAGTAATTTAATTTGCTGTGCCTTGGATTCTATCAAGTGGGGACCTCATTGAATGATGTAATCCACGTGAAGCAGATAGTGTTTTCATTTAATGACGGATGTATTTCATATCACTTCAGATGATGCAGGCTGTTTTGCAATTAATTTTAGTTTGTTAAAATGGGATTTGTTTTCCTTTAATCTTTCCCTCCTTTTGCACTAAATTTTCTCTTGGATGTTTCAGAGCCTAAAAATGGTGTGCACTTGTGAAAGGAACTGTAGCAGTTAAGTCACCTACAAAGTGGTAAAGATGTCAGGGACTACTTCAAAGTCCCTGTTGGTGAGGACAAAACATTTTTAATTATTTGTTTTTATTTGTTTTAAATTCTTTTATTTTAGAGAGAGAGACAGAGAGACAGTGAAAGAGAGAGAATTGGTGAGCCAGGGCCTCAGCCACTAAAATCAAACTCCAGACCCTTGCGCCACCTAGTGGGCATGTGCAATCTTGCTCTTGCCTCACCTTTGTGCATCTGACTTACATGGGATCTGGTGAGTTGAACATGAGTCCTTATGCTTTGCAGGCAAGCACCTTCACCACTAAGCCATCTCTCCAGCCCTTGTTTTACATTTTTATTTTTTCCATTTTGACATTGTCATTCATGCTTGTAATATATTTTAATCCTATTCCCTCCAATTACCCTCTTTTACTGGCACCCTTCTTCCCCATTAATCCTCATCTTATGTTCATGTTTGTTTATTTAAAAAAACTACTCATTGAGTTAAACTAATGTTGCCTGCATGGTCATGGGTGGAAGGTTGTTTACTGTGGAATGGGCTACATCCCTGATCAACCTTACTCCTCCTCTCCCAGCAACCGTTAGCTACCTTTTAGGTAGTTTAGGAGGTCTGGGGTCTCATGCATCCTTCCCCCATTAAGGGAGGAGCATTGACAGGCTCCATCTTGTGCAGGAAACAGCAGCTGCTGAGAGTTCATGAGTATAACAGCCAAATCTTATCTAGCAAGCAGCACTTTGCAGCCCTCCTACCAATCTTCCAGCATTACATCCTTACTCCACCCTCTTCTGCAAGGCTCCCTGAGCCTTGGAGGGGGTGGAGGAGATATCCTATTTGGAGGTGAGCACAGAGTAGCCACATATTCTCAGCACTTTTATCAGCCCCGCATCTCTGTATTAACCATTGCTTATTGTAGTAAGAAACTTCTGTGATAAAGGCATCAAGCAGTACTAATTTATGGGAAGAAATATAAATATTCAGAAGGCAGTTTGGCATGCTGTCCATTTAGCATAACCATAGTAGTATGTTCCCCACATAGGACCTATGTCCCTAGCCATGAGCTTTTGGCTAAGTTTATGGTACCAGGCATGAAATCTCTCCTGCTGAGTGGGCCTCAAATCCAATCAATCAGAAAGAAGTTGGTTACATCCATAACATTCATGCCACTATTTCACCAGTGGGCATATCTTGCCTGGCAGGTTGTGAAATAGTGGTAGGACTGTTGATGGTTTTTCTCTCCTAGCATCTGGCATAGCATCTTCTGGTACAAAGAAAGCTAGCTGGCAGGGAGGAAGTTTTCCAGCTCAATTTAAGCTTACTTTCCCTATGTCCTGCAGCCAAAACATATGCTGTCTTTAGTAACAGGAACTTTCCATCTAGTTTTAGTAGTTGTGGTAGTTTCAATGTGAAATGTCTCCCATGTGTTTTAAAAAATATTTTTATTTATTTCTTAATAGAGACAGATACAGAGAGAGAGAGAGAGAGAGAGAGGTATGGTGGTGCACACCTTTATCTTTAATCCCAGCACTCGGGAGGCAGAGGTAGGAGGATCATTGTAAGTTCGAGGCCACCCTGAGACTACATAGTGAATTGCAGGTCAGCCTTGGCTACAGTGAGACCCTACCTCGAAAAACCAAAAAAAAAAAAAAAAAAAAAAAAAAAAAAAAAAGAAAAAAAGAAAGAAAGGAAGGAAGGAAGGAAGGAAAGACAGAGAACTACGTGAACCAGGGCCTCCAGCCACTGCAAATGAACTCCAGATGTATGCACCAATGTGCATCCAGCTTTATGTGGATACTGGGGAATTGAACTTGGGTCATTTAGGCTTTGAAGGCAAATGCCTTAGCCACTGTGCTATCTCTCCATTCCTGTGGTTTTTTTTTTTTTTTTTTATTTGAGAAAGACAGAGAGAGAGAGAGAGAATGGGCACACTAGAGGCCTCTCAGCCACCGTGAATGAACTCCAGATGCATGCGCCCCCTTGTGGGCAAGTGTGACATTGCGCCTTTGCATCACTTTTTGTGTCTGGCTAAACATGGGACCTGGAGAATTGAACGGGTGTTCTTAGGCTTTGCAGGCGGGTGCCTTAACTACTAAGCCATCTCTCCAGCCACCATTCCTGTTTTTGATTAAGTCTCATGCTCAATCCCCACTGGTAGAGCCTAAGGGAGGTACAGCCTTGCTGGAGGAGGGGTGTCACTGGGGATGGATGTTGATGTTTACTAGTGCAGCCCTATTGTGTGTTAGTTAAGAACTCACTCATGCTGAGGTGGAAAGATGTGATGCCCTGTCTCGGCTCTGTCATGTTTTCCCATTCATGCTGAAACTTCCTGTTGAGACTGTAAGCCAAAGTAAACCATTTCCTTCCATCAGCTGCTTTGGATCAGGTGTTTTGTCCCAGTAACAAGAAGGTAATTGCAACAGCAGACAACCAAGAGCAATAGCAATAGCCTGTATTGTTTCAGGGCCTCTGTAGCATCCCTAATCAACTTATTGGGAGGATCTCATTCTTGGCACTGGAATCTATGAATAAATCGCCCAAGGCATTTGGGAGTGGTTTTATCTACCCACATAGGGACCTTCATTCAAACCCTTTTTGGTTATTTATTTATTTAGCAACAGGGTCTCATGTAGCCAGACTGGCATCACTGTGTATGTAGCTGACGATGGCTTTGAATTTCTGATCGTTCTGTTTCCACTTCCCAGTGCTGGGATTACAGGCACATGCCATTATGCCTGGTTTTATGTGAGGGGGAATCAAGCCCAGGGCCTCAAGCATACTAGGCAGGTATTCTGCTGACTGAGCTGTATCCCAGCCCCAAGTGAACTCAGCCAACATCTCTCTGCTGCTGCACGCAAGCATCCACCAATGGAGAGCGGCAGCTAGGGGACACTGTGGAAATGCATTCATGTCACCATCTTTTAAAAAATAATGTGGGGCTGGGCGTGGTGGCAACACCTTTAATCCCAGCACTTGGGAGATAGTTCGAGGATACCCTAAGACTACATAGTAAATTCCAGGTCAGCCTGGGCTAGAGAGAGACGCTACCTTGAAAAACAACAACAACAAAATAATAATAATAACCATGTGGGGCTGGAAAGATGGCTTCACGGTTATGGTACTTGCCTGTTGTAGCAGACAGCTTTAGGTTTGTCAAGAAGAACTTCCAGACCAGGACAGTTATGGGAGGAAGAGATATTTATGGAACCTTACAGATCCAGGGGAAGTTCCATACTGGCAGAAGAAGCTGACCTGCTTTCACAGGACCAAGTATAGAAAGCAAAGCCAAAATCCAAAAGCCACACAGCACAGCACACACCTCAGGAACTCCAGCTAGGCACACTTTGCATATCTTTAGATTGAAATCTCAAACCCACACCTTAGGCCTGGACTCTAAGATCTGCCCAGTGACACTGCCTCCAGCCAGGTGGCTGCAGATGCAAACTACAAACTAATAAAACACTGAATATATTGGGGGACATCTATTCAAACTACCATACCTGTGAAGCCTAAGAACCCAGGTCTGATTCCCCAGTACCCATGTAAACTAGATACACAAGGTGGCATATGCATTTGGAGTTTGTTTGCAATGGCTGAAGGCCCTGGCACACCCACTTTCTCTATCTGCCTCTTCCTCTCTCTTAAATAAATAAATAACTTATTTACTTATTTATTTTGGTTTTTCAAGGTAGGGTCTCGCTCTAGCCCAGGCTGACCTGGAATTCACCATGTAATCTCAGGGTGGCCTTGAACACAGGGCGATCCTCCTACCTCTGCTTCACAAGTGCTGGGATTAAAAGCGTGCGCCACCACGCCCGGCTCTAAATAAAATATTTTTAAAAATAATGTCTTATCCAAAATAAGCTTTTGGGGAAGTCACATGTAAAGAAACATTAACTCCATCAGCTAATGGAGATACAAAGCCCATTTGAACATATTATCTGTGATCTCTTAGGGTTTGGTGAAAACTGGTAACTTTGGAGACAGGTAGCATCTGAATAGAGACTGAATGAATGGGTCTTTTGAAAATCATTAAAACCACCTTGTTTGGGCTAGAGAAATGGCTCAGCAGTTAAGATGCTTGCCTCCAAAGCCTAACGACCTGGGTTCATTTCCCCAGTACCCACATAAAGCCAGATGCACAAAGTAATTCACTCATCTGGAGTTCATTTGCAGTGGCTAGAGGCCCTAGTGTGCCCATTCTCATTCTCTCTCTCTCCTCTCCTTGTTTGCAAATAAATCAATTAAAAATTTCTTTTAAAACACCTTGTTTTATTGCACGGTGTAACTATACAAACATTTGTTGCATATTTATGCTAGGTACTCTCTCTTGCCATGAAACGCCTGTCACACAAATGTTAATTAATGCTTATTGATATGTTGAAGAGAGTGATGGTAATCTTCAGCATTTAAATCGGAAGGCTGAGAATGTTTAATTTAATAGGATCAGCATTTAGATAGTATAGCTGTGTTTTGGCATTTAACTAGAGTGGCTTTTCCTACAATGCCATAGCAAGAGAAATTTCTACTTAATCTTGTTTTGAACAATTTCTATTTTATGGCAGTCAGCAGGATTCCAGTGAAGAAGCAGTGAGCTTAGCACTTTCACCTTTTAGCTTAGCTAGTAAACATTTCATTAAAGTTGCATGTTATCTTAAGACAGTTGGCACTGACATTGTTTAAAAAAAATTCACTTTGATAGCATTATTTTTAGGTATTGAAAATAGAGCATTCTGAAAGAACTCCAGAGATAGCACCTTTTTTTCGTTGTTGAGAAAACAAATTATTTCCTGTTGGAAAAGAGTGTATGTGTGGGTGGGGAGGGGAGCTGAATGGAGAACTGGTGTTTGAATTCTAATGAACCATGTTGATAAATTATAGAAGCACCTCAAATATGTCCAAAACATAGCTCATGCTAGAGTAATAAAATACACACTTAACAAGTATTTTCCATAAATGAGCTTTTCAAGAAACTCCATGCAATGTTTTCTCTTTAAGCCAGCCTATGGATGGTAATGTTGCTTACAGCATTCAATGTTACCTAACTTTTCACTCGCTTACTCTATTTCTAGTAGCTAGATCTTGTATTGGACAATGGACTACCTGGAATGATTTACCTAAAGATCTCACTAGTGTGAGTTTTCCCACAGAAGGATGAAAGGTTTTCCATGGGCACAGAACATGCTCAGCTGGCCACCACAGCCTGATGCTGTCAGTACTATTTAAAAGCATAAGACAGAAAAGATGTCCCACATCATAAAATCTGTCCATCACCTCAGTTCTTGCACTTGAGTCAAAAGCTACCCAGGAAATGGCCCTTAATGCCAACACCCGTCTGTTATCAGTTTTCATGTAAGTCTTTTCAATCTCTAATGTCCTACAGAGAAAAGACTCATCAGTGGTAAACCTCAGTTAAGAGCTTGTTAGCTTGCGATGGCATATGTGGCTGTCTGAATGTAAAATATCCTCCATAACCTCATGACTTTTGAATACTTGGTTGGGACAGTTGTGGAGCCTTGCTGGAGGAGGTGTGTCATTGGGGGCGGACCTTGAGGCTTATTAGTCCAGCCCACAGGGTGTTCAGAATGAACTCGGACTACTTCCTTCCCATTAATGTTGAGATATGGCCCTGCTCAGCTCTGCTATGCTCCCACTGCCCCCCATGAGCTGCTTCTGGTCGGGTGTTTCTTCCCAGCAATGAGAAGGTAGCTGCTATGACATACAGCAAAGTCCACTTGGAGAGATGGAAGACGGATGAATTTTGTTGAGGAGATGGAGTAAAGCACAAGTCTCTGTTCAAAGAAGCCAGAAGTGAGTGAGAAGCAGTGATGTGATTAGAATGCAAAACCGCCCAGCCCAGCCCACTGAGGTATTCGGGAAAGAGACACGTGGGAAGGAAGAAGGCTTTGGGACTGAGATAAGGAATGTATTCTAGAGAGAACAGATGCTATCGAAGATAAAAATCAGGGCTGGGGAGATGGCTCAATGGTTAAAGGTGCTTGCTTGCAAAACCTGCTGCCCTGGGTTCAATTTTCCAGTACCCACATAAAGCCAGATGCATAAAGTGGCACATGAGTCTGGGGTTCATTTGCAGTGGCAAGAGGCCCTGGAATGCCCATATCCTCTTTCTCTCTCTGCTGGCAAATGAATAAATGCAAGTATTTAAAACAAACAGTGTCTCTCTTGCTCTCCCACCTTCCCTTCTCTTTGCATGTGAATTTATGCACATATACATTTGTGGGTTTTCCAACCTTCCCACCCTAAGCTGGTCCCAGCTGATGATTCTAACCTAGTGTGGTCTTTTATACCTTTTAAAATTCTCTCTGGGGCTGGAGAGATGACTTAGAGGTTAAAGCACTTGCCTGTGAAAACCCAAAGACCAAGGTTCAATACCCCAGAACCCATGTAAGCCAGATGCACAAGGTGGCACATGCATCTGGAGTTCGTTTGCGTTTGCAGTGGCTAGAGGCCCTCACGTGCCCATTCTCTCTTCTCTCTCTCTCTCTCTCTCTCTCTCTCTCTCTGCATATATATACCTGCCTCTTTCTCTCTCCCTCTGAAATAAGTAAAAAGTTTTTTTTTTTTAATACTCTAGCTGTCATACTGGCTCTACCTTTAAATCTTGGGCCTAAAAAGGGAGAGTTTGAATGTCTGAAGAATTAAAATTTCAGTGTGAAACTGGAAGCACCAGTGAAGTCGAGATACAAGAACCGGAAGATACAAATGGCTGCAGCTCCCAAGAGAGGACAGTAGTTCAAACCAGCCACCAGCATGTCATCTACTGAGGACAAAGAACAAAGGAGCTGGGGAGGCAGAAGCAGCAGTAAGGGGAAACAAGAAAGCCCTTCTCTAGCTTCTCTGGGAAGTTTCTGTGTCTTTATTTGCTAGGGGTCTGCCAGAGACCTGAGTTCTTCCTGTACCCTCTAACATTTAAGCATAATGAGACCTTGGATGTGCTACACTTCTGAGGCATTCTAGCTGCTCTGCCGCTGTTTTCCTGTGCACTGCACCCCCAGTAGCTCCATGCAGTCTGCACCACACTGCTTACTAGCCAGAGCGGGACTGTCTTGAGAGAGTCCGTGACTCTTACATGCAAGACCTTGATGACGCTTTATCTGGAAAACTGCTCAGGGTTTATGCAGTAGGCAACATTTAGTCTGTAAGCCCAGACCACAAAGGGACACTCTCTACTCTGTAAATGTAGCCATAGAATTGTATAATTGGAATTAATGAAAGATGACAACCAGTATCCAACGTGAAATTCATTATAGAGTCTAGGCCTCAGGGGACTCCTGGGTACTTGGCTGGAAACTTGACATCTGCCCCTTTTCTACTCTACCTTCTGCCCTTTATTTCTCCATCAGTTCTAAATAGTAGGCTATTAGCTTTGTTTCTTAATGTTTTATTGGGAAAGAATTTAAAACTTACCAAAAAGTCACAGGAATAACATAAAAACCACTCATTTACCTCCACCTGAGATATTCCCGTTACTAGCTTTTTGCCTTGCATTCCATGTTATTTACTTTGTAGTGTGTGTGTGTGTGTGTGTGTGTGTGTGTGTACTTTCTAACAAGCCATTTGAGAGTAAATGATAGACTTTCAGATCATTCATTTGTATACATAAGCTTACACTTGAGGTCCACCTTTCCCAAATTCCATTCTGGGCTGACCGATATTTGTCTTGACGTTATGTGGACTTAGAGTGCCTTTGAGGACTTAAGAACCCGGTAGTTAAAAGAGTTTGGCAAATGACTATTTGAATCTCATGGGAGTGTCATGATATTTTATATCATGATTCCACATGAATGTAAGAAATTATTGCCTTGAAAGCACAGATATTAGGACTACCGTTAGAATGTTTATTTTATTTCTTCCCTAGTGTAGAATATAAAGTTTCATGATTTCTATTGTTGGTTTGGAATAAGTTGTTTTAACAATGTTAATTGTCTCACAGACTTCATATTCGTTGCTGGTGTGTGATTTTTATTAGAAAATTGATACAAATTACATTAGAAATTCTTCCAAATGCTACAAAAGGACTCAGATATTCAGTATGGTGTGCAGTAACTTGGGATAATACCAGTTATATAAACAGAAAACCAAGTCACTTCTAAAAATATTTAATAAAACAGTTGATGAAAGATTTACTTTTTAACCATCGGAGATTCTATATACATGGTCTTGGTACCCCGTGGTGCCAGATAATCAAGTCAGAAGATATCCTCAGAATATTTTTTTTATGAGAAAAGTGTAGAAATTCAAATACTGGTGGTTGTTTAAACTTCACCAGACCATGACTTTATTATGGGTCATGATAATTTATAATGCCAAAACCTAAAGAGCTGAGATCATAGCCATTTCGCTTGTGCTTGATGAGACATTAATTCCACAGTTAGTTTTAAGAAAAAGGAGAGCTGGTTTTAATTAGAATTGAAGTTCCCCACTGTGGTATGTGCTTAAGCCAGAGAGTATCAGGTTAATTAACATGGCATAGAGGCTATCTTCCTAAGAAAACAGAAGTAGCAACTTTTGGCCATACATTTCCATTGTAGGATGGTGATGGATAAATGAGTACATCACAACTTATCAACTTTAAGAGAATATATGAAGTACATTGTTGCAGAAAAAGCTAGAAAGCTTTTCTGTTTATTTGTTATGTAGGACATACAATTTATAAGCTATATAATGAACACCCTACATATCATCTAATAACTTTAAGAAATGAACACTAATCAATCTATCAATCTTCTCGCCAATTATAACTACGTAAGGAATACCTCACATACCCTCTACACACTTTAAGAGATAAACACTAATACAGTTGAAGCTGTCTATCTCCTTGCCAGTTGTAACTACTAACTTAAATTTTGTGGTTATCATTTCCATACACACACACAGAAACACACACACACACATTTTTTTTTTTTTTTTTGAGGTAAGGGTTCACTCTAGCCTAAGCTGACCAGGAATTTACTATGTTAGTCTCAGGCTGGGCTTGAACTCACAGCAATCTTCCTACCTCCCAAGTGCTGGGATTAAGGACACATGTCACCATGCCTGACAGAAAGAGAGAATGGGCAAACCAGGGCCTCCTGCCACTGCAAACAAACTCCAGATACATGTGCCACCTTGTGCATCTGGCTTTACATGGGCACTGGGGAATGGAACCAGGGTTGTTAGGCTTTGCAAGCAAGCACCTTAACTGCTAAGATATCTCTCCAGCCCTTTATTTATATTTTTATTTATATTTATTTATTTATATTTTTATTACATACAAGTGAATATACATATATACACATATATTTATACTTACATTTTATGTGTGTACATACATATTAAGGAAATGTGTGTGTCCTTAAGAAATTATTTTGGGGCTGGAGAGACGGCTTAGCGGTTAAGGCGCCTACCTCCTAAGCCTATGATCGCCGGTTCCAATCTCCAGCAGTTCTAGTCTCCAGGTCCCCTGTTTGGCCAGATGCAAAGTGCCACAAGGGCGCAATGCCGCACTTGACCACAAGGGGGAGCACACATCTGTATTTCGTTGGCAGCAGCTGAGAGGCTGCTGGCGTGCCCATTCTCTATCTGTCTCCCTCTCCCTTTCTCTCTGTGTCTCTCTGTGTGTCTCTCTCTCAAAAAAAAAAAAAAAGAAATTGTTTTGTATTCCTTTCAAACACTGGACTCATGCGTTATCATTTTTGTGCAGCGTGCATCTTTCTCAATCATATGTGGGTGAATTCCCTCCTTGATGATATATATGGCTTCAGTTGCTCCATCATCACTGCCAGAGCAGACTCCCAGCATGGGAATAGACTGTAACTGTCTCATTTCTTCTCCTGTTGGTGACATTCACTAGCTTGAACCATATGAAACTTCTGCTTTCCCAGAAGGTGATTAACTTAACACTTCCATGTACATTTAAACAACGTGCATCTCGGAAGGATAACCTCCCTGCGTCTTGGGAGAGTAACCCTCCCTGGTAAGACTTGGATGGTCAGCGATAGGAGCAGAGTGTACAACACCAACGGTACTTTGCAGAGAGGACGTGAACCCAGAAATATACCTGTGGGAACCAGAATGAGGTAATTCCACCTGAGAGGCTCCTATGCTCAGCTCAGCACCGTAAGAACCTAAAAGCCAGAGCAGCAGGAAAAAAGTAAAGGCTTGTGTCTGCTCTGGAGAGATGGTGGCTTCGGAGTAGCAAGCTGTGGGTCTCAGGCTGGGAGAGAAAGGCCTATCTGCTGGTTGATTTCCTAGCAGCGTCCAGAAGACAGCAGGCAGGTTGGTCTAAAAGGCTAGGAGAACAAGATTTGTTTGTTTGTTTGGTTGGTTGGTTTTTCGAGGTAGGGTCTTGTTCTAGCCCAGGCTGACCTGGAATTCACTATGTATTCTCAGGGTGGCCTTGAACTCATGGTGATCCTCCTATCTCTGCCTCCCGAGTGCTGGGATTAAAGATGCATGCCACCACGCCTGGCAGGAGAACAGTTTTGATGACAAGGGAGCTGGGCTTGGGTACCAGGCAGGGGAACAGCTACCTTCTCCAGAGACAAAGACACCCTCCAAGGCAGATCCTCTGTGGCAGAAAGAATGTAAGAGCCAACAGAAGGCGAGGAGAGCTTACAGTATTTTCTTCCAGACACAATGTGACCATGGTATTCATGACCTCACCTCACGGTGGCTGAAGATCTGCATAATAGGAGAGAAAAAAAAATAACATCGCCTTTCATCCCAGCACTTGGGAGGCAGAGGTAGGAGGATCACCGTGAGTTCGAGGCCACCCTGAGACTACATAGTGAATTCCAGGTCAGCCTGAGCTAGAGTGAGACCCTACCTTGAAAACCAAAAAAAAAAAAAAAAAAAAAAAAGAAGAAGAAGAAGAAAGAAGCCAGTGTGGTGGCACATGCCTTTAATTGCAGCACTTGGGAGGCAGACATAGGAGGATCAATGTCTGTATTTAATTCCAGGTTTAATTCCCCAATACCCATGTAAGCCAAATGTACAAGCTGATGCATGTGTTTGGAGTTCGTTTGTGATGGTTAGAGGCCCTGGCAAGCCCATTCTCTCTTTTCCTATCTGCCTCTTTCTCTCTCTCAAATAAATAAATAAATAAATAAATAAATAAATAAATAAATAAATAAATAAAATAAAAAAATAGAAGAAAAACTAGCTGAGGGCCAGGCATAGTGGCATATACTTTTAATCCCAGCACATGGGAGGCAGAGTTAGGAGGATCGCTGTGAATTCCAGGTCAGCCTGGGCTAGGGTGAGAACCTACCTTGAAAAAACAAAAACAAAAGATTGGTTGAAAAGAAGAAGGGATTCAGTGGAGGGGGAACTTGGGAGTGGAGGGAAAGGAGGAGTAGTGGGAGGGGATTACAATTATGATATCATGTGTATTGGAGGTTGTCAATAAAAAGTTTTAAGGCTGGAGAGATGGTACAGTGATTAAGGTGCTTGCCTGCAAAGCCCAATGACCCAGGTTCAATTCCCCAGTGTGGGTCTTTACCGTTCCCATTCCCATTTCCCGGGGTCCTTGGCCACTGATGACGTCCTGGGTGAGGGAGAGAGGAGTTGGGAGGGAAGCAGCAGGGTCCTTCCTGGAGCAGCAGGTGAGTGTGACGGCGACATGACAGTAAATACCCCGGAGACCGGAGACCGTCTGATGAACAGCACTCATTTATTCAAAAGGGGAGTGGGTTTATAAACACTTGGGGAAGGTTGAGATGGCACGTACAGACTATATGGTGATCGGATGCATAGTTAATGGGCTGTTATCTAGGTGGCCGAAGGACTAGTAACTTCAAAGCTACGGGGAAGGATAAGAGAAGGGGAAGGCAGAAGAGATTAACAGAAAGCTGTGGCGGGCGGGGGGGGGGGGGAGAGAAAGATGGTGAGAAGGCTACGTGACTCCAGCCACATGAGGGTCTCTTGGGCAGCTAGCCACAAGGTCAGGAACTGTGGGGGGCAAAGTCTGACTTATGGAATAGTCAGAGCCTATTGGGGTTCGGGGGGAGGGCTTTGCCAGTTCTGCCCACTCTGGGCGATAACAGCTCACTACAACCTACAACGTAGGGAAGGCCGTCACCGTCGCCAGGGACTTCCTGTCGATAGGGCCAGCTGCAACCCCACAGCCCAGGGTCCCTGGCCATGTCCAATAGTTCAGGCCAGCCTCCTCAAAGGTCCAGCCAGTTTCTAACAGGCCCAACATCCCAGTACCCATGTAAATCTAGATGCAGAAAGTGGCACGTGCATCTGGAGTTTGTTTACAGCAGCTAGAGGCTCTCTCTCTCTCTCCTTGTGAGTAAATTTTTAAAAAATTTAAGCTTTATAAAAGAAATTTTTACTTTTTAATCATATATGGATTTCATCTATTCCCCAAGTATTCATTAATCACTTTCTTTGTTTGGGTACTATGTTAACACTACTGATGCCAAGTTTAACACAATATTGTGCTTGTGTCCCAGATTTTACAATCTCTGCCTAGAAAGTCCCAGAGAATTCATAAACTAGATTTGGATTAGATTATTAGGCAACTTCAGCTAAGTTGCTAGAAATGTATTAATATTTTAAACAAGATTATATATTAGCATTTAGAAAATAAAAAGATATCTTTATCAGTAAAAAGACTTTAAGGTATATAATAATAGCCTGAGAATAAACTGGAGATTGAGCTGGCTGCTGTTGGCTGCACGGTGATCCCAAAACTGTTCTCAAGAGACACATGCAGGGCACGAGGTATCCAGAACACCATATCCAGGAACCAGCCACATGCTGCATCCGGCATCATTAGCCACCACTAGAGTTCTAAGTGAAGAGGACCAAGGGGAACAGATGGAGGGGATGGCAGTGAGGAATGTGCTCATTCATGGATGGGTCGAGTTGAGGGTTCAGATCTGATAGAAACTGCAGATCCTAATAGTAGGCTCTTTCGTTGGGTGCTGTCTGAGCAACAAACCATGTAGGCTGAGAATATACTGTTCTCTAAAGGGAATCCTTGCGAGCATATTCTCTGAAAACTAGAGCTATGGCCTGTGTATATAAACTATGCATAGATAGTAATATATGCAATTACACTCAAAATCTTCACAAACGTATTCATGAGTCTCCATAGCAAATGTAAACCGACTTGAAGTGATAAATCTAATAAATATGTATGAAGGTCATTAATTATGAGAGCAAAGCCCTTTTCCTCACACTTGACTTCAATGACAATTATAAAGCCCATTTGCTGAGAACGTTAAAGGGGCTCAGTGTTTGCTGATGGGGCAGAGCAGGTGCTGCGTACATACCAGCTGACAGGACACTTCCCGGTCTCCTCACGATGAGGCTTGTCTGCGCTGGGAGCCCTGGAACGGGCTGGGAGCCACAGAGCAAGCAAGTGCCTCTAAAGCTACAAAGTGTTTCCATGAACAGTTGAGGCTGTTGATGGGTAGATCCAGTCCCATCAGGGGTGTGGAGGAGAATAGCTCAATTAACAAAGACATAGTCCCAAAGTGGGTTGCATATAGCATGTGGGTACTGCTGAGAAAATCCAGTGATGGACCTGTCTCAGATCCTGGACACAGCGTCTGTACCTGAGAGGAAATGATTTGTGAAATAAGACAATTTAATAAATGTTTAAAATGTCTGGAGCATTAATATTTCAGAAAAAGGTATTCATGGTACATTATAAACCTAACCTAAAATTCCTTTGGAAAAAATAAAGGACTACTAGCCAAGATTATTTTAAGAAGAATCAAGACAAATTTGGCTTATCAGAAATCAAGATGAAAATTGACTGTAATTAGGAAATATCCTGTTGTAGTAGATGTAGGATAACATGCCACCAACATATTTATGCTTGTGAATGAGACATAGAAAAGAGGTGGATTCCAATTCAGTGGATATAAGAAGGCAGTGCAGGGGATAGAGAGATGGCTTAGTGGTTAAGGTGCTTGCCTGTGAAGCCTAAGGACACAGGTTTGGCTCCCTAGAACCCATGTAAGCCAGACACACAAAGTGACACATTTGTACAAGGTCATGCATGCACACAAGGTGGTGCACACATATGGAGTTTGATTGCAGTGGCTAGAGGCCCTGGCATGCCAATTCTCTCTCTCTCATAAAGAGAAGGCAGTATAATGTTTTTTATTCTCAAAGAAAGCTATTGGGTTTATTATATCATACCCTAAACAATAGTAAATTCTAGACGTTTAAAGATTCAGTGTGCAGAGCTAACTTTTAAAGCTTGCAGAAGAAATCAGATGAAGGCATCTCTATGACCTCAGGGTAAAAGAAAGATGTTTTTACCTAGAGATACGAAGCATAAGCTGTTTAGGAAAATAACAGAAAATCTGGCTGCCTACTAGAGGTTAATGATAAAACTTGTCATCCTTATTCTGAGATGGCAAACTATGGATCAGGGAGAGATATTTACGGCCCATTTTGTTGTGCAATATAAATCACTAAGAACAAGAAATATTCTTTTAAAAAATGGGCAAAAGATGTTCACAGGGAAATTTAAGTAGCCAGTACACATATAGAAAAAAATAAGAAAGATGATTTCATACTCATCAGAATTGTAAAGATTATCACCAGTACCTATTATTTTTTGGAACAATCGGGAAGGAAATTTTAAAACATCACTATTTATGTTAAAGGATCTAGGTAAAAGACAAAGAACACATATGCATAGAGAGGGAGTTCCCTTAGAGATGAAATCTGCAAGGATGAAACAGAAATGCTAGGAGCAAGGTCTGGCTACAAAGCTGTAGGATGCTTTATAAAAAACTACATACATATTTTAATCTTTTTGGTTTGTTTTTTTGGTTTATTTTCAAGGTAGGGTCTCACTCTAGCCCAGGCTGACCTGGAATTCACTATGCAGTCTCAGGCTGGCCTTGAACTCACCCCAATCCTCCTACCTTGGCCTCCCAAGTGCTGGGATTAAAGGTGCGTGCCACCATGCCCAGCCCTATATTTAATTTTTTTTGTTTTGTTTTTTGTTTTTTGAGGTAGGGTTTCACTCTGGTCCAGGCTGACCTGGAATTAACTATGTAGTCTCAGGGTGGCCTCGAACTCACGGCAATCCTCCTACCTCTGCCTCCCAAGTGCTGGGATTAAAGGCATGTGCCACCATGCCTGGCCCTATATTTTTAATCTTTAAAAATTTGTTCATTTGAGAGAAAGAGGAATATGGAGGGAGGGAGGAAATGAGAGATAAACAGAGAGAGAGAGAGAGAGAGGGAGAAAATGGGTGTGCCTGGGCCTCCAGCCACTTCACATGCACTGATACGTGCGCCCCCTTGTATATCTGGCTTATGTGGGTCCTTCGGAATCAAACCTGGGCCCTTTGGCTTTGCAGGCAAGTGCCTTAACCACTAAACCATCTCTCCAGACCTGTAGGATGATTTTGACACAAGCAGATGCTATAGCCAAAGAGACAGTGAACCTCAGAGGCAAAGTGAAAGAGATTACCCCAAACTGAAACAAAGAAAAAAGGGCGTGGGTGATGGTGATGAGAACAGAGCATTTAACAACATTAGCATTGCCTAGCATGCAAAGAAGTCAGAGAACAGGAAGGAAGAAATGTTGGATGAGATGATAGTGGTTGAAGGTAGCTACAGAGGGCCTTGATGACCAGCCAGATTTGATAAGCCCTGGGCAAACAATAGGCTATCTCTTCTCACTCCATGAGCTAACAACTCAAGTGTGGGAGTTTAAATGGATGTCTCTGTTGACGCAGGTGTTAAAATTAAACTCCCAACTGGGATCTCCAGCTGCCTGGCTGGAGGAGGTGTCATGGTGGGTGGGGTGGGGGGAGGAGGGTGAATCCTGGAGTCCAGCCCGAGGGTATGCAGAGAAGGCTGAGCTCTGGGCTCCCTGCTGCTTGCTGCATTTTTTGGTATTTGCTGGCTGCTGGTGGATTTTCCCTCTGCTTGCATGTGTGAAAGGGAGCCAGCTTCTTCTGCCATTGATGGAACTTCCCCTGGATTTGTAAGCTAAAATGAATCCTGTTTCTCTCCTAAACTGCGTCTGGTTGGATGTTCATCCTGGCAAGGTGGAACTGTTTACGACAGCAAGTAAACTAAAGAGTGGGTAGAAACTCTTCATTGTACTAACAAGGCATCAATCATACCGACACATCAATATAAACAGAACAGAAAGAAGAGGATTCTGGCCAGAGCCAGAAAATTTCCTATAGCAACCTTGCAAGAAAAGGCGTTTTCTATAGGATCCCTCCAAGAAAAGGCCTTGCTAGACAAGCTTCATGGGAAAGGCCTGTAAGCTGCTTCCGATCTGTTACTCTTATTTGTAAGCACCGTCTTTTGCCTGGTATGTGATGAGTATCAGTCAATATAAATTGGATAATGAAAGAAATGTGCTCAAAAGAAAAATGCTGCCCAGGCTCAGGCACAGGATTGGCAACACTGTCCCATGCTACAATAATCCACATGTGTTTGTGCCTCTCTATTTTTAGCACCTCACAGTACTAACTCTGTGATTTCTATACAAGTAACTCATGCATTATTTCACTATTTTAACAGCTGTTCACTGAAGCTTTCCTGTGAACTCTGATACTTACTGAAGGCTGCGTTTGCAAGACTGAGCAAGATACAGTTCTTAAGGTCTTCACAGGCCAAAAGAAGATAGTGGACTGGGGAAATGGCTCAGTGGTTAAGGTGTTTGCCTGTGAAGCCTAAGGACCCTGGTTCAATTCCCCAGGACCCATGTAAGCCAGATACACAAGGGGGCACATGCGTCTGAAGTTCGTTTGCAGTGGCTGGAGGCCCTGGTATACCCATTCTCTTTCTCTCTGCCTCTTCCTCTCTTTCTATCTTTCAAATAAATAAAATAAAATAAACTTTAAAAGAGGTAGGAGGATCGCTGAGAGTTCAAGGCCACCCTGAGACTACATAGTGAATTCCAGGTCAGCCTGGGCCAGAGTGAGACCCTACCTTGAAAAAAAAAAAACTTTAAAAATAAAAGAAAGTAGTAATATTAGTATGCAGTCTCATAAGTGATACATTAGTATGGTTTTACAATGGAAATGATGTGTAGGCTATTGTTTTAAAAATATTTTATTTTTATTTATTTGACAGAGAAAGAGGGAGAGAGATAGAGAATGGGGGCACCAGGGCCTCTAGCCACTGGAAATGAACTCCAGACACATGTGCCCCCTTGTGCATCCGGCTAATGTGCATCCTGGGGAATCAAACCTAAGTCCTTTGGCTTTGCAGGCAAACGCCTTAACCGCTAAGCCATTCCTCCAGCCCTAGGTTATTCTTTCTAAAGAGGGAGAGACACTCATAGTAGCTTTCTGTAATAGCAATGATTATAGACATAGGTTGTGGAGTTAGATGGAGCTGGTATTAAATGCAGTCTTTACATGGTATAAGCTGAGACATGGACCAAGCAAGTCACCACTCTGCACCCTGTTCCTTCTATGAACAGGAGAGCATACCGCTTCCTCTCGTCCTCTATGATCAGATGGCTTATCTGACAGAGAGCATGCCACCTGCTTAGGAGAATGCCTGTCACAAAAATAATGGTTAGTGGTAATACTGTTAACATTTCTTTTATAGTATGTAAAATTTGAACCTTTTGTTATCTAAAAAGATTTAACCACAGCGATTTATTTCTCAAAGATTCTAGATAGCTGATATTATAATAAATAGCACTAAACCAAGAACCAAGAGTAGAAAGATGGAAGACATAGAAGACTTTTAGTAGCAATACCACTGGATATACCTATGAAAATAGCATTTCTAATCAACGCAGTGTACAGTTACAGAAAAGTTAAGGTAGCAACGAACTACATAAAAAATATTCCAAACATCCTCCCTTAAGCAAGTATGCCCTCAAAGTGGAGGGCCACCAGGGGATTTTGATTTATGGTGGCATTTCTGCAAGTTGTACCACTCCAAATAGCATCCCATAAGCCCTGAGCACTAAACTGGGAGCATTTGACAGGTCTGTCACTTTTCTCATGCCTCAGAGTAATTCAGGGATGCACCATCACCACACGCGTGAAGCCTCTGTACGTAAGGTTTTGAAGACTTTCCTTTGTTAGTTCAAAATACCTTGGACTGTTCGCAGCCTCTCTGTTGATGTTGTTGTGACTTGCCTGAATGCAGTTTAATTGTACACTTAAAAGCCACGCTTAAAATTTGAAACTGCATCTTTGATAACTCATAGTCACAATGAAAAAAAAAGAACTATTAATTTTTACTTTCTAGAAATAGTGAAAACTGGCTTCACATTATTTTTCAAAATTAATCTATCTTTTGACAACTTTCCATATATATATATATATATATATATATATATATATATATATATACACACACACATACATATATATATAATGTATCTTGATCATATTTACTCCCCCATCATCTTCTCTTTTCTCTTCAACTCCTTCTTTTTCTTTTCGTGTGTGTTCCACTGAGTTTAATAAGGTTGTTTGCATTGTTGACGATGATAATTGAGCTAGCCAATCACAGTGTCTGATAATGGTAGCATGGGGAGTTCAGCTCTAACCTCTTGCTGAGGGCAATTAGAAAAGTTAAGTTGTACTGGAGATACCTGTTTGAAAATAAGATAAGGGAGACTAGTGGGCCAGGAGTTGGATGTGTTGGATGACTCAGGGTTTCTTTCTCCCAGAGGAACTTGATTCCTGAGCAAGCTGCTGAGAAAATCCATAGTAGAATTCCACATAGTGGAGAGGGCAGGAACTGGAGAGGAACTGGTCTTGGGTCAGGACAGCTTCCTTCCTTCAGGTGAGACCCTCACCACCTCGGTAAGTTGAGTCAGAAGCACATAGGCTTTTGCACAGGTGGCAATTCAGCCTTGCTGGATCCAGACCCCAGATGCTGGAATGATCAAACACAGGCTATAAATAGCTATCCTCACTGTTCAAGAGATAAAAAGGAGATTACAAAGTCTGGCAGAGAACGGGAATCTTTTAAAAATTTAAATTCCCACAATGATAAATGCGTAACAAAACTAGGCGCTCAGCAAATGTGTGCAACAGCAGGCTCTACAGAGGCTCAGTGAATTATAAAAGAAGTCAGGAGAAAATATTCAACTGAAACACAGGTGGAAGGCCGGAAAATAGAGAACAATGATTAAGAGACAAAGAAGAGACTGCGAGAAAGTCTAGCATGTAGGCAACTGGAATTCCAGGAAGAAAAAATTTAGGGCAGAGGAATATTCTGAAATAATTACTGAGAATATTCCAAGATTGTGAAAGACATCAAGGCACAGACCCAAGGAGCCGTCAGTATTAACACATGATGTTAAGACAGATTCAACAGACACAAAAGAGATACTAGGACAAACTATGAGCAACTTTATGCCAATAAATCCAGCAGTTGAGACAACATGGATATAACCCAATAGCTACTAATAAGGTTAAACCTTTTATTATTTAAAAAATCTCTCAAGGAAAACTATTAAGCCAAATAGATCCACTGGTGAATTTTAACAAAGTCTTTAAAAGCAAATAATATTAACCTTACACAAACTCAGAAAAGAGGCAAGGACATGTTTAAAAGGACAGCATGAAAATAATAGGAAAAGTTGACAGACATTAAACAAAAAAAAAAAAGAAAGAAAGAAAGAAAAAGAGAGCTATTATTTCTGCTGAATGGCAACACAAAAATCTTTAACAAAATATTAACAAATCAAATGCAACATTTTATAAAAAAGGATGATGATTGGGCTGGAAAGATGGCTTAGTGGTTACGGTATTTCCCTGCAAAGCTTAAGGACCCAGGTTTGATTCCCCAGTACCCACATAAGCCGGGTGCACAAGGTGGAACATGCATCTGGAGTTTGTTTGCAGTGGCTGGAGATCCTGAAATGCTCATTCTCTCTCTTTCCCTGTCTTCCCCCCCACTCCTCTTTCTCTCTCTCAAATAAATAAATTAAATTAAAAAATAAAAAAGGTGATGTTCAAGCAAGGGCTACCTCAAAATACATATTTGATCTGAAACTTGAAAATTAATGTAATCCATCATATTGATAAAGAGAAAAATCATTTTACCTGGTTAATCAATGTAGAAAAGGCATCTGTTAAAATTCAACTCCAAAGTCAAGATAAAAACTGTGGGCCAGGCTGGAGAGATGGCTTAGCGGTTAAGTGCTTGCCTGTGAAGCCTAAGGACCCCGGTTCGAGGCTCGATTCTCCAGGACCCACGTTAGCCAGAAGCACAAGGTGGCACATGCATCTGGAGTTCGTTTGCAGTGGCTGGAGGCCCTGGCACACCCATTCTCTCTCTCTCTCTACCTGTCTATTTCTGTATCTCTCTCTCTCAAATAAATAAGAAAATATTAAAAAACAACTGTGGGCCAGAGGAGAATTTCCTCAGTGTGCTCAAGGACATCTTTGAAAACCCTACAGTTTACAGACTCACTGGTGCACTCAGGCGCTTTCCCAGTAACCATGGGCCCAAAGCAAGGAAGTCTGCTCTTAAGCACTCCTCAGCACCGCACTGAAAGTCTCGTGCAGTGTAACAAGACACTAAAAACAAAGAAAGGCTCACAGAGCAGAAAAGAAGTGCATGTGTCAGCACACAGATGACATGACTGACTACATTCAAATTCCCAAGGAATTTCAAACAACAACTGCCAGAAGTAATTTTTGAGCTTAGAAAGCTTGCAGGACACAGTCAACTTATGAAAATCAGTTGTGATCCTGAAGCCTACCAACAAGCAGCTGGAAAGAAAAAGTTAACAAGTTTATATGCTCACTGAGTCATATAATAAGAAAAAGAATACACACAGCACGGCCGCTGTGATGAAAACAAAATTTTAATAAGTAGAAATAAACCATGCTCATGGAAGCCTTGAAATCGTTTTACACACACACACACACACACACACACACACACACACACACACGTGCATGGCTGGAGAGATTCCTCAGCAGTGAAAGGCACTTGCTTGAAAAGCCTGATGACCTGGGTTTTACTCCCCAGTGCCTGTGTAAAGCCAGACGCACAAAGTGGCACAAAGGTCTGGAGTTCCTTCACTGTGGCGAGAGGCCCTGGCACCTCTCTCTCTCTCTCTTTTTCTCTCTCTCAAATAAATAAATAAAACTATTTTTTTTTGAAATTATACAACACTTTCTCTTTCATTCCCTAAGAACTGGCAAGCGTACTCTAAAATTCAGGTGGGAATACTAAGGGCCTAGAAATATCTATAGCAATATATATATATATATATATATATATATATATATATATATATATATATATTGGTTTTTCGAGGTAGGGCCTCACTCTGGTCCAGCCTGACCTGGAATTAACTATGTAGTCTCAGGGTGGCCTCGAACTCTCGGCGATCCTCTTACCTCTGCCTCCCGAGTGCTGGGATTAAAGGCGTGCGCCACCACGCCCGGCTTTCTACAGCAATTTTGAAAAATTACAAATGACAGCATTTATGGTATAGTGCCTGAGCCCAAGACTAACAAAAGGTACAAATAATGCACTGTGAGGTGATAAGACAAACAAGCCAATGATGCCAGAGGGCCCTGAACAGAACCACAATCATAGTCATTACACTTTTGACAAAGATCAAGCTGTGATAGGCCATGAAAATGTACCATGCCTGTCTTCTGTGGAGGAAAGCAAAGTTGACTGGTGGCTATGAGATGACAGTGGTTAGAAGTTTCTATAGGTTCCACAGATGGTCTTGATGACCAGCCTGATCTGAGGACCCCTGAGTAGCCCAGACTCATCACGTGGCTGCTGGCTGTTGGATCCATCAGCACATTTATGCCAGGCCCAAGCCTGACCGAGCCGAGCAGGGTTAGTAACACTGGTCCATTCAAGTACTAGGCAACTTTGGCTTCAGAAATCCCCGCAGGGGGCTAGGAGATGGCTCAGTGGATAAATCGTTTGCCATGAAAATGTGAATACCTGAGTTTGGCTCTGTTAAACCCATGTAAAAGCTGGACTCTGTGGCAGGCCTCTCTAATCCAGGTGCACCTATGGTGATGAGAAGGGGAGTGAAGACAGGCCCAAGAAGCCTAGTGAATGCAGCCATGAACAGCAAGGAGCCCTGCCCCAAACAAGGTAGAAGGCCAAGACCTGAAGCTGTCCTCTGATGTCAACATGTGTGCTGCGGCACGTGCACACCTGCACTTACTCACATGTGTGAAAACATACATACACATATGAAAAAGAGGGAGGAGGCTTGACTGGATCTTCATATTAAAAAAAAAAAATAGGGGCTGGAGAGATGGCTTAGCGGTTATGGTGCCTGCCTGTGAAGCCTAAGAACGCTTGTTGAAATCTCCAGGTCCCACGTTTTAGCCAGATGCAAAAGTGATTCAAGTGCACAATGTCGCACATGCACACAAGGGTTCACACGCATCTGGAGTTCGTTCACAGAGCCTGAAAAGGCCTTGGTGTGCCCATTCTCTCTCTGCCTCTTCTCTCTCTCTCTCTCTATCTCAAATAAAATAAAAAAAAATTTAAAAATCAAAAAACAAAATAAAACTTATCTCCTCACAGAACACATAAAAATCAATTCCAGATGGTATACATAAATGTACAAAGTAAAACAAACTCTACAGAACACAGAATTCTTCAAATTTTTTAGCATAAGAAAATCTTACTTAAATGGGACACAAAAAGTACTAGCTTAAAAAAAAGACTAATAAAATGAGCGTCACAGAAATGAATAACTTCTTTTCAAAGACACTTGATTAGAGGGAGAAGATTGGCTAAAAAAAAAAACATACAAAAGGGGCTGGAAAGAGGGTTAAAGATGCTTGCTTACAAAACTTGATGGCCCGGAGTTTGATACCCAAGTACCCATGAAAAACCAGAGGCATAAAGTGGCATTTGGAGTTTACAATGGCAAGAGGCCCTGGTATGCTCACTCTTTCTGCTTGCAAATAGGTAAGTAAATGAATAAAAAAAATATTCAAAAAGACATAAAAAGGGGCTGGAGAGATGGCTTAGCGGTTAAGGAGCCTGCCCACTAAGCCTAAGAACCCGGTTCCAATCTCCAGGTCCCACATTTAGCCAGATGCAAAATGACGCAAGGGCGCAATGCCGCACTTGCTCACAAGGGGGTGCATACATTTGGATTTTGTTTACAGCAACTGAGAGACTGCTGGCACGCCCATTCTCTATCTGTCTCCCTCTCCCTCTTTCTCTGTCTGTCTCTCTCTCTGTATCTCTCCAAAAATAAAAAAAAAAAAAAATAATAATTAAAAAATACATAAAAAGATGCTTAAAATCTAAGCTACAATGAAGTATTGCCACATATCCACAAGGATGCCGAAATTTAATAACATATTTCTCAAGGGGGGCAAGGATGTGAAGTGGCAGGAATTATGGCTATAGGGGGAGTATAAACTGGTACGTTTTCTTGGAAAACAGTTTGCCATTATCTTTTAGGACTGAAGACATGCATACCCTATGAGTTAGTTCCACTTTCAGGTATATACTTAAAAGAAATGCTGTAG
Organism: Orientallactaga sibirica; assembly: GCA_036365145.1. Lineage (NCBI taxonomy): Eukaryota > Metazoa > Chordata > Mammalia > Rodentia > Dipodidae > Orientallactaga > Orientallactaga sibirica. Next base: position 26,961,325 of record JAEOAD010000020.1, read on the forward strand.
CACGTGAACAAAAAATACACATGAAATATTCACAGCAGTGGTAATTGTAAAAAGCCCCCGAATGCAAAATAACTGCCAGGAATAGAAAGAATCAATTGTGACATAATTATATATGGATTATTACAAAGCAATGAAAATTAATGAAACACAGTTACAGGTAAGAACATAGTTCACAAAATTATAATGGAGATCAGAAACAAAAAAAGTACATTTATGTAATGAAACAAAGACTAATTTACATAAAGTCCATATTTTAGGAAAATTACACAATGGTGTTCAGTGATTACCACTTTGCTACCTTGAGCTGGAGTTAGGGAAAAGGTGGTGATTAGGAGGTAGTGTGGCAGGGGCTTCTGGAACAATGGAATATTCTACCTGACCAGCATGGTGGCTACGCTGATATGAGCTGAAAGTGTCAAGTATTTTCTTGCACATTTTTTCCACAATAAAACAGATTCAACAACCACACAAAAAGGATAGGCCACTCTGATGATAAACAGCCTGGTAATGATTGTGGACTTTTCTGTTTGAGTTATATTTAATAGTAGCAAGCAGTTTACCTAACCACACTCTTCTGCAGAGACTCTACATCTAATGTGTAGGAAAAGGCTTGCCAAGGATAAAAATTTTACTGGTAAAAACCCATGGAAAATAAACCAATCCAATCATTAAAACTAAAAGTTTGAGCTGGGCGTGGCCTTGAATTCATGATCAGCCCACTGGGATTATGGGCATGTGTCACCATGCTCAAGCTCTTGACATGTGGTGACATTCCTGCAGCTTCCTAAGCCTCCTGAGCAGTGTGGCCAGCTACTTCCCTGATGTCATCATCTAGAGACTTTGCACGTGACTGCTGGTGTCCACCTTTTCCTCCCTCCCCCCTGCAGCTGTCTCCTTCTACAAATGAAAGGCGACTCTCTCCCTCCAACCATGGCCATGATCTTCACCTTACACCCCAAACGACACCACTCCTTCTTCCAAACCTGCTCCTCTAGTCTTCTGTGTATTAGGAAGCAAAGAACCTACATATCATCCTTGACCCCCTCCGCCTCAGTGACCAAGTCTAGTATGTTCTAAATGCCTTGCTATCTGCTCAGCCACGCCTGTCATGTCACCTTGTCTGGTTTACTCACCTGCAAGCCGACTTCGAATTCATTTACATCTCTAATGCTTTTCTAATATCACTTCTCCAATTCTGTTGCCAGTGGGATAAAATGCCAACTCCTTTGAAACATCTTTCTGAAAACCCTATTCATAACTGCTTCACTCCGGTCTACACCATGCACACTGGGTACTAAGCACTTCTACACTTTCATAACCTGGGTTTCCTTTGCCCAAGAGACTCCTTGCCTCACTTGAGTGTATCTAGGTACAATGTAAAACTCCCATGTTCCTTCCACTGGAGGCCTTTCCGGACTGTTCAGATGAGGCTTGGTTTCTGTACTATAAGCCTCCCCGACAAAACAGCCATTGTGCTTTGTTAATTTATCTGACGCTCAGAAAGCAGGGCTGTGTTGATTCACTGCTGTGGTCCTATTACCCAGCAGTCTCAAAACTTTGCAAGCATCAAAAAACAAACAAACAAACAAACAAAAAACCCAACCAACCAACCAAAAAAACAAAAAAACTGGTATTGAAAAAAATGGAAATACAATGGCAATATGATAGAGGCATAAAAATGAAAACCATCAATAACAGATGTGTTTCTCTATTTGGAATGGTGTAGACAAATCATGGCTCTTGGGGATGAAAATGGTCACCTTAAGTAGCACTGGAAGCTGTTATAGTAGAAGACAAATTGTTACTTAATAGCTTTTGTGTCTTCTAGCTTGCTTCCAGGTCAGAGAAGTAGGTGGGGAAGTTTATTCCTCCTGGAGACATCTGTTCTGGATCAAAAGAACAGTATTAAAAAACCTAGCCTAAAGGCAAGATAAATAAATAAGAAACTTATCAAAAAAAATCTTTGAGTTTAACACATGCTATCTGCAGGATATGTATACTATCAAGCTGTCAAAATCATTAGCCCAATTTTACAGAGAGGAGAGAATGTATACTCTGGGGGGAAAAGACTTTAGTACATGCTCAGCTGTGATTTTTTTTCCCCTAAAAGGGAAAACAAGTCAGTGCAGCTGGCCTTACAATAATGAGAAAAAGGTATTGATAACTAGCCTTAAAAAATGCTTATTCTAAGCTGGTATTCATTCTTTAATCAGAGCCTGGTTGTCAGGCTTGGAAAGTGAGATTACTGCTGCATTCTACAGCCGAGTCCTGGGAACATAAAGCAATCTGTTCTTCATACAGCAATGAATAAACAGGGGGATTTGCATCACAAAGGCCTATGCATTCCATTTGGCTTTGGTAAGATGATTTTAATTAATTACAATTATATAACCCAATTTAGAAATCCCATAATTTGATATTCCATTAGATTAGTTCAACACAGAAAAACTATCATTGTCTTAATTTTTGCATAATGGGTATCTTTCATTAGTTTATGTACAGTTCTTACTAACTGAATGTAACAGAAATAATGGATTCTAAAGGTATTTCTCTTTCAAAAATTATTTATTTGCAATCAGAGAGACAGAGAGAGAGAGAGAGAGAGAGAGAGAGAGAGAGAGAGAGAGAGAGAGAGAGAATTAGCACACCAGGGTCTCTAACCACTGCATATGAACTCCAGATATATGTACCACTTTGTGAATCTGGCTTTACATGGGTACTGGGGAATTGAACCTGGGTCCTTAGGCTTTGTAGGCAAGTGCCTTAACTGCTAGCCATTTCTCCAGCCCTCCTCTCTGTTTCTTTAGTTTTTCAAGGTAGGATCTCGCTGTAGCCCAGGCTGACCTGGAATTCACTATGTAGTCTTAGGGTGGCCTCAACTCACAGCGATCCTCCTACCTCTGCCTCCCCATGTGCTGGGAGTTGCGCCACCATGCCTGGCTGTAAATTGTTTTTTAAAAGCTATTGTCAAGAAAAATGCAGTGGACTGAAAATGAAACAATAAATGACAGTGGTATGTTTACTAATGGAAAAGTTGGAGGTCTCATGAGGAAACTTCTCTTAAAACACAATTAACTTTGCTCATGACCTTAAAAAATGACTTCAGAAATATTAATGATTATATTAATCTCTTGGCCAGAAGATTCATTCCTGCACTCAAAGTTTTCGAAAAGGAGGCACTGCTGAAGCTATTCATGGGAAGAGTTATTGTGAGCTGTCCATTTACTACGGCACCAGAGCGGTCTTGTAAGTATTCTATTTGGCAGGCTCCAATTGGTAATAACTGCAAAGTAACACAGTATGGGAGTCACCTGGGGAAAGCGTGTAATAAAAGAATCGGAGAAATTCACAAAGAATATAACTCTAGTTATGATCAGAGACGAGTCCGTGAAATCATGAATGTGAGCTGATTGCTAGGGCAGGGCTTAAACTAAAGGAAGGCATGTCATAATTTATACAGCACAACCCGAGTGAGCATGAGTCCTTGTAGGTTTGGAAGTCATCTCATCTGTCCAAATTGTTGTCGGTTACGGAACGCCATGGTGACAGCTCAAGATGCCTTACACCAACCTGAAGCTTCTGACTAGCCCCATACTTAGGAAAAGATACAGAGAAACGCCCTCTCCCGCCACAGTGACTGCGTTTCATGCCAAACGCTGCTGCTGGGAGGCGTCGCTTCCCTCTCCCTTGGTCTCATTACTGGAAGAGGAAGAACGCATAGCTAATTCCAAAGAGGAGTAGCTAAAGTTTCAAGCAGGTAAACACAGAAAAAAAAAGACCAAGAAACAACAACAAAAAAATGTTCGCTGGATTCAGTACAAAGATGAAAGGGTTACTTCAACCCAAAGCCCATGGCCACATTCAGTGTTTGACCTTGAGTGTGTAACCTTGCTGAATGGTAAAACAATTCAGTGCTGAGAGTCATCACTTGTACTTTTATTCATCTTATGGTAGTAAAATGGACTCTTTTGTTTTGTTTTTTGAGGTAGGGTCTCACTCTAGCCCAGGCTGACCTGGAATTCACTATGTAGTCACAGGGTGGCCTTGAACTCACAGCAATATTCCTACCTCTGCTTCCTGTGTGCTGGGATTAAAGGCGTGCACCACCATGCTTGGCTAAAATTGATTCTTAAATGATTTGTTTTAAAGTGTTCTCAGCAAGCAGGGTATATGGACTAAAAGGTTAGTTTGACTTTAAAGTGGACACTGCACCCACCTCTTCAGTCTGCAGGCCTTTCTTACCTTCTAGGACGTACTGAAGATCAACAGAAGTCCACCAACTATCAGCATACACACTACTGATAAACTAACTTCTCTACTTTCATTACTATTAAGACATTTTCACCAAGTTCCTTTCATATTACCACAGGGGTTCCAACACCACATAGTTAAGTTTTGGTTATGTGGGCAGAGCTGAGCTTTATAAAAAAAATACATATGATGGGGCTGGAGAGATGGCTCAGCGGTTAAAGCACTTGCCTGCAAAGTCTAACCATTATGGTTTGATTCCCCAGTACCCACTTAGAGCCAGATGCACAAAGTGGCACTTGAACGTGGAGTTCATTTGCAGTGGCTGGAGGCCCTGGCATGCTCATTTTCTCTGTCTTTCTCTGCTTGCAAATAAACAAAATATTCAAATAACAACAATAACAAAAAACCCATACTAACTGAAACCTTTTAACCACAAGTACACTTAGGAAAATAGACTTTAAACTGTGTCCTATTTTCTTGAGTTAAATTTGATACTACATTTTCATAAGGCTCTTCATAAGCACCTTGAAGAGCAATTAAGGGCTAAGGATAAATTCAGAGCTTAGTAGACAGAATCCTTACTGCACAAGAATGAGGACACGAGTTCAGATCCCCAGCACCCATGCAAAATGCTGGCTATGGTGGTGCATATTATACTCTCAGTGAGGAGGAGGCAGAGATAAGGAACCCCTGAGGTTCACTGGTTAGTTAGTATAGCGGAACTGGTAAGCATAGGCTCAGTGAGAGACCTTGTCTCAAAGAACCAGGTAGAGAATGATTAAAAAAGACATCTGATGGCTTAGTGGTTAAGGCTTTGCCTGCAAAGCCAAAGGATCCCAGTTCAACCCTCCAGGACCCATGTAAGCCAGATGCACAAGGGGGCGCATGCGTCTGGAGTTCATTTACAGTGGCTGGAGATCCTGGCGCACCCATTCTCTCTCTCTCCCCCTCTTTCTTTCAAATAAATAAATAAATAAATAAATATTTAATAAAAAAGACATGTTTCATCACCTCTGACTTCCACATGCACACATGAGCACCTCCATACACACAAGTGCGCATATCACACACATAAAAAAAAAAAGCAAATTAAATCTTCTATTTATTTAAGCAACTAGGCAACGTTTTTCTTACATCTAAATTGAATTGCTTCAGTTGAACTTGGTCCATTATTTTTGTCTTAAAAAGATTATTTGCTTAAATAACTCACAGATTATCAAGTTCTGTCTGTCCTATAAGCACTTTTATCCACTAAGCCCTCTTATCAGCCTTTATTCTCTCTTAGGCGGCTCAGCAAAGTCATGTAGTAATTATTGCCTTAATAGTGCTTCGTGAAATAACTGACCTCAAAACTCCTACGTCAGACAATAAGCATTTATTCATTTTTTCTAAATATTTTTTATTTGCATAGAGACAGTGAGAGAGAGACAGAGAGAGAGAGAGCGAGCGAATGTGAGGGTCTCTACCTACACTGTAAATGAACTCCAGATACATGTACCACTTTGTGCATTTGGCTTTACAAGTGTACTGGAGAATTGAACCCAAGCCATAAGGCTTTACAGGCAAGCACCTTAACCACTAAGCCATCTCTCCAGCCCCAACATTTTTTTGTTCATGAATTTATGAGCCAGTGGCCAGGCTTGCTGTCTGTCTATAATAAGTCAACAAGTGAGCTTGGGCTTGGCCACTCTACAATAGTCCTTCAAAGGCTAGCCAGGACTTCTTTTCCAGGCAGTCCGGGTTTGGGCAGGGAGGGAAGGAGGGATAGCTGAACCTTGCAAAACCTCTTGAGGCCGTATGTTAGGACATACAGATTCAAGGGGGGCAAGAACACAACTTGTCTTCTGCTTGGGAGGAGCTGGAAACTGCGCAAGGGACAGATACAGGCACAGCTAAAGATCAAAGTCAACTCAGACCACCCAGCCAAACTCAGCTCAGTTGTCTTGAGATTACATCTTGCCAAGAAGCCCTGGTTAGCTTGAACCCTCATCCTCTTGTCTCTATCTCCTAAATGCTGGGATTACATGCGTGCACCATCCCACCTGATGTGTAAACACTAACAGCTCACATTTCATTATCAAGCGCCAAGTGTTAAACTGAAGATAAAGTATGCTGACAGTGGATGGCAAGCTGAAAAGTTTTGGTCACAGGAGTGGAGAAATACAATTCAGTAACCTTAGAAGTAAAGCCACACTAGCCCTCTCACACAAGAACAAGATCAATGTAAGGCTAACAGGAAATTACAAGCTGAAGCTTTAATGGACCCACTTGCTATCTGTGAGCTTAGAGACTACTTTATCAACAATTTAATTCAAAGAGCAACACCCATGAACCTTCAAAATGAACCATTTATTAAATCAGACTGTTATTCTTAAGTTATGTAAGTTACATGTATGTTTAATCAGAGTATTTCACACGGAAAGATTTTAAACTTCTATAGGCAAGCAAAATTGTACCACACAATATAGAAGTAGGAGAGGGGTCTGCTAAACATCCAAATAAGGCAAGTACCTAAAACAAATGATAATAAAAGATGTAAGCATTCCTTTACGAGAACTCAATGCTACACGCTAAATGGACTTCAAGGTGTTCATGGAGCCAAGGCAGCGTTTCTCCTCTCACATCAGAAAACGGAATAAGGCTCATTGACAGATGTAGCTGCCTTCAAGACCTCAACCTCAAGTGCTTTCTTCAAATAAAAATTCACAAAGTGCACAAGAAAGATATAGCAAAAAACTGAATCTGCTACTCTAACAACAGTTGTCCATGCTTAATACTTAGTGGTTTATTGGACCAAATTAAGTCTTTTTAGGGAAGAAAATAAGATAAGCCACTGTAAAATATTTAGTTGAAATGTATGCTAATACTTTTCTTAGAATTAAAAATCATGGAGGGAGGGAAGGGTATTTCATACAAAGACAGAAAGCAACACTCGAACGCATGACGGAACTTCAAGGAGCAAGCTCCCTGGGGCGGCTGCGTCCCACTGGGGTACTGGGTGGTGGCTTCCTCACTCCAGCCAGTCCACCTCATCGAACTCTGAGTCGTCCTCTGAGTCGCTGTACTCCACAGCAATGCGGCGTGACAGGATGGTGGCCACGTCGTTTTCAATGCGCTCATGCTTAGCTTCCTGTTCACGCTGCTCTTCTACCTTGCGCAGCTGAATACCTGATGAGGTAATTCAAGCCATTTTAGATCAAAATGCCCAATAGTAGACATCATTCATCTTTTGGGAATAAAATTACATACATATGAGAAATACTAATATGAAAATAAAATGAAGCTCTATTAAAAAAAATTGGGGGCTGGGGAGATGGCTCAGTGGTAAAAGGTGCTTGTTTGCAAAGCCTGATGGCCTGGGTTCAATTCCCCAGTACCTACATAAAGCCAGATGCACAAAGTAGCACATGCATCTGGAGTTTGTTTGCAGTGGCAAAAGGCACTACTGTGCCCATTTTCTCTCTCCCTCTCTGCTTGCAAATAAATAAATAAAATAAATTAAAAAAAGAATTTGAAGGAATCATATTTTGAGAGTCACTATATCTTTTGTTACATCACAGTCTATGAATCAGACAATGAAACCCACCAGCTACACCACTGGACATCTGTAATCCATCACAGTTTTTTATACCTCACCACTTACCACCCCTAAAAAATTAACCAGGCAACACACTTCTAACATCTCAAAGGCCAAATTAACCTTGTTGAATGTATTTTTCTGTGGTTCTATCATAACCTGTACTTGAAGGCAAGGCACTACCCATTCTGTACTCTTGATGCCTAGCATTCAGGAGCTGCTTAGGAAGTGATCATGGAAAAGTGAATAAATATGACAGGCCTTTTTTTGTTACTAAGAGAACCTCAATCCTTTACAGGCATCTGGCAAAAAAAAAAAAAAAAAATCCTAAACAAACAACTTTCACATGGCTGATGTGGGACTTGCTATGTTAGCCAAGGATGGCTACTTCTTGAGTAATAGGACACCTAGTTGTTTTTAAAAAATATTTCATTTACTTTACAGAGAGAGAGAGAAAGAGAAAGAAAGAGGCAGATAGAGAGAATGGGTGTGCCTGGGCCTCTAGCCACTGGAAACGAACTCCAGACGCTTGTGCATCTGCCTTACATGGGTCCTGGGGAATTGAACCTGGGTCCTTAGGCTTTGCAGGTAAGCACCTTACCTGCTAAGCCATCTTTCCATCCCTGGGATATCTAGTTTTATGTAGTGCTGGGGATCAAGTTTAAGGCTTTGTGCATGCTAGGCAAGCACTGCACCAACTTAATGACATTCCCAGCCTGGATGCTTTCAATTTCTCACTCACCCAATAAACACTTTAAGAATCCCTACTAAGTATTTGAAAAGAAAATGATTAAATGTGCTGTATTTCTTGAAAAAAATGTGAACTATAAGTTTGACATAGCTTAACTTCCTAGATGCCATTTGTACAAAAACATGACCATCTAAAATTTTACACATTGTCCTAAGTATTAGAAAATTCACATAACAATGCTTTCCATGGTCTTGAGAAACTTGCCTTTTCGTATTGCTTCCAGCAGAACACTCCTGGCGTCACTGATGACAGGTAAGGTTGACGGGTGACGCTTTGGCTCAGAGGCAGGTAGAACTTGTGATGGAGGAGATGGAGGCATTAGTGGAGCATGGGGACCTGGGGCTGTGGATGGAGTTGGATGCAGCCCTGAGGGAGGGTGAGCAAGAGCTGCCACTGTGACAGGTGATGATGGCCGGATGCCGGGCGGAGGCAGAGGAGGTGGCGGTGGGGGCGGAGGCAGCCCCTGTACTTCACCTTGTGGGAGTGGATGAACTGGTACAGTCTCACATACTGGGGCAGCTCTAGCTACTGGTGGAGAGGGCTGTACTAGAGGAGGTGCAATTGGAGGAGGAGCTGGGTGAAGAACTCCAGGGGCAATCTGCAGCGGAGCTGGAGGGGGTGGCACTGCCGGAGCTTGCAGAGCAGTGGTTGGAGGTGGAGGTGGGGGAGGTACTGGTGGGGGAGGAGTTGAGGTCATTGAAGCTCTTAGTGAAGAAGTTGACAAGGCAGATGGAAGTGGTGGTGGGGGCGGTGGGGGAGTAGGGCTCACAAACACTGGTGTTCTGCCTGCAGCAGGGGACTGGGGGCGATTTTCTATCAGACCTGTAGCAGAGCTGAAATGACAGAGATCTTAGCAAGTCACTCAAACAGGAAAGCTAAAGAGAAAACAACTGCAGAAACCGTACATGACTGTCAGTAACTCTATCAAACAGGTCCATTAACACGCCCATGGACACATTAAATTCTTCAGGACTATTTCAAAAGAAATGAAAAGTGTAATAAGCAAATTAGTAGTGGTGCTTTTGTTTGATAACAGGAACCTACGTCCCGTCTTCTCAGGCAGCTTTCAGACCCACTCGAGCACTGGATGTTACTTTGGTAAATAAGGCATTCTACGCTGTGATAGCAGTGTAATGAATGGCTCTGTAGCAGTATCAGCAACACGTGGCTGATACAATGCTGTATTTATCTGGAAGCTCACATGGCTCATACTTCCTTCCAGCAAGGTCAATGAGAACTAATTAAAACCACAGAAGGAAATAAGCAGCACGTTCTTCCTGAGAGGACACCACATGAGTCAGTGAGAGAAGGCTGGGTTTAAAGTGAAAACTGTAAAGTGCATCTTTATTTCTCTATTAGGAAATTTCTTTACTATGTCTATGTTAAAAATTTATAAATTGGCTGGGCGTGGTGGCGCACGCCTTTAATCCCAGCATTCGGGAGGCAGAGGTAGGAGGATCACCATGAGTTCAAGGCCACCCTGAGACTACAGAGTGAATTCCAGATCAGCTTGAGCAAGAGTGAGACCCTACCTCGAAAAAACAAAAACAAAATTTATAAATTGGATAACTGACCACATTAGACTAAAAATAGCTTGACTGACTGAAAGATTATTACATGCAACTCTAAAGCTATTAAAAGTATTTCCCTAACTAGCAAATTAACATTTATGATGTTATCTTTGGTTCCTACTTTACTATTATTTATTTATTTATTTATTTTTATTTATTTATTTATTTATTTATTTTGAGGTAGGGTCTCACTCTAGCCCAGGCTGACCTGGAATTCACTATGGAGCTTCAGGGTGGCCTTGAACTCATGGTGATCCTCTTACCTCTGCCTCCCAAGTGCTGGGATTAAAGGCATGCGCCATCATACCCGGCCTGGTTCCTACTTTTTTAGAACCTTACTGCATTAAGAAACATTCACAGTTAAATTTTTTTTTTTTATTTTTCTCTATTTGAGAGAGAGAAATAGGCAGGGAAAGAAAGAGAGAGAGAATGGGTGTGCCAGGGCCTCCAGCTGCTGCAAATGAACTCCAGATGTGTGCAGTCCCTTGTATATCTGGCTTATGTGGGTTTTGGGGAATTGAACCTGGGTCCTTTGGCTTCACAAGCAAGCGCCTTAAACATGAAGCCATTTTTCCATCCCCCCATAGTTTTCTTAATATACTATGCATGCTATGTTTAGTGACAAAGTTGTAATAGAATGAAAACAGTCTAATCTTTAAAGTAAAGCCTTATTAGCTAAATTTCCCGAGGAGAATGTGTCAGCTCTAATCATAAATTACTGGCCAAATGTGACTACCTCCTTGTTTCAGTAAACAAAATTTCATTGGAACACTAGCTCTTACAGCTACTTTCATACAACAACAAAAGAACTGAATACTTGTAAGAGAAACCTTTAACCCCCAAATTCAAACTGTTTACTATCTGACCCTTCAAAGAAAGAAGTTACAATTCCTAAGGTAAACATTACATGCTTGTCCCAACATACCTGATACAAGTGGGTATAGGTTTTGCCTCTCCCGCTCCATGCATTGGTGGAGGTGGAGGGGGTTCATGCGGTCTGACTAAGACCCTTTCCTCAGCTCTAGTCAGAAGTTCACTCATCTGACTGAACGGCAAGGCGGACAGTGAGTAAGATCCATCCATATGATCCACATATGTCTGAGGCCTGAAAGAAATGCATACTATCAGTGTATTTGTCTTGAATTATCAAATGTTACACAGGAAAAGTTTACACTTTATTCTTTAAATATATAACTCTAGGAAAATGAGAAGAATTCATTTTTATCAAATGTTCAAGATATTGTGCCTCGACTCCATTTTTTCCTCTAAGGAGTGCCCATAATGAGGCAGGACATGGGTACGGTAGAGGGCAAGAGCACTCGGAAAGCAGCTGAGTAACATAGTCGTATGTGACTTAGCTAAAACTGAAGCAAAATTTTACTGAGCACATGAAGGTTTAGATTTCTTGATTGCCAAGCATCCTGGGATCAAAGCAAGACTTAACAGGGATGTCTAGAGCATGTCTCAAATTGCTGTATTTACACTAGTAAATAGGCCAGATAAATACCTAATTACTAAACTGTAGTAGAAATGCCTGTCTACAGATTATTTTTTAAAATCTCTATTCTTTCCATTTCTTTTAGTAATACAGAGAAATGGTATCTCTCAGATGTATACATCTCTTAAAATAGACTAAGACATTTTAGTTATGGCCCAATATTTTATATGTATTATTCAAAAGAAAACATTAAGCTTTCTTCCATTAAAAAATCAATATGATAATATACAAATAAATTTCTTTACAGAGACATGCCAGGATATGTTGCTATGATAGCGTGTTACTTAGATAGAACCTTTTGCCACTGAGAAAGAAACGGGACCTAGCCTATATTTCTGCAAAATAAATAAATAAATAAATAGGTGAGTAATTTTGGGTGAAATCCTTGATATAGCTGAGGAAGGGAATGTGGCAAAGAAAGGAAATCAGGGACAGACAAAAAAAGAACAAAATAAGAACCTCTTATTCTATATGCAATAGATCAGTAAGACTTCAAAAATATTCTACACCCCACTATGACATTCTATCAGATTCTGTCTGAAATACCTCAAGGGAATAAGATTTCAGACAAAAGCTAAAAGAACCCTGAAAGCCATCTGTCCTCAATCCCTCCTTCCACAAATGAAAACTCAGGTTAAACATGACAATGACCTGCCTGGGAAGGTCAGATTACAGCAGGTTCGGTGGTCACGTTTTGAAATCATCTTTATGTTTACAACAGGGTCTTCCAGTTCAACAGCTCAGGGGCCAAGACTTTGAAGCACAGATATTATAGAAAGCCAATAATCTACCATTATGTTTTTTTAAAGTAACAAATAAAAGGAAAAGAAACCTTGTTTCAAAATGTGAGGCTGGGCCATTAGCAACTTCAATATGCTTATGTAAGAGATTAGCATCATCTTCAGCCAGCTCTGGACCTTGGGCCAGCTTCTGCCATTCTCTCCGCCTGTCATGAGGTGCTCTTGGCACTTTTTCTGGTTCATGAGGACGATCTAGATTTTTCTGCTATAACAGATGTATTGAAACAAAGCCAAATGCTGAAGTGCTAAATTTTTTTAAAAAGGTCACAATAATCAAAATAAAATTCTAACGTCAATATTGAAAAAGGCAATGTCATCATACTATAGTAAAACAGACATATCACGTGTACATTCAGAGTTAAGTCTGTGCCAGTTTACTGCAATGCCAGTTTTTCACTGTGCTTTTTAGCACTGATTTCAAACGGATGCACTAAACGGTGCCTGAGTAGTAACAGCTGAGGTCAAGTCCTTTAGCTGAGAAACAAATGCATAGCCCTTGTTCTGACATCTATTACTGTAAAGTTCCTATTTTTCTATCATTTTTACAAGTAAAACTCCCGCACCATGGACAATTTAGCCTAGAGCACAAATGAAGCAATGAGACACACAGACTGGCTCTACAGTGGTCACACCAAAGATGTGTTTTCAACAAATCCACTGATGCCCAACTCATGGCACACTGACAAACTGCAAAGTAAACTTCAGAAAAAGAAAAGAACTTTTCTCCATTATCTCTAGAGTAGTTTGGGAAAGAACAACCATGAGCAGGAAGCATCAGGAATGAGTGTAGTGTCTACCTGGAACAAAAGTGAAAATTTACTAAGGTTATCTTATTTGGAAAATGATCAATTAGTTCTCTGACACACAAGAAAAAAAATCTATCCAATTAACACACAGTAACTGTGTTGCTCAACAGAAAATAGGGTCTTTAAACAAGAGATTAAAAAGTTATTCAACTTAGGTGAGAAAGCACAGGAAGTCTGGAGGAGGGATAATAAATATCAAATGGCCAATAGCATGAATGAATGAATGAATGAATGAATGAATGAATGAATGGAGCCACATGCAGTGAACTGGGCAGGCATGTTCATTTATGGAATTCCAATTCAAAGAATTAAAGCCCCTGTGTGGAGCAAACAAAACTTGCCTTCAAGGGCGATCTGGCCTGCCAGTTACCAGCTTGCAAACTCCAGCTGGAACACAGAGGCACTGTCTAGCACCCAGGAGTATAACAAGAGGGCATTATGGAGGCTGGGGAAAGTAGAGATATGTACAGGAAAAACAGATGAATGATGAAGAGACTTTGCCTCCATAATTGCCTAAATCCAGTTTTGTTTCATCCTTCTGTATTTTCTTTTATCATTAATATGTGCAGGTGAACTTTATTGCAAAGTGGAAAATGATACCACAGCAAACAGACAACAGTGAGAACACCTCTTGAAAACATGAAGGCAATCTCTGGTGCAAGAAAACACTAGCTTCATTTACCGACTTTACCAACATCTGCACAAGACCCTTTCTTTCTTCGTCTTCTTCTTTTTTGTGTGTGTTAGAATGCCTTTTTCTTCTCTGGTCTACTTAATTCATATTTGCTCCTCAAGATGTATTATACACTTTGTTTGCAAGTGTTTACAAATCTTGCCTGCTACCCTACACCTCTATGCAAACTTGCACAGGAATCTAAGCAATGTGTGTCAAGGTTTAATATAGATTAATAAAGTTCTATATATGTGAAACAAAACATAAATACATAAGAATAATTTCTGCTTTTGAATCTCTTGTAATACCTTCTGCTTTCTCTTTTCCTTCCTCTTATCCTCTGTATCTTGCAACATTTTTTCTTTCCATAGATCAAAGAAATATGAAGGATTGGTATAAAACTTCAGGCCTTCTTTCCCATCATCTCTAAAGTAGAACACGTGAAATAATGTATGTTAGTAAGACAGAAAGGCAATCAGAACAGAAAGATTCTCACTGGCATGTGTTTCTCTTCACATTAATAAAACACAGCATGCATTAAAATACTGCCTAGCCAGGCATGACATAGATCTATGACCTCAGCTCTCAGAAAGAAGGTTGAGGCAAGAGGATCACAAGCTTGAGGCCAGCCTGGGCTGCATAAGGGATATCATGTCCCAAACAAACAAACACTGCCAAAGTAAATGTTGCAGCAATACAACATTTTTTTTTACAAACTATAAAGGAAGGAAGCTAAGGCATCAGTTTATATTAGTAATTTAAAGTATAATTATTCAATTTTACTGTCTGACTTTGGCTAAATGTCCAACTTTCTCAGTTCTTTGAGAAATCTTAGTAATTGTAACCAGTTCTGCCAGACAGTAACATCATTTAGATGAGACCTTTGAGTTTCTGTCAATACTCTCATTTATTTATTCTTACTAAATCCAAAAGGTACCTTTTAATAGTCGACAGTAACATTTCCCCAGTGACCTGCATCCTGAACTAGTTCCGTGTAACTATTAGCAACTATCATGTTATTCAGAATGTATAATGCATCTCAAATTACCTATTTGACAAGCCATGTGAAAAACCCCAAAGAAACACTGAATAATCCAAGATTTCATTTTAATTGGAAGTAAACATTTACAAATATGATATGTTCATTATTTAAAGATGTTGTATACATATTAAGAGTAGACAACATAAAAGTGATGGTATTTATTTTTGGAATTTTGAGCTCTTTCTTTTTCATTTGATTAAAAATTAAGCAAAAAAGATAGTAGCAATTCCTTGACCTTCCATATGTTAGCTGCTCTGCCAGTGGGCCTTCTTAATAATTAACTTGGCAAAACAACTCCCTTGAGTGGGTCCCATCTTTTGTACACCAAAACCTTAGAAACTATCCAGTAAAAGTTTTCTGAAGCTGTAGTAGTAGGGAGGGTGCTCTATGTTGGTTAGAACCAAATTAAAAAATATGGTAAGCACTGAAGTGTGTGGCCTGAGGTGAGTAGCAGGATTTCTTATGTCACTACTGACCTATATGGAGTGAGTATATTGAGAGGTGGAGGCTGCTCACAGACATCATACGTCTCCTGTAATGGAATAGGCAAAGTCTTGCGGTCAAAAAGCTGCTGATCTTGAATCGTAGAACTCCGGAAAGCTTTTCTCATTGTTATATCTTGCAAAGACACTAAAAAAAAAAAAAAAAAAAAATCAAGAATTTAGTCAATTTTATTTTTCTAAGATGATTAACCATAAAACAAACTCATATTCTGTATTTGTTTAAAAGCTAGCAGCCAACTTATGAATCAGAAGCCATTCTAAACACTCTACCATTACATTTATCTCTACAATTCTCTCTACTATTATATTTATCCCTACTATTCTCTGTCAGATTTTCCCAACTAGAAGGGTTTTGAAGCAACTTTTGATTTCTAAAGCCAGAAAGTTCTAAAAATATCTGAAGCAAATCTATATTTCCTACCAAATATATCACTTTTTTTTTTTTTAACCTGCTTATTCTTTTTTTTTTGTTTGTTTTCGAGGTAGGGTCTCGCTCTATCCCAAGCTGACCTCCTACCCCTGCCTCCTGAGTGATGGGATTAAAGGCATGTACCACCACGCCCGGCCTTTTACCTACTTATTCTTGACACCTATCACTGAGAAGTAAAACATATTTTACTGTAAAGAAAGTTTATTTTTTTATTTGAGACAGCATAGAGAGAAAGAGGGAAGAGGGAGGGAGAGAGAGAGAGAAAGAATGGGTATGCCAGGGCCTCTAGCCCTGAACACCAGAAGTGTGTGTCACCTTGTGCATCTGGCTTACATGGATATTAGGGAATCAAACCTCAGTCCTTTGGCTTTGCCAGCAAGCACCTTAACCACTAAGCAATCTCTCCAGCCTGAAAATTATTTTTGAGTACTGAGTGAACTATTTAATTCCTAATTCACTTATTTTGTAACTGTCTATGAGGGTTTCTATATAACCATACCTGCTTGGAGACTGAATCTCCCTTGTATATTAGCACCCCAGTAATAGTAGTATGGCCCCGTCACATGTATGGTGCTTTAAAAATAGCTTTATTCATTTTCTTTTGGATTGCCCAGCATATTAGAATAAAGAATGTATCAGAATACTTTATTATTTAACAATTATTTATTTGACAGAGAGAGAGAGAGAGAGAGAGAGAGAAAGAGAGAGAGAGAGAATGGGCATGTTGGGGCCTCTAGCCACTGCAAAAAAAAAAAAAAACAAACTCCAGACGCATGCACCACCTTTTTCATCTGGCTTATGTGGGTCCTAGGGAATTGAATTCTGGTCCTTAGGCTTCAAAGGCAAGCGCCTCAATCGCTAAACCATCTTTCCAGCCCCCAAAATACTTTATTCTTAATGTTTAGATTGTTTTTTCTCACATTAAAAAGTAGGCAAAGCCAAGTGTGGAGCTCACGCTTGTAATCCCAGTACATTGGAACCAATTGGTGGGCGTGGTGGTGCACGCCTTTAATCCCAGCACTTGGGAGGCAGAGGTAGGAGGATCCCCGAGAGTCTGAGGCCACCCTCAGACTACATAGTGAATTCCAGGTCAGCCTGAGCTAGAGTGAGACCCTACTCAGAAAATCAAAAAAAAAAAAAAAAAAAAAAAAAAAGAAAGAAGAAAGAAAAGAAAAGAAAAAAAAATTTCTTACATATTTAATATGGCCATGCCATGGTAAGATCAGTTACAAAAAAATCGTAATTTTCAAACTATTTTTCTTCCTATCTAATATGTATATCTATTATTTTTACAAGTAAAACTCACTCAACATGGTCATTTGGCCTACAGTACAAATGAAGCAATGAGATTGGCTCTGCAGTTGCCACACCATAAATGTGTTTTCAACAAATCCACTGGTGCCCAACTTGTGGCATATTTACAAACAGAGAACGAAAGGAACTTTGCTCCATTAGCTCTAGAGTGGCTTAGGAGATAATGACCAGGGCTGGTTACTTCACGGACTCTCACTTCACTTCATGACTATTCCATTAGGCAGGGATGACATCGCCACCTTTAAGCACAAAAAGCCACTAGCAGGAAGCATCTGACAGGCCAACAGAATCAGTTCAGCAGTAGCAGAGACAGAATAGAATGCACAGGTCTGTCTCCAAAGCTAATTCTTCTGCCATGGGGCCATATACGCTGTTCCCAGGAGGTCAGAAGTGGCTTGTGTTTGGCGATGAGCACAGATCCACTGTAGCTACTCCTCTACTCTGTTTATTAACTCTAAGATATAACCATGGGAAGGGGAGATGGCTTAGCGGTTAAGGCACTTGCCTATGAAGCCTAAAGACCCATGTTCAACTCCCCAGATTCCATGTAAGCCAGATTCACAAGGTGATGCAAGTACACAAGGTGGCACATGCATGTGGAGTTTGATTACAGTGACTGACGCCCTGGTGTACTGATTGTCTCTCTTTCACTCATTGAAAATAAAGGGCCAGTCTGTTAAGCCTGCCACAAACAAACAAAAAAGATACAACCATAATAGAGCTCAACATTAAATTCTCTAAACCTTCTTGGGAAAGGATAGGAAGAGCATGACCCGTTAACAAGCACAATACACTTCCTACTTCACCTCCTTGTAGCATTTCTCTTACTGCTAAACATGTCTTTGTGACAAAGCCCTTTCTAGTTCCCAACAATAATATCTGATAGAATCTATACACTAAGTTCAATATGCTCATAAAAATAATTGAATTAAATATAAATCTTTATAATTTTAAAATACATTTTCTAAGTTATGTTGGAAGTTTCACTGTAGCAACTACCTAAAGGCAATAAAAATATTGACATCACATCCTGTAATTCAGTTATTATATTCATAATATTACTTACTCGCACTATTATTTTGTTTGAATTCTGGTTTTCAAAAAATAGAACAATTCAAAATTTTCTATGCAACTCCCCAATTTTATTCCATTTATTATTATTATTATTTATTTACTTGAGAGACAGAGAGAAGGAAAGAGGCAGAGAGAGAGAGAGAATGGGTATGCCAGGGCCTTCAGCCACTACAAATGAACTCCAGATGCATGTGCCACCTTGTGCATCTGGCTTATGTGGGCCCTGAGAAATTGAACTTGGGTCCTTTGGCTTGTAAGCAAGCACCTTAACTACAAAGCCACCTCTCTAGCCCCACCCCCAATTTTAAATAAAGCGCTGTTTTTAGATTCAGAATTCTTCTCTATTATATATAATCATGAAATCTGTACATTTTCACTGAATTCTGCACTTTCCCTTTCAAGCTTTATGGTAGTACTAAGATATTTATTAAAATTTAATATAATTTTGAAACTAAATGTTAATTTTATTTCAGTTACATATGAGAACTGCCTGTATATTTCTATAGATGCTGTCTTATGATGTTTATTTTAAATTAAATATTTGAGTCATTTAAAAAGAAATTTTCATATAAATTATGTATTTGAAAGTACATATGACTATAAAGGATTTTTCACCAGCAGAAATGATCATATCTCAAGAGTTTCATGAATGAACATACTTCAGAGGGACAGAAGAAAAGGAACTGAAAAGTCTAAAAAGTCTACTTTATGTCAAAAAATTAGCAGCTAAATAGTATACAGAAGGAAGAGTCTGAAAAACCAGCAGAGCCATGCTGATGGCTTTATAGATAATTCCTGATTTATTTCAGCATGTACACAAAAGGTCATGGGTACATAGATCTGTAATAAATTCTTGTTTAATAGATTCTTAATATATACCACTTATCTCAACTGTCTTAAATACAGATGTGGAGGAAATGCAGTGAGAATGAACTTACATTCTTCTTCTTTAGGATCCAGCTGGGTAACGCTAACGGATAAGCGGTCCACGCGCTCTTGCAGTGAGTTAACTCTGAAGGAAAAACTATGAGCTTCATTGAACAACTCTCCAAATATATCTTCAGCATACTTGCCTAAGTAGAGATGAAACATACCATAAAATGTAATGTATGAGCAACTTAACAATGAAATATACCATCTTACTGAATTTGTCCTTTATTTGGAAGTATAAAACCTTAACTCTAGCCAGAAGTCCCACCCACCCACCTATCGTGGAATGGGGTTGAAAACAGAAGCACAAGGAGGCCTGCTGTTGGATCTTGCTTCACCACCATCTGCTGGCTGACCTGTATTTACAGTGGAAACCTCTACTGCTTTATGCCTCCCTATCTACCAGATGACGGTGAAGGAAATACACAAGTATAACTTTTAATCTAAAACCAGCATTCACACATATGGACTGTCCAAGAATGCAAGTTTCTTTACAGACTCAGCAAACTCCCTGTCTCAGGCACTTTCAAAACACAGAGCCTGGAAACATATTTTGCCTTCTTTTATTGTGATTTTTTTTAAAAAAAATCATTGGGCTGGAGAGATGGCTTAGTGGTTAAGGCGTTTGTCTATGAAGCCAAAGGACCCAGGTTTGATTCCTCAGGACCCATGTAAGCCAGATGCACAAGGTGGCGTATGCATATGGAGTTCATTTACAGTGGGCTGAAAGTCCTGGCACACCCATTTTCTCCCTCTCTCTCTTGCAAATAAATAAAATAAAAAACTAAAAAAAAAATCATCAAAAATCTAAAAGCCTAAGCTGGGTGTGGTGGCGCAGGCAGAGATAGGAAGATCACTGTGAGTTAGAGGCCACCCTGACACTACATAAATGAATTCCACGTCAGCCTGGGCCATAAGTGAGGCCCTAACTCAAAAGACCAAAAAACAGACAAACAAACAAAAAACCAAAAATCCTTAAATTTCTGTATTTATGCAAATCCCTATTACTGAAAAAAGCCAAAAATCAGAACTTTCATGCCATTCATGAATTTTAAACTGAGGAAGATATTTAAACAAGTATGAAAAGAAAAAAGTAATTTAATAAACAATGTTCACAGCTTTGTTCCATTCACTGTAAGATCCTGGAATCAGTCCCTTAAACTGTCAAATGAGAATAAAAGTATCTATCTCAAATGGAAGTGACAAGAAAAGCAGACAGAGCACACCTACTACAGACAGGAATTCAATGACAGGTGGGTCCTAGTATAATATCAGGCAAGAGCCACAAAGCACAGAGAGGGCACCTAGCTTGGGTGCGGGGTGATGGTCAAAGTATTTCCAGAGACAGTTGTCTTGGCAGATAAGGGAAGGAAGGATCCCAGATGGGAGAAAATGCAGATATAAAGTTATTCATTAATTTAAGGAATGTTATGGATATAAATGTTAAGGAATACAGAGATGGAGGAGACCTCATCACCTACAAAAGGGCTCAGTCTAACATAGGAAACTTTATACTTCACACAGAAGTATATATAACATAGGAACTTTAACTTACAGTGTGCACATGCCTGAAATTGTATGCAGATTTAAAAAAATGTTTTATTATTTATTTGCAAGCAGAGATGGGGAGGGAGAGAAGAAGGCAGAGAGAAAGAGGCTGAGTATGCAAACCAACTCCAGATGCAGGTATCATTTTGTGCATCTGGCTTTGCATGGGTACTTGTGGGCTTTCAGGCATTCCAAACAAGTGCCTTTAACCACTGACCCATCTCTCCAGCCCATATGCAGCATTTTAAAAAATTTTATTTAAGAGAAGGGCAAGAAAGAAGCAAAGAAGGAGAGGGAGAGAATGAGTATGCCAGGGCCTCTAGCTACTGCAAACAAACTCCAAACACATGCACCACCTTGTGAATCTGGCTTACGTAGATACTGGGGAATTGAACCTGAGTCCTTTGGCTTCCCAGCAAGCACCTTAACCACTAAGCCATCTCTCCAACCCCCATATGGAGATTTTTAAAAATACTCTTACCTTTTGAATAGAGGAACTTTTCAATATTAGAAAAATATTTTATTTATTTATTTCCATGCAGAGACAGAGAGGAGAGAGAGAGAATATGAATGGGTGTGTTAGGGCCTCTAGCAGCTGCAAATGAACTGCAGATGCATGCACCACTTTGTGCATCTGGCTTTATGTGGGTACTAGGGAATCGAACCTGGGTCATTGGGCTTTGCAGGCAAGCACATTAACAGCTAAGACATCTCTCCAGCCCCCTTAATAATTTTTCAAAAAGAGTATATTAAATCCAGGTGTGGTGGTGCATGCTTTTAATCCAGCACTCAGTAGACAGAGGTACAAGGATCACTGTTTGAGCCACCCTGGGCTAGTGGGAGACCCTTCCTCAAACAACAACAAAAGTATATGATACCACCCAGAAGTTTAAAACACTTTTCAGTGAGTAACATCTGATCCATTCTCTGTTACAAGCCCTTTTATATTTCAAATCCACATCCCTTTTCCCTCCAGCGAGAGTTAAGAATGAAGTTTGCAAGGTGAAACTGATTAGGTACACTTCAACTACCCTTCCATACAGAAATAGTATGCTACTTCTCTCAAGAACCTACCATTTCTCACAATCTAGGCAGAGAAGTGCAAAGCCTCGTAGCCAACCTTCCAAGTCCTCCAGTCAGGCTTCACCAGTTATCAGTACAGCTTCACTTTCACCCTCCTTACAAGCGCATTGCTTTTGCTCTATTCATTAGCCAAGCTCATACAAGTTGAAAGGCCTCCTACCCCGTTGTTTTCTACCTTGTCAAATTCCTTTGTTTCTTTAAGGTCCAATTCAATTCATACTTCACTAAGCAAGCTTCTTTTAATGGTTTCACCCGTGGTCATACCTTACTAGCTCTTGTAATCGACAGTTCATCTTAAAATGTTGATGCTAGTTATGTAATGTTCAGAATGGGATTTGGAATTCTCAATCAATGAGATTTACTTGGGGTTAAGAACCACCTGCCTTCATCGTGCAACAAAGTGTCCAATTTTCTTTGTCCAAAGTCCACTTATGGACTTTGTCTTCTTAACCCACCCAGCCATTCCTACCTTTACCTTCTGAACTTTGTCTTCTTAATCTAATCCACCAGTCATTCATTCCCTACCTTCTAGCTTTTTATGTACTGAATTCTATTGTGCCTGGTCCTTGGTGACTAAGCACCGAGGTGGTGAATCTTAAGAGCTGTCACAGAGCCAGGTGATCAGGTGATGGTGGCACCTATCCTTGGAGGCACATGTACTATTCTCACAGAGCGAGCTGGTTCTCCAGAGCGACAGCGAGCTATGACAGAACAAAACTGCTCGTGCTCAGCCTCTTCTCACTCAGCCAGGTCAGGCTCTCCATCACACTGCGACACCATCAAGAGAACTCTCACTAGAGGCTGAGCTGATCAGGACAGTCAATTTTCACTTTAAATCTCAAAAACTGTGAATAAAATATGCACCTCCTTGCTTTGTAAGTATCCTGCTTCAGGTATTTTGATATGGCAAGAGGAAATGGAATAATCCATTATCTGCCAAATTATCATTCTTGAGAGTCAGAAGTGTCCCTTATTAGTTTATCTCAGCAGCATGAACTACATTCAACAAGAGAAAAACACAGGGAGGATGGCCAATGACCCCTATAGTTTGAGCCCCACTGGTTAAGACAACAATAAACTGGAAAGAAATGGATGTAATATAAACAGCCACTGGGGAATGGCTCGGGAGTTACAGGCACTTGCTGCAAAGTCCCTGGCATGCCTATTCTCACTCACACACATTATTGTAAATAAATATACTTAAAAAGAAAAAAAGTGGGGCTAGAAAGATGGCTCAGCAATTAAAGGCAGTTGCTTACAAAGCTTGAAAGTCAGATGGCCTGAGTTCGATTCCCCAGGACCCACATAAAGCCAAATGCACAACTGGCACAAGTGTCTGGAGTTCATGTGCAGTGGCAACAGGTCCTGGAATGCCCATTCTCTCTCTTGGCCTGCCTCTTTCTAACTCTTAAATAAGTAAATAAATAAATAAAATAAAAGTAAACAAGCTCTGGTTAGTTTATAAACTGGTTCTTTAGGGTGGGAGTTATCAATTTTGTATATCTAGAGGCCTTTTACATTTAATTCCTGGTTTTCAACTATATCAAGCAGAAAAAATGAGAAAAGTTATTACCAGAGCAACAAACTATTGTTATGTCTTGAACCCATGGGATTTTCTCTTTAATTTAGAAATTCTACAAACTACTTAGAAAATGTCCATATAATATTTGATTCCAAAAATGAAACACCCCAAATCTAATTTTAGCTATATTTTTACAACGTACTTCTATTACCAGAGTTCTTGTTGACAAGTATTACTCATATGTTCTCCATAAGACTAAAATCCTTCCTTATATATTTATCTTTACTTATATAAAAACACAACTCTTTAGTTATTTAACACAATCACACTAGTTCTGAATATTGGATAAATACTTAAAACATAATGGCTGCACTAGATTCAAAACTTCAGTGTTTTCCAAAGTCACTGATGTCATGTACTCATGCATGCAGAGTACACATGGCATACAAGTGTGACATGGAGTTTGCTAGAACCACCAGAAGAGTCCCCACTGTGTCTGCAGACAGTCTGGTCATGCTGTTCACACGGTGTCTGAGAGTTCAAAGACTTCCTGTGCCTCGACTTATGAGCACACTGGACACTGGAACCCATTCGGAAGGAGCAAATGAACTCCACAGCACTTTAGTGATTGCCAGTAACTAACCTGAAGAATGTAACTGCCACCTTGTACAAAGAAAATAAAACAATTTCAAATAAATAGCCTTTTAATCATTTTCACAACTCTCTCACAGACAATATAAAGATTCAGTGCTCTCACAAAGAACACTATTACAGAGATTCCCCACCTTACAAGGAGTGTCTGCCAGGAATCCAGTAGCCAGTCACACTGGGAAATTGGAGTTGTGGCCTTTTCCTGAGAGCAGCTGTGGTGCAGTGCTCTCACCATGTGGCAGCAAGCAACAGCTCTGGACCAGACACGTGATCCTGTGCTGCACTGTGCTGCTGAGCCAGGATGTCTGGTGGGTGACGTGTTTTGTTTTGTTTCACCTTACAATGGGTTTACTGGGATGTAACCCCATCAAAAGTTGAGGAGTGGCTTTAACTTTCTTTGTTGCTTTACTTACAGGGGCATAGTCAGTCCCCAACTTCTCTCACCTGAAATGAATTAACAGCTCTCACCTTTGCTAAATATAACTGGCCCTTGTAGTTTTGTATCCACGGGCTCTTTACCTGTGAATTCAACCAATTCTAGACAAAAAATTTTGAAAAACTTCTGAATCAAACATGGAAGACTTTTTCCTTTTCATGACTCGCTAAATAAATAACCATTCATGCAGCATTTCTAATGTGCTACGTGTTCTAAGCAATCTGCACATGACAGCAGTCCATGGAATTGTGCTTCAGTCATACGTAAGTACTTCTGAACCCCAGGGGAGGCCCTGGAATCCATCTCCCACCGACACCCAGGAATGACTGCACCTGACTGTAGAAAATTATGGAGAGTCAGCAGGAAGGAAAAGAACCAAGCCTTAGTGACTAGTAAGAGCAGCTTTGTTGACAGCTTCTATGTTAGGACTCCTCTGGGAACATGTGTCTGTCAGAACACCTTGTTTTACATTTAAAATGTTTTATTTCATTTAAAGATCATCTTCAGGGCTGGAGAGATGGCTTAGCAGTTAAGGCGTCTGTCTGCAAAGCCAAAGGACCTCAGTTCAATTCCCCAGGACCCATGTAAGCCAGATGCACAAGGTGGTGCATGTGTCTGGAGTTCATTTCAGTGGCTGGAAGCCCTGGTGCTCCCATTCTCTCTCTCTCCTCTCTCTCTCTCTTTCTCTCTCTCTTGCTCCCATAAATAAATAAATTAATTAATTACTAAATAAATACATAAGATCATCTTCAGTTCAACAGATAATTTTAAGAATAAGAAATAATTGGCTATTTTAACAATGTAACTATCTACAACGTCCTCGTGAGGCTAGGCTGTATGCCTCCTTCCCATGAGTCCTCCACTGGCTGCCAGAGCCAAGTTCTCTTGTTCTTTTCACGTCCATGTGTATCAGATTCTTCAGTAGTTTTTACTATCCCTCAGACAAAACTTTTCATATATCAGAGATATATGAAAATCTTCTATATATTAACAAAGCATATTTAAAAAGAGGCACAGTAATGTCACAAAACACAAATAATTAAAGCCTCTAAAAAGAGTGTACTAGAGAGCCACTGAGCAAGTATGGCCTTGGTTCTACCCTCTACATGACTGAGTGAGCTCAACCCTGGCTCTACCTCCTCTGGGTCAATCACATCTTATAACAATGTCATCAGATCTCTTCCACTGCATAACACTGTCTCTCTTCAGATGTATTCTTTACTCTTGTTGACAGTTATTTTTGTTCTTATTTCCTTTTCTTGGAAAAATCATCAATCATGCAGGGAAAGAAAGGGATGATTATAAAACTCAGTAATTACCTAAGTGACTATACTTTTCATGGTAACTTTTGTAATATTTCTCTCAAATTAATCACAAATATAGTTTCTAAATACTCAGCAGCCTAACATTCTGGTTTTGAGTCCTATTTACATTGATATAAAGTACTTACTTAGGCTACTTAGTTGTCTAATTATATTTGCTAAGGAAATATTGGTCACACATTCCAGTTCATTCTTAATGCCTCGAGGCAATGCAGTATGGCACAAGTGCCTAGGATCGATGTTCCGTTTCACTAATGGCATCTTGAGATCAACCGGTGTGCCAGTTCACCTGCAAGAAATTAAAAAGAAATAGATATGATTCAGTTTCAATCAACAGAGTAAGATTATCACATTGAAGAATGATCACACACTTGCATTAAGACAATGAAAATGGAGTTATGAGACCAAAAGATTCAAAACTAATTTGTTACTATTTCATTTGCAATTACTAGCACATCAATATACATAATTTTTTCATATATGTATATCTATGCATGTGCGCGTGTCTGTATGGAGGCTAGAGGACAAGCGTTGGGTATCATGCTCAGGAATACCAACCATCCACCTTTTTGGAGACGGTCTCTCAGTGGCCTGAAGCTTACCAGTTATACTGGCCTGGCTGACCAGTGAGCCCTAGAGCACCTCCTGTGTCTGCCTCCTCGGTGCTGGGAGTACACGCATACACTACAATATTGGCCTAGAATGATTTGTGTGGGTTCTGGGGATTAAACGCAGGTCCCTGTACTACAAGCAAGCATTTTAGCAAATGAGCTGTCTCCTCAGCCCTGTTTTTTTTTTTTTTTTTTTGGTTTTGCAAGGTAGGGTCTCACTCTGGTCCAGGCTGACCTGGAATTCACTATGTAGTCTCAGGGTGGCCTCGAACTCTCGGCAATCCTCCTACCTCTGCCTCCCGAGTGCTGGGATTAAAGGCGTGCGCCACCACGCCCGGCTGAGCCCTGTATTATTTTTTTTAATCTTTATTTCTTAGAGACAGAGGGAGAGAGAGGGAGGGAGGAAGAGAGAAAATGGCCATGCCAGGGACTCTAGCCACTCCAAGTGAACTCCAGACACATGTGCTACCATGTGCATCTGGCTTATGCGGGACCTGGAGAATTGAACCAGGGTCCCTAGGCTTCGCAGGCAAGCACCTTCACAGCTAAGCCATCTCTCCAGACCCCCTTTATTTACTCATTTATTTTTTTTTTAGAAAAAAAAACAACCAAAAACCCTTACTTTCAATACCAATTGCTCCCTAGTAAATTCACATCTTTATTATTCTCCTAAAACTATTGTTTATATTTACTGTATGTAGGGAGTTTATACTAGATAGTTTATGTAAGAGATCTTAGGAGGCCCTAAAGAAGCTCGGACAGTAGCTGTAAATTTACTTTCCATATACAATATGCTAGCTGTGTCCAACAGTTCAAATATCAAAGATTCTAGCTGGGTGTGGTGGGGCACCTTTAATCCCAGCACTCAGGAGGCAGAAGTAGGAGGATTGCTGTGGATTCAAGGCCTCCCTGAGACTACATAATGAATTCCAGGTTAGCCTGGACTAGGGTGAGACCCTACCTTCAAAAATAAAAAAAATAAAAAATTCTAAGTAGCTCAGCATCTTATGAAATCTACTTTTTTTTTTTTTTTTTTTTTTTTTTTTGGTTTTTCAAGGTAGGGTCTCACTCTAGCTCAGGCTGACCTGTAATTCACTATGTAGTCTCAGGGTGGCCTTGAACTCATGGTGATCCTCCTACCTCTGCCTCCCAAGCGCTGGGATTAAAGGCATGTGCCACCACGCCTGGCCCAATTTTTTAATTAACAAAAAATTCTATTTTGGGGGGATTTTCTTTTTTATGAGAGAGAGAGAGAATATATTGGCCTGCCAGGGCCTCTAGCCACTGCTATCAAACTCCAGACACATGTGCCATCTTGTGCACATGTGCAACCTTACATGCTTGTGTCACCTTGTTTCTGGCTTATGTGGGATCTGAAGAGTTGAACATGGGTCCGCAAGTGCCTTAACCACTAAGCCATCTCTCCAGCCCTACCTTTTTTTTGAATTACAGGCTGTCCTCACTTACTTCAGCAAGTCCCCCAACACCAATGATCAATTTCACTTCCCACAGTACTTTACCTGCAATTCCACAGACCCAAGCTTCACTGCTAGCAATCGAGTCTACAATCACTATTGACAGGAGATGTATCACTATCAGTGAGTTGGCTACCCTGTTATTCAACCAAATAGCAGAGCTGGGTAACCCCTGAAATCTTCCACTTTGACCCCTTTACAATCGCCCTCTTGGTTGCCTTCTCAAAGATATTTGTTATAATTTCACAATAAGCATCCTATTATTTTTCTTTGTATTTTTACCACAAAAGCAGGCAACTATTGATACCCAGTTTTTTTTTTAATTTAAAAAATTTATTTATGTGTTTGAGAGAGATGGAGAAAGAGGCAGACAGAGGGAGGGAATGGGCAAACAAACTCCAGACACATGTGCCACCTTGTGCATCTGGCTTATATGGGTCCTGGGGAATTGAACCTGGGTCCTTTGGCTTTGTAGGCAAGTGCCTTAACTGGTAAGCCATCTCCCCAGCCCTTGATTGTTTTTTAAAGTAAACAAAACCATACAAAGCATTTTGCCTTTTCTTCATCAAATACTGTATTGTAACAGTCGTCCATACTGCTTGGGGCACATGTAGACTATGTATTTCATCTGTGTAATACTTCAGGGTGGACTCTACTATGTCTTGCTCATCTAATGTAGTAGCTGCTTTCATGTGCAACTATTATGAGTATCACTCTCTTACTGTGCATGTAAGTCTTACTGCACACATCCTTCATGTGACTGTACATCAGAACAGCGAGGGTCAGGAGGCACCAAGAGCAGCATCCTATATCTTCATGAGGGATGACATTATCCTTTGACAGCTCCTTTGAGCAGTCCAGTAGGCTTACCACTCAATACCACCAGCTGTTACATTCTAGCTCATCATGGGGTTTTGCAGCTGTCATTTTCCCAATTATTAATGAACTCAAGCACTTTTTCACATGCCTCTGAATTTTCTGGATTATTCTCTTGAAAATGCCTATATGGTTGGTGCTCTTGAATGTTTTCTATTTGTCTTTTGAAGTATAAGGGCTGACAGTAGGTACCTGGAACACGAGCCATTTGAAGGTTATATATGATATAAATAGCTTTCCACTTGCTATTTTCATTCTGTATTTTCTTTGCAAGCACTTAACCAACCGAGCTATATACTAAGCCCCTCTTTTTAAAAGATAACCTTATTTATTTATTTGAGACAGAGAGGAAAGACTGCTGCTGCAGACTATCTCCACTTTGTATATCTGTCCAGTGCCTCTTTTAATCTTTTAATGAACCCAAGTTTCTACAGTTAATATGGTGAACTGTATTGGTCTTGTTCTTTTAGGGTTAGTATGAAGTATTTTTTCAATTCTAAGTGAAAAATTTCACTTAGGTTTCTCTTTTTACACTTTTGAATTATGATTGGCGTAGAATTAGTTCTTGAGAATTGTGTGGGTCAAGTTCCTTACACATCATATAGGTACCATGTGGGTTTTTGTGAGGTGGGTTTCTCTCACTGGGCTACTCGGTAGCTCCAAGCTGGTGATCCTTGTCTCTCTGCTTCCCTCACATGCTCTGTCAGCACTTGTGACATAATTAAGTTTATACTTGGACAGTAATAGTTAAACCAGCATCTAGTTTGGACTTTATACTATTACACTGTAGTCTGTCCTAGAGCTAGTGACAACCTATAGTAATTACTGATGTTTATAAAAGTCTATTCTACATAGCAGACTTTTCCATCTCTCTCCAAATGCCTTCCTTATTTTTGGTCCGATAGAATTTTAGAATCAGATTAAGCTATCCAACCCATGAACTAATACTGGGATCTGGATTGTAACTCTAGAAAATCTATAGATATGCAAAAAAATTCTGAATTCCTTCCTATCCCTAAAAATAATGTACCCCTCAATTACCTTAGGATTTTTTTTTATTTGAGAGAGATAGAGAGCACGAGACAGAGACAGGAAGAGGCAGAGAGAGAATGGGTGTGCCAGGGCCTTTTCAGCCTCTGTGAATGAACTCCAGACATGTACGCCCCCCTTGTGTGCATGTGCAACTTGCGTCACTTTTGCATCTGGCTATACATGGGTCCTGGAGATTTGAACAAGCATTCTTAGGCTTCGTAGGCAGGCGCCTTAACTGCTAAGCCATCTCTCCAGCCCTATCTTAGGATTTTTAACTCTCAAAAATGTTTTCTAGTTTTCTGAAATCTTACAAAGATTTAGATTTGTAGGTATGTTATTTTTATAATATTGGAAATGATTATATTTTAACATTTTGTTTTCCTTGTTGGACAAGTTCAAAATAACTCCCTAATATTTTAACTTTCCTGTAATTCTAAGTTTTAAAATACAGTCACATGATATATAAAATAGTGACTATTTTCTCCTTCTAATCATGTGTGTGTGTGTGTGTGTGTGTGTGTGTGTGTGTGTGTTTTGAGGTAGGGTCTCACTCTGGTCCAGCCTTACCTGGAATTAACTATGTAGTCTCAGGGTGGCCTTGAACTCATGGTGATCCTCATACCTCTGCCTCCCGAATGCTATTTTATATATTTTAATTTCTATTTCTTGCCTTACCACAGAACTTAAATTTCTGAGAGAGGGTCTTCCTATGTATCCCAGGCATACCAGGAATGCGTAATTCTCCTGCCTCAGCCTCTCACTGCTAGAATTACAGGCATGCACTCCCCTTTCCCCTGCTAACCTTTTAATAAAGAGGTGATGACAGCAAGCATGTGTGTTTTATTCCTAAACTCAAAAACCTTTCACATTTCACAAGATCAGGGTTGTTATTTTACAAACAACTTTAAAATTTTTTAATTTTTAAATTTTGATCCTATCATACACATAGTACATTTACTTTGCTCTTCTTCCCTCCAATTACCCTCCCTTATCTACCTTCCCTCTTACAAACATTCTTCTTTTTCATTAATTCTCATCCTACTTTCACAGATACCTTTATAGGTAAAGAAAAGCACATTTTGGGGCTGGGGAGATGGCTCAGTAGAAGAATGCTTTCTCAACAGGACAGGACGCTGAGTTCGGATTCCCAGCACCCACATAGAATGTCAGATATTCACAGTACTTGGGAGGCAGAGACAGGAGGATCCCTGGGACTCCACAGCACTCTAGCCAGATTGATGAGTTTCAGGTTCAGTGACAGATCCTATCTCCCAAAGTGGATTAGCAATTAAGGAACATACCCAACAGGGACCTCTGGCCTCCACACACATGCACACATATGTGGCATGTGCACTCACATATACACACCCACATAATTAACAACAGCACACATACATGTACCACATACAATGCCCCCCAAAGAAAGTATCCATTTCTAGTTTGCTAACATTTTAAAAATCATAAGTGTTATTGCCTGTATCAAATATTTTCCTTGCATTTATAATGGTCACTTGAATCACATCCTATCAATGTAGTTAACAGTGTTTTCCTTTGGTTGTTAAACCACTTAATATCCTTGCAATGAACCCAACAATATTGCCTCACTGATTTCCCCCTTGCTAGCTCTATCAGACTAAGGTTTCCCACCATGCAGATTTGTTAAATTCTCTGTGTGAATTATATATTTAAGATGATATTATCAGAAACATTTACCATCACGAAACTCCCTCTTTATCTACAGTAAAAGTCTTGTTCAATGTCTACTCTGTTGCTGGGGAGATGTTCCGTGGATAAAAGCGCTTGCTGTGCAAGTGGGATGACTTGAGTTGAGATCCCCAGAACCCACATGAAGGCAGACAGTAGAGTCTTTAATCTCAGCCTCCAACAGCGAGCTGGGAAGAGATGAGAATTCTGACAGCCAGCCAGTCCAGCTAGCATGATGCAACAGCAGTGAAGGCAAGGACTGACCCTCCAAATTGTCCTCTGACCTTCACTGTGCACCACGGCGCGCGCGCACACACACACACACACACACACACACACCTGAGCCCATGCATGTATCATACACACACAGAGTTTTAAAAGTTTCCTCTGATATTAACATAGTATACAGCAGCCTTATTTTGGTTTGTGTTTGTATTGTATCTTTTCCAATTGTGTAGAGCATCTTTCTTCGTGGACAGGTATGTTTTTCGTATTTTTTATTTATACATGTATGTATTTTGGGTGTGCCATGTGTCCTTGCCACTGCAAATGAACACTAGACACTTATGCCACTATTTGTGTCCAGCAGTTTACATGGATGGCTTGGAAATTGAGCACAGGCCAGCTGGCTTTGCAAGCAAGCCCCTTTAACTACTCAGCCATCTTCCAGGCCATGTTGTAAATTCAGTTAATGTTTAAATTTTTTATAGATATTCTTTGTAGATATGATGCTAGTACTCTTTATCCCCATGGTCTCTCCTTCCCATATTCCCTCTTTTCTCTACTCACTTTCCTCCAAATCCCAGCTCAAATGAACATATTCTCTGATCTTCCTGTCCTGACTAGATCTTGTCCTTCTGTTAAGTTCTGCCATAGCAGTTTTAACTTCATAAAGTAACACAAAATTATACTTCTCTATGATTGATTTATTAGCCAAAAAAGAAGGTTTCATGTGCTTTTTCTGTGAGTATATTGGACACTTCGTTTATGCTTTGGCATGTAAGTGACATTCAACACGGACCTGACATACTTAAATATAATTCAAATCTCTCCACGTGGCAGATGCGCAGATAGAATCATCTTTTGGACATTGTACTTGCAAGCTCCACAAAATGTGGTATGTGGTTGGACTCGCTTGCTACCTCCTTCAAACAAGGCATCACCTTCAATTCTGCCTCACCACTGCAGTCCTTATCTATACCCACCAAGAGAGCAAGCCTTACCAATTCAATCGTATTACCATCTGTCATATTCTGACCTTCCTTTTTATTCTACCTGCCAATTTTGTAATGCAAACCCTGGCCACCTCTCACTTGAGTGGGCTTCTCTGTTTGCTTCTAGTCTTCCAGAGTCTCCTGTCATTCCATCTGTGTCAGCACTCTTCACCAGGCCCCCTGCCCCCCCGTGGTATGACTTTAGTAGGAGTATTATCAAACAGTTTAAAGCTGGCATTATTCTTTTCTCCCCAAAACAAATCCTTCCATTTTTATTGTTTGGATCAATTCTAAACACCATATGCTAGATAGATTGTTTAAGGCCAAACCTCACCTCTCTTTCTTGACCTTTTGCACTATATTCCTGCCTTCTATGCAAATCCCTCTGTCCTGTCCACAGTCCAGCCTTTTCTCATGCAGCTCTCTAGGCTGTCTCCACCCACTTACCCTCACAGGGAGCTTAATTAAATTAATCACTCTCATAAACACCCAGAAGATGTGCTGGATCAGATCATGCCTCCCCAGCACAATGGATGGCAGTCTCTGAGCCTCTCCTCTCTTTAGTTGCTTCTGTCACTAGTCTGTCACAGCAAGGAAAGAAATAACCAATAAAAACTGCTAAAGCTATTATATAAAGAACATGACAAAAATTATTTAATTATGTGACCAACAATAAGTGATTAAGTCTTATGATCTCAAGTTAGTGAAATAATCTACAATCCTTTAAAGGTATTTCTTAATTTTAAAAATGACATTATTATCAAATAATAAAATTTTACATTAAATTATAGAAATATAATTTTTAATTTTTCTAAGACTATTTAGCATTTAGTTATTCAAAGTAAAGGATATATTATATAATTTATGGGAATATGCTAGCATAAAACAATTTTTCAAATAATAACAAGTTACAATATTTTAAATATTCTAAGCAATCTGATACAGCAAATACTTTAAAATTTTTCCTCTCTCAAGATTAAAATCATTTAATTTTGAGTAATAGAGCAATTACGTAATTTGAGCATGGGACTGTTTAAATGAAGACATTCTTCATGGAAGTAATTTTCTTAAACTACAATGCAAACCAGATGATTTATAATTTTCATAGGCATAATTGATTAAAGTAATATAAAAATTCTGAGGAGCCAAGGAGATGGCTCAGTTATTAAAGTCTTGCTGTGCAAGCATAAGGATCTGAGTTCAGGTTCCTAGCACCACATGAAAAGCTGGGCATGGTGGCATGAGGCTGAAACTCCAGTGCTGGGCAGATGGGAGACAAGAGGATCTCAAGGGCTTGCTGGATAGCAAATATAGAATTAGTGAGTTCCAGGTTCAGTGGGAGACCTTGTCTCAAAAATGAGGTAAGCAGCAATTGAGGAAGGCCCTGACTGTTGACCTCAGGCCTCTACTTACATATATGCACACCTACACATACATGTGCATCCCCACACATACACATGTACATGTGCATACTACACTCACAGACATGCAAAAATGCTTTCTATTTATTTATTTGAAAGAAGAGAGAGAGAAAGAGAGACAGACAGAATGGCTACGCCAGGGCCTCTAGCCACTGCAAACGAACTCCAGATGCATGTGCCACTTTGTGCATCTGGCCTTAAGTAAGCAATGGGGAAATGAACTTGGGTTGTTAGGCATCACAGGCAAGTGCCTTAAGTGATGAGCCATCTCTCCAGGCCCAAAATATGTTTTGAAAGAATGCATGTGGGCTGGAGAGATGGCTTAGCCATTAAGGCACTTGCCTACAAAGCCTAAGGACTTAGGTTCAATTCCCCAGTATCCACATAAGCCAGATGCACACGGTGGCGCATAAGTCTGGAGTCCTTTGCAGTGGGCAGAGGCCCTGGCGTGCCCATTCTCTTGCTCTCTGCCTCTCTCTCTCCCCAAATAAATAAATATCTTTAAAAAAAAGATTTTAAAAAAGAATGAATTAAATAATCCCACATAAATACATAAAATAATTTTAAAACTCAATTATGTAAAATCATAACCCTTTAATATATTGTCAATATACTAATATACTAATATACCATATTATTTTTATTTTAATATATTAATGTATTAATATACTATATTAATACACTTTTAAAAGTGTACTAATACAAGATTTTGTAATTACTTTCCCTTTGAATGTATAATGTTCATATCTCAAACTTTTGTTATTGTAAATAAGAACTTAACAATGAAGTAATAGGAGCTTCTGTAAAACCACCACAGGAGTATATAAAATAACAACTCCCCCGGTTAGGAGCAGCACACTTTAAAATGGCTCCCTCTTCAGGAATCTTTAAAATTATACACTGCAGATAATAAAACCTACTTAGGCAAATGCAGGTCTAAAAGACTATTAATCAGGCTGAACACCAGGTATTTGATTGCTCTGAGATGCTTGACCTAAGTATAGTGCTATCTTTACCAATAAAAGAATAGTGAATTCTACTTTGTACTTCCAGTGACAATCTCAAAGTATTACTGGGCAGGGTAAGGTAGAAAGCACACATTGTGAGATGAACCAAAGTAAAAGCAAATCAAGTGCTGACCCGCTTGGGAAGAAACCTGGATGGTAATGAAGTCATGAAAAGCAATTGACGCTTGTAGATTGGAGATGAAATTCACGATAACTAAGCTGCAGTAAGATTCAGCATAGTTTATTATGTGATATCATGTTTCTCTCAAAGAAAACATGCATTTCTTTTAAGCTAACAAAACCACTACTGAAGCTAAAAATCCATTATACAAGTATAACATCATATTATGGTTATTAGTAGGAGTTTAAGAGATAACAATTTGAAACCTGAGTTCCCTACATCACAATCAGGAATTAAGTCATCTAAAAAGCAGAGTCAAGGTTCCTTATACTAGAAAGGAGCCTCTGCAGCCAGGCGAGCTGGCTTGTACCGGCAATCCCTGTACCAGATACTGTGCCGGGGGTCACAGCTGGTTCAGGCCAGCCTAGGCTGTACAGCGAGGCCCTATCTCAAAACAAAAACAAAACAATGCAATACTGCAGAACCTTTAAAGAGGATGTTGACGTATCAAGTGTTCTGTGGTACTGAACACACTACCCTCCAGCAAACTCACTATTCATCACTGGCCTTGCTCAGTGCTAAAGATAAAGGTAAGCAGAACCAAAGTCCTCCATGGATTGGCTAGAACCTAATATCCATTTGCATGAGATGTCCTTTCTTAAGGAGACACCTAAATTGAGATCAAAGGGAATATCAATGATTAGTTAGGCTGTAGGAGCCAAAGTGTGTTCATGCTAACTCATGTCATAAGCATGCCATAAGCAAAAAGACTCAGAACCAGGAAGCAGTTTGTGGGTGAAGAACACTGCAGATATGACAGCAGGCCAGCTTAGGGCGAGGGCAGTGAACAGAGGCTGCGCGTGAGCAAAGGTCAGATTAAGTAAAATGCTGGAAGTCAGGTTGAAGGCTTTCCGTCCTATGCTAGTGGGCAGCCTTTGAAGGAGCAGGGATCAGGAGTGACTGCTGACTGTCTCTATGAAGACGAAGGCAGTAGGGGATGGCAGAATAAATGGAATTGAACCAGTTAGAAAACAAATAAATGAAGGAGTCCAGGTGACAGAGATGGCAGTCACCTGGACTTAGTGACAGAAGTGTGTCAATTCTGGGGATATCCTAGAGGTAGAATTAAACAAGACTGATAACAGTAAGGATAGGGTGGTGGTTTGATTCAGGTGTCCCCCATTAACTTATGTGTTCTGAATGCTAGGTCCCCAGCTGGTGACAATTTGGGAATTGGAACCTCTTGGAGGCAGTGCACTGTTGGGGGCAGGCTTATGGGTGTTATAGCCAGCTTCCTCTTCTTGCTAGTGTTTGGCACACTCTCCTGCTGTTTTTGTCACCCTCTGCTCATGCCATCATCTTCCCCTGCCATCATGGAGAGCTTCCCCTCGAGTCTGTAAGCCAAAATAAACCCTTTCCTCAAGCTGGGCGTGGTGGTGCATGCCTTTAATCCCAGCACTCAGGAAGCAGAGGTAGGAGGATCACAGTGAGTTTGAGGCCACCCTGAGTCTACATAGTGAATTCCAGGCCAGCCTGGGCTAGAGCATGATCCTACCTCAAACAAACAAACAAACAAACAAACAAACAAACAAACAAACAAACAAAAATCCTTTCCTCCCATAAGCCTCTCTTGGTCGGGTGTTTTCTGCCAGCAATACAAACCTGACTGCACCAGGTGGGTAACCAAATTCTAAGCGAAAGAAAATTTTTATGGTCAGCAAAAAATAAATGAATATATAAATTATAAATTATATATATCTGAAGCAAAACAATCAATATATTTCCCCTAAATATAAAATCTGTGAAATCAAAGAGATTTCATGATCAACTCTAGAAACATGATGTTTAACTGAGTAACTAGGATCATGGAGAGAATAATTTAATGATGTTTGGGGCAGAAGGCAGTGGAAGAATGAGAAGTTTTAAAGTAAAAATTAATTGGGAAGGCAAGATATTTGGTGTTTTATTCTTGTGTTCCTTATCTCCTGTACTCCATGTGCACTGTCCCCGTGTCATCCCCAAAGGAGAAAGCTTAGATCCGCTAACAGCTTTGTTCTCTCACACACTCCCGTTCTCTGTACTTGCTCAAGTCTCCTGGACTTCTAGACAACACAGCCCTGGGAACACAATACTAGCATTTCACTTTCCAGTGCCACCTAATCCATATTACTTGTCTGGTGATGTCCCCATCTTCCTGCTGAGGACAGATGGGGGAAGGAAAGGACTCTCTGCATTATCTACTTTTTCTTCCAAATGTTTCTTTCTAATGAATTGAACATTACTTTTCCAAATTTCTGAAATGACCAACAGACTATAGAAAGACATTTCTTTAGGCTCCTGCTTGAAACCAACAGTTTCAACAAACTGCCAGCCTTGACTCAGGGCCAAGACTATGTGCATTATTAACCATTCATTCATTTCTCAAATACCTACACCTCTCTTTTCACATCTATGAAAAAATAGAATAGATAGTGATCATGTCAATAGTAACACCTACACTATTCTGTGGAACTACACATCCACAATGGGACAGTTTTATAATCATTCTTTTTTAATTTACTGAAGTACAAACCTTAAAATATTTCTTTAAATATCTCAAGGTCATCAGTGCACTAACATAGGAAAAGGAAATATTTAATGTTTACATGTCCATAAAAATGAAGCAATGAATTAACAACCTTTTTTTTTTTTTTTTTTTTTGTGGTAGGTCTTGTTTTAGTCCAGGCTGATCTGGAACTCACAGTGTAGTCTCAGGGTGGCCTTGAACTCATGGTGATCCCCCTACCTCTGCCTCTCAAGTGAATACTGAGATTAAAGGTGTACACCACCACACCCGGCAAATTAACACTTTTTTTTTTTTTTGGTTTTGCGAGGTAGGGTCTCACTCTGGTCCAGGCTGACCTGGAATTCACTATGTAGTCTCAGGGTGGCCTCGAACTTTCGGCAATCCTCCTACCTCTGCCTCCCAAGTGCTGGGATTAAAGGCGTGCGCCACCACGCCCAGCTGAATTAACACTTTTTGAAGGGGAAAAATGTTTCAAACTTCTGATGTTAACTCAGATGAAAACTCCGTATACTTTTATCTGTTATACAATGATGAAAACAAAGTAGATACTACAAACTATAAAACCAATAAAATTTGAAATACCACACTAGCTTTGAGGAAATCCCTGGCTTTAACTCATCACTGCTCACTGTACAAATCTTGTTCTGCCTGTTTCACCTTGTTATGTAATCACAGCTTCCTTGCTAAGAATGCATAGTGCATTACCTAGTGAGTCAGGCTTACTGCGTGCAAATACAGCATTCACACAGCGACCTCGCCTCTGCACTTCTGCACTATTATCATTAGACTGGAACAATTCAAGTCATATTATTACTTGGTACCAACAGCTATGCGAAACCACTCACAAACAGAGATACTAAAACCACTGATGGGCAGAATCTAAGATTCAGAATATGCCTTCATTACTTCTTTTAACAGGAAAATTAAAACAAAGAAATTTTCATAGAAAATACCCAAACATCTAAAAGTCCCTGTTGAGAATCCTTCTAGGCAAACACAGGGACTAGGAGGGAATGTGCTAAATTCACAGGGTTGGAAAAAGAACTTACCTTTTTAGCTTAACATATATACAATGTGTACTTTATGTAAACTTTTTTTTTTTTTTTTTTTTGAGGTAGGGTCTCACTGTAGCCCAGGCTGACCTGGAATTCACTCTGTATTCTCAGGGTGGCCCTGAACTCATGGCAATCTTCCTACCTCTGCCTCCTGAGCATATGTAAACATTTTGAAGGATGGGGTGATGGCTCAGGGGATAAAAGCACTCACTGCACAAGCCTGGAGTTCAGATCCCCAGACCTCACATAAAAGCTGGAAGTTGTCGTGGGCTTCTGTAATCTCAGCCTCCCAATTGCGAGATGGGAGACAGGAAACTTTCCTGGAAGCTGACGGATGCACTAGCCTGGTGAACCAGAGGGTCTCAAAACAAGGTGGAAGGCTAGGATGGACCCCCGACAGTTGTCTCCTGACCTCCACATATAAAAACACTTGGACCCACACTCCCACAGGAATGTGTCTGCATATACACATATCCATACACATGCACCAAAAAATTTATAGAAACAATTGAGGGCTGGAGAAATGGTTTAGCAGTTAAGGCACTTGCCTATGAAGGCAAAGGGCCCAGGTTCAATTCCCCAGGACCCATATAAGTCAGATGCATAAGGTAATGCATGCATCTGGAGTTCATTTACAGTGGCTGAAGGCCCTGGCACTTGCACTTTCTCTCTGTCTCTTGGCCTCTTTCTCACAAATAATTAAATGAATATTTTTTGAAAAATTGAGCATTTTTTTCACAGTCCATTATTCAGGAAATAAGCAAAATTTCATTCAAGAGAAGACCAACCTAAACAGAAGAGCATGTGTTTTTACCCCAAATATTCATTCATTCATTCATTCATTCATTCATTCATTCTATCATCTATCTATCTATCTATCTATCTATCTATCATCTATCATTTACTTATTTATTTGAGAGAGAAAGAGAAAAAGGCAAAGAGAGAAAGAAAGAGAAAATGGGTGTGCCAGGGCCTCTAGCCACTGCACATGAACTCCAGATGCATCTGGTTCTATATGGGTCCTGGGGAACTGAACCTGGCTCCTTTGGCCTTGCAGGCAAGTGCCTTAACCACTGAGCCATCTCTCTAGCCCAAGCATGTGTAAAAAGGACACCACTGTATGCCACAGACTGGAACAGGTCCACCCAGACTCCGGCATATGACTTCTGCCAAGACAGGGATAACTGCCCTTTCCCCCTTCTCTGCTCTTTGCTCTCAAGCTAGACCTCCTCTTTCTTTTGGTATGTATTTCCAGATACTCACTTGTCTTTTTCCTTCCTGTATCTCTGTGAAGAAAACTCAAGATGAACAGGCCAGTTTTTCTCAAGCAAAACCTGGTTCTTCATTTACTAGTTACCAGCTCTATCAAACAACAGCCAAGTAAAATACAATGGAATCTTCTTTCAGTTTTACCACACGCAACTTGCACAAAGATATCCTTTAGAGCTGCTGGCACCAAACTGCTAATATTTACCTTAAAACTTTTGAAAAAGTGAGAACAATCTTCCAACAATTTTCTACGAATTTATATTTTTATTCTCCTCACAAACAATAGGGAAAACACTTTATTTCCTATATTACAGTCTGTAAGACATTCGATAAATTATGACCTTCAAATTTGTATGCAATAAGTAACACTGGAATAAGCTTTTATTATATAAATCTTACTCAAGTTTCTGGTTATTTACTTGCAATATGAAAAACTCAAGGCCTGTGAAATACCTATTTACAAATCATATCTTACAGGACAATAAAATCTTCTGTCTCATTATACACAAGAGTGTTTTTATTTTCTTATTGCTATGAGGCCCAGGACAGATTCACTTCATTGTGCCTCAATTTCCATATACATATTTTGGTTTTTTGAGGTAGGGTCTCACTCTAGCCTAGGCTGACCTGGGTGGCCTTGAACTCATGGTGATCCTCCTACCTCTGCTTCCTGAGTGCTGGGATTAAAGGCACGTGCCACCATGCCCGGATAATTTCCCCATATATTTTCTAAGCTTTTAAAAATATTTTATTTAGGCTGGAGAGATGGCTCAGCAGTTAAGGCACTTGCCTGTGAGGCATAAGGACCCAGGTTCGAATCCCCAGAGCTCATGTAAGCCAGATGCACAAGGTGGTGCATATGTCTAGAGTTCATTTGCAGTGGCTAAAAAAAGGGCATACCCATTCTCTCTATCTGCCTCTACTTTCTCAAATAAATAAATAAATATTTTATCAATTTGTATATAGAGAGAATGAATGAGAGCACCAAGGCATCTTGCCACTGGCAAGTATCAGGTAGTCAAGATGGTTCCTAACTTCATGAATGTGGGATGTATGGATACAGATAACACTCCCACACAAGAGTGTATGCATAAAATTAATCTGAGACCAAGTTTTAGGTTAGGCAAGAAGATGGAAGGTACCAGTTTGCCAGACTTGGGAAAGCTGGAGAAATGGGTCAGGCAGGGAGTATTCAAAGGAGGATTTGTGAGTGAAGAAGATAAAAAAACAAAGAAGGCCTGTCCTTCTGCCAACTGACTGAGATAAACTGTGTGAGGAGGCATGGAGCAGAATTGTTTCTAGTTCTTCTGATACTTTTGAGTTTGTTATGGTCTGAAGGTACATGCTATGGCATGCAGAAGTAAATATAATTTCCCACTTCACTGGCTACAAATACCACAGCTGCTCACTGGCACCAAGGGACAGGGTGTTGCACCACATTGCCTTTCTCTTAGTTCTCACTTCTGGAGTTGCTAATTACTTGGAACACAAGCTCATTTAAATATGGTTTTATAATCCCTTAGTTTTGCTCACTGCTGTTACAAAAAAGTTTATTTGCTACTTTCCTGCCTACTCATAGCATTAAGAGATCTCCATCCCATTGGCCATCCTGACGTCTGTCTTACTATTTCAAATGAGGCGTTTCGACATGTACTTTCTCTTCCTGGAAAATTTCACAGTCTAAAGTAAAAGTATGGCCAACATTAACCCTCATTGCTAACAGCTTCATTTCAGAAAAGTCTATCTTTTTAAGACTGGAAGAAATATCACACACTACATAATTCATCACACATTTCTAAAGACGAATAAATTCACCTAAAAAGAAACTTTTCCAAGTTCATAAACTGGGCAGCAGAGCTGAGGCCAGGCTTGAGGCCTCCCGAGTTTGTGCCTAGTGCTCGCTGTTTGTAATCTAGCCCTGCTTAAAAGTCCAGTGTAATCCTGACAAATCAGCTCCTAAATGTCACAACACCTCAAAGACTCAGAAGCTCCCCAGTGTCTCCCAACTGTCAGATGACTACTTCCAACAGACATCAGCAGGCTGCACGCTCAGGCCAACCCAGATGGAGAAGGAGGTGACATTCACCTCCAGAAGCTACAAAGCTATGAGGAAGCAAAGACAGACCAAACTTAACAACAATGAAAACTAAGTAGGTATGCAAAGAAAATGAAATCGAAACAAGTGAAAGAGGCTAAAAAAAATTGACATAGACCTGTTCTATCCAAAACATTAAGCACTAGCCACATGTGGCTAAATTAAAATTTAAAATAATTTAAAATCTCAATCACACGGCAGGTGCTTAGTAGCCACATGAGCTTGGGGCATGCCACACTGGACAGGGTAAGTACTGAATCCAATCACTGCTCTAGAAAGTTCTACCAGACAACACTGATATCATGATGGATAAAGTGGTAGGGGGAGAAGATTTTTTAAGTCAAAAATAAGAATAAGAAAAGGAAATGTTAGAACACTTGCTTGAAACAAACAAAGGTAGGAGGAAAAGATAAAGCAAAAATGCGTCATACCGAAGACTGAAAAGTCCGGTATGGAATGAAGAATGCGTAAGTCTTCTGAAAGAGTTCAAGACAACAAGCGGTTGATCTTTTCTTTGTGTGTATGTGTGTGGTGTACATGCATATATATGTGGCTAGTATGTGGGTGTATATGCACGTGTATGCACAATGCATGTGGAAGCCAGAGGTCAACGCTGGCTGTCTTCCTTGATCATTCTCTACTTGGCTTCCTGAGGCAGGGCTTTGGATTGGACTAGACTATAGAAAAGTTGGTCAACAAGCCCAGGGGAGGCTCCTGTATCCACCTCAGTGTGCGTCATCATGCCTGGCCTACGAGTCTTGGGGACCCAAACTCAAGTCTTCATGCTTGTATGGCAGGCACTTCACCAGTGAACCACCTCTCCATGCCCACCATTTGAACTTATATCTGAGTGTACGTTTCAGAGAATGCAGAATGACAGGAGTAATTCACTGCATCCTGCAGTCTATATATACATACAGATGTCCAGCTTATGCCAGTTTTCCAAATGATTGAACCAAGCTCTACCCCACCAACCCTTTAATGAGAATCCCAGCTACCTGACACCCCTGCTAACACTTGATACTGATGGTGCCCTGTTGTCTGATCATCTAGGCAAGGCCAACTACATTTTTTTAATGAAAAACTTCACATTTAAAAAATTTATTTATTTGAGAGAGAGAAAGAAGGAGGGAGGGAGGGAGGGAAGGAGAGAGGGAGGGAGGGAGGGAGGGAGGGAGGGAGAGAGAGAGAGAGAGAGAGAGAGAGAGAGAGAGAGAGAGAGAGAGGGCACACCAGGGCCTCCAGCCACTGCAAATGAACTCCAGATGCATGCACCCCCTTGTGCATCTGGCTTACATGGGTCCTGGAGAGTCAAACCAGCGTCCTCTGGCTTTGCAGGCAAATGCCTTAACCACTAAGCCATCTCTCCAGCTCCCAACTACATTTTATTATAGAGTTTGTCTAGTCTATCAAAAACTTCAATTTCTGAAATCACTGACCATGAGATAATTAAATGTATCATTCTTGATATAGAGGGGTTTTCCTTTGAGTGTTTGGAGAAAGTAAAGAAGTAAAATTCCACAAACTGCCTGAATGATGGACTGTCAAGTACAGCCTTGCCGTCTACTTCTCCAACACAGTTTTCAATGCTGTTGTGTTGCTGTTTCTATATATCTAATACAATTCAGAAACTGATGTGAATGAAAATTCCGAGATGAATGCTGCCTGCTCTGAAGTACTTAACAACGCTGCACAGAGACCCAGTCTTAAAAAGAGCTTTTACTGTTGAAGAAGAAGAGATTGAGACAAGTAATTTATCCATTTCCTTAGAAAAGACTGCTAAAGGGCTGGACAGCTGGCTCAGTAGTTAAAGGTGCTTGCTTGCAAAGCTTATAGCCCATGTTCAAACGCCTGGTACCCATGTAAAAGCCAGATATACAAAATGGTGCATGCATCTGGAGCTTGCAGTAGCAGGAGACCCTGGTGACCATCAATACTTATTTTCTCTCTCCCTCCCTCCCTCCCTCCCTCCCTCCCTCCCTCCCTCCCTCCCTCCCTTCCTTCCTTCCTTCCCCTTTCTTTTTCTTTCTTTCTTGTTTGTTTTTTGAGGTAGGGTCTCACTCTACCTCAGGCTGATGTGGAATTCACTATGTAGTCTCAGGGTGGCCTTGAACTCATGGCAATCCTCCTACCTCTGCCTCCTGAGTGCTGGGATTAAAGGCGTGCGCCACCACACCTGGC
This sequence comes from Orientallactaga sibirica, assembly GCA_036365145.1. Classification (NCBI taxonomy): domain Eukaryota; kingdom Metazoa; phylum Chordata; class Mammalia; order Rodentia; family Dipodidae; genus Orientallactaga; species Orientallactaga sibirica. Next base: position 27,005,734 of record JAEOAD010000020.1, read on the forward strand.
TAATACTTTATCTTTCTGACACACATATACATATTCATTCTGTCTCCCCCTCATACACATACACACACACATACCACATATATACACACATATATGACACAGTTTGATGCAGAATGGTAACTGTAAAGAAAGTGCCTCATAAAAAATTCATATGTAAATAAAATGGTCTACAAAATTTCCCTAAATTTTTAATACAGAACCAAAGAGGACAGAAATGGAAGTGCTTTTCCAAGTTATTCATTAGTTATTATTTTGTTATCCAAATAATAAACATTTTCTACTGATCAATACAATTAACTCCATTTCTACTTCAACTATATAAAATATCCTCAAATATATTCCAAGTATGTAATTCACTGTAAATGAAAGTAAGTAAATATTCTAAAATATTAAATATATTGGAAGGGGTGTTTGGAAGATTTTAAAGAGTTTTCAGCCATGGGTTTTATCCTAACCTTACAATATGGTGGGGTGGGGGGAAACACAAAGTATTTGGATAAAAAATAAAATGCAAAAGCTAACAGGATCCACACACACCCTGTATCTATGTAAACTTGTCTTCAGCGAAAGCTGGGCATATGTAAAACATTTGCTAAGAACGTACTAATGTCAAGGAACAAAAGAATGCGCTGTACTACAATGATAAATGGGATAGCTGCCCTTTGGTCTCTGCTGCCACCACGGAGCCTGTGACAGAGCTGGTGGTAAAGGGGGCAAATCAGAATAGCGGGTTCTGAAGGTCACCTGACAGTGCCCATCCTGCAGAAGACGGAATCGTGGTGCTGCCAACCTTGAGTGAGCAGTTCCTCCAGAGAGAACCAGAGTGAAGAGAAAGGCTGGGAACCTTGGTGCAGGGGCTGCAACCATGGAGAGGAGCCTGAGTAAGATTGCATTTACTTCCTAGACCCTTTACAAAAGGCATATGATGTATGTCACCAAAACTATTACTAACAGACAACCTTGGTGACTGGCTCTCCACAGATGCTAATAGCAAGTAGTTACAAATTGTGTCACTTCCAGACTAACCAGGAGGACGAGGAGGAAGAGGATTAAAACGTTGGTCTGTAATATTTGTATGAATTCATCAATAAAACTTATGAAATAAAATATGTAAACGGATAGTTGGAGTTGGTGAACTGGAGACTTCAGATGCTTTCACATTAGATGACTCTAACTAGGCCAATTTAAAAGTATGACCTGGCCGGGAGTGGTGGTGCACATCTTTAATCTTAGCACTTGGGAGGCAGAGGTAGGAGGATTGCTGTGAGTTCAAGGCCAGCCTGAGACTACATAGTGAATTCCAGGTCAGCCTGGGCTACAGAGAGACCCTACCTCAAAGAAACTAAAACAAACCAACAAAAAAAGTCTGACCTGATGTTCATCCCCTAACAAGATTACAAATCCCCAATTTTATCTAATCACTAATTTCAACTATCGTAGAATCATAACTGATATAATTGATAAATGCTATGGCTCTTATGAATTAAATTCCCCTTAGACATTATTGTTTAGATTCACTGTGTCATATAGTATAACAACGAATACTTAAGTATGCTTTTTTATATGCTATAAAGTCAAAATGGAAGAAGATGAAAGCTTAAAACATATATTTGGTTAAACCATTTTGCTGTTACTATTCTTGATTTGAAATGAGATTGAAAGAATTCTCTCAAATCCATTTAGGCCAAGAAATTAAAATGATGAAAAGACACTTAAACAATTTATATCAGCTGCGTTCAGGTGCAATCTCAAATATTAAGGAAGATAAAATTTACAATGTGAGTAGAGAAACACACTTGAGTTTCACTGACACCAAGACAAAACAAGGGAATAATTTTCTCGGGTTGATCATTCCATTAACTCAACCAATTCCTTAAAGTGACAGAATTCAAGCTGAAGTTAATAATAAAGATCTGAACCATTATTCTATTTAGAAAAGATAAGTACTTTCTTTCCCATGTAATTCAAGTCAACTCATCCCCTCATGGTCCTCACCATGAAGAGTTCAAGCCTCACTAAATCCAGCTAAAGAGTTACCCTTACTCCCTCCGAATTAACCATCCTGTCCTCTCTGCCATTTATCATTATTACTGACCACAAACCATGCATGGACTGGGATATGAGGGTGAAGTGCTTGCTTCACAAACATGAAGACCAGACTTCAGAACCCATGTAAAATGCCAGGTATGGTGGCACATACCTGTAATCCCAGGGGCTCATTGGCTAGCTAGTCCGAGTCCATGAGCAAACCTGTCTCAAAGAATTAGGTGGACAATGACTGAGAAAGCCCTCCAAACCTCTGGCTTCCATACACATGAAGATGCATATACCCCCCCGCCCATATTTCACACTTATGTCTTATTACCTTTTTCAAATTATTTATTTTAAACTATTTCAATTTCCCATCTCTGTTTATTTATTCAATTATATGATAAGCTCATAATATTTATAGATCTGGTACACCTCAGTATTTTTGTGTATACCCCATAGCAACTAAAAGTATTTTACATTCTTGCTATTCAGAACTTTTTTTTTTTGAGACACAGAGAGAGAGAGAGAGAGGGACAGGAAGACAGATAGAGAATGGGCGCGCTAGCAGCCTCTCAGCTGCTGTGAATGAACTCCAGATGCGTGCACCCCTTTGTGGGCAAGAGTGGCATTGCACCCTTGCGTCACTTTGCGTCTGGCTAAACGTGGTACCTGGCATTCTTAGGCTTAGCAGGCAAGCGCCTTAACTGCTAAGCCATCTCTCCAGCCCTATTCAGGACTTTTTGAATAAGAACAAGAAATTACAGATTACCTTAAAACCTGGGGGGAAAATTGTCAAAGAAAACACAGATAAAGAGAAAACAGCATTCCCAAAGTAAAAATGATGTTGAGTTTAGAAGCTAGAGTCAACCTTGCATTGGGTGGGAGAAAAACAGAGAGACAGAAAATGAGAATGAACGAATACATCTGTTAAGTTGAAAAGAGCAGAGTTCTAGAGCAAGTTCTGTATAACCCTGTCACATTTGGCAAGGATGCATAATGCAGGTGAGAACCACTGATGAAGGGGTGGCCATGAGATGCTGTCAGGTCTCGAGTAAAGGAGTGCCATCAGTGACTTCATGGGATTCCTTCCACATCTTCAATTCCATCTCTTGGCACTTGACAGGGGCTTTCAAATATCACTTCCCACTGATACCAGATGGTACCTGGCAGAATCTAATATTGGGCTATGGCCAGCAAAATGAATAAACAACATTACTCATAAGGCCACAGACATGTTGGAAGCATCTATTTCAGTAGATACCTTTAAAATAACCACAGCACACAGGATCCACTTAGGAGGGCTATCAGTAGGGAGAAGGCTTCCAGCTCAATTCCAATTTACTTTTTCTATGCGCTGTGACCAGTGTGTGTGGTGTCTAAGCAACAGGAACCCTTTATCCATGTTCCTGTGATCAACCCAAATACAACTTTCTGGGTCTTCTAAAAAAGAAAAAAGGACATGAAAGCATTAGGGGGACTAATTATGAAGAGAAAGGTTTTGAGTGGATACAGGTGGATGAAAGAGGGCCATGGTGGGGCAAGCATGACCAAAGAATATTATGTATCTGAATGAAAATGTCATAAAGAAAGTCTATGTATAATATATACTAATAAAAAGAAAAAAAAACTTTAACATTATAGAAAAAGAACAGCCACAATGAGCTTTAAACCATAAGCAATTTGGAAACAGTAAGTTACTATTTTGTTTTTTAAAATACATGCAAATAATAGATGCTTCATTCTTCTTTTAAAGGCTGTTAAGGAGCCTTATCTTGTTTTCTTTTCTTATCTTTTTAAAAATTTATTTATATTTCTTAGAAACAGAGGGGGGTGGAGAAAGAGAGAGAGGGATGAAGGGAGAGAGGGAAAGAATGGGTGCATCAGAACCTCTAGCCACTGCAAAGGAACTCCAGACACATGCACCATGATGTGCATCTGGCTTTATGTGGGACCTGGAGGATTGAACCTAAGTCCTTAGGCTTTGCAGGCACAAGCCTTAACCGCTAAGCCATTTCTCCAGCCTGGATGCTTCATTTTTGATATTATCTCATCAGAAGTGAAACACATTTATACGATTACTCAAACATGCTGTATGTTAGAATGGAATATGTAGTACTTCAAATGTAATTAAAACATAATTTAAAAATGAAATAACCATAACTTCAGAAATGTTTCAACTCTTATTTTGTACTGAAATGGTAATGTATGAATTCAAGAATACCATTTTAGCCGGGCGTGGTGGTGCACACCTTTAATCCCAGCACTCGGGAAGCAGAGGTAGGAGGATCACCATGAGCTCAAGGCCACCCTGAGACTACATAGTGAATTCCAGGTCAGCCTGGGCCAGAGTGAAACCCTACCTCGGGAAAAAAAAAAAAAAAAAAAAAAAAAAAAAGAATACTATTTTAACAGTTTTATCTAGTTAAAATGCCAGGCTTAATTTTATATACTTGTCATATATAAAAGATTATATTTATAATATTTACAAAATAGCAATAGAGTCAAATTAGGTATCTAATAAAAACCACGAGCCTAGGAAAAATAACAAATTAGCTAATGCTAGGGCAGAGTAAAATAAGGGAAAACAGAATGTAGGACCCTTTCAGGGTCATTTGTGTTTTACCTCATAAGTTGATGGGGAAGGGGCTTAGACTGCTGGCAGTTAGAAAGATGAAAAATCATTAAACAAAGAATAAGGAGGTTTGATTGTATGAGATTAGTGCTACCTATAACAGAAAAGGAAAAAATAACTGTCTTTACATTTGAAAACCCACCAACATACACTAACCCATTCCTCATATACTTAAAATATTTTTAAAATGAAAGATGTTTTCAAAATATTCTTAGGATGTGGCAATCACTCAGGCAGTACGGTGCCTGCCTTGCAAGCACAAAGACCTAAGGTCCGATTCCCAGAACCAATAAAAAAATGCCCAGTATATATGGCAACTCAAGCTTGTAATCCCGGTGCTAAGAAAGCAGAGATAGAAGGATGCCTGGGGACCATTAACCAGACAACCCAGACTATTTAGTGAGCTCCAAGCCAATGAGAAATCCTGTCTCAGAAAAAAAAAAAAAAGTGGATGGCATTCCTGAGGTCCTCTGGCCTCCACACACACACCACACACACATGCTCAATCACATACTCACAGATACGTGCACCTACACTCACGTACACATGCATAGAACAAAAATATATATAGTTGTTTATTAAAATATAACTTCCCAAGTAAAAAATCAGAAGTAGTTTTATGTTGATATCTATTCTTTAAAGCTGTTCTGAGCTAGAATACTATTTGAATTTTATCTTACAGATTTAAGAGTTTCAGCCATAAATTCTATTTTATTCCAACAGCTATCATGCTGATTTCTCCAAGTTGACTGAAAAATGAAAACAAATATATTTTAATTAGAACAATGAAATATGAGGCCTGAAGAGTAATTTCAGCTCAACCATTCTTTTGGTTGGAATATCAATATAATAAATTCCTAAGTAATCATCTTCTACCAATTATGAATTTGAAATCCTCTCAAGAAGACAAATGCAATAATATAACTAAAATGTGCTATATGTTTTTTTAATCAGCTAATCCTTTATGACTTATTAACACCTTATTTAGGAAAAAAAATGTTCTGGGAGGAAAGTTGATGTTTCAGTTAACTAGCAAGCAAATACATCCAGAAACTCCAACCATGGCTAGGTGAGCGTCCTCCCTCCCGTCACGTACTGATTATGAGTATGCTCTTCATACTCACGGGAGCCTCCTACCAAAGCAGAGGCCCACCTTCATCAAGGGCTCTTCATTTTATAATTAGATTAAACTTTTCTTGTCCAGATAGTTTTATACATTCAAGATCTGTGAAACCTTACTTATCTCCCTGAGGGTTTTTTCCCCCCTAAAGAAAATTGGTAATATATTGTTCTTTTCTACCTTCATTAGTCTTACTTACATTTTTGCCAAGAAAAACTTTAAAAAAGTTGAGGAAGGCCATGCACATCTGTTAGCCCAGTCCACGGCCGGAGGGGAGACTGGAGAATTGCTGGGCTTGTTAATGGGTCGAAGGGGAGACCCCATCTCAACAAAAGAAATACACAGATGACTGAGAAGAGGACACATGACCTCCTCTGACTCCACATGCAGGCACCTGGGGCATATGAGTCTCCCATCTCCCCACACATGTACATATACCGTACATCACACACACTACACCATACGTATAATCTACACACACGCACACACACACACACACCAGGGGGAAATTTGTTATCATTAGTGAAGCTATAAATGGTTCAAACTTATTATTAAGCAGTTTTGAAAGCTCACAGAACTATCTCCATGATCTATTGGGTCCTAGGGACTAGATCTGAAAAATACATTCAATGAGTTTGAAGAGTAAAAGCACTGTGAACATGTCACACATTATTACTTATGGTATTTTCTCTGCTTCCTAGAGTGGGTTCTAAAACAAAAGGAAACAAAGTTGTCTTCTCCCTGTGAGAGTCCACCCTGACATGCTCATAAGTCTTCATTGTTCAGTACTTTCAAACTAAGTAAGGTAACTAGTAGGCTAACATCTATCAAGAAAACAGCAAGTCTGTTACTTTCAAAGTCATGAGAGACAGCAGCAGAAGGAATGCTTCCTAACAATACAATAACAGAAGAGAACCAATGACCAACATCTCGCATGATCACAGACCTACTAAAAAATAGGCTAAGTGATTCTTAACAATGGATAAAAAGAATTATAACAGGACCAAGTGGGATTCATTCCAGGCACACAAGGTTGACTCTATATTTTAAAATAAATTGATATAATCTTTCATATCAACAGGCTAAAGAGAAAAGCTCACAGATCTTACCTAGAGGCATAGATAAAAGCACCACACAGCTAAGAGCAGAAACAAGGCCAGGCTGGCCTCTCCCCAACATCGTACTCAAAGTGCTAGTTCATACATAAGTGCAGGAAACAAGACAATGTATCTATTGGAAAAGGACAAACTATCTGTTTGCAGGTGACATGGTTATCTGTATAGGGAATACAAAAGAATCAACAAGAAATGTCCTAGAACTAAGCAACTAGGCCAAGTTGCAGGAGACAAGGTTAATGTACAAAGTCAACCACTCTCCTTCACACTCACAACGAACAACTGAAAGTAGACATTTTAAAATTCCATTTATAATGTATTATCAGAGCTGAAATGCTCTGGCATAAATCTAATTATATATATGTAATAGAATGAAGGACAACAAACAAGGAAAGGTGATTGCTTGTTAATGGATATTGACTTTGGGCTGCTAGAACAAAGTACCACAGGCTGTGTGTCTTTTAATCACTGAAATTCCTCCCAGATCTGAATGCCAGAAGCCCAATACCAGGGTGCCACAATGTTCAGTTTCTAAGTAGGGAACTATTCCAGGTTACAGACTCACTTCTTATATCCTCACACAAGACAAAAATTGAGCCATTTCCCTTGAGTCTCTTTTGTAAAAGCACTCATGACCAATTCTATTCATCTCTCAACTGCTCTGTCTCCAAATACCATCACACTGTGGGTTAACATACAAACAATGTGGGGGAACATACAGACATTCAGCCCAGGGAGGCAGGAAAACTCAATACTGTCAAGATGTTGGATCTTCTACAAATTCAACAAAATCCCTATTAATCATCAAGTTATTTTGTGAATATCAACAAAATGATTCTCAAGTTTACATGAGGCGAAGAGTTAACACAAAAGAGAAGGAGAACAAAGGCAGAGAACTGTTGCCACCCAACTTCAAGGCTTATTACAAAGCTGCAGAGGGTATAAAGAAAGAATAAAACTGACAGAAATCAGAAAAATTAGTTAAAGCAATATAATGGGAAAAAGACAGTCTTTACAACACACAATGGTAGAACTGGACATTCACATGCAAAGAAATGAATTGAGGAACAGACTTTATATCTTTCACAATAATTAGTTCAAGACTGCTTATTAATCTAAATGTTAAATGCAAAACTAAAAAAATGTTAGAAAGTAAACAAAAGAGAAAATAAGCCGGGCGTGGTGATGAACACCTTTAATCGTAGCCTCAGGAGGCTGAAGTAGGAGGATAACCATGAATTTGAGGCCAACTATAGACTACATAAAGTGAATTCCAGGTCACCCTGGGCTACATGGAGAGAGAGAGAGAGAGAGAGAGAGAGAGAGAGAGAGAGAGAGAGGGAAAAATAAAGATGTGGTGGGTTTGGTGATAACTTTTTAGGTATAATACCAAGGATAATCTGTGAAAAATTGGTAAATTTGACTTTTTATAATTTTTCAAAAACTTTGTAAAGTTTTAATCCTATAAAGACACTGTCAGCAAGTTAAGGAAAAAAAGGGCATTGCCTGAGAGAAAAATATTTGCAAAAGACTATAAATTTATCACTGCTAAATTCACCTGGCAACATAAAAACTAGACTTTTGCTCCTACCTCTGAACTACACATCAGCATCCACATGTAACACAATCTCCTGGGAGTCAGGATGCACAGTGAGCTACAGGGCAGTGGAAGCCAGAAATCGTAAAATCATATGATTAAAATAAAATATTCTTATAGGAATGGAGAAGGGTAGGGATGCAAAATAAAATTTAAAAGGTTGGGGAGAATGATTTTGGGAGAGAGGAAAAAGTAGAAGACAACAAGAGAAGAGGGGGAGGTGCTACCAGGTGGCTAGATGAAAGCATTTATGAGAAAATCAGTATATTCCGAGTCCAAATGTAATAGACCACTTATCTTATGCTCTATAGGGAATAAAGACCTAGGAAGGCAGATGAATGCTTATGAGAAGAAATAGTTTGATGGACTAAGAACCAAATGAGAGAGATGATTAGGAAGAGGGTTTACTAGTGAGAAAAATGATGCTCTACAAATCAATTCTCCTATGTTCTTATTTTGACCAAACTATTTCTGATCTTTTACCCTGAATAGATTTAGTACTATAATATTTTTTAAATATCAAGGGTATTCCTCAAGCTACAATTACCCTCCAGAAATATACTATTTTTTTTTAAAAAATCTATATTACCAGTGAGAACAGCTACTTCATTTTTACGAAAAGCAGAGCCCCCTCCCCCGCCAATCTGGTCACAGACACAATGTGAGATTAAACTTAATTGATATCACATACATTACTAAAATAATAAACTAGGAAGCTGGAGAGATCTCTCCATCAGTTAGATATTTGCCTTACAAGCACAAGGACTAGAGTTCAAACCCCAGAACCCATGTGGAAAAAAATAAAAACCAAGCCAGGTGTGGTGGCATGTATTCATAATCCCAGCACTGGGGAGACAGGTGGAGACCTGCGCTCATGGGTCAGTCAGTCTAGTTCACTTGGGGAATTCCAGGCCAATGAGAGACTGTCTCAAAAAAGGTGTATGACACCTGAGGAATGGCATTGTGTTGTCCTCTGGCCTCCACACATATGTGCATCTATCAGCATGTGTGCACATGCATGCACGCACACAAAAACACACACACACATTAATAAAAGAATAAGCAAGGTTAGCCTTGTATATACCCTTTCAATGAATGAAAACCTTAACTTACTTTGTTGTTGCTATTTGTACTTAACTGTAAAAGGTAAAAGGCAGTTACAATCTTGGTTCTGCCAATTTCCAACCTGCTAATAAGGATTCTTAAACTCCATGTTCTGGAACAAATCCTACCTGTTCCACCTGGTCATTTATGAGGATTAAGAGATAAAGTGGCTAACAAAAAGCCTGACACATAGCACGTAAGAACTCAAAGGGGTGTGTGTGTGTGTGTGTGTGTGTGTGTGTGTAAAAAACTGAAATAACTTCTTAAAGCAAAATCTTCCATAGATAAAGGGTTATACTAATCAGTCTGAATTCCTTTCAATTTAAAGGACAATATTTGAGCCAGTTGGGATGGTATATGCCAGCAATCCTAGCACTCAGAAGGCTGAGGCAGGAACATTATAAGTTCAAGGCTAGTGTGGGCTACAAATCAAGACCCTGTCTCTAACTTAAAAAGTAAAAAACAAACCAAAATATTTGAAACAAAGTCTAGATTCCTACCACCTTTCCTTTTATGAGCTATTACTTTGCATAATTACATTATCCATCATATATATGCTAGTAAAAAGTTCTTTGTTGAATTTTCAGATTTATCATTCTGATCTTTAATATAATCAATAACTAAATCTGAATGTTTTAAGACTCAGTACAACGGAAGCAATTTTGGCATTAATATGAAATTTACCCCAATCATTTATCCTTGTATATATATTCCCAAAGTTCACTGATCTAAATTTTCTTAAAGGCTAAGAAGTCAGGAAGCAGTAATATATCTTCACTTCTTTTTCTATCAAAGGATGAAGCCTAGATACAAAGAAATCCAGGAGGCTGGGGGATGGCTCAGCAGTTAAAGGTGCCTGCTTGCAAAGTCTGCCATCCTGGGACTTTAAACTGTGGAGTGGAACACAAATGTTAGGGTGCATAAGTGGATTGGGATAGAGACACTTCCTTCACACTTCCTGTGTGAAGTAACCCACAAAAATATGAGAGTGTGACTCTTTTAATACAGTATTTTACAAGTTCTAGAATATGAAGGTTCTTGGGAGTCACTTTGACCTATCCGTGTGGTAGAAATAGCAATGTTCAACTTATCAGACTACGCCTTGCAGCTCTTACTGCTGCTCTTAGAGCTCATTCTGCTTGCTCCAGTGAGAGACACAGCTCACTTAATAGTCAGAACCAATTGCTAGACACACAAGTGAGGTCCTTGTAGATTGTATAGCCTTTGTGACAATAACAGATAACTTACTACAGTCAGGTGGCCTTAACAATATTAGTATATGAACTGCTTAGCTGTTTATAGACCAAATTACTGACCGACAGAATAATAAACAAAATGGCCATTTTAATCCACTATGGTTTGAAGTGGCTTCTTATCATAAGACAGATATCAGATATAAGCCCTTAAATGAAATTACTTGGGCACAGGGCAAAACAAAAAAGTTGTCCTTTCTTCCCTCAACTGAATTAAACCCACTCATCTGATCACAACCACTGGATTAGTGTTTCAACCACATGGAACAACACAAAGTCAAGGACTGTAATTCACAGCATGATGTGGCATAAGATTCTACCCCAAGGGACAACCTCATTAGAAGACTCAAACTCTAGCAAATGGAAGAATGCAATATAAACACTGAAAATAAAATGGGGCACTATCACTGCTGTTGTGTCCCGCACAACTGATGTGACTGCTAACCCTGGGATTACTGGGACAGGGATTCTGTTTGGCTCAGCCTCCTCTTCTGCCTCTCTGATAGAATGAATCCTCTATTGCCTATGAGAATCTAAACGCTGAAAGAATTTTATACCATCTATTTTCTCTACCTAGCATGGCAGGTTTTTAAAGCTAAGAAAACATTTCTAAGTAATTTCATCTGAGAGACAACATGGCTTAGTGGACAGAACAGACTTGGAGCCCAGGAGACTCAAGTTCAACTGTACTACCAGCGTGCCCTTGAGTTGTTTTAAGGGTTAGAAACCAGAGAAATAATATACACAAATAATTTTCAAAAGAATAAGGCAAAACCAGGCAATTACAAACTCCTGTAATTCTTGACACTTGGTAGGGGAGGCAGAAGGGTCAGGAGTTCTAGATCATTCTATCCTCAGCTACACAGTAAGTTCAAGACCAGCCCAGGCCAGATTAGTCCTTACTTCAGAAACAAAAGAATGGGGCATAATATTCTAAAGATGATATTCTATTATTTAATAGGATTTATTAAGGACATTGACTTCTCTCAGTTGTTGGGTGTTATGTAACAAACCACCTCAAAATTCATGGTTTACAATGACAACTGATTCTATGAGTCAGCAATTTAGGCTCGGCTCAGTGTTTATGGACAGCTGCTGCCAGGAGATGGGGTACCAACTATTCTCAGCCAGAATGGCTGTCTGTTGTACAAGAGTTCTCATCCTCTATGTGGCTGAGACTTGAAATAGCACATGGAAGCATGCCACGCATCGGGGCTAGGCCCAGAACTCAGGAAATGGGACTTGAACTGAGTTTATCAGTCAAAGCACACAACAAGGAAGATCAAGACCTAAATGGTGGAGAAAGAGAATCAAGGAGCTGCTTACTGTGGTCATGTTTGCAATCTACCTTTGACCTGTACATTGGTTACTGTGATTACATCTGTTAGGGAAATAAAACTCTATTTGCCAGCCAAGTTGGTAAATACTATATACATGTACATGTGTGCTTTAATGTATACAATCATTTAAAAGTCTTGAGGAAACAAACTATTCCTACCTTACATGTGGGGAAGCTGAAGTTTAAGGGTAGTTCAAAATACTGTGACTCCTTACAATGCAACTGCCCAGACGGAAATTGGCCTTGATATCCATGACCTTGCAGTGCCTAGCAATACCTTCACAAGACCCTCATGATAGAAGAAAAAGATGATGACATCAAATTAAAAGAGAGACTAAGGAGAGAGGGAGGGGATATGATGGAGATTGGAGTCTAAAAGGGAATGGGGGAGGGGAGGGAAATATCATGTGTTTTGTTGTATGTAAGTATAGAAGTTGTCAATAAAAATATTGTAAAAAATTAAAAAATACTGTTACTTATACACAGTAGAATCAAAATTGGAAATTGGGCTTTCTAGGTCTTAGCTTGATGTACCTGTTTTACTTTTCTATGATGTTGATCCTATTATCTGTAAATGTACCACAAGATCCTGTTGGTTATAGAACTTATCTTTGCAATCAAATTCTAGACTTCATAAAGTAGCCTCTCAATAATGTTAATCTGGGATATAAGTTTAAATTAAATTTGCTTTGTTACTTTGGTACAGCCTGCCTATGGTCTGATCATACTATTTCTCCTCTTTAAACTCTTCATAGAAACTTCTGGTTGTATCACAACATACAAATGCAATCTTCTCTGTTAGTTATGCTTTCTCTGTTACATCTGTATCATTAGGGAGTGAGTTCCTCAAAGGTAGAAACCACATTTCACTCATTACTATCCCCATACTACCATACAGCTTGCTATGTCAAAGTGTTCAACAAACAGCTAATAATTAATGTTTGCTTTTTGTACATCATTACATTCGTTTATGCTCTAAGTAAACAGCAGATTATAAAAGAAGATAAAACAAAATTCACCACACAAATTAAAAGGAAAAAAAAGACTCCCAGGTCATACCTAAACTATGAAAATATTTATTACCTGGAAATACCTGTGACTATCACCTGGGAAAAAAACCTAGCTTCTATGCATCTGAAGTACCTGAGAGTGACAGTGTGCTCTTCAGAAAGATAGGTCACATCACTGCCAGTGTGACTCTCACTAGGCTTTTTTTTCTTAACTTCTACTACTTGTATGATACCCAGAAGTAACATTTTATACATTTTCAAAACACAGAATACTGTAATTATACCCTATACCTAGCATAAAATCAATAACTGTGTTGAAACAAAATGTTTAATAATGGTTGTTTCAAGGCAATGAAAAGAGGAAATTTCTAAATCAGTTACTTTTAAAAATAATGGATCTTGGGCTGGGGAGCTGGCTTAGAGGTTAAGGCGCATGCCTGAGAAGCCTAAGGACCCAGGTTCAATTCTCCAGGTCCCACATAAGCCAGATGCACACGGTGGTGCATGCATCTGGAGTTTGTTTACAGAGGCCCTGGTGCACCCATTCTCTCTCTGTCTCCCCCCCACCCCGTACCTAATAAATATTTTTTTTTTCTTGGTTTTTTGATGTAGGGTTTCACTCTAGCCCAGGCTTACCTGGAACTTACTATGTAGTCTCAGGATGGCCTTGAATTCATGGCAATCCTCCTACCTCTGCCTCCCGAGTGCTGGGATTAAAGGCATGTGCCACCACGCCTGGCTTTCTAATAAATAAATTTTAAAAATTAAAAAAAAATGGCCAAGTGCGGTGGTTCACACCTTTAATCCCAGCACTTGGGAGGCAGAGGTAGGAGGATTGCTGTGAATATGAGGCCAGCCCAAGACGACATAGTGAATTCCAGGTCAGCCTGGGCTAGAGTGAGACTCTACCTTGAAAAAAAAAAAGAGAGAGAGATCTTCATGGTATGAAATAAGTATAAATTACTAAAATTAGCTTACTAATTCTAAAAATTATTACAATAGTAGTCAGCATGAAATAAGTTATTTTCTTATCTTTATTCAGAAACATCTTTTAATCTTATGAAATATTTATTGCTGCTGGCTATATAATCAACATGATTCTTGATGACAATTTGGAAAGTACACATTTACAAGTATGAAAAAAAAAAAAAAATCAGGGGCTTAGCGGTTAAGGCGCTTGCCTGTGAAGCCAAAGGATCCCGGTTCGATTCTCCAGGACCCACCTAAGCCAGATGCAAAAGGGGCACATGCATCTGGAGTTCATTTGCAGTGGCTGGAGGCCCTGGTGTACCCATTCTCTCTCTGTCTGCCTCTCTTCTATCTCTCTCTCTCTGCTTGCAAATAAATAAATTAATTAATTAACAGCAGTGAAAACAGTGGACATATTCAAGTTTGGTCATACAGGCCCAATGACTGAACGGGTGCAATAGTGGCATGTCTACTCTTGGGGTAACCAACTGCTCCATAATTGGACTGAAGGTCCTTTCAACGCGAGGGAATACATGCCTGGTACTGAAAAACCTAAGCAAAAGTCTATGGTAGGTGAGGTCATGAGCCTTAGGGGTATAAAGCCTGCTCTTGTCTGACTAAATGTATATATTATTCCCACCAAGCTGTCCTGGGGGCCCCTACACTTAATGTTCATGTTCACATATTAATGCTACTCTCACTTCTGGTTAGAGAAGCTTCTCTTTTCAAATGGTGGTGACTACTGGGATCACCCAAAAAGCAACATAGTGCTGAGAAGAAGGGATAGAGGAGTGCCCAGCACTGAAACATCTCTGTCACACCCTCCAAGGCTCAGGGCCCATTGCGGAAGAGGGGGCGGATAGAATGGAAGAGCCAAAGGAAGGGTATGACTTCTTACAATGCAACTGCCCAGACAGAAATTGGTCTCGATAGCCATGACCTTGCAGTGCCTAGCGATACCTTCATAAGACCCTCAAAATAGAAGAAAAAGATGATGACATCAAATTAAGAGAGAGACTAATGAAGAGAGGGAGGGGATATAATGGAGATTGGTGTTCTAAAGTGGAATGGGGGAAGGGAGGGAAATATCATATGTTTTTTGTATGTAAGTATAGAAGGTGTCAATAAAAAATTAATAATTAAAAAAAAATCATTCCAATCCTCAGCAACCAGAGATACTAATATACATTTAATCTAACAATCTACTTTTAGACTATAGTATCCATTATTCATTACTTAGGTATGTTCTTTGTTTATCCTTCTTGAGATTCTTTTTATTTAATATTTTTATTTTTATTTATTTATTTGACAGAGAAAGAGGGATACAGAGAGAATGGGCGCACCAGGGCCTCCAGCCACTGTAAACAAACTCCAGACGTGTGCGTATCCCCTTGTGCATCTGGCTAACGTGGGTCCTGGGGAATCAAACCGGGATCCTTTGGCTTTGCAGGCAAATGCCTTAACTGCTAAGCCATCCTTCCAGCCAGAGATTCTTTTTTTTTAAAACAGCCTTTCCATTTTCTTTATTGTTTTAAATTTTTCTTTATTCATTTGAGAGAGAAAGAGGCAGAGAGAGAGAGAGAGAGAGAGAGAGGGAGAGAATGGGCAGGTCAGGGCCTCTAGCCACTGCAGACGAACTCCAGACGCATGTGCCACCTTGTGCATCTGGCTTACGTGGGTCCAGGGGAATCAAACCTGGTTTATTTGGCTTTATAGGCAAGCACCTTAACTCCTAAGCCATCTCTCCAGCCCTCCTTCTTGAGTGTTTGAGACATGATCTCAAACAGCCTACGATGGTCTGGAACTACTGATGTAGATTAGGCTGGCCTTGATCTTTTGCTCCTCCTGTCTCCAATCTCCCAAGTGCTAGGATTACAGCAAGTTCCACCATGCCTGGCTAAATACACTTTTACCAACCTACTCTGCATCTATGACCCAAGTCTGGACCCTGTTTCTGCTGTTCACCTTGCAGAAAAAAAAAAAATCCAACCTCAACCTACTGCCATTAGATTCTGGGCTATTCAGCTACCATCCAAAATATGATTTGTACAGGAATGCTAACAACAACTGTAACTGTAAAAGCCAAAACCTGAAAGCAATCTGAAGACCGATCTACAAATGCATGGGTAACAGCGTTATCCGTGGAAATAGCAGTTACACAATGAAATCGTGTTCAGTAATAAAAGGAACTCATGAGGAATTATGGTAAGTGGAAGAAAGCAACAAAACTATGTATACTATATACTCCACTCACAGAAAGCATTTAAAAATGCAAAGTAGGGCTGGAGAGATGGCTCAGCAGTTAAAGTGCTTGCCTGCAAAACCTAACAATCCAGGTTATATTCCCCAGTACCCACATATAGCCAACGCACAAGGTGATGCATGCACCTGGAATCTGTTTTCAGTGGCTAGAGACTCTGCCATGGCCATTCTCTCTCTTTACTTGCAAATAAGTTTTTAAAAAGTTTTAAATGCAAACGAACCTGTAGTGCTAGAAAGCAGAAAAATAGTTGGTTAGAGGTGTTGGGGTTGGTAGAAGGAGTAAGGAGAGAAAGAACACAGGATTTTAGAAGTGGGAAACTTCTGAAAGTTCCTTATCTTGAAAATCAAGATGGTCTCCTGAGTGAAATCATGTCAAAACTCACCCAATTGTACAGTTTATTATAGCACCTGTAAACCAAAAATGAATGACTTAAATACTACCAGACATCAATGCTAAAGTGAGCAGGCACGGCCTGAACTAGATGGCAGGTAAGACCCTAGTTCTGAAGACAATGCACACTGTGGCTACAGGACACAAGGTTACAGGAAATCAGGCTGGAAGCCTCCTCCCTGCTGGCTAGTTTCATAGTGCTGGAAGGTAATATGCAGGCTGCTGGCAGAGAAAAGTCATTGATAGTCTAACCCATCAACAGTCCTGTGTGCTACAATACCTCCTTGTCAGGCAAGATGTGCCCACTGGTAAAACAGTGGTATGACTACTATGGATTTGAGGATTACTCCACAGAGGGAATTCACAGCTGGTACTGTAAACCTGGTCAAAAATCTCACAGCTGGGGAGGTCCCAGGCTCAGGAGGGAAGCTACAACTGTTGGTTTGCTAAATGGACACATTATGACTATCACACTGCTTATGTTTATGCCCATAGATCAGTGCTGTGCTCAGCCCTAGTCAAAGAAACTGCTTCATGTAACATGTGGCAGTTAATGCAGAGACTCAGAACTCGTCAGTGTTGAGATGTCTGCTGAGTGTTTAGCACCACGTGGGAGAGGTATACCATCCCTACAAAGTCCAGGGAACACTGGAGAATAAGGGGCAGAAAGAGTATACAAGCCAGAGGAGGGGGAGGAGTGCTGTGGAACACTGTCTTCTGGACAGGACATGGCTATTGCGTTCACAGTAGCTATGGCAACCTGCACAAGGTTGGGCCTGTCAAAACTCCATCACAGATAAAGGAGGATCTCATGAGGTCCCACCCATTTCCATGGAGCTAATGACAGTTAATGGTTACTGGGGAGAAGAAGTCATTCATTCTTTTCTGTGGTGTGGCCACTGGTAAGCTGCCCATGCTCCAGTAGATAACCCCCCCCCCGCCCACGCTCTTGTAATCAACCTTAATTAAACTCAGTGGGTTACCAAAACATGAAGGTAGAATGTTAGGGAGAATGGGTTTAGTGAGAATGGAAGGGTTTAAAAGAGGGTAATTGAGAGTTGAGGTGATAAATAGAATCAAAATACATTATACATGTGTGTGTATAAAATTGTCAAAAAATAATTTAAAAATTAAAAATAAAATTTAAAAACGTGTAAGCAGGCACAATGCATAGTATTTTTTTAAAAATCTTTTTGGAAGTATACAAGCAGAAAATCTTGGACACAACTGGACTGAAGCAAATTCAGACAAGCTTTGGCAGACCAGAGAGCTTTGCTGTCTACCTTTATTAACATATTACAATCTATTCCTGACTTGAAAAGGTATACACTCATTAAGTGCACAACTGGTGTGTGACTATACCAATGCCTAAAACATCATCACCAAAGATAATCTACAACTATAAAACAGTGGGTAAGCTGTTCATGTTGAAGTAAGCAGGTCTTCTCATACACCATTTCACATAGCAGCAAAAGCTCAGGGCCAGTTCCCAGTGAAGCAGTCTGGACTGATGCTGCTCTTTCACCTGCACCATTTCCCGTTCACTGAATCTTTGCCACCAGGAACTTCACCCATCTTAAAAGAAGGAAGCAAGCTGGGCGTGGTGGCGCACCTTTAATCCCAGCACTAGCAAGGCAGGGTTAGAAGGACCACTGTGAATTCAAGGCCAGCCTGGGACTACAGAGTAAGTTCCAAGTCAGCCTGGCCTAGAGTGAGACCCTACCTTGAACAAACAAACAAACAAACGGAAACAACAAAAATTTTCATGGTCTCACTTCCAGCTATCCTTTCCTCTCCCAATTTCTCTGTTCTCTTTTATGGCAAAGTTCCTAGAGCAAGCCATCTGACTTCTCTCCTCTGATTCCCAGTATTATACCAAATTGTGCAAGGTTACCTGCTATAATTTATAATTAATCCTCAATTTCTTCTCATTCAATTTAGTACTTGAAATTTTTTATTTTATTATTTTTGTGTGTGTGTGTGTGTTGTTTAGCGTTAATGTGCGAGTGTAGGTGCATCATCACGGCACACGTGGGGAGGTCAGTCCTTGTCCACCTCATTTGAAGAGGACTTCTCTCCCTGGATTCTCCATCTGCTATTCTTCGCTGAGCTCCCCACATTCTGCTTTCAGTGTCACTGCATGCTAGGCTTCTGGCTTTAGGTGAGAGCTGGGGGTTGAACTTGGGTACTGCAGCTTGAGCAGTGAGAGCTTTATCCACTGAGCAATTTATTGAAGCACTGAATTTGGCTTTTCTTCAGCTAAGATATACTTCTATCTAACTTAAGAACCTATATATTCCACTGTCACATCCCCACATTGTCAAAATTATATGTAATTCTATATTTGGCAAAGCAGCTGCAAATGAGACAACGATTTAGATAGAAACAAAAAAATTAAACATGTAACTTAATTTTCAATAAATAATTATTACCTTTCTTTAAAGCTCAATGTGACTAGTACAGAGAATCACTTAAAATTTTAAATAATAAATAAATATTATTTATTCTAGCAATTAGCTACTTTAGAAACATTTAGATGTTGAATATTTCACAAAAAATAAATTATAGCTTTGTCTCTAGTCCTAGTTTATGGGCTCAAAATATTACTGAAAGCTCCCACGTTAATATACTTATTTCAAAAGTTCTCCTATAATAATTTTCTCTTACCACCAAAGATTTCATAAAGATAGTAAGATAAATACTATTTCAACCAGCAGCTTCGGCTACTACATGACCTCTCTCAGGCTTTTCATTGTTGTTGCTGTTATTTATTGTGAAGGCTTCCCACACTACAGCAAGGTTGGCCTGAAACTCACAATATAACCCAAGGCTGGCCTTGAACCTGTGTTGAATGTCCATATACATACAACTGCTACAGTTCTACCTCTGAGATGGCCATCTTGGAAATGCTGCTTTTGGACTTAAATATTCCATCCTAACTCTTCATCTCCTTATTATCTATCATAAAACTTTTGTCCTTCTTATAATCCTTCATTCTATGTTTTCCAAGCCAAAAGCATGTACTAGACTTTCAGATTTCTTTCCAGAGAAGATCTAGACTTGCAGCCTTAGACCCTGGTCCCAAGATAATGTTGAGACCAAAATGCAACAAAGCTTCAACATCTTCTTCCATTTCTCCTATCCCTTCCACTTTCTAAACACAAAGAGGCAACAGTTTTGTCATATTCCAGTTCTTCACATACACACTCTTCATAAATCCATCTATTCCCAAATCTTGAATATCATTTGTATAAACAAACAGTTTCACATGATATCTCACTAGCCCAAATTCA
Source organism: Orientallactaga sibirica (assembly GCA_036365145.1). NCBI lineage: Eukaryota > Metazoa > Chordata > Mammalia > Rodentia > Dipodidae > Orientallactaga > Orientallactaga sibirica. The sequence continues at coordinate 27,025,850 of JAEOAD010000020.1, forward strand.
ACATATCCAAAATGAATTTCATCATCCCTGACCCCCACTCTCCTCAGGAAGGAAACTTGCTGGTGCTGGGAGATGGGTCAGTGATTAAGAGCCTGTCGTGCAAGCATAAGGGACTGAGTTCAATTCCTCAGCATGCACATGAACATCTGGGTGTGTGTCTGTAACCTTAGTCCAGCGGGGGTGATTGGAAAATGGCTGAGGCTTGTTGATAGAAAAAAAGTGAAAAATGGCAGCTATAGGTTAAGTGAAAGATCAAGTCTCAAGGTAAACGGATGAGTAAAATGCATGTGTATGCACATAGCTTACACATCTGTGCACACAGGCAGCACACACACTCACACCATATCAAAATGAATAAATAAAAAGGAAACAAATTATTTGTTGAATTTCATTATTTCTAGTAATAACACCACATAACACAGGATTCAAAATTGTCTTTAAACTAAAGTAAACTTAAATTAAACCAAAGTCCTGGGTCCTCAAGGAATGGTTAAGTTTTGCTTGTGCACACACCACTATTTCAGCGGAGCTATCACCTCTGGTTGTGTATAGCCATGGCATCAAGTCCCACCCAGAACATCTTCCCAACAGTCATGACAACAAAGAATAAAGAGGTGTTAGCCTGTGTGTGGCTCAGATAGAATAATGAGGCTATAAACATCACCTTGGGGAAGGGGGTGGAGGGCTGGACAGGAGACCCTCACCTGAGATCCCAGTCACCACTTTCCCCTGACTCAACTGCAGGTGGTCTGGGCTACTAGGGCATATAGGAAGGGAAGGCTGACTGGGGTTTGGGGCTCCTCAGTGGTTCAGTGTTTGTGAGTTGTATGCTAGAGATACTGGACACCTTTGGTCTCAGTGTCTTATCTGGGTGAAGAGGTGTTTCTCAAATGCTCCTGGGAGAAGGCGTGGAACATAGTCTCATCAAAAGGACACCATACCGTCACACCCACTCAGTTCCCTGGATGGTAAAAGCACACAACCAGGACTCTGGAACCAAGTCCCATCTCTAACACTGCCAAGGAACAAGTACATGAAAATAATTCTATTTGTCCTCTATATGAAGAGAAAGCTTGAGTTAGGAGCAGGCACGAGGCAGCTAAATTTTGGTTAGTTATAAAAATCCTATTGTGGTTTATGCTTAAAACTTAGTTCTTTTTTTTGGCTAGGGTGCAATAAAATTTTATTTATTGATACTGATATTTGACTTCATATAATATCCTAGGTCACAAGGATAGTTCTTTTAAAATGTTTATTAATATTATTATTAGCAAGCTGTTTCGTATGGATACATCATGTATTGGTACCCTCTATTCCCTCATCCCTGCCCCCATTCTGTTGAGGATGCTCCTCAGTGGGGTTGTAGGTATTCCCCATGGGGTTGTAGTTTATGCATTGTGGAAGCAGCAGTCAGTTACTTTTTGGGGGAGGGATAAAACTTAGTTCTTGCCTCAAAGGAGTGACACCTCCTCACAAGGTTGCTGGTTACATCACTACATAGATCCTTAGCACACAGAGGCACTCAACGCTTTTCTAAAACTAATGAAACCAAATGACAAATCCCTAAAGCTCAGAGAACACAAGCAGGTTAAGTACCAGCAAATCTACAACCTATGCAGATGGTCCTCAAACTGCAGGATGACAGAGACAAGCTAGAGGTGCAGCACAATGCCAGAGCACCTGCCTCTTACACACAAGGCCTGGGCATCCATCCTCAACACCTTAATTAATCAATTAATTGAACTTAAAAGACAACAAATCTTGAAAAAAAGCTAGAGGGAAACCCTTTTACCTACAGATGAACAAGAATAAGAATTACATTGGACTTCTCTCACATTGGCCATTAAAACAAGAGTACAAGGTATTTAAAGTTGTGATAAAAAAAAAAAAAGACCTCCCAACCTAAAATTTTGTATTTAGGTACTCTTTAAAAATAAGACTCTCTCTCTCTCTCTCTCTCTCTCTCTCTCTCTCTCTCTCTCACACACACACACACACACACACACACACACACACACAAAGGAATTTATCTCCAATGACAATGCCTTTCACAAAAGGACAAAACAAGCTCCTCACAGGAAGACAAATAATCATGTGCAGCGTACAGGCCAGACTACATAAAAACATGAAGGTGTAAGAGAACAAGGAAGTGAATGAAGGTGAGAGACAATAGTCATATTTACTCCCAGCTAACGAGCAATACAAAAGGGTAGTGTGTGACAGAGGTGAGTGACACAAGTAAAGTGTGTGACACAGGTGAGTGAGTAACACAGATAAAGTGTGACACAGGTGAAAGAGTGATAGGTAAGTTAGTAACACAGGCAAGTGTGTGAACAGATGAGTGCAATGAATGACAGCAATGTTACAAAGGATGGAAGAGGAACTGAGCACATTGTTCTAAGGTGCCTGCATTAGACTTACTCCAATGTAGATTTAGATTAATAGCAAATCTATCCAGAAAATCCAGGGCAATCACAGAAACAATTTTTTAAGAGATAATTGGCATGATACAAGTGGAGAGAAAATAGAGTCATATAAAATGCTGAAAGTCAGGTAAGAGAAATAAAGATTTAAGGGAAGTGGAGTCCAAGAGAAATGAACCCAACAGTTACAAACATGATATACTGCTTGATTACATTATTAACCACTTTAAATGCAAATGGTGAAAACCCACCCGTTAAAAGATGGATCCCGCTGGTATTTACGGGGCTACAGAGATGGCTTAGTGGTTAATGGCTCTTGCTTGAAAAGCCTAATGACCTGGATTCTATTCCCCAGTACCCACATAAAGCCAGATGCACAAAGTGGCACATTCATCCAGAGTTTGTTTACAGTGGCAAGAGGCCCTGGCATGCTTATTATCTCTATCTCTTTCTGTATGCAAATAAATAGCATTTACATATGGGGTGCCCAAGAATGCAAGTCTCTCCACAGACTCAGCAAACACCGTCTCAGGCACATTCAAAACACAGACCCAGGAAACATATTTTGCTTTCTCTTATTGTAATTCCTTTTTTTAAATAACATATTTATTTATTTATTTGACAGAGAGAAAGAAGGAGGGGGAGAGAGAGAGAATGGGCACACCAGGGCCTCCAGCCACTGCAGACAAATTCCAGACACATGCGCCATCTTGTGCATCTGGGTAACGTGGGTCTTGGGGAATCGAACCTGGCTCCTTTGGCTTTGCAGGCAAATGTCTTAAATGCTAAGCCATCCCTCCAGCCCTGTAATTCCTTTAAAAAAAATCATCAAAAATGTAAAATCCTTGAAATTTCTGTAGTTATGCAAATCTCTATTATTAAGAAAGGCCAAAAATCAGAACTTTCATGCCATTCATGAATTTTAAACTGAGGAAGATATTTAAACAAGTATGAAAAGAAAAAGTAACTTAATAAACGATGTTCACATCTTTGTTCCATTCACTGTAAGATCCTGGAATCAGTCCCTTGAACTGTCAAATGAGAATAAAAGTATCTATCTCAAATGGAAGTGACAAGAAAAGCAGACAGAGCATACCTGCTACAGACAGGAGTTCAATGACAGGTGGGTCCTAGTATAATATCAGGAAAGAGCCACGAAGCGCAGAGAGGGCACCTAGCTTGGGTGCGGGGTGATGGTCAAAGTATTTCCAGAGACAGTTGTCTTGGCAGATAAGGGAAGGAAGGATCCCAGATGGGAGAAAATGCAAGTATAAAGTTATTCATTAATTTAAGGAATGTTATGGATATAAAAGTTAGGAATACAGAGATGGAGGAGACCTCATCACCTATAAAAGGGCTCAGTCTAACATAGGAAACTTTATACTTCATACAGAAGTATATATAATATAGGAACTTTAACTTACAGTGTGCACATGCCTGAAATTGTATGCAGATAAAAAAAAAAAACTTGTATTATTTATTTGCAAGCAGAGGGGGGGAAGAGAGGGAGTAAAGAAGGGAGAAAGAAGGTGAGTATGCAAACGAACAGATGCACGCACCACATTTTGCATCTGGCATGGGTGTTGAGGATCTGAACCTGGGCCGCCAGGCTTTGCAAGCAAGTGTCTTTAGCCACTGAGTCATTGCTCCAGCCCATATGCAGATTTTTAAGGTATACTTACCTGCTTCTGAATAGAGAAGCTTTTCAGTAATTTTTAGAAAGAAGATATGAAAGTTCATGGTGGTACACACCTTTAATACCAGTACTCAGGAGGCAGGGATAGTAGGATTGCTGTGGGTTTGAGGCCAGTCTGAGACTACATAGTGAATTCCAGGTCAGCCTGGGCTAAAGTGAGACTCTAGCTTGCAAAACCAAGCACAAATTTTTTCCACTTGTTTTCTCTTGTTGCTTAACGTTTCCATGATTCTCTGCTATAACTTCTAGTACATGCATGTCATTAAAAATTATCTTAAAAGGGACAGATATTTCTATTAAAAAGACAGAAAATAAAATAAAACATGTTTGTAGCCAAATATGAAATAACAGGAGACTTTTTTTTTTTTTCTTTAAATTTTCGAGGTAGGGTCTCACTCTAGCTCAGGCTGACCTGGAATTCACTATCAGGTCTCAGGCTGGCCTCCAACTCACGGTGATCCTCCTACCTCTGCCTTCTGAGTGCTGGGATTAAAAGCGTGTGCCACCACGCCGAGTGAGACTTCATAATTTTTGGAAGAGAAGCCAAACAACTTAATCTATGCCCTGATGCATAAGCAGCTTTTGCTTCTTTGAGAATGGCTCAGTCATCACACAGACATGAACACTGCAGTAACAGTTACTCAGGAAGATAGTAGTAAGCAGCTGGCGCACCACTAACACACCCCAAAAGCTTTCCTGCCATCATCATCCAAGAGAGACCAGCACACCCAAAATCCACCTCCTTAAACTCCTTTAGGATCATCACCGTTCAGAAATGGTACCATGCTGGAACAGGACAGCAGGGGAAAGGCAGCTTTGGAATTACACATCTCTGGGTTCAAATCCAGGAAAGGCTCTGAGTGACATGGTTTATTGCAAATGTCTAGAACCGATGATAAAACTACAGAAATGTACAGCATTGTGATTGCTCTCCCAGCCCTCACCAAGCTTGATTAGTCTTTATAAAAGACAGAGTGATGCAACCACTAACCGGATGGGCTTCCTCAGACTCAGAACCCTTTGGAAGCAGGCATTGTGTGGGCCTTGTGTGGATGGCTCCTGCTTACCCACACAAGCTGCCATCAAGTCAACAATGCCTCTTGCCAAGTTCTAGCCACTCTGGCCTTCTCACTCTCTTTTAAACCAGTCTCAAAATGGTTTCACAGGATCTTTGCAGCCTCTTCCTTTTCCACCTAGCTGGCTTTCACTAAGCTTGCCTCTAAGAAGCCTTTCCTGACACCCAAGGTAAATTAGGTTCCCACTTTTCCTTCACAGCATCCACTAATTAATGTATTGATTTAATGTCTGTCTCTCCACTATACTGAGGACTCCAAGTGGTTGAGAACTATCCTTTTAGCACCTAGTTGTCCCATAATAATTATATGTAGAATGAATAGCTGGTTCAGCAGCAGGTTAGTAATTACCACTGGATCAACAATTGCAAATGAGGAATAGAGAGCAGAAAGGCACACTTGCTCTTACCAAGTTTAGAAGGACTGTTACAACAGTTACTTACTGGGGAAAAGAAAACGTCATTCCCAGAAATTGGACTTCTGTTGGGCAAGACAAACTTGTTCAATTCAGCTAACTTCCTTCTTCTGTAAATCCTAGTAAGCCTATGGTATCAATTAAATTAAATAAATGTAACAGAATCTATAAAGTGACTTGCATATATAGCAAGCATGTAATTTTACTTTCCTCTTTGGAGACCATGTTACACATTATCTTTGAATATCATTAATCTCCAAATAAGTTAATTAAAAATCTACAAAATACTCCAACATAAATGATAGCAGAGCTGTGTTTCATGACCCTTTTTCTCTCAGCACTCTGATCTTACACTCCCCTAAGAGAATGACTTGCCTGTTATTCTGTTATAATTGCATCCACTTAAAATCCCTTTAGCTTAAACTAAAAAACAGGCACTGGGAACACAAAAATGAAGCAATGCATAATAGACCCACCATCCAAACAATGAACATGTCCCCTGTCCTTGGAGCATTCATAAATTCATCTTTCAATCTGCCTCCTACCCTACCACACCCCAATTAAAACCCCATACCACGCCATTGTATTCCATTTCTAAATTGTGTTGAGTTTATTATTTTTAAAAAAACTAATGAAATTAAAAACAACCATAACAATGACAAGAGACCTAAAAAGCCTTGCTTCCAAAAAGAGTCTTATAAGAAAATGATTAGAGCTGTTCTTTTCGAAATAGATCCAGAAAGGATAAATTCCCTGACAGCAAGAATTCAGGCAATATTACTGAGAAGGGAAAATGGGGCTGTGAAATAGATAGCAGGTAAGAGTGCTTGCTGCACAGCAGTGTAAGCGTTAGGATCTGAGTTCAGTTCTCCCAGGTGTGTAACCCCAGTCCCGTGGAGAGGCGGAAAGAGACTCCTTCTCAAGAAAGCAGTTGGAAGAGCAATAGAGGAGGACACACCCAATGTTCTCCTGTGGCCTCCAGATGTGTGGGCACGGGATACATGCAACTGTAAACACACATACATTCATACACTGCACACACCACACCACACATCCTCCACAAAGACAAGAAAAAAAAAAAAAAAAGGAAAAGAAGCCCAAGAAGGAGGAAGAGAGTTTCCCAGGTTTTCCAAGTGCCTTGGCATTTACTATAGCTGTAAGACTCTAATTCCTTCCAAGTCCTTGCATGCCCTGAATTCTTGCCTCGTATGATGTAAGGCTAAGCAGCTCAGGAACCTGAGGGCTGTCCTGAGGAACATCCTTGCTGTCCCATGAGTAAAAGAAGGGAAGTCCTAATGTGGTCATGGTTAACAAGATGAAAGGATTGTAATAACATATTACTAGTATTTAATGTAATGTTTAGATTAGTTTAATTTTATTCTTTTCTAGCATTTCACAATTACTAGCAAAATCCTGTAACAACCACTTTAAGGGTTAAGGCAGGCTTTTTGTAGGCTATGTATTAAGACTAACCACTAAGCATACTGAGTATGAGAAAGTCCAGTTCCAAGCCTGCACAGTTCACTGTCCTCTTCACTGGACTTAGGCAGACCTCTGCGTAGTCTGTGAGGTGCTTCCAGAGAGGTGCAACTGAAGAGGGAAGGCCCACTCTGAATGCTGGTGACCCCATTCCTCGGGCTTGGGTCCAGACGGGAGTGAAAGCAGAAAGTATCTGCATTCGCCTCTCTGCTTCCTGACTGCAGACACAGTGCGACAGCTGCCTCACACTCCTGCCATGGTTCCCACCCTCATCCTCACCATGACCTGCAGGATATCCCTAAACTATAAGCAAAAACAATAACAACAACCAAAAAACACCTTTCCTCCTATGAGCTACTTCTGTCAGATAATTTTACAACAGCAATAATAAAAATAATTAATATAAAGTCCTACATTTAGACCATTTTATATGTTTTAAAATATAAGAAACCCAATCTAAGGTAGAACTGAGTCACAAAGCTTCAAGATTGACAATTAAAGGCTAAGGGTGAAGCTGAGTAGTGAGTGCCTTGTGTGGAGGTGGTCCTGGGTTTTATCTGGGGGGGGGGAGGGAGGGAGAGGGAGAAGACAGTCAAAATTATAAGCTGAATGCAATAAATAAAAATACAAGATTCTTAATTTTAATATAAAGTTCTACTTTGGAGCATCTATTTTTTTAAACCTGTTTGGTAGAAAAGCACAAAATTTCATTTCCATCCATCTTTTTATTAGGATTTCACTGGAAAACTTAAGTCAAAAAGAAAAATTTCTACTTGTTTAGTTTATAATACAAATGTTAATATATTTTCATTAAGTGAGCTGTAAGAAGTCATCAATATCATTTCACTTAGGTTGCCTATATATAGTATTCAGTATTAACGCTAGTTCGGTAACGTGTGGGTAAAAGGAAATTACAAAGAACCTGGAAATACATCTTTTGCTTTTTCTCAAAACTTTTATTAATTAAAATAATTTGCTAAATCAATCTTTCAAACTTTTCATTCAGTACCTTAATTCAGTGTATAAAATCCTTATTCATCTTTAAGAAAATGAATCCCTTGCTATTTGTTGACACTGTACCTTTGGATAAGCTGCAGGTTAGTTACTGTCTTCAAAGAGTGTAAGATTTGCCGGGCGTGGTAGCACACACCTTTAATCCCAGCACTTAGGAGGCGGAGGTAGGAGGATCACTGTGAGTTCGAGGCCACCCTGAGACTACATAGTGTATTCCAGGTCAGCCTGAGCTAGTGTGAGACCCTACCTCGAAAAACAACCCCCCCCAAAAAAAACAGAGAGAGAGAGAGAGAGAGAGAGAGAATATAAGATTTAACTGCATTTACCTACGTGATAGTAACAGCTTAACTCGTTCACCACTGGAAAAAAAAATGTACACAAATCAATTCTCTAAAAAGCCCCTGGATGAAAGCAAATGTAAAGATCTTTAAGTCTTTTCATCTATATGAATTTCTCCCACAAAGTAACCAAGAGTATTCTTTTGATAGTTTTAATAATATAGTCTTTTAATAGTTTTTGCTGAGAGAATTAATGAGTTAACCCCTCAGTAAAGAAATCAAATATATTCTTTACTGTTAGATTGAAAATCAAGCACTTGGAAAAGATATCTTTTTCTTTTTGAAAAGATACCTTAAATTATTCTTGAAATTCTGCAAAATGTATGTACTATGCAATACTGATGCAGTGGCTCTCAACGTGGGACTCAAACCTGAGTAATAAAGTAGCTCTATATTATGCCATACACACACTTAAAAAATTTTAAATAAAAAACTATTAACATTTTATGAATATTTTATTTTTCACAAACACAATTCAATACTCTACTTGTTTATTAACAAGCCACACCATTCTTTGTATCAGAATCAATTATATCTATTTGTGTGTAGGCATTAAATCTATAATTAAAAACCCTTGCAAAATAAGAGATTCTTCAATTTAAGCCCTCTCTCCAAAGCAAAAATTCATGTAAATCAGTCATTCTAATGTGCCAAGGAAAATCCTAAAGATATTTTTATCATGGTATTGAATACTTAAATATTTTCATGATTCATCAACTTAATATTTAAATTTCCTTTATAAGAACAATAAAAATGCTTTACTGAATTAATGCACACTATCTTGTGAGCAAATGAGTATTATCTCTATTTACATAAAAGGACACTAAGGCGCAGAGGCATCTATTTTGTAAATTGCAAGGTCATTTCTTAACCAAGCACCTAATTCTACACCATCAACTTAAATGTGCGCTACCACTTCCAAGTGCCATAAAACCATCACTGCCCCTTCCAACAGCCACCGCAATGCTTGTGTGCTTCCAGTTTTTAACACAGGGGTTCATGCAACAAGCTAAAACACGAGAAAATAGAAAAGATTACCAACACACACACACACATACACCATTTTTAGCAATGAATCATTTATTTTACATTAAGGATATTTAAATTGGTTTTAACACAATAAATAACTAGTAGTTTATGTTTTCAAAAACGTATTTCATTCTTCAGGCAGATCGTGCAAAACTAGAACCCATTCATCCTTAGAGATAAATTAGAGAAATAAGGGGAAAATTCTATAACGAACAATTAAATATATTGCAAAAAGAGCTGGATGAGAATAAATTTCAAATAAGCTAGGGAATAATAAATTAGGTAAGACTGCCCCCCCAGTACTAAATCTTTCATTCAACCGAGGACAACTATGATTAGCAATCAAATACCCTGCAACTGAAAAATAACCAAAGTTCTTATTCAAAACTTCAGAAATTCCGTGATAAGTACTTTATTCAAATATGCCAAGTAAATAAAAATACTTTCTAACAGAAACTTAACTCACAGGGGATAATTTGCTCCTGTGAGTCTCAACCGAGAATGCATTCGTTAATTACGGTATAGTGCTATCAATAATCAGAAAGGCGAAAGTTTACCAAATTGAATTTACATTCGACGGAGTTGACTAACCAATACATCAATTACCTCAACTACTGAACAGAAATAAGATTGAGCTAATACGTGAATAGAAGAATATCAAGAAAAAATGAAAACAGAATCCAAGGCACGCCTCGCACGGAAAGGGATAGGCGGATGGGATTCACGATGCGTGGTATTAAAAGTACCTATTCTAGCTTGGGATTAATTTAGTCGGCTACAGGGCAGGTCGTGAATGCTCAGATCGGATGCGCTTTCATCATTTATTCTAGCTCATCATTTGCAAGTGCGAGAAAAGGTGTCAGAGAACCGAAGCTAGGGGGCACGCTGTAGCCAGGGGAAAGGGAAACCGGGAAAGGTGCAATGGATGCTGCATAGTTGAATAATTATCTGGGTGGCACAATGGGCGAGTCCTCCGACATGAGAACGGAGCAAGCGTCTCCCCTAACTCTGCCCGTGAACCGGCTTCGGAAGCGACAGTATCCATCGCCTCACCTCCTGGGGGAAAGGATGAGAAGGATGCCCAGCACTCGCTGTACGGTAGTCTGAAGACTCGCCGAAGCGGGAGCGGGCTGTGCGCAGCGCCGGGCACGTAGAAGCCCCCCAACCAGCACCGGGAGGGAGGCTCGGGGCTGGCGGGGCCCAGAACCGGCACCGCAGGTGATGACCAGGGCAGCGTCCCTTCCCCTCCCGGAGCTGGTCCCTGCAGCCCGAGACCCGAGCGCGTCCGCCAGCTTCTCCCAGCCCAGTCCGGGCGGCCGGTGGGCGGCGGGATCCGGGCAAGCCCGGGATGGGCATGGGGGGGAGATGAGGATGGGGGTGGGGGCAGCCACGGGGGAGGCGCGCCCATCCCTCCCCGCATCACCCGAGCGCCGCCCGCGCATCCCGGCTCCAGCGGGCGAGCCAGAGTTCCTTCCTTCCCCCGGGGGTGGTGGTGGGGGTGAATCCCGAGAGACTCGTGCTCACCGTGAAATGGTGGGGGGCTCTCGCCTCAACCCTTCTTCATTCTTCGGCGGCGGCCGCCCGGTCCCGCTCGGCCTCCGGGACTCTTAACCGAGAGCGTCGAGGCTCCCGAGGGTTAGCCCCCGGGCTCCGAGCCGTCCGGAATGCAGCCGAGCGCTCGTCGCCCGAGCGAGCGAACAACACCGCGAGCCAAGCCGAGCCGAGCCGAGCCGCCGCCGCGGCCCTCCGCCCGCCCCCTCCCCGCGCGACGCTCCGCTCCACAACCGGGCGCGGGGATCGGCGCCGGCAGCATGGGGGGCGCGGTGGAGAACCGCCGCGCTCCCACCAACAGACTTCACATCCTTTCTTCCCCCAACCACCTCGTCCCCTCCGGGCTGACGCCTTGGAACTGCAGCTCGCTTTCAGGGGTCCCCCCCACCCTCCCCAGGGCCCGGGTACCCGCCGAGGTGAGAGACCCAAGCCTCCGCCCACTCACCCATCAGCGGGCATGAATTCAGAGCGCGGGTCCCCCTGTCCCGAGGCTCGGTTGGTATTACCCAATCCTCCGTTTGGGGGAGGGGGACCCCGGAGAACGGTCCTCGGGCTTGGAATGAGGGAAAAGATGATAGCCAATTGAATGAACCATCCTTGAGAGGGGGCGGAGTCCAAGAGAGACCCGCCTGTCCTACCCCGCCCACCCCCTTACGCTAAAACTACATTTCCCATCATGCTGCGCACACGTCCCCGCCGCGCTGCACGCCGGGAGGGAAGGACCTCCTTGCCCCAAAGGTATTTCAGGACTCGTCGTCTTTAATCACCTAGGTCCTGAAAAGTGATAAGCTGTTATATAATTCCCTGTGCTCCCTTAGAAAAAACATAATTACAAATCCAAAGTCCAACTGTCTTTAATAAAAATTCGGGTGTTTTCCCCCCATTGTGTTGTAAATGGTATATTTATCCGAGGAAGTAAATATTGTGTTCCGTGGCAATCTGTCAGGACCTGGGAGCCTCTGCTGCTTCTTCCGCCCTGGCCCGGCCTGGGCAAAGAGGATCTGTTGCCGTCATGTCGGCTGCGATTGCAGCTCTAGCTGCTTCCTATGGTTCGGGTTCGGGGTCTGAATCGGACTCGGACAGTGAGGGCAGCCGGTGTCGGCTGCCGGCCGCCGACTCCCTCATGCACTTGACCAAGTCGCCTTCTGCCAAGCCCTCCCTGACAGTGGCGGTGGACGCGGCTCCCGAAGTGGCAGTTAAGGTAAGTGTTTTGGACACTGATGGGGGCAGAAATTGGCTTCATCTCCAAAGCCACAAGTGGCGTGGGTTACCTCAGTGCTGAGAAATAAGTTGCTTGTGCTTAGATGCCTTCTTCCCCGTGTGCATCTTCCTCCGGGATGCCCACACTTGGAAGGATGGGGCAGCCCTCCGCTACTCCGTATCCTCCATCGGAAAGAAAGCGGGCGAAGATAGGTAAAATTTGAGTTATGAACCAGGACGTGGGTCCTATGAGAGCGGTGTCATTTCAGAGCATAATTAACACTAGATCAGGACTTGCCAAACTAGAGCCTGTCCCCTCCACTTGAAGTGAGCAGTGGCTAGGCACTGTTTTGTTTCTGAGAAACTATTTTCTAATTCTTGGCTCCACTACTTGTGTGAACTTGAGCAATTTACACCAGCGCCTCTGTGTCCTCTCCCGTACAATGGTGCTTTTTAAAACACCGATATACATGAGAGGGTCATTGTAAAGATCAAGTGAAATTACACAGTAAAGACTATAGCACAGAGCCCAATACCTAGGGAAGGGGCAATAAATATTGGTTATTGTGATCAATACAATGTAAACAGGACATTTCATTTAAGAAACTACATACAAGGTCCCAATGAAGGACGGTGACAGAGGGAGAAATCACGTTATGTAGTCCATGTAACACGTATTTCTTGAGTGTGTATTATGTGCCAGGAAGTGTTGCTAAGGGCCGACCCCACGGAGGCCAACAAGCCAAAACATCTTTGCTGTCATGATACATCCTAGAATCTGTGTGGAAGCTGCGGCCAATTAAATGTGAACAAATAAAGTAGCTGCAGATTGTATTGCATTCTGGGAGGGAAACATAGAGTATCACAGTAGAGAATGAGGTAGAAGTACGATTTTGATGGTTCGGTCCGTTGAAAGAATGAGAGGCCAGCAGACTAAAGCAACAGTTTCCAGGGGGTGACTGACAAACTTAAGAAGGCTGGGAGCCGGAAGGCTGATGTTTCTTGAGCCCAGTAAGAGCATCCACCAATTGGTAACAGAGCCCCATATGGGAAGGTTAAGGTATGGAGAAGCAAACACTGTACAAAAATTCCTTTGTAAGCTGTACCTAGCTCTACTTTCTGTCTTAAGTCTTTTATGGGTTACTAGTGAGCCCATTTATGAATTCCACTTTTTAAAAGTTGTGTGTGTATGCATGTTCATGTGTGTATGTACACATGTTCTTTTGTTTTTGTTTTTGTTTTTCGAGGTAGGGTCTCACTCTGGCCCAGGTTGACCTGGAATTAACTATGTAGTCTCAGGGTGGCCTTGATGTACACATGTTCTTGTATGAATGTGGGCATGTGGTTGCCATGGCACACACATGGAAGAGGTAAGAGGACAACTTTCTGGTTAGTCCTCCCCTATGCACCTCATCTGAGGCAGTTTCTTGCTCCAGATTTGCATTCTCGTTCTGCTATTGTTTGTTGAGCTTGTTTTGAGCTCCTGGGAAGTTTTCCTGTCTCTGCCTCCAACTTGCCATTAGCATCAAATAGATCAGCTCAGATCTCCAGCACCCATGTAAAATGCCAGGCAAGGGGGTGCTTGCCTATTATTCTGGTGCTGGGGAGGCAAAGATGGAATCCCTGAAGTTCTCTGGCTGGCTAAGCTAACTGAATTGGTTAGATGTGAGTTCAAGGAGAGAGCCTGTCTCAAAGAATAAGGTGACAAATTATTGAGGAAAACATTTGATGTTGACCTCTGGCCTCCACTTGCATGTGCACCCGCCCACATACATGCACCCACATGCATACACACAAAAAAAAAAAAAAAAAAAAAAAGCCAGAAAAGAGTTTACTTCTGTTCTTTCCATTTTGACTCATGGTCTCACGTCCCACCCAGGAGTCCACTGCAAGAACAGAAAAGCCATTCTTTTTCTTGATCCTGAGCCCCTGAAGCTAATTAGTTGTTTAGCTGGTCCTAACATTTCTGCTTCATTAGTATTTTGCTCATCAATCCCTTCCTCCCTGTTTTCATTAGCTCAGCCTTTATTAGCTTCCTTATTTCTCCCAGGAATTTTTCTTGTCTTTCTCTCTCAGTGCTTGATTTTGGGTAATGAGGTCCTGCTGCATTTTAACTCACCAATCCTCATCAGATTTCTCTTTCCCCTTCTTTTCCCAGTGATTAGTTTGGGTTCTTATCATGTTTTAATGACAACTATGACCTTCTAATTGATCTGTCTTCTCCATCCTTTTTTTTTTTTTTTTTTTTTTTTTGAGGTAGGGTCTCACTCTGGCCCAGGCTGACCTGGAACTCTGTAGCTTCATACCTGCCTTGAACTCACAACAACCCTCCTATCTTTGCCTCCCAAGTGCTGAGATTAAAGGTATATGCCATTATGCCCAGCCTTCCATCCTTTTTTAAAAAAAGTATTTTATTTATTTATTTGAGAGAGAGAGAAAAAAAAAGAATGGGTGTGCCAGGACCTCTAGCCACTGTAAACGAATACCAGACAAATGGGCCACCTTATGCATCTGGTTTTACATGGGTATGGGGGAATCAAACCTGAGTGTTTTGGCTTTACAGGCAAGCGCTTCAACTGCTAAGCCATCTCTCTACCCCCACCCTTTTTAAAGTCATTTATTTATTTTCATATACATGTAGATGGGCATGCCAGGGCCTCTTGCCACTGTAAATGAATGCCAATATCTTTATTAAAAAATAACTTTATTTATTTATTTATTTGAAAGATGGGGAGAGAGAAAGAAGGAGGAGAAAAGGCAGATAGAGAGAGAATGGGCACTCCAGGGCCTCCAGCCGCTGCAAATGAACGCCAGATGCATGCAGCACTTTGTGCATCTGGCTTACGTGGGTACTGAGGAATTGAACCTGGGTCCTTAGTCTTCGTAGGAAAGCACCTTAACCTCTAAGACATTTCTCCAGCCCATTCTTTTTTTGGCATCCTTGTTTCATACCCCATTCCTACCCTTCACAGTATACCTAGAATGCTCTTTCTAAATCCTACTCTCATGTCCAAAGATGCCATATTGCCTATTTGATGATTTCTAAATTCTTTATGCAGCATGTGAAGCCTGCCTTTTCCCATACTGAACTCCACATAGCCCCATAAGTGTAGTTTTCTTCTCTCAAGATTTTGCATGCTCTAGTTTCTCTGCCTAGAAATCTCTTGTCTCCATGCCACACCCCAAACCGGGGTCCCTTAATCTCAGTGCATGTTTACTCCTCAACCTAAGCACCCTTTTCATATCTCAGTGGTATCAGTATTAGTTATTGCTGTGACCAAATACCTAACAGGATGCTGCCTAAGATAAGAGGGGCTTATTTTGGTTTACAGTTCCAGGGAATACAAGTCCATCCTGGCAAGGAAGGCATGACAAAAGGAGCATGAGGTAGCTGTCACATCACATCCATAGAGAAAATGAAACTCTGGCAACTGACTAGCTTTCTTCTTTTTATTCAGTTCAGAACCCCAGCATGAGATGGTGCCACCCATACTTCGGGTAGGTCCTCCCACCTCAATTTACTTAATCTAAAATCTCCCTCACAGACAAATCCAGAGATTTACCTC
Organism: Orientallactaga sibirica; assembly: GCA_036365145.1. NCBI lineage: Eukaryota > Metazoa > Chordata > Mammalia > Rodentia > Dipodidae > Orientallactaga > Orientallactaga sibirica. Next base: position 27,041,634 of record JAEOAD010000020.1, read on the forward strand.
CTAGGTGATTGCCAAGCCCATCAAGTTGATGACAGGAGTAACTCTTACAGTATCACTCGCCACATTGCTGGGATTTAGCTTTTTGCTTTTTGTACATTGTGGGGCTCAGAGACTGTGGAATCTTTTCTTTTTGTCTCCCGTGCCTGGTACCTAAGATTAAAGAAAATGTTTGAAAAGAGACTTGAAAAAGTAAGTGATAAAGAATGTCGTGGTAGTTCATGTACATTGAGAATCCAAGGTTTAGAGTTGGGCTGGCAGAGGTGGAGAGAGGGGCTCCTTTGAGAGACAAGCAATGTGTCCATTGTTGATTTAGTTTTTAAATTTTTATTTATTTATCTGCAAGCAGAGAGAGAGAAAAAGAAGGGTGCATGAGTCACTTTATGCATTTGGCTCTACACGGGTACTGGGGAATCAAACTCTTAACAGGCTTTGCAAGCAAGCCCCTTTAACCACCGAGCCATCTTTCTAGTCCCTTCCCCCATTGCTGATTTGAAAACTCACATTCGCTTATATGAAGGGGGGAGAAAAGTTCATATATTTTTTAATGTAATCATTGCAAGTGATTGGAAAATCATCAAGGAAGGAAATACAAAACATACAAACACATTCACTTGCATTCGGCTAATTTTATTGCAACTGAGAGCAAGCCTTTTGATCAAAAAAAAAAATATATATATATATAGTTTTTTTGTTTGTTTGTTTGTTTTTTAGGTAGGGTCTTACTCTAGCCCTGGCTGACCTGGAATTCACTATGTTGTCTCAGGGTGGCCTCGAACTCATGGCGATCCTCCTACCTCTGCCTCCTGAGTGCTGGGATGAAAGGCATGCGCCACCACGCCCGGCTAAAAAAAATAAATATTTTATATGAAATTTTCTCTGAACACTAATGAGATTGGGTATCTTTTTCATATTTGTCATGGGTGACTTGAGACTTTTCTCTTTAGAGTGACTAATGGGTTGGCCTTTTTCCTCAGGAGTTGTAGTAGATATTTATAAATTCTAGATGATATCCTTTCTCATTTGTGTGTGCTGCAAAAACTCTTTCCAGTTTATGACTTCACTATCATCTTAACTGTATTTTTATTAACAATTGTTTAATTCATTCAGTCTTACAAGTTAGTCTTTGTAAATTGTGGTTCTTTCATAATGATAAAAAGTTCACTTCACCAGCAGGGTGTGGTGGTGCACACCTTTAATTCCAGCACTTGGGAGGCAGAGGTAGGAGGATCACTATGAGTTCAAGGATACCCTGAAACTACATAGTGAATTCCAAGTCAGCCTAGACAAGAGTGAGACTCTACCTCGAAAAACAAAAAAAAAAAAAAAAAAAAAAAAAAAAAAAAAAAGGCCTAAAACACTATAACAATGTAAGCTCAAAATACTTAACCAAAAATTAACTGCAAGGGGGGAATTGACTAATATACAATCACAGTGAGAGGTTTCAATAAACCTTAACAATTGACACAGCAAGCAAAAAACAGTACTGATACAGGAAGTTTGAAGATTAGTAAGCTATATTAAAGGCACACAACAAAGTTTTATTTTTGTGGCTATTGTGAATGGGACTGTTTTCCTGATTTCTTTCTCAGAGTGTTTATCACTGGTATATAAAAAACCCTACTGGTTTTTGCATGTTAATTTTATATCCTACAATGTTGCCAAAAGCGTTTTATAAGCTCTGGGAGTTTTGTGGTAGAGTCTCTGGGCTCTTACATACAGAATCACATCATCTGTGAATAAGGATAGTTTGAGTTCTTCCTTTCCAATTTGTATCCCTTTTCTTTCTTTCTCTTGTCAAATACTCCATGTTAAATAACAGTGGAGAGAGTGGGCACCCTTGTCTTGTTCCAGATCTTAGTGGAAATGCTTTAGGGTTTTCTCTATTTGGTATGATCTGGTTTGAAGTTTGGCATATATACCTTTTATCATGTTGAGAAATGATTGCTCCATCCTTCGTCTCTCCAAGATTTTTATCATGAAAGGGTTATATTTTGTTGAAGGCCTTTCCTTGAAATTATCATGTGATTTCTGTCCTTTACTCCATTTACGTGATGTATTACCTCTCTTGATTTCCATATGTTGAACCATTCCAGCATCCCTGGGATAAGACCTTTTTTATGATGATATATATTTAAATGTTATTTATTTATTTGGAGAGAGAGAGAATGTATGCACCAGGGCCTCTAGACTCTACAAATGAACTCCACATGCATGTGCCACTCTATGCATCTGGCTTTACATGGGAATAGGGAAATCAAACTCGGGTAATTAGGCTTCACAGGCAAGCACCTTAACCACTGAGCAATCTCTTGTTTTTTTTTTTTTTTTTTTTTTTTTGGTTTTTCGAGGTAGGGTCTCACTCTAGCTCAGGCTGACCTGGAATTCACTACGTAGTCTCAGGGTGGCCTCAAACTCACAGTGATCCTCCTACCTCTGCCTCCTGAGTGCTGGGATTAAGGGCATGTGCCACCACGCCCAACTTACACTTATTACATTTTTAATATGGATTATATTTAATATGTTCTTGAATTTGATTCCCCAGCATTTTTTAAAGTTTTTTTCTTTTCTTTTTTTTTTTTTTTTTTTTGAGGTAGGGTCTCACTCTGGTCCAGGCTGACCTGGAATTAACTATGTAGTCTCAGGGTGGTCTCAAACTCTCGGCGATCCTCCTACCTCTGCTTCCTGAGTGCTGGGATTAAAGGCGTGCACCACCACGCCCGGCTAAAGTTTTTTTTTTTATTTATTTGAGAGAGAGAGAATGGGCATGCCAGGGCCTCCAGCCACTGCAAACGAACTCCAGATGTGTGCGCCCCCTTGTGCAACTGGCTCATGTGGATTCTGAGGAATAGAACCTGGGTCTTTCGGCTTTGCAGGCAAGTGCCTTAACTGCTAAGCCATCTCTGCAGCCCTCACCAGCATTTTATTGAGAATTTTTCTTCTTTGTTCATCAGGAATATTGGTCTATAGTTTTTTGTGTGTCTCTGTTTACTTTTGCCATCAGTATAATGCTGGCATCATAGAAGGAGTTAGGGAGCATTGCTCCTTTTCAGGTTTATGAAGTTGCTTGAGAAGTCATGGTTTCAGATCTTCTGTAAAGGTCCAGTTAAGATGGCAGGTCTCATGGACTGCACCAGGTGATGTGAGCAGAGTTTCTAAAGGAATCTGGTTGCTGTAACTTAAATGCGCCTGTCCCAATCAAGATGTGGGACCTGTACACTGTTGTGTGGTGAGGGGCTGCAGGCTGGGGAAGATGATATGGCTTCTTAAGGGATCTGGCTGCCAAAGCTTATGAGCATCCATCCCAGATAAGATGGCAGGACCGGCTATTCTAGTGGTTTGGATAAAAGGTCCCCAATAGGATCGTGTGGTTTGAATACTTGGTCCACAACATCTTTGGGAAAGATGTTGGGTCTTTTTGGAAGGTGGTGTCTTGGAGAAGGTGTGTTGCTGGGGGTACTCAGACTTCTTCCTTCCTGCTGCTATGGAGATATGATGCCTACCTCCTGCTTTTCTCCTGTCATGCATTCTTTCCCCTCCTCCACATGCTGAACCCACTCCAAACTGTGAGCCATACTAGACTCTTTCCTCCCTTCGGTGCTTCTGGTAACCACTACCATATCTTCTTCATGATTGGTGCCTGATTTACAGAGGCAGGGCTCTCGCTTGAACCCACAGTTTGCCCAAGGGGTCGCTTCTCACCACCTTTAGTCACCATGCCCACCCAGAATTTACATGGGTGCCAGGGATCTGAGTCCCAGTCCTCACACTTGTGTAGCAAGTATTTGAACCATTGAACCATTTCCCCAGCCCCCAGACTGATATATATATTATTTTACCTGGTGTTGTTGACCACATGTAATTCTGTCTTTTTTTTTCTTGGCCCTTTATTTATTTTTATTTTTGGATTTTGGTTTTTGGAGGTAGGGTCCCACTGTAGCCCAAGTTGACCTGGAGCTCACTTTGTAGTCTCTGGGTGGCCTCGAACTCATAGTGAGCTTCCTACCCCTGCCTCCCAAGTGCTGGGATTAAAGGCTTGTGCCACTACGCCCGGAAGCCTTTTATTTTTTAACAATTTTAAAAATATAAATACTGGGCTGGAGCGATGGCTTAGTGGTGAATGTACTTGTCTGCGAAGCCTAAAAACCCAGGACCCACGTAAGCTAGATGCACATGGTGGTGCATATAAATTTCTGGGTTGTCAGTACAAAAAAGTCTGTGATGAATATTTGACCCATAGAGAATACCAGCCCTGATTGTAGGTCACAGAATAAATCTCAACAACTTAGTTGAACTGTTACATTATCTGACCAAGGTGCTTCTATACTGAGAAGCAGACACAGAAGATAGCATTCCCATATTTGAAAATTATGAAATTGCTTTGCTAAGTAAGTAGCCCATGAGTCAAAGGAAAGACTAACAAAATACTTTGTTGTTGTTGTTAGGTTTGTTTTTGTTTGTTTGTTTGTTAGGAGACAGGGTCGCATGTATCCCAGGCTGGCACTGAACTCATTCTGTAGTCGAGGGCGGTGACTTTGAACTTCTGATCCTCCTGCATGCACGTGCTGGGATTACAGGCATGCACGCCACTCCCAGTGTATGTGGTGCTGGGGATTGCACCCACAGCTTCCTGTATGTTCGATAAGCACTCTACCAACTGCATCCCCAGCTCATAACAAAATATTTTGGACTGAACAATAATGAAAATAATACTCAATAGACACAATAAAAGAAAGGCAGAATGAAAGAAAGGAGGCATATGTTCTTTACCATGTTTTTAGTCATTCTGTTCTTTCCCTAATATCATTTATCAGTCAGTTTCCACTAAGTGGTAATCCAAGAAATTATGGTGTGTTTAAATTAGCCATTACTTTGTCCTTCCAGACAATTCAAGAACCATTTTAATTTTAGTCACCCACCTTCCTTACCTGTTGCTGTCAGGTGTGCACACACATATCTGCCTCAAGATGATAATTCTTGCATCTTAAATACAAAAGATTACATGTTTTCTGGCTGTAATACTCTCTGCCATTAACCTTTTAATGAAGTGGTTGATTCCACTTTTAGTTTGACTTTAAGTGATTGTGGGTTTTTTGTTGGTGGTGTTTTTGAGGTAGGGTCTTGCTCTAGCTTAGGTCACTGTGTAGTCTCAGGGTGGCCTTGAACTCAGAGATCCTCCTACCTTTGCCTCCTGAGTGCTAGGATTAAAGGTATGTGCCACTACACCCAGCTTCAGTGTTTGTTTGTTTTTTTCACTGCTACTATTTAACTCTTTTTCTTAGAGGAAATTTTCATGGGTTTAGTTTATTTAACTGACAGTTTTTCTATCTGTACTTTTAAGATATTCTCTTTTATGACATTCAGTGTTTCTGATGACAGACCAACTACCTGTGTAGCTAGCTGGTTTTCTTTGAAAGTGGTTTTCTTTTGCTTTTTTGACAGCATATAAACACCCTTGTTTATCTGAGGCATTGTCCCCCCCCTCCCTTCCTTCCCGCCTTCTTTCCTTCCTTCCTTTACTAAATCTACCCTTTTGAGGTCTTAAGCATTAGACAATATTCTTTATTTTTATTATGGGCTAAATATGTGAGTTTCTTCTTATGTGTTCTGCTCCTAATTTTCTCTTAATAGCAGCTGATTACTTTGGAGAATGGCTCTTCTATGGGAAGTTCTCAGCTACCATCTCTTTACATATTACTCTAGCCCCTTCTCTAATGCCGGTACTCCAACTAAAAGTATTTGTGTTCTCTAATGTATAGCAGTGATTATTTCCTGGTTAAAAATTTATTTTAGGGCCTGGGGGATCTCCACCTGCTCAGCTCAGCTCTGCTTCTCTGCTTGCCTACTTACCTACCTGGATGAGCCTAGTTTAGATGACTTTTCTGCTTGTCTCCGCTTTATAGTTTGGAGTAACTTCTCTCTTTGATTACATGCATGATTTTCCTCTGGTTTCTGAATCTACCATGTGTGAGTTGGTTCTTCCCAAGTTTCTCTATACAAGCTCCTAGATTCTGCTTTTCATGTGCCAGCAGCTTTACTCTGATTTCTCTTTAAATGCCTCAGTTTCTCGCAGGGCCATGTGTTTGCAGCTTTAATCTCTCTTTAAAACCTCCAGTTTCTCTTAAATCCACGTGCTTGTGGCTCTACACCAATTTTTTTTCCAAAAAAACCCTCAATTTCTCTTAAACAATGCAGTGTTTCCACATGAGAGAATGTTTCTTAAACCCCACAACTTGTGATTTTTCCCTTAAATAAACATCATAATTTATGATTTCCCCTCAATAAACTTAATAATTCATAATTTGAAAAATTATTTTAGGGGCTGGAAAGATGGCTCAGTAGTTAAGGCACTTGCCTGCAAAGCCTAATGACCTGGGTTAGATTCCCCCTACCTATGTAAAGCCAGATGCAAAAAGTGGCTCATGCATCTGAAGTTTGCAGTGGCTAAAGGCCCTGGCATACCCATTCTCTCTTTCTGCCAGCTCTGTGGCACACACCTTTAATCCCAGTACTCTGGAGGCTGAAGTAGAAGGATCACTGTGAGTTTTAGACTAAATAGTGAATTCCAAGTCAGCCTGGGCTAGAGCAAGCAAGATCCTACCTTGAAAACAAAAACAAAATTTATTTTAGGACAATATGATCAGATTTTACACATTAGAAATCACCATTTTAGAAATGTGCTAAGTCAGGGCTGGAGAGATGGTTTAGCAGTTAAGGTACTTACCTGCAAAGCCCAAGGACCCTGGTTCAATTCCCCAGTACCCACGTAAGCCAGATGCACAAGATAGCTCATGCATCTGGAATTCATTTGCAGTTGCTAGAGGCCTTGGTGCACCCATTCTCCCTCTCTGTCCCCCCTCTAATAAATAAATTAATTAATATTTTTTAAAAGAAGGTGTGCCTCTTGAATTTGGAACGAGATCACTTCTTCTGATCAATAAAAATCAAGAGTTAGGATCTCTTAATTTAAGTGTTTGAGTAATAGTATCTTACTCAGAAATGTTCAATTGATTAATCAGTATTTTGAAAAGAAAGAAATAATGTGGGTTTTTTTTTTTTGAGGCAAGCCCAACAGACTGGATTTTTTAAATTTAAATGTGAGAGACAGAGAATTTGTACACTAGGGCCTCCAACCACTGTAATCAAACTCCAGACGTGTGTGCCACCTTGTGTGTATGTGTAACCTTGTTCACTTATGTCACTGTGCATCTGTCTTACGTGGGACATGAAGAATGGAGCATGGGTCCTTAAGCTTCGCAGGCAAGCAACTTAACCGCTAAGCCATCTCTCCAGCCCAGAAATGACATTTTTAAACCTAGAATTATACATGTTACATACATATGCTATTTTCATTAATTTTTTATAATTTCAATTTTATTTTTATTTATTTACTTATTAGAGACAGGTGGGGGGAGAGAGAGAATGGGCACGCCAGGGCCTCTAGCCACTGCCAATGAACTCCAGACACATATGCCACCATGTGCATCTGGCTTATGTGGGACCTGGAGAATGGAACTGGGGTCCTTAGGTTTCTCAGGCATGCGCCTTAACCACTAAGCTATGTCTCCAGCCCGATAATTACAAATTTCAATGATATGATACTAATGTAATAAAAATTGATATTGAAAAGGGCTGGTATGACCTTGATGTAGCTCTTAAAATAAATAATTACTTATCAAATTTTTACCATTCATTTATTTGACTTGCTTTTAGGAAGATTTGGAGACTGGCGTTCACCTTGACCCCGCTGTTAAGGAAGTTCAGTATAACCCTACCTATGAGACCATGTTTGCTCCTGAGGTAAGAAAACAAATCCCTTTTGCTAAGTATTTAAATTATGTATAGGTAAATAGGTGTTGGAAGTTTTCAGTTTTCTTACAGAAGCTTTATAGTTCTTTTTCGAAAATATATTCTTCTAATCTCTAAAAACTTAAATAATAAGCTTGTATGAAGATTCTTTTTAAAAGTCTATTAGCTATCTGTCTGCCTGCATATAAACATCTGATAATATAGATCTGTCTTTTCAAAAATAAAATTAAAAATATCTAATTTGTTACTGTTAACTGGACATCTTCCTCTTGGCATCAATAAAAGAATGTAATTAACTATAAAGAAACATTGGTGTATGCATTAGTACATAGTGTATAATGAAACATTTAATTACAAATGCCCCTAAAGTGCTGTATTAACAACTGCTGGAAAATAGTCACAGTATTTGATGCTCTGAGTGAAGCCAAACTACCAAACTGGCTTTTTCTTTTGTTCTCTTGGTAATAAGTCACAATAGAAGCCTTGAGGGGAAAAAAATGAAGGAGGAGAGAAGGACAGAAAACAAATCTCTTGTCCAGTTTTAAATCTGAATATTACCCATAAATTAAAGTTTAGTTTTTTAATAACTGACATTCCTGAAATGTAAATAGAAAAGGAAGCTTGATTGACAATAAGAGAATTCAGAAAATAATCATTATAAGACCAAAAGAAAAAAAAAGATTTTAATAGCAGGATCTTTTAAAAGTATGTTAAGGGAGGAAGTGAGGAACTATGGCTAATTGCATCTTGATGGAAGCTGAGGATTTATTTTACTAGTAGTTATTTTGTAGCATTATGGCCTTGTCCTTTTTCTGATATTTCATAGTACCAGAGCTGTGTTGTACATGTATCATAGATTTCCACAGTCACTTTAAAGATGGCCATTGCAAAATGCAGCACAAAGCTATCTATCCATGCTTGTGTTTAGACAGTGTTCAGCTGCTCTCTGGATGTGAAGTGAGTCTGTTTTAAACTTAATTCCATTATTTCATAAGTCCATCACCCTCTTGGACTGTATAAGCTGTGTCATTCTCTTGGCACCATTTTGGCTGGCCCATTGAGGAGAGGTTGTCTGTTACATGTGTGCTTTATGATTTCTCGAATAAAAAGTGTTTCAGTCAAATAGAGCCATCTGCATTTAGATAATGAGAAAGTGTGAAAGGAGTGTGGTATATAATATTCTGATGTCAGCTTTTTCTATGAAACCTACTTTTCTTAAATTTTGAACTCTTATGTGTAACTGAAACATTGTGTCTAATTACAATTTTCAAACCTTTTAAGAAAAGAATTATAGGTCAGAGCGAGGAGATGTCTCAGTGGGATAAAGCACTTGCCTCCCAAACCTTAGTGCCTGAGTTCAGAACCTCGGGCCCCATGTAAAAACTCAGAAGCCATAGTGGGCTTCTGTAATCCCAGCACACTGATGGCAAGATGGGAAGGGGAGACAGGAGAATTTTGGGGAAGCTCACAGGCTAGCTAGCCTGGTACACACAGTGATAAACAATGAACAAGAGAGGCCTTGTCTCAAAAATGAGGTGGAAAGCAAGGATCAACACCCAGAAGTTGTTGACCTCCACACATGTACCATGAACCCACATGTACACATGCACAAAATACACACCAAAAGTAATTTTGTTAAAGAAAAATAGTAAAAATCCTTTAATTCACATTGTGGTGATATTGGCAGGTTAGTGAGTCTCTTGTTATCCTGTGATTTTATGTTCTTTTTCTCATGTTAAGGATTTGCAACTTAAATATATAAACTACTTTTTGTTGGGAATACTACTATACTTGTTAACAGTTCAAGGGTTAAGTTAAGGGTAGGCGTGGTGACGCACACCTTGAATCCCAGTACATGGGAGGCAGAGGTAGGGGGATTGCCATGAGTCTGAGGCCAGCGTGGGACTACTGAGTGAGTTCCAGGTTAGCCTGTGTGAGAGTAAGACCCTACCTCAAGGGGAAAAAAAAAAGAAAATAAAAGAGAGAAAGAAAGAAAAGAAGTGCTATTTGGAAGGAAACTTAGTATTTTTTTTTTTTTTGTTTTTGTTTTGTTTTTTTTTGTTTTCTGAGGTAGGGTCTCCCTCTAGCTCAGGCTGACCTGGAATTCACTATGTAGTCTCAGGGTGGCCTTGAACTCTGATCCTCCTACCTCTGCTACCTCTTAAGCGCTGGGATTAAAGGCATGTACCACCATGCCTGGTGAAAGTTAGAATTTTTTAGTTACAAAGTGAAGCTGTCATCTGTGATATAACAAATTAGGAATTTGTGCTTTGTACCTGGACTTGGAATTACTGGCTGAGTCTGAAAAGGTGTCACCAGGAACTTTGCAAGATTAAATTCAAGTTCCTATATTTTGATGATCCCACTGTTAGAAATAAGATATAAATGAGCCTCGTATTTGCCAGAGAGAATGAGCTGAGTATGTTTTTTTAAAAGATGGAGGCTAGCCTTATTTCCTTTCCTATTTCTAGAGTATATTCATAAATTCAAGAAGAGTTTATAAATATTCTAAAGAAAATTGATCCATGAAGAAGTATTTGTTTATTTTTATTGATTTATTTAACAGCAACAGAGAGAGAAAGAAGCATAGAGAGAAAGAGAGAGAGAATGGGCGTACCAGGGCCTCCAGCCACTGCAAATGAACTCCAGAGGCATGCGCCACCTTGTGCATCTGGCTTACATGGGTCCTGGGGAATCAAGCCTTGAACCAGGTCCTTAGCTTCACAGGCAAGCGCTTAACTACTAAGCCATCTCTCCAGCTCCCATGAGGAAGTATTTGAAATGGACAGTACAGTCTAGGCTAAGACCATGAAATGTGGAGGTAGACTGCCTATTAACTCTCCTGTGGCCTTGATCACTTTAGTTTTCTAGTAGTAAAAATGATGATAATTTCCATTTAGCTGTAAGGATACAGGAGACAGTGCATGCTGTGGTTAGGAAACAGATACAGGGTAGGCATTAACAAGTAGTCGTTTCTTATGTGGTTTAGTGATGTTGGCACTGATGACTAGGTACTCTTCTGAGGAAAATTTGCAGAAGATAAGAACAACTAATGCCAAATCGTAGCCTGTGGAAATGACAGGGGAGTGCAGGGCTCTGAGTCAAGGGAAGACTTTGGTCTAGATTTAATAGATGATGGATTCCTGAGGTTCTTCAATGAGGCATTACTGTCAAAACAGAATATTTAGGCAGGTTTCTTTGGTATGGTTTTGAGTGATAGCAGAGAACAGAGTGAGCTGAATGTTTATTTATTCCTGGTTGTCAAGTATGGTACTGAGGGGTTCATAGACCTTATCACAACTATAGCAGAGAAACCAAATATCAGATTACACTGCCATCCTCCAGTAACATATTGTGGGATTCAAGTCCAAAGCACTCTAACTTCTCAACAACTGGAAGACCAGTCTGAAAGCCATCATGTCATTCTCATGGTGCACCCCCAAACTTTTACTTGGCTGGTTCTGGGGGTTAACCAGATTGCTTGTTCTATAAAATCTACTCCTCCTTTCCAACCAACAACTTTTCCTAAGTGATCCACCTATGATCTGAAGATATAACCCATTGTTTTAGTCTACCAATTTTTTTTCATTTTACTCAACTCTTTTGGAACTGTTTAGAAAGAAATTGTGTGTATATATATCATTTCTTTATTTTGAAAGAGAGAGACAAATAGAGAAAGAAAGGGCACACCTAGGTCTCCAGCCACTGTAAACGAATTCCAGACACATGCACTTCCTTGTGCATCTGACTTATATGGGTACAGGGGAATCAAACCTGGGTCCTTAGGCTTTGCAGGCAAGCACCTTTACTGCTAAGCCATCTCTCCAGCCCTGAGAGAAATTATTCACTAGTTTCTTTGAGTTCATATTGAACCCACAGGTCTGAGGAAGAATTCTAGATTCCTTAAAGAATTGTCCTTTTAGGAAAAAAAAAAATTATGTGTGTGTGTGTGTGTGTGTGTGTGTGTATCTTAAAAGGGAAAAATACTATTCACTGATAAAACTCTGACTGTAATGGCTGCTGTAAATATCAATGCTTTAGAAATTCCAAATCTCATGACTCTGTAAGGAAAATGAGACCCAGAGTTGTTATTACCAGCACTAATGAAATTTCCTTATACAAGTAATAATAGTCAGACTTTGTTTATATCTTACATGATTAAAGTATTCAGCCAACAAAATTGAATTGTGATCTTTTCCTAATTTGTAGAAAATAATTTAGCTAATGGATTTTTGGAAAACATTTATAAATTTTAAATATTTATGACTGTCATAAATATTAATGAAAAATTTAACAATAGTCTAACTATAATATTAGCTCAGTAATTTTGTCTTTTTTTCTTTATATGTGAACTTACAGTTGTGATTTCATATAATCCATTTTTGCCAGCACAAATTTTCCTAATACTCATAACGCAGTGACTGCTAAGGCATCCAGCTCTTCAGTACCCTGCCTCCTGAAGACCTTAGCACACACGCCTCTGTTTTGTAATGCCAGATTTCTGAGTCATCTGTCAGCATCTTTACAAATTAAAATGTTTTTCTTCCAACTGTCTAACTTCACACAGTTGAAAAATGTCAGGATGAGGTCTCTGTTATTCTGAAAACACAATGCATTCCTCAAACGTATTCTTCCATCTAACTGAAATGTATCACCCATTTCCCCACAGAGGCCCTGCTGTTCTTGGTGGCCACCATTCTACCTCTATTGCCGTGTTCAGCAGTTTTCTGTCCCACATACAAGGGAGATCACACAATATCATTCTCTCTGCTCCAGGCATATTTCATTCATCATAATGTCCTCCAGGTTCATCTGCATTACCAGAAGTGATAGTTCTTTCTTCATGAAGATCAAATGGTTTTCCATTACACACATACACTGAATTTTTATCTTTTTTTCTTGTTATTTTTGTTCTTTCTTTAATTTATTTGTACTGTGAGGCAGGGTGTTACTAGGTAGCAGTTGCTGGCCTGGAACTTATTATGTGGACCAGGCCGTCCTCAAATTTGATGCCTCCTCTCCTCTGCCCCCAGAGTGCTGGGAGTATAAGCATGTGCGTGCACCCAGCTTACTGCATTTTCTTTATTCAGTCATCAGTTGATTGGCACTTAAGGTTGATTCCATATTTTGGCTATTGTTGATAAACCTGCAGTGAATCTGAGGGTATAGTTCCTAGTGAGACTAGTTTGCATTCCTTCAAATATATATCCAACAGTAAAATTTCCAGGTCAGATAGCAGTTCTATTTTAGGTTTTTGAGGACCTTCCTTCCATAGTGGGTTGCACAGGGTTTATACTAATTTGCATTCCCATCAACAATGTACATGATTCCCTTTCTCCTTCCTTGCCACCACTTGCTGTCTTTTGTGTTTTTAAATAAATAGCCATTCAAACAGATGTGTGCTATCTCATTATGATTTTAATTTGCATTTCTTCTTCTACCTATTGGCCATATCCTCTTCTGAGAAATTTCTTAGTCCTTTGCCTGTTTTAATCAGTTACTTGTTTTTCCTGCTATTGATTTGTTTGAGTTTCTTAGGTATATGACATTAACTCTTTGTCAGGTGTACAGGTTGCAAAGTTTCTGCCTTACATGTGTGTATAGAGGGATTACAGTTACAAGTGACTGTAGTGTACTTCAATACAATTTTTAGTTTAAAGCACAAGTACTTATTCATACTTAATTACTTGACTACATGATATATTCACATGTATGGGAGTATGTTATATGTTTATATACAAACCCTGTATATTCAATGATATTGTTAGAAATTGTTATCAAGCACTTGAACACACATGAACTCCTAAATTTATTATATTAGTTTGCTTTTTAATCATTGTAACCAAAGTGTGTGACATAAACAACTTAAAAAGGAAGGTTGATTAAGCTCATGATTTCCATGACTGCTTAGCCCTGTGCACGTGGCAATGGCAGTGACAGTGGGAGTATGTTGTAGAGAAGCCGCTTCACCTCATTAAGGACAGGAAACAGAGAGAGACCTGAGGGGACTGGAGACAAAATACTCTGGATAACATATTCTTTCCCAGGTTCCGCCTTGTTAAGCCCCCTTCCCAACAGCACCTCCTGGTGGGCACCAAGCCCCCAAGTCATGGGCCTTTTAGGGGAATATTTCATCTCAAATCATAACACTAAGCTACCATAACATGAAAGAAATATTTGAAAATCATTTTGTATATATTTTTTAAAAACCTTTTTTTTGTTGTTTATTTAATTATTTGAGAGCGACAGACAGAGAAAGAGGCAGATAGATAGAGAAGGGTGTACCAGGGCATCCAGCCACTGCAAACGAACTCCAGGTGCATGTGCCACTTTGTGCATCTGGCTTACGTGGATCCTGGGAAGGAATTGAGCCTCGAACCAGGGTCCTTGAGCTTCGCAGGCAAGCACTTAACCACTAAGCCATCTCTCCAGCCCCCATTTTTGTATATTTTTATATGTTTTATTTTGCTTTATACTGACTGTCCCAGAATTAAGAGAACTGCATACCCACAGAGACCCAGGAACATAATGGTAATATCAAGAGTCCTGGCATTGTTTGCCTCCCTCTGTCTTTATTTCATGCCTTTGAGGTCAACTTCAGTGCTTGCCAGTAACCAGACAGTTATGGCACCCTTCAGTACATGGGCACTCTTCCCTCCCAGCTTCCTGTATCACCTCAGAGATCTATACAGTATTTAAGTTTTAAGATTATTTTGTGTATAGCACCATATATAAAATATACTTAGCTTTAATATCTGGATCTGTATTTGTATAGAAACACAGTACTGTAATACTGAGAATTTTCTTCTAAAAATAGTCAGTTTGATGTGTATGGCCTATAGAATTCTTCTCTTCCTGTAAGATCATAGTAACTCTCTGGAAATTATAATCTTCTCTAAAATTTGATTTATTTTCTTCCAAACAGAGAGACAGAGAATGAATGAATGAATGAATGAATGAATGAATGAATGGGCACACCAGGGCCTCTGCCACTGCAGACCAACTCATGTACCACTTTGTGCATCTGTCTTTACATGGGTTCTGGGGAATCAAAACCAGGCCACGGGCTTTGTTAGCAAGTCCCTTTAAACACTGAGTAATGTATCTAGCCCATCATCTCCCTTTTTAAAGGAATAATTACTGTAAGCACCATGACTGGTAATTTAGTAAATGTGATAGGAGTAATAACAAGAATGGTGGGGAATCTTTGTCCCTTTGGATTACCCTCCCCTCCTTACCCCCAGAAATACCCAGTGCTGCTTCGTGGATGGTGTCCGGCTGCAACAGGTGCTGCATGTTAGAGACTTGTAATCATAGAGCTCGTGGCAAGTGACGTTGGCTGCAGCTTCTAGTGTTGATCTGTCTGGGTTATGTCCCCTATTGTTCCACCTATCAGCAGACAAAGAAGGACTCATGGGAATGATAATAAAAATTTGTACATAAATCAAGTATTTTAAACAAACATGGAAGCTGTCAATCTATGTCAATCTTATAATAAAATTTTACTCTAAAGCAAAAAATGTGTAAGACAAACAATCTGACATCATTTAAATTCAGATTTTCATACATAGTGTCATGATCTATAGAAGACAGAGTACTGGTTAATGGCAGATCACTCATTTATGTTTGTGGCTTTAGAAATGTATCACAGAAAACATGGTTTCTAATGATAGTGACCTAAGATGTTCTAATTTCAAAATATTCAGTCAGGCTGGGCAGGTGGTGCACATCTTTAGTCCCAGCACTTGGAAGGCAGAGGTAGAAGGATCACCATGAGTTTGAGGTCACTCTGAGACTACATAGTGAATTCCAGGTCAACCTGGACTACAGTGAGACCTTACCTTGAGAAACAAACAAAAAAATTCAGTCAGAAACAGTGGGTGGGGCTGGAGAGATGGCTTGGTGGTTAAGGCGTTTGCCTGCAGAACCTAACAACCCAAGTTCAGTTCCCTGGTACCTATGTAAAGCTAGATGCACAAAGTGGCACATGCATTTGGGGTTTGTTTGTAGTGGCTGGAGGCCCTGGCATGACCATTCTCTCTGTGTTTGCCTCTCTTCTTTTTATATCTCTCTGCTTGCAAATAAAGAAATTAAAAAAAAAAAAGGCTGGGCATGGTGATGCACACCATACATACTAGCACTCAGGAGGCTAAGGTACCAGGATCACTGAGTTCAAGGCCAGCCTGAGACTACCTATGAATTCCAGGTCAGCCTGTGCTAGAATTAGGCCCTACCTCAAAAAACTAAAAAAAAGAAAGAAGAAAGGAAGCGAGGGAGGGAAGAAAGGAGGGAAGAAGAAAAGGAGGAAAGGGAAGAGAAGGAACAGTGGGTGTTCCAGAGTTCAAATAAATATTGTTATGTCCTGGGTGTGGTGGTAACTACCTGTAATCCCAGCACTAGAGAGGCAGAGGCAGGAGGATTCCTAGTATAAGGCCATTTTGGGCAACAGAGAGAGTTCTAGGCCAGCCCTAGGCTATATTGTGAAACTCTGAAGTATATTGTTTAGTTCATTCTTGCCTAAGTAGATTGTTCATTTTAATTCTTCATTTAAAAAAAAAAAGCAGGGCTGGAGAGATGGCTTAGCGGTTAAGGCACTTGCCTGTGAAGCCTAAGAACTCATGTTCAAATTTCCAGGTCCCACATAGCCAAATGCAGTGATGCAAGTGCACAATGTTGCACAGGCACACAAGCGTCTGGAGTTCATTCACAGCAGGCTGAAGGTCCTGGCATGCCCATTCTCTTTCTCTCTCTCTCCCTCCCCCTCTTTCTATCAACAACAATAATAATAATAATAATAATAATAATAATAATAATAATAATAATGGCAAAACCAGGATGCTGAAGCAAGAAGATTGCCAGGAGCCCAGGGCCAGCCTGGGCTCAAGAGTGAGATCCTGTCTCACAAACCTAAATAAATACAAAAAAGGAAAGAGTAGGGTCTTTCCAGGGCCTTTTATAATATCATTAAATTAATAGTAATTGGCACTATATATTCTGTTTCTTTTTAAACCATTATTTTACAAGTTAGAATCTCTGTTCTAGTCTTGGTCTTTCAAATTAATAAAACTTTGGCCCCAAAATTTTATTATATTTTTGACACTTTTTTTTTTTTTTTTACTTAAGCAATGAGAATGCTTCCCTAACTTTATAAAATAAATAATGTTTGGAAATTTATTGTGGAGATTCAAAGCATCATGAATAGGTAATAGTGCCACTATTTTGCATAAGACATTTCAAAATATAACTTAAGAGTAAAGAAGTTTTATTTATATCTGTAATGTCTTTTCTTAGGGTCTTTTTCAAACATTGAATGTTTGTTGCTTGTTTTCTATCTTGTATCCCCACTAGGATTCTGATTAATCTTTCCTTTCTTAATAATTTCTGTATTTTCTGTTTGGGGCATGTATTTGGGGGGTTGTTGTTTTGTTTTTGAGCCAGGGTCAGCCCAGGCTGACCTAGAATTCACTCTTTCACCCAAACTGGCCTCAAACTTTACAGCGATCCTCCTACCTCAGCCTCCCGAATGTTGGGATTATAGGTGTGCACCACCATGCCCAGCTTGATTTCTTTATTTTCGGTGGTAAATCTAGAGGATTCTGAGTCTCTGCCCTTCAAGAACTCATAATAGTGGAGGGGAAAAAAATGGGCTGCTTTTAAAAAACTAACTATATTATAGTGCTGTTATTGATAAAAGGTCGCCAAAAACCTCACAAGCCATACTTTAGAAAAATCTACAGTAGTTGTCAGTTACCCAGAGCAATACTGTCAGATAGGGCCCCCACATGATCAAAATGTAGTAGCTAGTGTTTTTCAAGTGGCTACTAAGCTCTGAAATAAATAACCACATGTAACTTAGCTGAGCTACACTCCTCTATCCCAGGGGCTGACAAGCAGCGTTAATCAACCATCGCCTAATTGCACTATACCACGTGGGGCTGGCATGTTCCCAAATAGCTTAATCAGCCCCTGATGATGTAGAATTGAAAATATATTGTGCAGTAATTTCAATAATTCTAGCTTTCATATACTCAAAACTTATGTTTTCTTTTTTCTTTTTTTTTTTTTTTCTTCCTTATAACATTGCAGTTTGGACCAGAAAATCCCTTTCGAACCCAGCAGATGGCTGCTCCTAGAAATATGCTTTCTGGATATGCAGAACCAGCTCATATCAATGATTTCATGTTTGAACAGCAAAGAAGAACTTTTGCCACATATGGTAAGAGTATGAGGGGTATGTGTAATACCTCTGGCTGTTTCCACTTATTACTCCAGATTCCTCAGTGATGGGATTTTTAAAGTTAATGTGCACGGGAAGCAGTTGTGAAAATGATCATCACATATTAGATCAGGTTTTACCATGCCAAAGGTTCCCAAAAGACACAGTTAAGACTGCATAATGCTAAAATCACCCAAAAGATTTCATGAGTACTTCCAGTCAAATGTGCTGTTTGGTTGCTTGTATATGGAACTCTCTGTAAGTATAACGTAATGGGCACCACATAAAACTCACTTCTGTGCTATCAAGTATTTGTACATTCTAGCCAATACCTTGGTGGTATCAGGTATTTATATTTTCTGGCCAATACTAAGACAGACTTAGGGTTTACTTGTTTTCTTAGGCTTAAATGGTTTTAAGCAATAGTTTTGATAGCTTAAGTCTCCTTAAAACAAAGCAATTTTAAGAAGCCAAATTAAAAGTTTGCGTTGACACCTTTTTGTTTGTTTATTTGTTTTGTTTTTTGAGGTAGGGTCTCACTCTAGCCCAGGCTGACCTGGAATTAACTATGTAGTCTCAGAGTGGCCTCAAACTCACAGTGACCCACCTACCTGGGATTAAAGGCATGTGCCACCACGCCCGGCTGGCACCTACTTTTAAAATATATTTTATTTTTATTTATTTGACAGAGAGAGAGAGAGGGAGTGAGGGAGAGAGAAGGAATGGGGGAGAGAGAGGGAATGAGGGAGAGAGAGACAGAGAGGTAGGTAGAGAATGGGTACGCCAGGGCTTCCAGTCATTGCAAACGAACTCCAGATGTGTGTGCCCCCTTGTGCATCTGGCTAATGTGGGTCTGGGGAATCTAACCTGGGTTTTTGGCTTTGTAGGCAAATGCCTTAACCGCTAAGCCATCCCTCCAGCTCCATCACCTACATTTCAAGTTACTTCATAACAGGATGAAGCATTTACAAGCCATTCAAGTTTGCTTTGGTCTTGGGTTCAGTAATGGACTTAGTTAAAATATAAAAGCCAATGAGTTTGCCTCTCCTAGGAGGAGGTAGGGACAAATACAGAGGGACTAAAGATAAAATTGAATGTGGACTATAGCATAGGAAACTGGGAGAATCATGGTATGTCTCCCTTAGAGTAAAGCTTAGAACTGAGAGCTATGTGTTTATGCTTATTTACTTAATAAGAAGCAAGTCAGTTAAGTTTAACACCCTATTGTCTTTATGCTTATACAGCTTGTGTTAATTCGAGTCTTACAGTTTTCTCATAGAAAGTTCTTATCTGACTTTAGGTAGTAATTCCTCAGCCATATTCCTGTCCGCTTGATTTTTTCACTCTTGTACCTGGAATGTAAGGCTTTCTGTTGCTGCCTCTTACCTAACAAAATACCATAGAAGGAACCTTCCCTTAGACTTGTACTAATGTTATCTATATGTGAAGCAACTAAGGAGATTGCTGTAAATTCCATTTTGCCTAATCCCGTATTCTAAGTATGGGATACTACTGCTGGGATATAGAACCACCACTGATGTTCCTGCTTTTCAATGTGACATTGCCGTCATCTCAGTGAGTGACTTCTGGTTGACTTATATAATACAGTTTATTAAAGAGCCAGCCTATAGAGTTATTATCAGTGAAATTAGTCTCATTTACTGTTTCACCCTATTTCCTTATTTATGGTATTTCTTGGTGGTATGTGTGAATTCTTTCTCTCCTGAGCTCCTGGCCTGTTCTACAGCTGGTCTTATTGGGGGGGGGGGGTTCTCAGTGAGGTCTCCTCCCAGTGTTTTACTTTCACCCAGAATTTTCTCTACACCGTTCTTTGAAATTGAAAATTATAATTTTAAAATAGGGATAGAGAGATGGCTTAGCAGGTAAGGCAGTTGCCTGTGAAGCCTAAATACCCAGGTTTGATTCCCATGTAAGTCAGATGCACAAGGTAGTGCATGTGTCTGGAGTTCGTTTGCAGTGGCTGGAGGCCCTGACACACCCATCCCCCCCCAATAAGAAATAAATAAATAATTTTTTTTAAATTTTAAAATAAATACCATTAGTCTCACCATATCTTTTTTTTAACTTCAATGTTACAAACAATTAGCATCCTTTAAAAAGTAGTCTATTGTCATATTTTAATGTAAGAAATCCTTGAATCATTAAATTCTAAGTTGGTTCCAGTTTTCAGTATTAAAAATGCAATGTTTATATTATACTGCACTAAAACACCTTTTAAAATTTAGTAGTGAATTTTTGTGCATAAAACTTGATAATTCTTTTTTAAGATTTTCTTAAATGAATTCCAGGAATAGGTCAAAGAATGTGTTATAAAGCTTTTGTTGTATGTTATCAAGTTGCTTTCCAAAATCATTCTCCAAAGTTATTCCTCCATGTAAATGGTATGAAATATTGTGTATGACACCTCTATTTTTCTTTACCCAGTAACCATATGATTGTTTCTCCTTTGTTTAGCAATCAAAATGTTACATTTGATTTTTTAGGACTAATGAAGTTGAAGGGTTTTCTGTATATTTGTAAGCAATCTTTTGCAAATTTTTATAGCAGTTAAGGCACTTGCCTGCAAAACTAAGGACCCAGGTTTCATTCCCCAGTACCCACATGAAGCCAAATGCACAAAGTGATGCACATATCTAGAGTTTGTTTGCAGTGGCTAGAGGCCCTGGCACTTCATATTCTCTCTAAGCAAATAAATAAGATAAAAATGTAAGTGATTTTCCCAACCTACAGGAGAAAAAGCTAATGGGAGTTAGTTTAGGCAGACTTTCTTTCCTCAAGTTCACGTAGATCACCGAAGAGCACAGTTAATGTAGCTACCTGCTCTGTAACTGGCTGGAGTGGATTTATATGCCAGTGAATACCATTACTTTTCTTACCTTGGAGATGCAAAGAATGGTTCATGAAGGAGTATTTTAAGATTGGGGGAAGACTGTCATTACCACAAATAGCACTTTCAAAATAATAGCTATATCTTATGTAACTAACTTCTTATCCAATTTCTTTCTAAATTTAATAATTAGTGATATCATAAACCATAGTATCAAATACCAAAAGAAAAAAAGAGCTTCTATCATCTGAACATATAATGCACATGTGTTTGTAAGCTTATAGAGGGGTTGAAGCTAAACTTAGACTTTGTCCATTTGTTAGATTCATCCTGTAAATGAAATCTAATTTTGTTGAAATTATTCACAGTCTGGCCTGAGATCTGCAGTCATTGTAAGTAGAAATGGAACACAGGAAGGAAGGATTATCCTTAAAGAAATGATTTTGGGTATCTGAAAAGGAAAATGTGAAGAGGGTAATTGTATGCAGTAATGAAATAATTGTAAGAAGTGGAATGAGTTACTTACACATTTCTTTTCAGGTTATGCCTTGGACCCTTCTCTAGATAACCATCAAGTGTCTGCTAAATATATTGGTTCTGTGGAAGAGGCTGAAAAAAATCAAGGTAATTTATGTAAAATACACTTAGTATTACAATAGGAAGACACAAGCATTTTATTTAGTGCTTCTTTTTTAAGTTGCAACAACAGAGCACTACAGGCTGGATCACTGCAGTGTAGACTGGCTGGCATTTCGAGTTTG
Organism: Orientallactaga sibirica; assembly: GCA_036365145.1. Lineage (NCBI taxonomy): Eukaryota > Metazoa > Chordata > Mammalia > Rodentia > Dipodidae > Orientallactaga > Orientallactaga sibirica. The sequence goes on from JAEOAD010000020.1 coordinate 27,063,265, forward strand.
ATTTTTGCTACTTACTAAGGAAGATCATATTATTTATCACTTTGAGTTACTTTGAGTACTTGGCACCATGCCAACTCATAGAAATCATTCAGTAATAAGTATAGGTAATTTTGGCATTGACTTGTCAACACTAATGTCAAGATACATTTTAACAGAGAAAAACATTAATTTTGTGCATCTAAAGATCACCTTCAAAGAGTTGCTTTAATAGCTGACTTTGAATATGTATCTTAAAATACGTGTACTCATATTCATTTTATACTTGTAAGACAACGAATCCTAGGATAATTGTTGATTTATCAGGAAACTCATGAGAACACTGCAATCAGATTTGTTAAATGCCATGAGAAAGAAATGTGCTAGTTGCACAGGGAAACCCGCAATTATCAAGTTGCCTTCTATGTATGAACTAATTATTGTTACATAGAATTTTAACTTGTTTTGTTACATCACACAGCCCAGTGGAAAATGATTTGAATTACTATAAATGGACACTTATTCCCTTAGTTTCTCCTCTTCACCTGTTTATAAAACGAGATCCTTAGTTAATTGTGACCATGTTACTCTTAAGTCTGTCTTGTTTTAATGTAATGATTACAAACAGTATGCCCCACCTATTAAACAAAGCCTCAAAAACATCACCCTTCATTTCCTCTTAGGGTTAGATAGGTGCTAATGTCTCTGAAGAAAACATACATGCGTACATTCTCTGTTGTTAATGTAGGGTTAACTGTGTTTGAAACTGGTCAGAAGAAAACAGAAAAGAGGAAGAAGTTCAAAGAAAACGATGCATCTAATATTGATGGTTTCTTGGGACCATGGGCAAAATATGTGGATGAAAAAGATGTGGCCAAACCTTCAGAAGTAAGCTTTGCTGTGTTCTATTCTCACCTCAGGCATGTGCTGTTTCTGTAACGCATGCCTGTGTTAACACATTTGAGAGAACTGATGACTCAGCATATTTCTCAGCCTTAGTTGAGAAATTATAGTCAAATGTCTGGGCTTTTCTTTGCAATACTTGTATATATCATTCTTCTGCTTTATTTTTATCTCTACATTTTTACTGAAATAGAATATTGAACCATTTTTAATAAAAACATTGCTTTAATAATGTTGTTAAGCTGCCCTAACAGCAATTCTTCTGTGCCTCTTGGGTAATTCACCCAGAACCTTCCTTTGTACTGTTCTGTGCCTGGCAGTCAGATAGTTCACCCAGAACCTTCCTCCTACTGTTCTGTGCCTAGCAGTCAGATAGTTCACACAGAACCTTCCTTTCTGTCATGCTGAAATTGATGGTGGGTTTTACTTACTAATTTATTTTAAAACCTTAAGTTTTATTTATATTCTTTTCTTTCTTTCTTTCTTTTTCTTTTTTTTCTTTTCTTTTCTTTTCTTTTTTTTTTTTTTTTTTTTTTTTTTTTTGGTTTTTCGAGATAGGGTCTCACTGACCTGGAATTCACTATGTAGTCTCAGGCTGGCCTTGAACTTACAGCAACCTCCTACCTTGATCTCCTGAGTGCTGAGATTAAAGACATGTGCATGTGCTACCATGCCCCACTTAACTATTTTTAATATGAAGTTTAAAAAATAAAATTACATGGGCTGGAGAGATGGCACGTTTAGCCAGTCTTGAAGTGACGCAAGTGTGCTATGCCACACTTGCCCACAAGGGGGCACACACATCTGGAATTCATTCACAGCGGCTGGGAGGCCACTGGCGCGCCCATTCTCTCTCTCTTTCTGCCTCTTCCTCTCTGTCTTTGTCTCTCTCAATAATAATATTAAAATAAAATAAAATTACAGAACTCTACCCCTTCCAACTCCCCACCTCTGTCACCCTACTGTCACTGAGCCAGGCAGTGTTCTAGGTCCCGGGATATAGCAGTGGACAAAAATCAAGAAAATCCTGCCCTCGTGGAGCTTATAGTCTAGCTGTTGTCACATCCCCATGGCTTAGTCATGTACATATGCTGCTGTTTCTTGATTTTAGATACAGATTTACTGCCTCCCTATCTTTCTGCTGAAATCCTCTCTAAAAAAGTTGGTCACAGATCTAGTTGACTATGTCCTCATGACGATGTAAAAGCTGCTTACTGAAGAACCTCATTGTATCCCAAAATGCAGTGTTTACAGAAGTAGGATCTGTACATAAAATCAGTTTTAAAGTTCTGCCTAGTGTCTGTCATGTGTTTAATGTCATCTTGTAATCTGTGTGAGAGGTCATCAGTCTCTGGCTATGGAAGAATTGAGGTTTTCCTAAGAGGTATATTTATGGAGCTTAGAATAAAAAATATACAACCAAAAAATAAACAAAATTAAACATATATATATCCCACATTGGACATGATGAGGTTCTCAGACATTCATTTTAAAGTTTATGTTATCAATTCCTTAGGAAGAACAAAAAGAATTGGATGAAATCACAGCAAAAAGGCAGAAAAAGGGCAAACAGGAAGAAGAGAAACCTGGAGAGGAAAAGACTATCCTGCATGGTAATATAAACTTTCAAGTTTCCTCTGACTTGTGTCATATAGTATCAATTGCCTGATGTCAGCTGTTAAAAACCATTATATCAAGACTAATTATTTACAACTGGTATGGTGGCTCATGCCTTTAAACCCAGCTCTCAGAAGGCTGAGGTAGGAGGATTGCCATGAGTTCAAGGCCCTCCTGGGGCTACCAAGTAAGTTCCAAGTCACCTTGGGCTAAAATAAGACCCCAACTTTAAAAAAAAAAAAAAAAGGACTAATTATTTGAATAGTTTACATCCTCAAGATGCAAGAGCCACGGGAAGTAGCATGATTGATGGGAGCCGCCGATGATTTTTGTTCAAGTGTTGGTGGATTTTCAAAAAGTCAATAAAGAAGAAACCTAAGTCATCCATAATCTTAGCCAAAATGCCAAGAAGCGATTCCTAAAATATGGTCACCTCTGTTGTTCCCGTCATTGAACTTCATTTCTTTCCCAAGCAGATATTCCCATATCACCATAGTTATAGCTGTTACTACACTTAACTTCAAATGAATAAGCTTTATAGATTGGAGATTAAGACTCACACTTGTGGTGACTTCAAATGTTCTAGAACATACCTGTCTGTCAAGAATTAGTTACAGTTAGGAAATTCCATAGTGATCATGTGAGACTGGAAAGCATAGTTCAGTCCTGAGAATGTTGCTCACACATCAGGTGTTTAGATGTGAGGAGGCTATGCTGGACTTTGGTTTCACAAACTCCAATTTTATGTCCAAGGAGTGTGTAGTGCTGTGGTAAAACCACAATCAATAACAGCCAGCATTTATGGAGTGCCCAGTCTGTGCCAGGCATGTTGCTAAAGTACCAGGAATATAGAGATGGCATAGTAGCTATATCATCTGTCAGGCCTTCTTGAGTTTTTCCACTCAACTTGACCCCTTTTGACCAAGAGATTTTTATATGACCCTAGGTATACAAGTGTATAAAATAAATATAACATATCAAACATTAATGATAAATCATAAAGAAATTTACTTGAAAGCATTCTTTGGCTTACATGTAACTTTACCACTTATTAAAGAGTAAAGCAAATTTGCATACTACTGAGATGAATATACTTGTTTATTTTTACAGAAGAATTAAGTCTTAGCTGATTATTTGCTACCACAGGAGAGAGAACATCTTCACCACTTTTCAGAGTTGATCAATGTTTTGATTTTGTAATTGTCCCTGCTTAGAATTTCACATTACATGAATATGTAGTACCAAATGGCCAAAAGATGTTTAAGGCCATTTCAGAAACTGTTAGAAATTTTGTCCTAATCCCAAGCCAAAATCCATGTTGCAGGTTGATTGATTTATTAGCCAGCTTTCTTTGCAACCCCCACATTCACTTGCACAGCCCTCCAGTTTACAAAGCTGAAACGGGAGTCGTCCATGTGACTGTGAGTGTGAGTGATGCTTCTAGTAAAAGCAGGAAAAGCAAAGGGAAAGGGACCAAGGAGCCTAAAAGTGAGATGTGTGGAAAACCCGCTGATACTCTTGGTTTGTGTTCACTTCCTTTTTCTCCTGTTTGGCCTCTGATTCCTCCCCAGTGACCCACAAGACCTAAGTATCACCTTTTCTCCCTCACTGTAACTGACTGCCCTTCAGCAGAGTCCGTCTCGCTGAAATGTGTGAGCGAGTGATGGCAGTGTAGATCTTAGTAAAGCTCTAATGCAAAAGTACTCTCTCTCCTATCTCCAGCTAAATTTTCAGCTAACTGGTGTGGTGATCCTAACATTTAACGACACCAGAATGTTATTACCTAAGTCTTACTGTGAACCACAGCCCTGTAGATGACGTAAGCGCCACCGTTTGAAGAATCTCGGTTCTGACTGGGGCTTATATTTGCTCATTGCTTTCTTTTGTCTGGTTTCAGTTAAAGAAATGTATGACTATCAAGGCAGGTCCTACCTTCACATACCTCAGGATGTTGGTGTTAATCTAAGGTCATCCGTACCACCTGAAAAGTGTTATCTTCCCAAAAAGCAAATCCATGTGTGGTCTGGACACACGAAGGTAAGCAAGTTGCTGTTCCCATTTGCTGTAATATTTTGATAGTAAAGCTACTGATGAGCAATACTCAGTAGATGTTGGGAAGTCAAGGCAGAATAGGGAAGTTAGGTTGGAAATAAATGTGTGTTGGGCTTTGGAAACAGCCACCTGGATGAGTCACAGTGACTTATCAGTCTTCAAAGCCATCTGGGTTGGCCATGCCATAAGCATTCGTGGTTCACTGTCTTAATTTTGTTGTTTTCATCTTTAAAAATCTTAGTGTTAATCAGTCCTGTTCTTAGAACTGCTGAAGCCTGTTCCAGGGCATGCTATTTGGAATGAAGAAACGGCAAATTCAGTTGCTTAAAATATATTGTCCCCATACTCTGGTATCTTGTCATATCGCATAAATCTTTTGCCTTTTAAAATATACTGTCCTTGCTTACATTCAGTTCTAGTCGGTATTTAAAAGATGTTTATGTGACTCCTGCTATCTTTTCACAGGGTGTCAGCGCAGTCAGATTGTTCCCTCTCTCTGGACACTTACTGCTGTCATGTTCCATGGACTGTAAAATTAAGGTGAGTTTTTAGTAGCAGAATGAGAATGCTGGAAAGCCAGTGTTTGGTTAAGTGTATTTGATTAATTATAAATAAATTTGGGGAAGTTAGGCAATTAGAGGCTAATTACTTCCTGTTAAGCCCTGTGAATGCAGCTATTTATAACCTTCTTCCAGACTAGTAGATTCAAATGTGGCTCTGTGGTCCAATCGGCTAGACAGTCCTTAAAGCTTAGACAACCGCTTCGAATGTAATCCAGTCACTTTGGCATTAGACACATGAATATTTAATCACTAATACTGCATTTTTAATTGAGGTTTTGGATATGTACTCTCTAGAGAAAGAGAAGACACGTGATGGAAACTCCCATATTTAGAGTAAGCAATGTACTTCCCTCTTTTCTTCTGAACATGATGGACGCCAAGTGACAGAGATGCTCCCAGCATCTCCCCGCTTTATGGACTCGTGGGATGTTCTACCTCTACCTTTTGCTCTGCTAAACAGTGTGTGGTAGAAAAATCTCAGTTGTCAATTGTGTTAACTTGATTATGAAGAAAACCTTTTTCAAAAACGATCTTAAATTTGAAAGAATAGTTCTTATCTTTTCCTGTGTGTCTTTTCTGTGTCCAGATCATTATGGTGGTTCAATAAATCCCAGCCCTACAGAGCCCTTGGGACTTGAAAAGATGGATTGTTAAAGTCTTAATCCTTTGTAAATAATTGATAAATATGTAAAATGCAATATGTAAAAGTAGCTGCTCTTAATATGAGCATCCTTGTAGGCCTTTGTCTTTAATAGAGCCAGTTTGTCTTTTATGTAATAGAAACCCTTATTTTCTCTGACATTCACTTTATACAAGTTATGTTATTTGAGATTTTGATCTTCTCTTTGACCAAGTACAGGAGCATAAAGTTCAATATAGTTCAAGTCTCTAAGCACTTATTTCCTATTATGTGCAGGGCCGAGCATAAACAAGTTGGGAAAGCATTGACCCTGCCTGTGGGGGGATCATTTCATTGTGGCATAAGGGACTGTGGTCCTGGCAGGCACAGGTGCAGGCATTCTGGGCTCAGAGAGGAAGCATACCTCAGCAGGAAAGCTGAGGGTGGGGGCGCCCCAGTGCGCATGCTCGGGAAGAGTGACTAGAATGAATCTGCGTGGGCTATGCTGAAAGCTGCAGCTGTTCTGTGGGTGCCAGAGCGGAAGATCTACGAGTCCTCGCCTGGCATGTTGCAGGACCCTGAGACTCTCTAGCTGGCACTGAGTGGCCAGGAAATGATTTTTATTCTACAGCAATAGAAACATTGTCAAGGATTGGATTGGAAACAGGCAAGAATAAAGCTTGTTTGAAGCTTTTGTATTCATCTGCGTAGATACGATAAGAATGAGCTACTTAAAATACTTGTTACTCAGGAAAGTATTTCTTTAGGGCTGGAGAGATGGCTTAGTAGTTAAGGCATTTGCCTGCAAAACCTAAGGACCCTTGTTCGATTCCCTGGTACCCACATAAGCCAGATATACATGGTGGCACATGTGCCTGGGGTTTGTTTGCACTGGCTGGAGGCCCTGGAACGTCTACTCTCTCTCTCTATCTGCCTCTCCCTCTCTCTCTCTCTCTCTGCCTCTTTCTTTCTCTCTCTCTCTGTGTCCAAAAAATAAATTAATTAAATATTTTAAAAAAAGGAAAGTATGGGCCGGGCATGGTGGTGCACGCCTTTAATCCTAGCACCTGAGAGGCAGAGGTAGGAGGATCGCCATGAGTTGAAGGCCACCCTGAGACTACATAGTGAATTCCAGGTCAGCTGGGGCTAGAGTGAGACCCTACCTTGAAAAAAAAAAAAAAAAGTATGTTTTAAAAAGACTTCCAGTATCAAAAGATATATGGCAGTTTTAATAGCATTTAATTCTTTTATTATTAGTTCATGATAATGCAAAAGTAGAAACTGTTTATTGTAGAAAATATGTAAAGTTTTGAAAAGAAAAATAAGAAAATGAAACCACCTGTATAAACTCTATCTGTAATTAAATTCTTTGATATTTTGATATTAGAAAACCTCTTTAGAAATAAAGATTGTATGTGTATATCCTGGGTGTTCCCAAAAGTATAACTCAAACTAGCAACATTAAACAGTATTAATAATTAAATTCCCTATGTCCAAAAAGATACATGCCTACACACAGTAGAATATGACTGTTGTTACTAACAGAAGACTGTTATTAGCATGTGTATCTCCAGGGATGGGGGTGTTGCTTCATGGTAGAACACATACCTAACATGCATGAGGTCCTGGGTTCAATTCCTAGCATCAGAAAGAAAAATTAATATTTCCATGTTTTTTTTTTCCTCCAGCTATGGGAAGTTTATGGAGACCGGCGCTGTTTGCGGACATTTATTGGTAATACTTTTCTCCCTGGCTATAAATGTGTTTGGGAAGGCTTTGCAAGTATGGTAGCGTCATCCACATTGATTATACCACCCTGACGTGAAGAAAAGTATTACTAGACTCAAGCTGAGTCTAGAAGAAGGACCAAGTCTCTCTAGATAGACCAGGAGAAACAGGAAGTGAGAGCCACAGAAGCAGTGACAGGAGGAAGCATGCTGTAGCAAATGAGAAGCCAGAGGGGATAAAAGTCGTGTAAAGGGAGCCACCATAGGGAGAGCCATTTGTACCACTAACAGAGAGACTGTATCCTAATGGCAGGAGAGAGCCTGGAGCAGCTCTGGCTGGGAAGTAGTGTGATTGGAGTTTACACAGATCACATGGCAATGTGGAAGATGATTTCAGAGAGCAAGGCTGAAGGAAAAAAGATGAATGTCACAGCTGTCCCATTGTTCTGGACTGGTCACTGGGTTTTGAACCAAAGCCTCAGAGAAGAAGGGAGTTACTGAGTTTAAATAAGTGGGATTAAATGAGTAATAGGTAAAAATGACGAGAGGCAGGACTATCTAAGACGACTTTCAGGTGGCTGAGTGAGTGGTGGTGCCATTCACATGGGAAGATGGAGCGGTGTCAGATTTGTTGAATCTAAGTGGCCTGGGGCCTGCCAAGGTGAAAATGTCCACTAAGCAGTAGCCATGCGCCACGCTTTGAAGCAGGGCTGGAAGCTGAAGCATGGGAATGAGGAGACTGAGGAAACTCCTTGAAGAAGAGAGGCAGGCAAGCGAGGACAGGCTGTGTGGCTAGTAGCCTTTCTGGCAGAGATTCACTGTCTTTGTCACATTGGGGTGCTCTTTCCAGATTTGACTGTACCACAGTGAATCCTACTGGTTCTGTTTCTAGATTAATACAGGGGTCTTTGTCCAGTACCTTGCTAAGCCTCTGTGCAAATGAATACTGTTCAGGATGCTGCACGGCCTGCCAGACGTATAGGAAGCTGATAGTCGTGTCCAAGGAAAACAATCTCTTCAGCTACGGTGGGTTTGAGCTCTACCTGCATCCTCTGGACTAGATCATTGTTCGGTGGAAAATGGGATTCTCCCTGGGAAGATGACAGCAGCTCAGTTGGGGTTGTCTGCTGGAGAAAAGAATACCTAGTTGCCATGGCACATGGTGGGTGCTCCATGGTGGTGGTGGCTCAGCAATACATCCCCACTGTGCATGGCTGTGAGTGTCTTGGTGTGATATAAGTGGTGATAGATAAGTCTAGTGGGTCGTGCAACATTTTGAATGGTGTACATTTGCACAGAGATCCTAAAACCTTAGCAAGGCACAGGAGAAAGACCCCTACATTAATCTATCAAAACAAAATCACTACGATGCACAGCGCTTCACTGTGGTACAGTCAAATCTGGAAAGAGCACCCCAAAGTGACAAAGACTGATGTTTCTACTTCCACTTAGCTTCATTTTATTTGTCCCCCAAACTTTCAAACGATGATTTGGTCTGGCAGATTGATTTTCAAGTAAAGCATAATCAATGCCATAAAATTAATTAGGGTTCAATGCCACCTTAAGACACATGCAACTAATATTACAATTCTTGATGCAGTTTAGTCACCAAGGTTCCGAACCAATTGCTGTGAAATTAAGTACTGTGATCACAGAAGTGTATAATTATTGAACAAAGGCTCCAGTTTCCTGGACTGGAGATTTAGGTCACTGTTTTATTCTGACCTGGTGAGCAGCCTGATGCAGACCTCCAGAATCTCAGCATTGTTTCTGTCACTGGCAGTAACCAAACTTCTGTCTCATTGCATCCTGGGCTGGTTAGCCTTCAGCTTCTACACTGCATGCTAAAACGTGCAATGGCAACTTTTTATTTTTAGAATTTTTCTTTTTTTGTTGTTGTTTTTTTAAAATCATTATTAACAACTTCCATAATTATAGACAATAAACCATGATAATTACCCTCCCCCACTTTCACTTCACAACTCCACTGTCCATCATATCCCCTCCCCCTCTCAATCGGGCTCTTATCTTGATGTCATCATAAGGCCCTTTCTCATGTTTTTGACCAACATATTGTGTATCAGAATCACCTGCAGAGCTTCTTGAAGGAAGCAAACCAGCCCCACTGCACAGCCCCCACACACCAGATGGTTGGTAACTCGGGAGGTGGGCTTGCGAGCATCTTGACTCAGCTTTTCTTGCAGCCACTGTTTGAGTGCCGCTTCTCTCGTGGTGCTTATGCAGATGCAGGGCTCAGCCTCGTGACTGTTTCTGTGGGTTCTGCCCTAGGTCACAGCAAAGCTGTCAGAGACATCTGCTTCAATACAGCGGGGACACAGTTCCTCAGTGCAGCCTATGACAGGTATCTTAAACTCTGGGACACTGAGACAGGTAAGAGCACACTGGGTGCACGCACCTTCCTCTTCTGAGTTAGCACTTCCATACGAAAGAGTAAGAGTGGTCCTCTGGGGCACAATGGCACCTCTAACTGCTGCTTTTCACGTCATTGACAATTGCTGATGTCATAGAGTATGTTGGTAGAGTTGAAACTTACCAGTCTAAACTGCTCTTTCACGGTGCAGCATTATCATTATTATAAAGCAAACACCTTGATGGACAAACAAGTTTAAAATACTCCATAGACCATCTGGTTGATCCCTTTGTTCCCCACGTCAGCTAGTGCAGTACAGCGCAGTACCCATCATAAAAGCACAGTACATGTCTAATGAGCACAGTTGCTCAAATTGATATGTAGGTCTAAACTTCCACAGGCCAATCGCTTTTACATATGCACAGCCACAGTGATTGCTTCAGTTCTTTGTGGCTAGTATGACTCTGTCTTATTAGAAAGCCATGTCTTAGAACCAGCTGTGAAGGTACATGCCTAGGATGCCAGGACTGAGAAGGCTGAGGCAGGAGGACCACAAGTTCAAAGCCAGCCTGAGCTATAAAGTGAGACTTTGTCTCCCTTAACTGAGTTTTAAGGATAATAATAACTAATGTTTACTAGGCATTAAATTATGCTCAGCATTTCCAAAGTAGTATGTCATTTGATGATAACATATCCCTATGAGTAACATATCACTGTTACATTATAGACAAAGAAAATGAATCAAAGTTTCTCAGGATCACAGAGCTTATGAGTGACAGAGTTGGGTCAGACCAGAGTGTCTCCAGTGCCAACCCCCACATCTCTCGCTTTGCTGGTACTGAGTCTCAATTCTGGCTACAAGCTGTGACCATTTGGAGAGCTTCCAATGACTGGTGCCGGGCCCTACCCACACAGCTTTGCATGGTCAATCCTGGCAGGGGGCAGGGGGCTGGGTGATTCTGCTGTCACCAAGGCTGAGACAACCATTCTGTAGTCCTTTAAAAATGAAGATACCAAGATCTACATACAGTGTGGAAAGTGCTTAAATGTTAGTGATTTCTTTAATGGTAAACCTATCTATGACTTTTACCACCAAGATGAAGGTATAGAAAGAATATCTCTAGCACACAGTCCAAGTTCTTGTGCTCTTTCCTAGTCTAGCCCCATGTTCAATAACTACTGTGGTCATGGGTCCTTTTGCCTGTTTTAATTGTTTTAAATGGACCATATCTTCTGGTTTGTTTGTGCCTCCTTTCACTCAACATGACATGAAATTCGCTCCTATTTTATATCAGTAATTTTTTACTGCTCAAAATATTCTACTGGAGGCTGGAGAGACGGCTTAGTGGTTAAGATGCTTGCCTGTAAAGCCTAAGGACCCATATAAGCCAGATGCACATGGTGGCACATACATCTGGAGTTTGTTTGCAGTGCCTAAAGGCCCTTGCGCACCCATTCATATTTTGTCCCTGTCAACCTCATAAATAAATAAAACATAAATAAATAAATACTCTACTGTGTGACTAGAATTTCTCTCTACAACAGTCAGTGGTACATCTTTTGGAAGAACTTTTTTTAATCATTAAGACTGTATGAAAAGGAACAATGTAGTTTATAGTACTATAAAGAACAAACAAGCTGCCCTGCCTCAAAATTTATTAAACAATGATCTTCATGCCACTGTCTTCCTTTAAAGCCAGATTTATTTTCTTATTTAACTTGATACTTTGGTTTTTAGGGCAGTGTATATCACGATTTACAAACCGAAAAGTACCCTACTGTGTCAAATTCAATCCTGATGAAGATAAGCAGAATCTCTTTGTGGCTGGAATGTCTGATAAAAAGATTGTTCAAGTAAGTCCCTCCAGTGCTTCCATTAAGATTCCTGAGCTTTCTATTGTAGTGGAGACAAGAGTATGGAATATTAACTTAGTAAATGTTTACCTTGAGGGTCCACTGAGTGGTGAGTGGTTCCTGGTAGAAAACAGTTCATAAAAACATGTCACGGATCATTACTCTTTACTTAAGGAAAGTGTAACTGCATTGATTTTCATAAATTTGCTGCTTTTCTGTCTTTATCTTTCTCCCTGTTTACTATACAGTGGGACATTCGAAGTGGGGAAATTGTACAGGAATATGACCGACATTTGGGCGCTGTCAACACCATTGTTTTTGTTGATGAAAACAGAAGATTTGTGAGCACATCTGATGACAAGAGTCTAAGAGTTTGGGAATGGTAAGTGTACATCAGTAGAAAACCTCACTGACATAAAGCAAGCACTTTAAAAATGTGCCCCTGGGGGGCTGGAGAGGTGGCTTAGCAGTTAAGGCATTTACCTGCAAAGCCAAAGGATGCTGGTTTGACTCTCCAGGACCCACATAAGCCATATGCACAAGGGGGCGCATGCATCTGGAGTTCTCTCTCTTTCTCTCTATTTGCCTCTTTCTCTCAAATAAATAAATAAAATATTTTTTAAAATTAAAAAAATGTGTACCTGGGCAGGAGAGATGACTTAGCAGTTAAGCGTTTTCTTGTGAAGCCCGAGGACCCTGTTCAAGGCTTGACTCCCCAGTACCCACATAAGCCAGATACACAAGGAGGCACATGCATCTAGAGTTCATTTGTAGTGGCTGGAGACCCTGGTATGCCCTCTCTCTCTCTCTCCACCTCTTTCTCTCTGTTTGTCACTCTCAAATAAATAAAGAAAATAAAAACAAAAATTAAAAAAATTAAAATGTGCCATCAAAGACAAAGCCTGACAGTGTTATTGCCCCTGTGGTCCTGGCTTGCCAGTCCAACTGCTTTAACTTTTTAAGTACCTGCAGTTTGGAACTGAACATACCTCCCTTCACAGTCTTTGGATAATCTTTGCACAGGATATTACTTGAATTGCTTTTCTTGTGGTAATGATGACAGTTACTGTGTTGTGCTGTCTCACGTTCTCTCTGTTAGATATCTTATTCATCATGTGAATGACAGGCAAGATGAGGAGCCACAAATGCATAGGCTGCATTGCCTATATAAGGATCACGCAGGAGAACCTGGCTCGTGACAAATCCAAGACAAATAGTGATATCTCTCTTAGTTCCTACATGTCTGCTTTATGATTGCCCAGCACTGTAAGGTGCCCCAGATCATCACCCTTATCAAGCACTTTCCATATTGAATATACTCAGAATACACTGGATAAGTTTTGCTTTTATAGAGGAAAAAAAAAAAAAAACATTCCTAAAGTCAAAAACTGATAAAGCTGGCTGGGCGTAGTGGCACACACCTTTAACCCAGCACTTGGGAAGCAGAAATAGGATCACCATGAGTTCAAGGCCACCTTGAGACTACACAGTGAATTCCAGGTCAGCCTGGGCTAGAATGAAACTCTACCTCAAAAACACCAAAATAATAATAATAATAATAATAATAATAATAATAATAATAATGGTAATAATAATAAAGTGCTTGCTTGCAAAGCCTAGTGGCCGGGTTTGAGTCCTCAGTGTCCACTTAAAGCCAGATGCACAAAGTGGCACATACATCTGGAATTCATTTGCAGTGGCAAAAAAAAAAAAAAAAAAGATAAAGCTAGTTTTATTAAGTATCATAGAAGTACCAAAAGGTATGTTTTTATGATTTAGTTGCTTAAGAAATATGTGATAGGGCTGGAGAGATGGCTTAGTGGTTAAGGCGTTTGCCTGCGAAGCCTAAGGACCCCAGTTTGATTCTTCAGGGTCCCACGTAAGCCAAATGCACAAGGGGGCACATGCATCTGAAGTTCGTTTGCACTGGCTAGAGACCCTGGCATGCCCATTCTCACTCACCCTCTTTCTGTCTCAAATAAATAAATAAATAAATAAATAAATAAATAAATAAATATAAAATCTTAAAAAAAAAAAAGTATGTGATAATCTTTTTGGTGAAATACATGTTTGGGCAGAACCCAGGTTGTTTTTGTAGTCAGTCAGAAAGCACAGTGGAGTGTGACTACACACTTCCAAATACTAGAAAGTGAGTCCTCCCACCCCCAGAAGTTGTTCACTTGAAGAAAAAGTAGGAAACCTTGAGATGTGGCCAGTGATTTCTCCCCCACAGTCCCCGTGGGGAGCTAAGCAGCCCTTAGCATTGTCAGGACAATTTGGATAATTGAAGCTTTCATGCAGTTTAACTGTAGTTTCTCCTCCACTCACACTCACACTCACCCTCACCACCACTGCACTACTTCCTGTCCTCCCCAACTATTAGACAGTTGACTGTGCTTTGTATGTCATCAACATTTAGCATCATCCCAACTTCATGCATTGAGATCGCTCTCTATAGCTAAGCTTCTTCTTCAGAAATGGTACTATTTAGAGCTCAGTGGGACAATGTGGGCCTAGCAGGTGCAAAGTCTTGGTTTGATCTTTAACATGGAAGGGAGGGAGGAAGGAAGGTTGGTTCTTCACAGGGAATTTGATATGGACACCAAGCTTTATATAAGTCATTTTAGAGCATTTACACAAATACTCTGTTGGTTGATATGCACTAACAGTTGGATTTTACTTAACCATTCAGATGTTTCTTCCTTCAGATGCTCTTTCAGCTTCTTTATTAAGTGTAGAGTGAAGTAAAATAAATAGTTAAGTATTTAAATGATGTACTATTACAGGCTTGAGAACGTCAGTGAGTATTAGGGGTCCTTTTTGCATGAATATGTGTGGTGTGTATGTGTGTGATTAGAACACCTGTGTGTGGTGTGTGAATGTATGTGTGATTAGAACATGTGTGTGTGGTGTGAATGCATGTATGTGTGATTTAGAACATGTGTGTGTGTGAATGCATGTATGTGTGATTAGAACATGTGTGTGGTGTGTGAATGCATGTATGTGTGATTACAACATGTGTGTGTGGTGTGAATGCATGTATGTGTGATTTAGAACATGTGTGTGTTGTGAATGCATGTATATGTGATTAGAACATGTGTGTGTGGTATGAATGCATGTATGTGTGATTAGAACATGTGTGTGTGAATGCATGATGTGTGATTAGAACATGTATGTGGTGTGTGAATGCATGTATATGTGATTAGAACATGTGTGTGGTGTGTGAATGCATGAATGTGTGATTACAACATGTGTGTGTGGTGTGAATGCACGTATGTGTGTTTAGAACATGTGTGTGTGAATGCATATATGTGTGATTAGAACGTGTGTGTGGTGTGTGAATGCATGTATATATGATTAGAACGTGTGTGTGGTATGAATGCATGTATATGTGATTAGAATGTGTGTGTGGTGTGAATCCATATATATGTGATTAGAATGTGTGTGTGGTGTGAATGCATGTATATGTGATTAGGACGTGTGTGGTGTGAGTGCATGTATGTGTGGTTAGAACACTTGTGTGTGGTGTGTGAATGTATGTGTGATTAGAACGTGTGTGTGGTGTGAATGCATGTATGTGTGATTATTTCTAGTGGTCCCTCTCTGGGTATTTCCAAGTTCTTGACACCATGTTCAAAGAACTGGAAAATATTCACACAAAAAAGTAAGGCAGCAAGAAACTTGATTAAGAGTGAAGTGAATGTACAAGTCTGACTGCACTGCCCAAAGGGGCAGTGGACCACCTGAATGATAATAAACTCAAGGACCCCAGGGTTGTTGCCTGGTCATCTTTTTAAAGAGGCATGAGAAGGTGGAGTTGGTTGCTCTGTGGTGTATTCTGGGTGGTTCTCTATGTTGATTGACAGACTTGAGTTACAGCCCTTTCCTCTACTGTGCATTTCTCTTCCCATGATGCATCTGCTTTTAATGATATGTATACCCAATTGTACATCAGAATACAATGATTTAAATAGGGGATTCTCCCTGAAGGTTCATGCAGAAGACAGTTGGCTTTAATGTTTACTCACCCAAAACCTTTCTAGGCTGAATGAGTGGTCCCCTCTCTCCATCTTGGATATATCTTGGAACATAGTCGAATAGAAATTGACCACAAAAAGGATGTTCCTACATGTTTCAAGGGAGCAGAGACTCATTCCATTTTTTGACATGGAGTGTACGTGCAGCTCCATGCAGGAGTTTAGCTGTTTGAAATAAGTTTATTTCCAAACTAAAGATTATTTATACTATCTAATTAGAAAAATAGTATGTATATTAAGTTTAACTGTGCCTAAAAGGCATTTTGCTAGAAATAATAAAGACCACAGGGTAGTTCAAACTCACTCCTTGTTCTAGAATTGATTGTACCACGATTCCTTGAAATAAGGTTCCATTCGAATGTTTTATGTTTACCAAAACATGTGAACCTGAAGTAGGGCTGGTTGAATTTAGAAAATGCTCTTGTTTCCATCCATGGTATGAAATTATTATCCACTAGTGATAAATATGAAGAGGAGACATGAATCTCTTCAGTGGAGGCTCCTCCACAGGCGAGGGTCAGTTCTTACCACTGCCCACGGGGATAAAGGCAGCTCAGAGGTTGGCAAGCTGATTACTCCCCAGTTATCCTTGACGTCTTACCTCTAATCCTGTGTCCTTTTAGATGGCTGGATAAGTGAACAAGGAAATTCGATGTGAAGCAAATCAACATTATTTTCTAATTAACCAAAGAAAGCAGGAGAACTTGTACCCTATCTTAAACTTGAAATTGCTGCTTTGTATCCTGTTATTCATAAGATTACATTCCCTGTGTTACTTCATAAAAATCAGTTCTAAGCCAGGCATGGTGGCTCACACCTTTAATCCCAGCACTTGGGAAGCAGAAATAGGATCACCATGAGTTCAAGGCCACCCTGAGACTACATAGTGAGTTCCAGGTCAGCTTGGTCTAGAGTGAGACCCTACTCAAAAAAAAAAAAAATCATTTCTAACCCCCAAAGAAACAACAAACATCAAAACTGCCCTCAGAATTTACTATTTTTATTACAGAAAATTGTAAAAATGAAAAGGTACTTAGGCATGTTTGGTTCTAAGTTTAAGTGATTACTTTTGCATTTTAAAAGGCTTTTTGTCACTCACATGGGTTTTTTTTTTTTTTTGCTTTGTATTTTAATGCTTTTTCTCATATGCTATATACTTTTGAAATGCTTTACACATAAACTGAAAATACACTTGGTACCAAGCACTTAATCTCCTTAGCCTGAGTCATTTCTAGACAGATTAAACTACTCAAAGATTCCCCAGGCTTTGACTGTCATCCACTCACATTGCTAAGGGCTTTTTGTCTCTCCTACTTCCTTGCAGGGTAATAATGAGTTACAGTCACTGGCAGACAGAATAATATGCCCTACTGGCTTGCTTAGACATCTTATTTCTGCTTACCATAGTACCTTTTAAGATGACTTCATTATTAAAGAATCTTTAGTAGCAAACTTTTTAATAAAGGACAAAATTTTTTTTAATTTTTTTATTAAAATTTTTTTCTCTATTTTTTTATTGACAACTTCTTTAATTGTAGACAATATCCCTTGGTACTTCCCTCCCCCACTTTCCCCTTTGAAACTTCACTCTCCACCATATCACCTCCTCCTCTCAATCAGTCTCTCTCTTCAGTTTGATGTCATGATCTTTTCCTCCTATTACGATGGTCTTGTGTAGGTAGTTTCAGGCACTGTGAGGTCATGGATATCCAGGCCATTTTGTGTCTGGAGGAGCACGTTGTAAGGAGTCCTACTCTTCCTTTGGCTCTTACATTCTTTCTGCCCCCTCTTCCGCAATGGACCCTGAGCCTTGGCAGGTGGGTTTGAGATGTTTCAGTGCCAAGCACTCCTCTGTCACTTCTTCTCAGCACCATGGTGCCTTCTGAGTCATCCCAAGGTTGCCATCATCTGAAAGAGAAGCTTTAACCAAAAGTGAGAGTAGCATTAATATATGGGTGTGGACATTAAGAGAAGTGCTTACTGGGCAGTTTGATGAGCATAGTATATACATTTAGCCAGACACCAGCAGACATTACACCTTTAGGGCTCATGACTACCCCTGTTTCAGTTTCAGTATCAGGGATTTATTCCCTCCCATGGAGCAGACCAATTAGAGAGCAGTTGGTTTCCCCCATAACAGACATGCCACTATTGCACCTGTTGGCTCATTGGCCTGGCTGGTCAAATTTAAAGCTTGCAGTGTTCACTGTTGAGTACCTTCACTGGTGTTTTCTCTCTCCCATTGAACTGCAAAGCTTTTTCCAACTTTCTGTCAGCTGGTCCACATGGAGGAGGCTTTCAGCTCAGCTCCAGCAGGATTTCTCAGTGACCTTGCAGCCCAAGTATGTGGAGTCTTCAGCAATAGGGTCTTACCATCTATTCCTGGTGGGAAACCAAGGGCCTCGGCAATGGCCTATAATGTTTTGGGGGTATCTATGACCTCCCTGGCCAATAACTCACTGAAAGGTATCCCATCCCTGGCACTGAAAATTTTCTAGTAACAATTATGGCTTCTGAGTGTTTCATTGAAAGGACAAAATTTAAATTTAATAGAAAGTAAAACCACTATTATAATTTTCAAGGAAAGTCAATTTTTTTAAATACCTTAAAAGCAATACAATGTCATTTTGTGATTTTTTTCTTTATCCAAGAAGTTGAATGAAAAAAATTTAGTAAATAGGGCTAGAGAGATGGTTCAGTGGTTAAGGTGCTTGCCTGCAAAGCCTAAGGACCCAGGTTTGATTCCCCAGTACCCACGTAAAGCCAGATTCACAAAGCGGCACGTTCATCTGGAGTTCATTTGTAGCAACTAGAGGCCCTGGCGTACCCATTGCTTTTCTCTCTCCCTCTCTCTCTCTTTGCTTCGGTCTATCTCTCTTTCCTTGAAAATAAATAAATAAAAATATTTTTAATCAATAAATAACTAATTTCAAGAATTTGCTCTTACTTGGGTATATTCTTTTGCTTTGAAGATCTTCTAACTGTGCTTTTGTAAATGACTTGTTCATTATGTTCTCTCCAATTTTTAGGGATATTCCTGTGGATTTCAAGTACATAGCAGAACCCAGCATGCACTCAATGCCCGCAGTGACTTTGTCTCCAAATGGTGAGTTGGTACTCAGTATGTTCTTAAATGAGCTCCCAAGACAGGGTGTGACTGCTAGGCTCCTAAGAACTGTGGCCGTTCCTTTTCAGGGGGTCTATCATGTTGCCATGCTTGTCTAAGGAATCTTCAGTGTTAGAAATAATTGCTAGTTTTCCTATGTGAGTCACGTTGCCCACTCTTACTTGGAGCAAATAAAAGAATCAATGACTTACAGCGACCAGGTAGCTTTTTGTTTCTCTGTTTTACGTACTTCACCCTCCAATACAGTTAGGTTCAGTGAATCATCTAACAAGCACATCTCCTTCAATGGCATAGGAAATGTTGGTCTTATCTCCACAATGAAAACACCGTAGCTATTTACATGTAAAAGATAAAAAAATAAATAAAATCTAGGAAGCTAGGAATATTGCTTAGTTAGTAGAGTGCCTGCCTAGCATGCAGGAAGCCCTGGGTTCTATTCCCAGCACTACATAAACTGGGCCTGGTGGTATGCACCTATAGTCCTAGTCCTTGGAGAGACGGACACAAGAGGATCAGAAGTTCAGGGTCATCAGCTACATAGTGAGTTCAAGGCCAGCCTGGGATATATGTGACTCTGTCTCACTCAAGGAAGGCAGGGGGGGGAGGGCTGGAGAGATGGCTTAGTGGTTAAGCACTTGCCTGTGAAGCCTAAGGACCCTGGTTCAATGCTCTATTCCTCAGGACCCATGTAAGCCAGATGCACAAGGTGGTGCATGCATCTGGAGTTCGTTTGCAGTGGCTAGAGGCCCTGGTGCACCCATTCTCTCTCTCTCTCATTCTCTCTCTCCCTCTTTGTCTCCTTGTCACTCTCAAATAAATAAATAAAAATAAACCAAAAAAATTTTAAAGTTAATATAGTTTTTATTCAATCATCCATTGCCTTACAAATATAAGATAATTTATGCTACAGACCTGATTAAATCAAGCTCTCCATGGGGATATTAAAGTAGAGAATCTGAGGTATGAGAAACATATCTTTAAAGCCACTGTTAACTCACAGAGCTACTGTGAATATAGAGCCAGGATGAGGAAGCAAGGAAAAGTGTTACCCCATCGGGAATGTGTGACAGTGGTCAGGTGCCCTGTCATTCTTAGGAGAAGTGTGACTAACTTCTATCTCACCTCAATAGTCACATGTGATATACTTAGTCGCCATTTATCTACATTTGGGTTTTTAAACCATCTGTTATAAATACTGTGCCTTTATTGAACAGGCCATTTACCCACTTAGGTGATGTTAGAACTGTTTCTTTAGTAGTTGTTGTAAGTATGGAAGATATAAGTTTACAGGTATATTAGATGCAATTTTATAGTCTGGTACTTTGATGATTTCTGGGCAGAAAAAAAGGTATATGTCTTTTAAGAAACAATTACTAAAATTTTGTTAAGTATATCTCTTTGGGGTACAGTTTTATTTGCTAATCCTAAATTGTATCCCCAGAGCTAATATTTATTTCATAGTTACCAGATAGGTTTCTTTCTTCCATAGTTCCATTGTTTGTACTTATTACAAATTAATTCCACATTGTATTTTAACTTAGTTCTTTTAACACTAAGCTTGGAATTTCTGTATTTCCTTTTTAAAAAATCAAAAGTTTTATGTGAGTATTTAATAACAACAGGATTGCAAGAGACGAGCCTATTACTTTAGATAAAAATACCTCTTGCCAGTGATTTATTTATACCTTACAGATGGCATGGAAACTGTATTATAAAGTAGCGAGGCACAAAAAAAAAATGACTATATTTTAAAACATTTGAAACATTAATTTTATAGTCTTTCTCTACAATATTTCATGTGTTAAATTTTTTCAGGGAAATGGCTAGCATGCCAGTCAATGGACAATCAAATCTTGATTTTCGGAGCACAGAACAGATTCAGATTAAATAAGAAGAAAATTTTCAAGGGCCATATGGTAGCAGGCTATGCTTGTCAAGTGGACTTTTCCCCAGACATGAGGTACGTTTAACTCTTCTGTTCCCATATTCAGATATCATGATACGGTATAAACTTGTGGTCAAATAGCAGTACTTCACAAATCACTTTGACATATATAATTGTATGAAAACTATGCAATTTGTCAAAGTGACAAATATGACAGACATAAAGAATGAACAAGTTAGGAAAATTGCATTTTGCTTTTCTTTAGGTTGGTACTTCGGCATATTTCCTGTTAATTAGGCTTGTGCTCTGTCATCACTAATAACTCCCTGTCTGTACCCCCAGTGCCTTGCTCTCTCCGCTTCGGAGCAAGGCTGGAGCACTGCACTGCTGTGATTGGCTGCACACCGGGAAAATCAGTTTTGTATCACAGGGTTGCAACTGTGCTGCAGCTTGTCTGTGCCCAAAACCGAAACCTAGCTTTTGAATATTTCTAGGTCACACTGAATTAGTGAAGCCTACAGTCTTGCTAAGTGAAATACTGCATTCATTTCTCACTCATAGTGAAAATATACCGGTAGCAGGAATTCAGAAATCCCTATAACTTTGTGTGTCTAGCATGGTAATTAGACTTCTGCCGTTGGTTCAGGCCAAAGGAATAAAGCTCACTACTACTATGCAGTGTGTCTGGTGTGTTCCCCGGCTGCGTGGGAAACTGGTTCCTCTGTGTACTTGAGATTGACCATGATCCCTCATTCATTACCACACCAAGCTCTCCCAGGCTCCTCACAGGGGAGGCTTTCTGGAGAAGTTCGCGCCATGGCTGCTTCATGCTGTTACTCTGAGAATTGCATGTTTGCATTGCTACCTGCCTCTTCTTTATTCTTCTTCCCAGTCTAAGATGTGTGGATAATGGGAGTTTATTCTCCTTCTGTTACAGCTATGTGATTTCAGGAGATGGAAATGGAAAATTGAACATCTGGGACTGGAAGACCACGAAACTCTACAGTCGGTTTAAAGCACATGATAAAGTGTGCATAGGAGCAGTGTGGCACCCACACGAGACGTCCAAGGTCATCACGTGTGGTTGGGATGGCCTCATTAAATTATGGGATTAGTCTGGCAGCTATCTATGGTCATTCCTGATCCCACGTCTTATTTAACTATTTAATTATTAAATGTGTTGGATGACAATTTGATTTATAGGTAATGTTTTCCTTATGGCCTTACAAAGTTGACCTATTTTCAAGAAATGTTTTGTAAATCTGCCTCATGTATCCCTATCAGCTTTGGGATCCCAGAGAAAGTAATGAAATTAAATGACTCAGAAAAGTATCATACACTTTCCAGTCCAAGTGCAAGGGTGGTATAAAGAACAGAGGTGACAGAGTTTAATATATATACTGAGAGAAGGACGAAGCCACCCACGGTACTGTTCCCATGACTACCTAGTCCATGTTCCAGTCATTACGTTGTCTGTAGTCTTCTGGCCTCGGGAACTCCACTAGTGTTTATGGCATAAAAGCACCGTAAGGTTTTACTTATAAATCAGTCACCCTTGCTGACTGCAGCATCCCTATAATTCTTCAGCATTGTAAAATTAAACCTCAGTCCAGCGTTCTCTCCTTGACATTCTTCCTAATCAGTGTAGGCAGAAGTTCATTACTTCTGAAGGTGGGCTTCACGAGAGTGAGCCAAGGCTTTGAGTTTATTTGTATTCACTGTCAGGCTCTGGCACCACTCAGAAGTCAGGGGCTCGAGGCCATTTCTTCACCGAGGAAGTCCTCATAGACACCCGGTATGAAGACACAGTCCAAAATGTCATCTTGTAATATTGTTAATGTCACATGTTTCACCTTTTAAATTATTCCTATTTTGCTTGTGAATGCAACAGAATTTGGGGATATTAGGGAAAAAAAAAAACCCTATTTTAAATCTTTGAAAAAAAAAATTGGCATCCCAGGAAGATCTCTAGAGTTCTTTGGTTTGAGAAGCAGTAACCATGGTTTTAAAAAACTAGTTTTGAAACTCTATTGGATGTTTGATTGTGGTTTGAGATATTTCGGTTCCTTGCTGGAAAAGATCGTTTTGACAGCTGCTCAGAGTGCCTTTGTGCAGCACAAAATCATGTGTGGACAACCTGCGATCATGACACTCATCCCGTGCACCCTCGGGGAGCTTCCATTTCTGAAACTTACATTTAAAAAAGCCTGGAAAATATAACTGCACCCCATAGACACATGTATGTAAATTCAAAAGGGTAAAAGTGAGGATGATTTTTTTTTGACACACAGGCACTAAAAGAAATATAGACACACTGCCTAGCAACTGCCATTTGTTTCCACATCTGCCAGGAAGGGTGGCATGTGAGAGGAACTACTTCAGACGAGGCCTTTCTTTAGTCCCAGCCACTGGTTTTAACAAATGTGAATTACTGAAATATGATGGGACAGAATGAAACATACATTTAAACTGTTGTTGAGCACCAGTATTGTGTATGTTACAAATCATAATGTCTAAATCTGGATTTATTTTATTGTGTTTTTGACTGTTTCTACACTAAGTAACTGTATATAAAAGTTTTCTCGTTTTTGAAAAGATCCTATTTTTGAATAAAGCATTCTTTTGTAGAAAGTGTTGAAATGTTCATTGTTAGTTTCCTTTTAAGCCTTAAATCTGTTGAAGTACCACATCAATCAGACCACTCATTTCCAGACTTACATGGGTCATATGGAAAGAAATGGTATCTGGGAGGTAGATGTAGCATAGTGAGTATATTAATATGTTCTAATGCTAACAAAGGCAGTTCTCTTGGCATTTTAGAGTACACAGCAAGTGAAATTCTTTCCCTGCATAAAAAAATATCTCAAAATCATATTGTGGGGCTGGAGAAATGGCTTAACGTTTAAGGTGCTTGCCTGCAAAAGCCTAAGAACCCATGTCCAACTCCCCAGATCCCACGTAAGCCAGATGCACAAGGTTGCACATGTGCACAAGGTTGCGCACGTATCTGGAGTTCAGTTACAGTGGCTAGAAGCCCTGACAAACCAATTCTCTCTCTCATTAAAAAAAGGTCAGAGCCGGGCATGGTGGCACATGCCTTTAATCCTAGCACTCAGGAGGCAGAGGTAGGAGGATCGCCGTGAGTTCGAGGCCACCCTGAGTGAATTCCAGGTCAGCCTGAGCTAGAGCAAGACACTTCCTCGAAAACCCCCCCCCCAAAAAAAAGTCAGTCTGTTGGACTTGCCTCAAAAAATCATATTGTGATTGCATGTAAGTGGTATCATTACCTCTTCTTCGTTGCTACAATTTTTCATCCCACGCAGGACAGATCTTAAAAGTTAGAGTACAACTGATGCTTCCAGAAAGATTAAAATGTCAGTTCTTGCACTGAGGGTGAAAGAGCACAAACTTAAGTACACAAGCCCTGGGTTCAGTCCTGTGGGACATTAGAATACGATGAGGGGGGCTGGAGGGATGGCTTAGCGGTGAAGGCCTTTGCCTGCAAAGCCAAAGGATCCCCGTTTGATTCTCCAGGACCCACGTAAGCCAGATGCACAAGGGGGTGCATGCATCTGGAGTTCGTTTGCAGTGGCTGGAGACCCTGGCACACCCATTCTCTCCCTCAATCTCTGTCTCTCTGCCTCTTTCTCAAATAAATAAAATATATAAAATATGATGATGGTCTATGATATATATATATATATATTCATGTCAGTCTTGAGTCTAAAGCTCCACAAACCAGAGGTACTGAAGGAAGCCCTGCCATTTGGAAATTTACAGGCCATGAAGGACTCAGTGTATGCCTGGGTCTGTAGATACCAAAATCCCCAAGATCTAGAGTAAAACTCCTTGTGTTTGGAAAGCAGAATGAGAACTAAGAGGCAAGGTCAACTAAACAAAGACGTCAAAGACACCCGGGACAGGGTCACAGTAGTACATCGGGCACATGGTACCTCCCCTCGTACCCAGGCGATGGGGAAGAAGGCGGTGGAAGCCATGTTCAAGGACAGGAACAGTTACTTCCTGTGCTCAGATGGTGCCCATTCCCCACCACCCTGAGCTGTGCCCAAACTTGGAAGATCAAAACTAAACTGCCTCACTTTCACTGCCCAGAGTCTCTCAGTCTCATCATGACTGGAAGCGGATGTTTCTAACAGTCCCCATCAGTACTTATTTTTTTTTTAATTTTTATTTATTTATTTGTAAACAGAGGGAGAGATATAGAAGAGAGGCAGACAGAGAGAGAATGGGCATGCGAGGGCCTCTAGCCACTGCAAACGAACTCCAGATGCATGTGCCCATTGTACATCTGGCTTACGTGGGTCCTGGAGAATTGAACCGGGATCCTTTGGCTTCGCAGGCAAACGCCTTAACCGCTAAGCCATTTCTCCAGCCCCCCTTATTTTTAATTTTAATTAAAAACAGAAGCTGGCTGTGGTGCTGAGTCAGGGCCCCAGAGGCTGCCTGCTATACTGTGTATGAACTTGTCATTGCTCATCATGGGGGCGGGGGTGGGGGTCAAGGCCTTCTCTAATAGGGGCTACCCTGCAAGAGAGGGCCACTGGGGAACCCAGGACCACAGCCACCTGCCACTATTACAGCTCTACTGAAGGTTGCATTTTGCTTGTTTTGTTTAGTTTTCTTTTGTGTAAATCTTTTCAAAGTATTTCGTGGATCACATTCTAAAACTGACAAGCAACATTTTATGCATTTATAGTGTACAACAAGATATTTTGGTGTGTAGGACTGGAGATGGCTTAGTGGTTAAGGCGCTTGCCTGCAAAGCCAAAGGACCCAGGTTCAATTCCCCAAGACCCATATGAGCCAGATACATAAGGTGATGCATGTGTCTAGAGTTCATTTTCAGTGGGTGGAGGCCCTGGTGCACCCATTCTCTCTCTCTCTCTCTCTCTCTCTCTCTCTCTCTCTCTCTCTCTCTCTTTCTCCCTCTCAAATAAAAATAAAAATATATTCAAAAATATATTTTGGTAGCCAGGCGTAGTGGTGCACGCCTTTAATCCCAGCACTCAGGAGGCAGAGGTAAGAGGATCGCTGTGAGTACAAGGCCACCCTGAGACTACATAGTGAATTACAGGTCAGCATGTGCTACAGTGAGACCCTACCTTGAAAAACCAGGAAAAAAAATACATGCATATATATATTATATATATATATGTACTGTGGAGTGATTGAATCAACTAATAGTATTTATTTTATTTTACCTTTTTTTGTATTTTACCTTTGGTTTGAGTTTGGTGAGAATATTAAAATCTATTTTCTCAGTAATTTTCAAGTATACAGTACATTTTTATGAATTCCAATTGCCATGTTGCACAACAGATTTCTTTTCCTAGTGCACACTAATTGAGTGTCAGTCCTGTATGTATTTAGCTTATCTACTGAAATAATCTAGAATTGACAAAAAACATTCCTTATCTCAATCTTATTGTACAAAGCCGGTCACTAAGAAACAATATTTTACATGAGAAGACCAAGCTGTTGCTGAGTTTAAAAAGCATTACTTAACAATATACTGAGAATGTGACATTTTTTAAGTATGGTGACATTAACCCTCTTGGTTTGTTTTCCTTAAGAACAGACATATATAATAAAATCATTACCCCAAGGTTTAATAATCTCTAGATTTAGAGAGTTTTAATAATTTATAGTTTCTGTGGATGATGACTTCATATAGTTCAAATAGCTCCATGTAAGTGAATGAAGGCTACATTAGCATAAGGCAAGATGTATGACTGCATTCAGTGTGCCAGCACTTAGACGGTGTAAAATGAATTATCACCTAAAAGGCAAACAAATTCATCACCAGAAAAGGACAGTTACACTAACGGAGCTTGGAGGAATGGTCAAGAATTGTCTGCTGAAGCTGGAAAAGAATATCAGACCCGGCTTCCTCATTAATCCAAGCTTTGCCAAATCCAAACATTCATGCTTCAGGAACTTCAAATCTCGGACTGTATTTACAAAAAGATCTTATAACCGAGGCTGGAATGCTGACATGAATGATGGATTCCAACCAAGCACTGTAAATTCACGAAAGCACTTTGCTTCTTTTAGCCTGATATTGCTGGAATTTTGGCCAATTCTCATGTAAGTTTGTCCACCTTCTCCCCGCTCTTTTCACGTGAACACGTCAAATGGTTGCATATATTTACGTGATAACCTAATATAATTGTATCCAACATAACCATGCTAAGAGGAAGAGGAGAATGCTTTCTTTCACTTTCAACTCCAATTGTGACACAGAGTTTAGGCTAAAAGGCAACTTCTGAATCTCTTATATTCACCTACTACCTCCTCCTTAAGTATACAGATATTTCTAATCGTTTGATAAAGGTATTATTAATTTGCATTTTATAAATCATTCATGAAGCACTATACAGGTAGGAGTTAGTTAAGGAGGTGTATTTCGCAGATATTCGTGTCTTATCTCATTTATCTGCAGGTCAAAGACAAGTTTTTCACACATGAGAATCGTTCACACTGCAGTTCCAAGTGATTGTGTCCTTTCTAACTCCCAGGAAAAAGCACCAAGTACTGGCGCAAGCAAGAAGAGTTCCTCCCAGGCCTTGCAGCAGTTAACTTACCTTGGAACCTAACTTACCTTGACATAGAAGTTGTTGGGTTATTGTATTTCTTCCCCTAAGACTCCACTTGACATGTTTATTTTAATTTTAATTAAGCTCACGGTTCAAGTTAAGCAAGTCTATATGCTTATCCCAACTCTAACTGGTTTGCAGGTCTGAATTAAGTATATTTGCAGATTTTCCCCCTTTTACTAACAGGGAGGCCAAAAAGTGTCCTTCCAATGAAGCTGGCCTTTCCTGGGGACTGGACACTGTCACTGTGAGATTCTCATGTCCCCATCTGGTAGATGAATAATGTGAATATAGTCTGTGTAACCTATCAGAGTTTCTTCACTCATACGTCTAGAAAATTACATTCTTCCTCGCTGGGCTATTGAGAAAACCAGGATTATGATCAAGTCAGGGTGCCTGATAAATCGGTAAGCTGTCAGTAGACAGCCTGATTTTGTTAGCTTGTTTGTTCATTACATTCTGTCTGCATTGGTTTGTGGTAGCTTATGGTGGCTCTTGTTCTGCCGGATCCGCACAAAAGGATCTCACGTCACTCCTTTTCCTCTACATAAGCAAACACCAGTGCTCTAGTAGCCCAGTCCCACTTCTCATGACCAACACCAAAACTTCTCCCTACATGAGCTTTTTGCCCTCTTGAAGATACTTACCATTGTCTGCAAACACTTGTAGTTGTCACACCTTGGAGAGTGTTGGTGAGGTTGGTGCCCCTGCCCTCTGGTGGATAGAGGCCAAAGCTGCTGCTGAGGACCCCATGGTGCCTAGGGTAGCCCTGTCACCCATCAAAGAATAGGCCTCCCCAAATAGCAATAGTGCTGAAGCTAAGACACTCCAACCTACGTGCTAAGCACAATCAATTCTAGATTCAGGGAAGCCATGGCAAACTTCAGAATAATCCTCATTAAATTTCAAAGTATCCATGAAGAGAAATAAGCATAAATATGATAACCGCACAGGCTGCCTGCTAGGTGGGTGTGGAGGAGGGAGGTTGTGATTTTTTTTCAACAGGACATCCGTTTGAACATCAGGTATGTGTGTAGTGTAAAAAAGTTAAGGCTTTATTCCACTTATCAAGAACTAATGGTTAACTTGCTTTAGACGATGTAGTTTTAAGTAATACCTTGAATCTTGAATCTCACAAATTACAAATCTTGTCAGAAGTATGTACACATCTCGAAGCTGTTTGGAGTAGACATGGAAAACTAGTACAGTCCATACTTAATGTACACATTTCAGTGTGTAAAATCATTATGGAAAAAACTGGGATGTACTCTAAACAAAAGAGAACTAAAGTTAGCACCATTGTGAGGATGATGCCATGCTGCGAACTGTACAAAACACTTTAGTGTAAAAACACTTTGGAGTGTCTGTGGACCCTTCTGCACAACTGAAACACTTCCATGCACCAAAGGACTGAGCCATCATCACAGAACACACTTGTCCCAGCTGGTCTTCCCACCCCATGACCTTTTGTTAATGAACTATGAGCTTTAAAACCAAATCCTTGTAGTGTGTGTGTGTGTGGGGGGGGTGCGCATGTGTGTGTGTGGGTAGGTGTGTGTGTGTGGAGTCCAGAAGTTGTAGGGGAGGAAAAAGGGAGAAAGAAAGGGAGGAGGAAGGGAAAAAAGAGAACTAGAACCACTGAAACTATCTAACCATCTTAGTACAGAGACTTCAGTCCTTGGGCCACAATCTTATAAATGATTCCATTGGTAGTAAAAGAAAAATGTATTTAACATTTGCGATATGTACTTTAAAAGATTTGACGGCAAAGGTAAGTTTGTGGTACCAAAGTCATGTTTGAAAAGAGTTATGGTCATGGGATATTGTCTGTATATATGGAGGCTGTCAATAATTTTTTCTGAAAGTCATGTTTGAAGAGTTATGGTCATGGGATATTGTCTGTATATATGGAGGCTGTGAATAATTTTTTCTGAAAGTCATGTTTGAAGGCAGAAGAGGTAACAACAGAAACACATTCTGCTTTGGGCTTTGTTTCCTAAGAAGTGAGAGATACTTAAGGCTAAGTATGAAAAGAATTTTGACTCAGGAACCATAGATTGTTACAAGAAAATTTCAGAGACAGGAGTAGGCTACCTTCCAGCGACTTGTTAGCTAGAAAAGACAGTGGTGTCCCCAAAACATTACAAACCATTGCCAAGGCTCTTGGTTGCCCATCAGAACTAGATGGTAAGACCCTGTTACTGAAGACTCCACATGCTTAGGCTGAATGTTACTGACAAATCAAGCTAGAGCTGAGCTGGAAGCAGGATGCTGGAAGGAACTATGCAGCCTGTGGGAGAGAAAAGTCATCAGTGGTCTTAGCTAGAAGTGGACCCTGCATGTTCTATGGCTGGCCAGCCAGGCCAAATATTCCAGCTGGTACAATAGTGGCATGTCTGTTACTGGAAAACCGACTGCTCTTTGGTTGGATTTGAGGTTCACACCATGGGAGGCAATGCCTGCCTGGTACTGAAAACCCAATCAGTAGCTTATAACTGGGGACGTCATAAGCCCTAGGGAGGAAACTAATGCGGTTGTCTGACTAAATGGACAAATTATACCCACCAAACAGCCCTCTAAGTATTTACATTTATGCTGATATATTAATAACTACTTTCACTGTTGGTTAGAGAAGCTTCTCTTTTCAGATGGAGGTGACCACTAGGGTGACTCCAAACTCACCAAAGTGCTGAGAAGAAGTGACAGTGGAGTGTTTAGCACTAAGTGAGAAATCTCTATCACACCCTCCAAGGCTTGGAGACCTTGGAAAAGATTGAAGAAAGAAAATAAGAGCCAAAGGAAGGGGAGGAGATCTTATAATGCTATCTTTCAGACACAAAGTAGCCGGGGCATTCATGGCCTCACAGTGGCTGGCAGTACTGACCTACATAAGACCTGCATGAGAGGTGGGAAAAAACAATGACCTCAAAATAGAAGAGAGATTTGGAGAGAAGAAGGGATTCAGTGAAATGGGGGAGGGAAAGGAGAAAAGGAAGGTGCAAACAAACCCTTCAATGAGCTACATTAAAATCTCATGACCCAGTTTTAAACAGTGGACAATGAACTTAAGAATCTGATCAACTTCATAAAAATGGACATTTTATAAAACTTCATTTTAATGTTGTTGAACTCATGAATTATAGATACGTGATGACTTTTCAGGAACACTAGAATGAGCAGGGGATTACCCTCTAGGTGAGAGTGAAGGACACACAGCCCCACTCTGTCACAAACAATAATGCACAGGGCTTGAGTCTGGATAAGTGGAGGTGGCTTTGTTCACCCTTGCCACAGGTGTGACCTGCCCTGTTGTCCCATGTCAACCATGTCAAGAACAAGGCTCTGTGCACTGCATAGACCATAGCACAATCCTGCCCGGGTCGACAGCAAACTTGTGACAGGCCAGAGAAGTTCCTGGGCTCCATCTGTGGATACGACTTTGCATGTTGGAATGGGGCCCTTCCACCTATTTCCATTTTGTGTTCACCCAACTCAGAGTGTAACAGCTACTAGCATTGAAAATGTCTTTCTTCAGGAATAGCTGAGGTTTCGACAAATCTTTATAGCTGTAGAAAAGCCTGAAATCCTTCTGCTCTAACTCTTTGAGGAGGCTGTACCAAAACCGCACGACGCTGCTGTCGCTGCCGCTGACCTCAAAGCCAGGCCAGTGGAGATGGATCTCAAAGATGAGCTGTCCAATCTGCTCGAGGACATCTTCCAGAATAAGATTTTCTAGAACTTTCCATTCTGCACTTTCCAGGTCTGCCTTGAGCACATCTATCTGTAACGAAGCAATGAAATGAGGTTCACAAACTTGATGGGTCACTGTTAAGCAGACCGTTTTCATACGAGGACATAAAGCCCACTGTTAAATATATCATCTTCAGATCAGAGCATACCATATTATAACTGCTTCCCAAGGCGACAGAAGTGTAAAGGTGGAAGGACTTTTCAAGTGGTCATTGGTGACATGAATTTCCAATCTCACTTCATAGCAAATGTCAATGATATGCAAACAATGCAATGCTAGTGGAAGCCATTATGGACCCTCTTGTTTTCTCCCCAAAGCCAGTGGATGCCCAAGAAGGAGAAACTGGATCACTTTATCATGGAGCTCCATGCCTGTAGCCTCTCCCCACAACCTGTATGCCACTAGAAGGAACCCAGCCAAGTCCTGACAGAATGGCACCCATAGGCATGAAATGATGAGAGCACTGCCCACAGGAGGCACCCGTCACGCTGGTTCACTCCCTAAATCTTCATCATCACTTGAAGCCAAGGAAAGAATTCTTGTATGACTGGAGAGATGGCTCAGCAGTTAGGGTGCTTGCCTGTGAAGCCTAAGGACCCGTGTTCTACTCTCCAGGTCCCACGTAAGCCAGACACACAAGGTGACGCAAGTGCGCAAGGTCGCTCATGTGCACAAGATGGTGCATGCATCAAGGAGTTTGATTGCAGTGACTGGTGGCCCTGGTGCACCAATTCTCTCTGTGTGTAGTAAAAACAAAAAAAAAAAAAACAAAAAAAAAAAAATCATGTATTCCTAAATATTAAAATCATTATCCCAGTATTTCATTAAAAGGTATATTCCAGGACTGGAGAGATGGCTTGGTTGTTAAGACACTTGCCTGCAAAGCCTAAGGACCCAGGTTCAATTCCCCAGGATGCACATAAAGCCAGATGCACAAGGTGACTCATACATCTGGAGTTCCTTTGCAGTGGCTGGAGGTCCTGGCATGCCCATCTTCTCCCTCCCTCTGTCTCTCTCTCTCTCTCTCTCCCTCCCTCTTTCAAATAAATAAATGAATAAAAATAAATTATTTTAAAATTATATTCTAGGATATCATTCTAACACACATACACACCAGCCAGACATCCCTGTTCATTAATGAATATGAGTTTGCATCCTAGGTGAGATGGAATAAAGCAAGAAGAGAGGATGGGAGAGAAATGTTTTTTGCTGTTAATCAAGTTATAAGAATCAGCTCTTTTCTGCTGGAGTTGCACAAAATCCATTATCAGGGGGAACCCACAGTACCTGCAGAATGAAATGAAAGCAGGGCTAAATGGGTGGCACCAGGTTAGAACACCTTTCCAGCAGGCTTAAAACCCCTAGGTTAAATCCCCAACATCACACACACACACACACACACACACACACACACACACACACACACACACACTTTATAATATGTGCCTGACCCCGGACTAAGTGTTTCCCTTTGTAATATCCATTTACTTACATCAGCAATGCCGAGAGGGTGATTTTCTTAGTGTCCACAATCCACATTTAGGAAACCAGCTGCCATGAGGATCTCACCCTGTCACACAGCCGGAGAAGCAGTGTTGGAATAGGAAGTCTGTGACTGGAGCAGCCTGCGTTCCTAACCACTAGACAATGTCACTTCCCAATCAACTGCCAGAGGAAAAATGGTAACTTGGGACCTGGAGAGGTTTTGGCCTTGGAAGACAAAATCCCATTTGGGGAGTGAGTATGGGTGAGTGAGGGAAGTATTGTCATCAGTATCCATTGCCTTACACTTGCAGAACCCTGGTCAAGGGAGACGCTTGTAGCCCACAACGGAAACCTCACGGTGTTCAGACAGGGGGAATGTTAGAACGAGGGAACCAGCTGCAAGGAAAGCAAAGCCTGAGGCCCACGAAGTGACTGCAGGACTTCTGCCCTTCTGGAAGCTGCCAGTGAGAGTCATGAGTGCCCTTCCTTGTGGAGGTGAGGATGTCTTCGCTGGTTTGGAAAGACAGCTGAACAGTACCAAGGCTGGTTCCGAGCAGCCTCTCCTGTCAGCACATGACTGTTAAACTTCTCCCATGTGTCTGAAATGTGAAGTTCCGGGGTCTTGGAAGCATTCCTCCTGTGATCTCAGAGCCCGGTGGAGAAGAAAGGGCAGATGTGTTACATATAATTGCTTCAAGGCCATCGGCTTTGCCTGATGTCTTGAGACCTGCAAGAACACTTTTCCCCACTCTTGCTCTAGAGAGCACCTGGTCCATCAAGGGCAGTACGGTAGCCATCTCAAGAGCACCGAGGACCTTGAGGGAAGCAGTTGTCTATAAACTGTGTTGCTGGGGGTGGGGAGGCAATAGCTCCAATAGCTATAGCTAAAGGTGGGCTGGGGAGATGGCTCAGCAGTTAAGGTGCTTGCCTGCAAAACGTCCCTGGTTCAGTTTCCCAGTGCCCACATAAATCCAGATGCACAAAGCAGTACATGCATCTGGAGTTCATTTGCAACAGCTGGAGGCCCTGACACACCCATTCTCTCTGTCCCTCTTCTATCTCTAGCTCTCTCTCTGTTTGCAAATAAATAAATAAATATCTTTTTTAAAAAAGGTAAAGGCAAAAAAGAAAATCTTTCTTTCTGGAAGTAACCAAACAAAGGCAGGTTTGTGGGAATACATGCCTGACTAAATTAATTCTTATGAATTGGACTCAAGGGAATAATTTTTTTTCTCATTTCTGCTGCCTTGGCATTCCTAATAGCTTTGTTTAAGAGTGTCAGTTTTAAGCAGAATACTCCTGCCTGAAGGGTAATTAAACTTCCAAAAGAAATATTTAATAAGAATTTCACAAAATGTTCTAATTGGTACAGAATACATCCAAAATTCAAAACCAGCATTTGTTGCATAGATGTTTACAGCCAAGAATGTCTTAGGTTCCTGACAGATTCATTTTCACCATGGTTTTCTGTGAATGTGAATATGATGAGTGCCATCAATAAATTAAAGTATTAAAGGGACCATGTAGAACTGGGGATTCAGGGGATGGAGAAATGGCTCAGCAATTAAGGCTCTTGCATGTGAAACCTAAGGACCCAGGTTCAATTCCCCAGTACCTACATAGGCCAGATGCACATGGTGGCACATGCATCTGGAGTTTGTTTGCAGTGGCTGAAGGCCAGGGCTCATTCTTTCTCTATCTTTCTCTATCTGCCGATTTCTCTTGATCTTTCTCAAATAATTAAATAAAATTTTTTTTAAAAAAAAAAAAATGGGGATGTAGTTTAGTGGATAGAGTGATTCTTTGCTCAGGAAGGATTCCTTATGCCCTGGGTTCAACTGCAGCATCAGAATAGGCAGGGTGAGGGCCCATCATAGCAAATATATGCTTGCTTTAGAAATCCAATTTTTGTTTACATAATGAAAATCTATTCTAGAGCACAAAAGGCAGTTTCGAATATGACAACACTTCTAAACACCTTTTGATGCCAGCAACGGAGACTTGAGACTGAAAGTCCCCCACTTCAATCAGAATCACACAGGTCGATCTTGCATTCAGCCTAAGGGGGGTGTGAGATTGAGTCGCACATAAGCTCTACCTGTGAGCACAGGCGGCCAAAATTCAGTGGCTAAATCGTGTTTTTCTCTCCCATTGTGCATTTCTTATTTCTTGCATTTCAGAATGTCCCATCACCATTAGCAATTTTGCAAGTGTAATTTCCCTTATGACTGCATAATATGTCCAATATTGTTGTTATTATAAAGCACAAAACATTTCTGAATAGGATGTGCCACTTTAAGATTCTACTACCAGCTTTCAGGAATTATAGTACTAAAAATCATGCCAATTGGAATAATCAAATGTCAATCCTAATATAGTTAGGTTAAATCAGATTTCTCGAGAAAAACAAGTAAATGTTAACTCCTTGGAAACTCTAGAATGAGTGAAACATATTCTTGGTGGAAGATTCTCAAAGATGGGAGATGAAGCAATCTATCTGGTATAATTTCAAAGGCTTTAAAGAGGCTCCGCTATCAAATACTGTCTCCTGTTCCTTGTACCTGAAATACCCAAATAAAGTGCCTTTCTGGAGAATTGTAATTTTAACTGCATTAAGATGTGATGCCTTCTAGCAGCTTCCTCATGGAGGGCACACATCTATCCCTGTGCTCATCCAACCAGATCTATGAGATGAGATGAAAGGAGGAGAAGGGGGGATGCTGGTGTGTTTCTTAAGCTGCCATAGCAAAAGTGCCACAGACTTGGTGGCCTAAAAAACAAAAATGTATCCTCTCAGAGTTGAGAAGTCTAGAAGTCCGGGTTTTCTCCTTGAGGGAGAAACTGTCCCCCCCCCTCTCTCTCTCTCTCTTGCTCGCTTTGGGCAGTTAGCTGACAAGTGACATTTCTGGGTTTCTGCGTCACCTGACCTCTGCTGCCTTCTTATGGTGTGTGTGTCCTGTATCCCATGGTGTTCTCTGTGTCCAAACTTCTCCTTTAATAAGGGCACCAGTCATGTTGGATTAGAGCCTAGCTTACTCTATTTTTACTTCATTTTCAGTAAATATATCTGCAACAACTGTGTTTCCAAACGAAAATCACATTCCAAGGCACTAAGGAGCTGGATTTCAACAGATTAATGGGTGTCTTGGGGAGCGGGGCACAACCTATATCCATGCTCAAGGCTGCTGGCACACGAAGGTTTCTGCAAGCAGAACAGATTCAAGAGCCAGTTCCCAGAGCCAATGCTTAGACAGTGTGTTCTGTTAAAGAAACCCAAGGGTGGCAACAATCTGAGATAATGATGGCTATTGCTCTGCCAGTCCCTCCATCTGCCAACATTGGTAGCTCCAGCCTTGCTAAATACCAAACCCACATCAAGTCAACAAAGCGCAAAGGCCAAATGAAAGCAACTGCCCAACGCTGTGCCTCACTCCTTGTTTCCTCCTCTGAAGCAAAAGTGGGTGAAGCCTGACTATGGAACATTCCCCTTCCTCAGACACACCCCTCTGGAAGGCCTTCCGGCTCTCAGTGTCCTCTCCAGCACAGCTGTCCATCCAAGACATTCCCCCCTTTTAACACACCTCCCAGAAAAGAGTCAGAACTTTGACCTTGCTGGCTGGTTTTCAAGAGGGCAAAAATGGAAGGTAAACCTTTCACATAAAGCCTGGACATCACCCAGCAGTGTCCGCTGCATTCTGTTGGTCAGAGAAAATTATGACGTCAACCTAGACTCAAGGGGAGGCAAAATCACCTCTGGCCACTAGGGGAGGAGGGCTGTATACAGAAAGGGTGGGAGGAAATTTGTCCATGGACATCTTTGCAGATGGCTGACAGTAATTCAAAACAATAGTACTTTATATAAATAAATGAGTGCGTTACACATTATAGTAAAAATGGACATTTTCTAGACATACGAAATCCTTATTATCAGAATGCTATTAAAGAAGGAACATTCCTTGTGCATGGCATTTGCTAGGAGATTTGTAATCTCAGAACTATAGATGCCGAAGCAGAAGGATTGCAAGTTTGATGTCAGCCTGGGCTACATAGCAAGTTATAGGCCAGCCTAGACCAGTTGCATTAGTAAGACTATGTTTCAACAACAACAACAATAAACCCTTGGGGCTGCGGAGATGGCTCAGCAGTTAAAGACACTTGCTTACAAGCCTGCTGACTCAAGTTTGATGCTCTCCAGCATCCACTAAAGCCAAATGCAAAGTGGTGAGAGTGTCTGTGATCCCAACATGCTCATGGCAATGGGACGCAGAGCCAGGAGACCTGGAAACTTGTGGGCCAGCTAGACTGGTACACTCAGCAGCAAGATAAGAGAGAGGACAATTCCTCTCCAGATTGTCCTCTGACCTCCATATGTGCACATCCACCCATCTGTGTACCTGCATGCACACACACTCATAAATAAATAAACTAAGAGGGAGAAGTAAAGTATATATTTGTTTTGGTTTTTAGGTAGATCATTTTTTTATATTTCACATGTATATTTTTGGAAGGGATCTTGGATCAATTTTAGCATTAGTGCCTAGTCTATAGACATCTTTGACCAAAAAAAAAAAAAAAAAAAAAAAGGCATTTACTTAGGCCCTTTTAATACAGGCCAAGTGCCCCACTGCATAATAAATGGTAGCAGAGTTGAGGGCACACTATTAAAGGAATAAGATGTTTCCTTTCTGCTGCTATTTAGTTGATAAATAACATCATACAAACATACATCAATGGCTATCACAGACATCAGTGATTTGTAGAAGGAAACCTACAGGCATATCAACTTACAAGGTTGAAACTAGTATAACAGTATTTAAATTGGCATTTTTATCTGTCGATTAACAACCAAAGAGGTCACCTTGATCCCAATTTCACAAGATATTACAGTTACCTTCTGGTTGCTGGGGCAAAACGCCCAACCACCAGCAGCTGAATTGAGGAAAAGATTTATTTCATCTTACAGCTTCAAGGGGAAGCTCCATTGCGGTGGGGCAAACATGGCAGAGGGGGAAGCTGGCTCGCGTGCCAGGGTGAAAGTAGTCTAACTACTGGGCTTGGAACTGGGCTAATAAACTTCAAGGTCAACCCCCCCAGTGACACACTTCCTCCAGCAAACCTGCTCCATTCAAAGGCTCTACCAGCTGGGGGCTGAGGATGAGGCTTATCACAAACACTCGAGCCTATGGTGGACATTTGACACTCAAACGACCACACAAGGTATATACAGTCGGGAATGAGGAAGGAGCCAGAGAACAGCTGCTCTTCCTGTTACAGAGTTGTGATAGTGACTTGTATTATCCAGATCAGGTGAGGGTTGGAAAGGACGTAAAGCAGAGGAAATTCATCAGTTTTAAACACCATTTAATAAGTGCCCACAGTGGGCTTCAGGCATGCACGGGGGGCGGGGGGTGTGAAGGAAAAGAGGAAGTGAGAAATTGTGAAGTGGATAAAGAGGCCACCAGAGAAAGAAAGGGCTCTTGGTCACCACTCAGAAATGCCCCTCCCAAAGGCGGCCTGCTGCTGATCTCCAAACACCAGTTTCGGGGCACAAGGAGTACATACATTTCCACTTTGATAAGACTTCATTATCTTTGAGTTAAGACTACAAGTCCATGGGCTGTTGAGATGGCTTAGCTGTTAAGGTGCTCGTATGCGAAGCCCAAGGACACAGGTTTAATTCCCCAGTACCCATATAAAGCCAGATGCACAAGATGGCCCATGTGTCTAGAGTTCATTTGCAGTGGCTGGAGGCCGTGGCACACCCATTCTCTCTCTCTCTCTCCAATAAATAAATAAAATATCAAAAATAAAAAAGCATACAAGTCCAAGGCTGAAGAGATGACTTAGCAGTTAAGGTGTTTCTGGCAAAGCCAAAGACTCCAGGTTTGATTCCTCAGTACCCATGTAAAGCCAGATACCCAAGGTGGTCCACAGGCTTGGAGTTTATATGCAGTGGCTAGAGGCCCTGGCACACCCATTCTCTCTATCTGCCTCTTTCTCTCTCTCTCTCATAAATAAATAAATAAATAAATAAATAAATAAATAAATAAATAAATACTTAAATACATAAATAAATAAAAGTAAGTAAGTTTTAAAAAAGAATACAAGTCCAGGGGCTAAATGCTGCCACACAAGCATGAGGACCTGAGTTCAAGTCCCCAGAACCCACATAAAAGCCAGGCGTGATGGTATACCCTTACAATCCCAGTGCTGGGAAGGCAGAGACAGGAGAATCCAAAGGGCTTGATGGCCAACTTCTCTAGCTGAAGTTGTGAGCTCTAGGTTCATGAGAGACCCTATCATCAAAGAATAAGGTACAGGGCTGGGGACGTGGCTCAGTGGTTAAAGGCACTTGCTTGTGAAGCATGCCAGCCTGAGTTCGATTCCCCAGTATGCATGTAAAGCCAGATGCAAAAAGTAGTGCATGCATCTGGTATTCCTTTGCGGTGGCAAGAGGCCCTGGTACGCCCATCCTCACCCTCCCTCTCTCTCTCTTTCTCCTTTCCTCCCTTCTTCCCTCCCTCTTCTCCTCTCTCCAGTTGCAAATAAAAGATCAAGGTGGAGAGTGACTCAGGAAGACCCCAACACCATCCTCTAGTCTTATCATGTATGAGCACACATGCACACTTGCCCACACACATACGAACACACACATGTATACACACCACACACGTATACACAAGCAAAAAGAGAATACAAGTCTGATTCCATAGAAAGTATCCATAAATATTCAAAGATATACTTCTGTTACATTAAGTAAAAAGAGCAATGAATTTTACTGGTTCAATAAAAAGTAGAGGCTTTACCCAGGCCTGCCTTGAATAGTTCAGGTGTATTTCTAGTCAGCAGCCCCAGATTACCTACTTGCAGTCTACAAACATGCTCTGCCCTGTCCATCCAATCAATATTACTCCAACTTGCCCGGGACTGTAAGAGTTTCAGTCATCTATAGCCTCTAAGAAGGAAACATTGCTCATAACGCCATGATCTAAAATAGGGGCTACCAACAGGAAACAGGCCATTTGAGTCTTAGCCAGTTTTCATGAAGTATTTATGAATTCCAACTTTAATTTCCTTTAACATTAATTTGTAGCAAATAAGTTAATGATTAACATCAGCCATTCTCAAACCATAATTTTGAAATAATAGAAATGGATAATTAAGTTCATCTCACCAAAATCTTCATCAAAGTGACGATCAGAGAACCTGCAAAAAGTGCCTCCGATACACTGAGCCTTGAGAATCTAGAAATACAAAACCTCTCTATCTGAGCAATTCTACCTATACATCCATGATGACAGGTCTTCCCTAACGGAAAAATTCTGAGATTTGTTTTTTCAATCAACATGACTTTACAGAAGATAGGTTAGTTTAGTGAAGAAATTTACTTTTGACAAAATGCCAACCAACAGTCTTTTACTTGGGATAAAATACTTGGGGCATTTCACAGACCCTCAACAAGTTTTGAGGTAGATTCAGTATTAGAATCGAAACTCAAGCAGACTGTATGTCACTTGTCAGGAATAACGTGGTCTCTCCGTTCTCTCGGACTAAGATTGACTGATGGCTGAGCCGGGTATGCGCATGCCTTTAATCCCAGCAGTCGGGAGGCAGAGGTAGGAAGACCACCGTGAGTTCGAGGACAGCCTGAGATTACATAGTGAATTCTAGGTCAGCCTGAGCTAGAGCAAGACCCTACCTCAAAAAATTAAAATAAATAAATTTAAATTTTAAAATGTGATTTTGAGGGACTGGAGAGATGGCATGGTGCTTAAGGCACTTTGCCTGCAAAACCTAAGGACCCAGGTTTAATTCCCCAGTACCCACATAAACCAGATGCACAAGGTGGCCCATGTGTCTGAAGTTCATTTACAGTAGTTAGAGGCCCTAGTGTGCCCATTCTCTCTCTCTTTCCCTCTCTCTCTCTCTCTTTCTGTGTCCCTCACTCCTCTCATAAATAAATAGATAAATACATAATATTTTTTTAAAAAGGACTGGTGTTTGGATTTAATAGTGATAGCTTGTAAATATCTATGAAAGTCAAAAGACTAGATATATGAGGAATCCTATCTTTCTATATTTTTAAATTCATAAGTCAATCCTATAGCATGCATATGCACATATATACACCAAGCACATGTACACTATAATATATACACATGCAAAGGAAGAAGGAAGGAAGGAAGGAAGGAAGGAAGGAAGGAAGGAAGGAAGGAGGGAGGGAGGGAGGGAGGGAAGGAAGGAAGGAAGGAAGGAGGGAAGGAAACAAGAAAGAAAGAAAACAAGAAAGAAAGAAAGAAAGAAAGAAAGAAAGAAAGAAAGAAAGAAAAATGGAGGTATTTGAAGGCTGCGAATACAAGCCTTTCACTCCAATGTCTGCAACACAGAAGTAAAACTTCCCTACATTTAGAAAGTTTATACAAATTATATGAATTGCAAAGTTAACACAAGTCAAAATAAAATGCTCTACAGAACAAAAGAAATGTGTAAGCTATGTACCATATACACACAAGGCCACTGAAAGTCATGAATGTTAGCAATGAATGAAGAAGCTTAATTCTATGGCTCACTGAGCAAAGTCTGTTAGTAACAAATGGAGTAGCTTAATTTTATGGCACACTGAGCAAGGTTCGTATTTCATAAACCCAAGAATAAAACTATTCTTCTCGTACAAAAGCGTCAATGGCATGCAAGGCTTTGTGGAGAAACTTTTTGTGTTCCTGGTTGGCATATTATCTACTTTCTAATATGTGAAATTACTTCCAACATTTGTCAGAGGTTGTGTGAAGCGACTGTATTTACAAAAATGGCACAGAAGTGAATGCAGCAGTCAATGCGCGTGCACACACACACACACATGCACATATTCCATTTGCACCTGCAACAATGAATCGTATCCTGGCACTCTAGGACTGAATGGGACTGAATCATAGCTCTTACAATTGGTAAGTGTTGAAGTCACATAACTTATAGCAGAATGGACAAACACTGCCCAAGCAAAGATCGTTTAAAAAAATATTTATTTTCATGTGTGTGTGTGTGTGTTTGTGTGTGTGCACGCATGCATGCATGCCAGAGCCTCTTGCCACTTTAAATGAATACCAGATGCTTGCATTACTTTTTGTAGGGTGGTTTGGGAATCAAACCCCAGGCCAGCAGGCTTTGCAAACAAGTACCCTTAACTGCTAAGCCATCTTCCCACCTTCTCCCCTCCTGCAAGTCCAGCTCTATCATTAAAGCTGACACACGTTTAAGGTCATTCAAATTCAAGCAGTCACTTAAATCTCTTGGAAACCTTGTCTACTTGTTTTGAATTATGCGACTTCTCTTCCAACTTGTGATCTTTGACTTCTGTTTTACCAGTTCCAAAAGGAAAATTCAGAATAAATCAACGTGACAGAGGTTATATGAAATCAGATCGCATACAATGTTAGAATTGCAATGAACTAAGAAAAGCCAAAACATTAAAATTATAAAACTTGCTTGCTGCCTGCTGGAACCAGTCCTTCACTGAGCTAGGTAATATATACACAACTGTTCATTAATTATTATTAATAATAATTATTTGAGTGTGTGTATGGATATACACATGCCATGGCACACAAGTGGAGGTCAGCAGACAACCTTGAGGTGTTGGTCTTCTCCTTCCACCTTGTTTGAGACAAGATTTCTCTTGTTTTTTTTTTTGTTTTTGTTTTTGGTTTTTTTTTTTTTTTTTTTTTTTTTTTTTTTTTTGCCACCGTGAGGGCTAGACCAGTTACCCGTGAGCTTTGGGATTCTCCTGAGTGTATCCCATTGCCATAAGCACGTAGGATTTCAGAGGTGTGTGTCACTTTGCATGGGCGTTAGGGATATGATTCTAGTCAACAAGCTAACAGAGAAAGCACCTTTAAACACTGAGCAACATCCCCACCCCTACCTAACTGTTCTTAAAAAAAAAAATCACTGTTTTAAAAGTTCATTTGGGGGTTGATTTATTTATGTAGCAATAGCTAATTAGAACAGAAAGGAAATGCAAATCTTTTCGAAAGTTCAAAGTTATTGGCATTGTGTCAAATGCCATATACTCCAATGATGCAACTACTGTACATAAGCATACATCAAACAAAAAAATTATTGGAGGGGCTGGGGAGATTGCTCAATGGTTAAAGGTGCTTGCTTGCAAGGCTGCTGGCCAAGTCCCATTCCCCAGAATCCACATAAAGCTGGTGCACAGTGGTATACATGTCTGTAATCCCAGCGTGAGTATGGCAATAGGAGGTAAAGTCAGGAGAACTCAGAAGCTGGAGGATCACTTAGACTGGCTCACACACAGCAGCAGAAACAAGGGAGACCCTGTCTCATGCAAGATGGAAGGAGAGGACAAACACCCCGAGGCTGCCCTCAGATTTCCACATGTGCACCATGGCACATGTGTGCCCATGCATGGACACACACACACACACACACACATATCATACACATCCACACATGCATACATCCACATAATAAAAATCATAAAATAACAGTAATTATTTTAAAATTAAATCCACAAATAAGAAAAACAAAAAATAAATCTTATAATTAAATTACTTACATTGCCCTGAAAGGACTTAGGTCCTTTTCACCGGTGTGCTTTAGTCAAATCCTCTACATCAGTCAGTTTGCTTACAGTGCACTGCACACCGGGAAGCCGAAAGAAGGTTAGCAGAGAGAGAAGTACTCCAGCCAGCTGCTGGCAACGAGGATTGGTTGTGAGTGAGAAAAGTCCTGTGCAGTGCGAATGTGGTCACCTGTGGCTCCTGTCTTATCCCAGGCAGAATCTAATACTTTTCTTTCTTTTCTTTCCTTCCTTCCTTTTCTTATCTTGTCTTTCTTTTTTGAGTCTTATACAGACCAGGCTAGCCTTGACCTTGAAATCCTGACCATCCTGAGTGTTGTGACAGGCATGCACTTCCTGAGTGTGGTTATAGGCATGCACAACCAATTTTATGTGATGCTGGTTGTCAACCTCATGGTTTCATGCATGCTAGGCAAGCACTGTACCAACTGAGCTTTTGAGCAGCCCCTACTTTTGCCTTTCTGCAATCGTTTCATTAAAAATATGAACCGGCCTGGCATGGTGGCACACTCCTTTAATCCCAGCACTCAGGAGGCAGAGGTAGGAGGATCATTGTGAGTTCAAGGCTAGCCTGGAACTACAGAGTGAATTCAGGCTAGCCTGGGCTAGAACTCTGA
Organism: Orientallactaga sibirica; assembly: GCA_036365145.1. Classification (NCBI taxonomy): domain Eukaryota; kingdom Metazoa; phylum Chordata; class Mammalia; order Rodentia; family Dipodidae; genus Orientallactaga; species Orientallactaga sibirica. The sequence goes on from JAEOAD010000020.1 coordinate 27,107,066, forward strand.
GAGGTAATAAAATTGTTGGGCCAGGCATAGTGGTTCATGCCTGTAATTCCAGCACTCGGGAGGCTGAGGCAAGAGGATTGCTATGAGTTCAAGACCAGCCAGAGCTATAGTGTGAATTTCAGGTCAGTATGTGCTAGAATAAGCCCTTACCTCAAACAAACAAACAAATGGCCTGGGAAGATGGGTTAAAAGCACTTATTATGCAAGCATGAGGAACTGAAATCAATTCTTAGCACCTACATAAAACACTGGGCATGGCTGCATACTCTTGTAACCCCAGCCCGAGGGGCGGGGGGCAGAGACAGGTGAATCTGTGCAGCTCCCTGGTCTAACCAGAAGGCAGTGAGCTCCAGGTTCAGTGAGAGATTTCATATCAAGAAAATGAGATAGAGAAAAGAGAAGGATGCCTGATGTCTTCCTGTAGCCGGCACACATGCATGAGTCCATGCACATATATCTGCACACACACACATGCATATACCACACATACACACCACATACTACAGACCATAGTAAAATACAAATTATTTTAAAATTAAATCCACAAATAAGAAAAACAAAAATAAATCTTATAATTAAATTACTTACATTGCCCTGAAAGGACTTAGGTCCTTTTCACCGTGTGCTTTAGTCAAATCCTCTACATCAGTCAGTTTGCTTACAGTGCACTGCACACCGGGAAGCCGAAAGAAGGTTAGCAGAGAGAGAAGTACTCCAGCCAGCTGCTGGCAACGAGGATTGGTTGTGAGTGAGAAAAGTCCTGTGCAGTGCGAATGTGGTCACCTGTGGCTCCTGTCTTATCCCAGGCAGAATCTAATACTTTTCTTTCTTTTCTTTCCTTCCTTCCTTTTCTTATCTTGTCTTTCTTTTTTGAGTCTTATACAGACCAGGCTAGCCTTGACCTTGAAATCCTGACCATCCTGAGTGTTGTGACAGGCATGCACTTCCTGAGTGTGGTTATAGGCATGCACAACCAATTTTATGTGATGCTGGTTGTCAACCTCATGGTTTCATGCATGCTAGGCAAGCACTGTACCAACTGAGCTTTTGAGCAGCCCCTACTTTTGCCTTTCTGCAATCGTTTCATTAAAAAATATGAACCGGCCTGGCATGGTGGCACACTCCTTTAATCCCAGCACTCAGGAGGCAGAGGTAGGAGGATCATTGTGAGTTCAAGGCTAGCCTGGAACTACAGAGTGAATTCCAGGCTAGCCTGGGCTAGAACTCTGAGAGGTAATAAAATTGTTGGGCCAGGCATAGTGGTTCATGCCTGTAATTCCAGCACTCGGGAGGCTGAGGCAAGAGGATTGCTATGAGTTCAAGACCAGCCAGAGCTATAGTGTGAATTTCAGGTCAGTATGTGCTAGAATAAGCCCTTACCTCAAACAAACAAACAAATGGCCTGGGAAGATGGGTTAAAAGCACTTATTATGCAAGCATGAGGAACTGAGATCAATTCTTAGCACCTACATAAAACACTGGGCATGGCTGCATACTCTTGTAACCCCAGCCCGAGGGGCGGGGGGCAGAGACAGGTGAATCTGTGCAGCTCCCTGAGGCTCACTGGTCTAACCAGAAGGCAGTGAGCTCCAGGTTCAGTGAGAGATTTCATATCAAGAAAATGAGATAGAGAAAAGAGAAGGATGCCTGATGTCTTCCTGTAGCCGGCACACATGCATGAGTCCATGCACACATATCTGTATACACACACATGCATATACCACACATACACACCACATACTACAGACCATAGTAAAATACAAATTATTTTAAAATTAAATATGTATAGGGGCTGGAGAGATGGCTTAATGGTTAAACGCTTGCCTGTGAAGCCTAAGGACCCCAGTTCAAGACTCGATTCCCCACGTAAGCTAGATGCACAAGGTGGCACATGCATCTGGAGTTCATTTGCAGTGGCTGGAGGCCCTGGTTTGCTCTCTCTCTCTCTCTCTCTCTCTCTCTCTCTTTCACTCCTTGTCTCTGACTGTTGCTCTCAAATAAATAAAAATAAAATTAAATGAAAAAAAATTAAATATGTATAAGCAAAAAAATATTTTAAGAATTTATAATCCAGAGCTTAAACAGTTTTCTCATGAATCTTAAGCATTTTTCATTGTCCCCCACCATACACTACAGATTATAGCATATATAAGCATAACCAAAACACAATTTTAAAAAATGTTTTTAGTTATTCATTTGCAATGACAGAAAGAGAAAGAATGGGCACGTAGGGCCTCTTGTTATGGCAAACGAACTCCAGATGCATGTGTCACCTTGTGCCACCTGGCTTTATCTGGGTTCTGGGGGAACTGAACCCAGGCCATCAGACTTTGCAAGCAACCATCTTTAACTACTAAGCAATCTCTGCACCACCCGCCCCACAATTTTTTAAAAATAAAATTGAAACTGCACTGCCTTATATCTACTCCCCCCCTGCTGTGCTGGGGATTGAAGTCACCTGTTAGGCAAGTGCTCTGCTGTTGAACTCCAGCCTCTTCAAATGCTTTCTTTGCAATGTGACAGATCATGAATGTATTACTGTGCCGATGAATTCTCATGGAAATGTTTTCTAAAGCAGGGCCTCCCTGAGCGTTCACGGGAATTTTATCGTGGTGACAGGGCTGCTGCAGCTGGCAGGTGGGGAAGGGTCAGATCCTCATCCCAACTCCCCATGAGCAGTTCCACTCATTTCCTCTATAGATTTTGGATCCTTAGGGAAGAAAAACTCATTTGAAAAAAGATCTCTCTCTCTCTCTCTCTAAGTTCAAAAGCTTCCATCTTTAACATTTCTTGACAGCTTTTATTATGGCTTCACTTCTTTGACCAGCCCCTTCTGAGGCACATTTGTTTTGCCCCCAAATTAATATTATAAACCAATCACATTGAAAAACTTACATCTAAGCTTTTGAATGCCCCCTATTGTTTTCTGAGCATCAGTCCCCAGAGCAGAGCACTAACCCCTGCCCTTCCCATCCCTGTGCCGGTAACACTAAGTACCAGCCAGGGTATGATCAGGCTTCTCACTGTCACCAGCCCAATCAACACCACTTGGCCAGTTTTCTTACCCTGAGGTCATGTGACACTTTGCTTAAAAAATGTGGTACCACTGACTGACACCCCAGCCTCACACTGACTGACACCCCAGCCCCACAATGGCTGATAGCCCAGCCCCACACTGATTTACACCACAGCCCTATACTGGCTGGCACCCCAATCCTACCCTGGTTTACCACACCACCCCCCCTCCAGCCTTACAGGAGCTGACACCTCAGCCCCACACTGGAGCATTCTAAACTCCCTGTGTCACCAGGCTACACAGAAATAAATCTGCATGCTTTTTAAAGCAAGGGCAAGCAAAACTAATCAATTTTAACTAGATACATGATAAATTACCTTGATATAACTTGTTATTTGATCATTTTAATAAAAATACTTCAACCTATTGTTCTTTAGTGAAATTATAAAGGATTTTTCCACCTGGAAACTTCATGTTGCAGATTAAATCGGCTATTAACATCAATTACAATGATAATTACTCATTATATTAATCAAAATATGCAGCTGAGAGCTGAAGCTACATAGGTAACACCAAGAAAATGTCACTAGGAATCACTCAGCCCATTAACCACCTAACTTGGACAAAGGACTTTCCACTCAGGCATTACTTTATTTGCAAACACAATTCTTGTTTCAATGTTAGCTGTCTGTATTTTGGACTGGCATCATACACTACAAGATATTTACAGATGTACTACCTGCTTATATTTTTATTTGTTTGACAGAGAGAGAGAGGGAAGAGAGAGAGAAAGAAAGAGAATGGGCACACCAGGGCCTCCAGCCACTGCAAATGAACTCCAGATACATGCGCCCCCTTGTGCATCTGGCTAACATGGGTCCTGGGGAATTGAACCTGGGTCCTTTGGCTTTGCAGACAAATGCCTTAACCACTAAGCCATCCCTCCAGCCCTACTACATGCTCATAAAAGAATTGTAAAAAGACATTGTAAATTGGGTTTTGTGGTTATCTCATATTTTAATTACTATTTGATTCATTGTTTAGCTATTTATGAATATTTAAAAAATTAAATAGTCATCAATTTACTTCACCCCATCACATCAAGATATATTCATTTTCTATATTCATTATAGTTTGGGTCAATATTTAATCATAATTTAAAGTACTTATATCGATTCTTCCTGCCTTTTAGTTTAATTAAGAAAAGTCATGGGCTGGAGAGATGGCTTAGCAGTTAAGGTGCCTGCCCAGTAAGCCTAAGAACATCAGTCCCTAAACGTCAGTTCCAATCTCCAGGTCCCACGTTTAGCCAGATGCAAAGTGACGCAAGGGTGCAATGCCGCACTTGACCACAGGGGGGCACACGCATCTGGATTTCGTTCGCAGCTGGCGCGCCCATCTCTGTCTGTCTCCCTCTCCCTCTCTCTCTGTGTCTCTCTGAAAAAAAAGAAAAGAAAAGTCATTATTTTATTTTTCTTACTTGATGATTTTCATACTTGAACATGATGTAATTTGATCATAATCCCCTCTCGATACCTTATTTTGTCCCCTTTCCCTCTTCCCTTCCACTGAATCCATTCTTCTTTCCAACTAGTTCCTCTTTATTTTGATCACCTTTAAAAGTTTCCATCATCCATGTCAAAATGTTGCTAAACTCAGTATAGTAGAGGTCTTACAGAGGTAATGACAGCCACTGCGAGGTCATGAAGCAATGGGCATTCTTTCTGCTCCCTCTTCTCTAGTGTTCCCTTGAGCTTTGGAGGGGGTGATAAAGACATCTTATGTATCACTGAGCATTTAACCATCACGTATTCTCAGCACTTTGACAAGCATGGAGTATTCCATGTAGCCAGTGTCTTCTTCTCTGCCCAAAAGTAAAGCAGAACCAATCCACAGGCATACACAAAATACAAACAATACAGGGCAACTCGAGCTGCACAACATCCTTTTAGTCAACCAACAGGAGTGGCTTCCCCATAGGGTTCATGACCTTCTCAGCTGTAGGTTTTAAACTAGGTTTTCAGGGCTGGGGATGAATTCCCTTCCACAGATCCAATCAGACACAGTTGGTTACCCCATAATATTCATACTACTCTTGCCTGGCTAGTTGGTTGTATAGCACACAGGGTGGATCCATAACCGGGTAAGCCTGCTAATGACTCCCCCCCCACCCCAACCAGCTGCATAGCACTTTCCAGCACTATGATAGCTAGCCAGGAGAGAGGGGGCTTCTATACGCTTCTGGATATTTTGAAGGAAGATATATCTGCACCTAGAAAATTGAAGCTAAATGCAATAAAAAGGGGATCTTGGAGCCAGGCGTGGTGGCACACGCCTTTAATCCCAGCACTCGGGAGGCAGAGGTAGGAGGATCACCATGAGTTCCAGGCCACCCTGAGACTACATAGTGAATTCCAGGTCAGCCTGAGCTACAGTGAGACCCTACCTTGAATAACAAAACAAAAAAAAAAAAAAAAAAAAAAAAAGGGGGAGGACCTTGTAGAAAAATAGAACAAATAAATCTATCTTAAGAGAACAAAAGGATTAAAAGTCCCTTCAAGAGCCTTTAACACACTACATCAAGTTCAGTCATCACTGTCAGTTGGCAAAAATTACCAAAATTTCTATTACCTCTAGGGAAATATAAATGAGGTTTGCCCCATATATTATGAGATGCATGAAGGGTCACTCTAAGCTAATCTGAGACCAATTCTGAACTAATAATAAAAGAAAATATTTTTATGTAGTAATCAGCTCACAGAAATGACCTCCTCAGGCAGCAACACTCTGCAAATGATTTTAAAGGGAAATGAGGGAACCATTTACAAAGTATTGTTTTTTTTTTTTTTTGTGTTTTTTTAACCCAGATACCCATCTTTACCAAAGAATCCAACCCGAGACTACTGGGCAAGACCAGGCTGGACTGAGGTGCTGCAATAGGGAGATGGTTGAGCTGGTGGTAGTTGAGAAGAAAAGTCTGACCATTGGTGACACACCAGTGAGGACCAAGCAGCACAAATTAGCGGAGACTGTGGTAACACTCAGGGGCCTAGTCAAAGGCAAAGTCAGCCAGGGGCAGCGGCAGGACCAAGGACAGCGCCAGGAAGCCACTTACTCCACTTCCTTGAGCGGCCAAAAGCAGCAGCCCATGTGGGACATTAAAGGTCACCGCTGTGTCTTAAAGTTCTAACACCCAGTCAACTTATTTTCTGGTCTATTTTTACTAACACAAACATTCCAAAGTATTTCTAGAAAGAGATAGTACTTAAATCACACATCGGTCCAGTTGAAAGAATGTAAAAGGACATGAAGGGGAAACATTTACAAAGTTAATTTGTTTTTGGCTAGATAGCCATCTTGACCAAAGATTTTGACTTGACACTAAATGAACAGATGTATAAGCAGACAAATCAAGTTGTCTGCCAAATAAAATACTCTTTATGAGCTGGAGAAGATGGCTTAGAGGTTAAGGCATTAGCCTGCAAAACCAAAGGACCCCAGTTCGATTCCCCAGGACCCATGTAAGCCTAGATGCACAAGAAGGCACATGAATCTGAAGTTTGTTTGCAGTGGCTGGAGGCCCTGGTGCACCCATTCTCTCTTTCACTCTCTCTACCTCTTTCTCTCTCACACAAATAACTAAATAATTTTTAAAATAAAATACTCTTTAGAAGGACGTGTTCATGAGTTTCAATAGGAGACCACTGTGCATTTGGATAAAGGATCTGAGTCAATCTCAAAGTAGGCTCAGGATAACAGTGTGTGACTTAGGGGACATCAAACATGAACCACGTGCAAAAGAGCAGGTGCTAATTTACAGGGTCACAAAATAAACACATTGGTTTAGTTAGGTTAATTTTTTTTATTGTTTTTATTTATTTATTTATTATTCTTTTTTCAGTCTTCAAGGGCCTCACTCTAGCCCAGGCTAACCTGGAATTCACTATGTAGTCTCAAACTCAGAGTGAACCTCTGGGATTAAAGGAGTGCACTGCCACACTTGGCTATTTTTTTTTTAAATTCTGAAATCTAAGAAGAAATGTCCTTTGAGTGAAAATAACAAAGGGATCAGCTGTGTATACAGTCAAGTCTTAGAAGCCAGAAATAAGGAAAGATGAGGGGACATTTAGAAGTCTCAAGGTAAGTGTGTGCGCATGTATGTATATAAATACGTACACAAACGTGGGTGCAAATAACCCACACCACTGAAGAATCCTGCTTTTAAAAATGTTATAAACAATATTTCTGGTCTAGAGAGATGGCTTAGTGGTTAAGGCGCCTGCCTGCTAAGCCTTAGAACACTCATTCAATTCTCCAGGTCCCATGTTTAGCCAGACGCAAAGTGACTCAAGGGCGCAATGCCGCACTTGCCCACAAGGGGGCTCCTGCATCTGGAGCTTGTTCACAGCAGCTGAGAGGCTACTGGCATGCCCATTCTCTATCTCTCTCTCTCTCTGACTCTCTCCAATAATAATAATAATAGTAATAATTTTCACCACCTTGCCTAGCCTCACTCAAGCTCCATCCCAGAAAATCTGTCTTCACATGTCTGAATGTTTCTTCCCTGATCAATGAGATTTGAATCCCAGTGCAGAGGCTGACAACATCAGATAGCTCATAGCAACTCAGAAGCACCATGATGCTTTCTGTTTCTGAAGCTGGTCCAGACTTCAGAGGAGTGAGCAGCATAAGCTTACACATTTGTTAACACACTGGATCCCTCACCCAGGCGCCAAGATCCTTCAGGGCAAGGGCCTAACTCATTTCTGGTTATTAATTCCTGTAACCATTCCTGGCCTGTAGTGCATCAGACAACATTTGTCTCCATAACCTCAGCCTGGCTCTTTCTTCTACGCTTCACCGCCAACCCTGTGGTTGCCTTACTTCAATTCTCACACCTGGACAGAGTATCAAGGAGACAAGGGCTAGAAGCTAGAAATGATGGCCTGGAGAGATGCTTAGCAGTTAAGGCATTTGCCTGCAAAGCCAAAAGACCCAGGTTTGATTCCCCAGAACCCACATTAGCCAGCTGCACAAGGTGGAGCATGTGTCTGGAGTTCGTTTGCAGTGGCTGGAGGCCCTGGTGTGTCCAGTCGCTTGCCCTCTCTCTCTCCCTCCCTCCTCCCCCTTTCTCTCTATCAGATAAATAAATAAATTTTTAAAAAGATAGAAATGAGACCAGCGATGGATTTCAGACTCACACTGTTCACATATGTGTGCTGGAGGATTAATTTATGTGATGGTTTTATAAAAATATTTTATTTTTATTTATTTATCTGACAGAGAAAGAGGGAGAGAGAGAGAGAGGGAAGGAGAGAAAGAGAGAGAGAATGGGCACATCAGGGCCTCCAGCCACTGCAAACGAACTCCAGACATGTGTACCTACCCCCTTGTACATCTGGCTAATGTGGGTTCTGGGGAATTGAACTGGGATCCTTTGGCTTTGCAGGCAAACGCCTTAACCGCTAAGCCATCCCTCCAGCCCTGTGATGGTTTTTTGAATTGTCACTGGGTTGGATTAAGCTAAGTAAAGCACATCTCTGAGTATACCTGGGAAGGCATTTTCAGAGGATTCAACCTTGAGTGTCTGACCTAATGACTGCATTGCATTGATGCCTTATGTGCTCAGAATATGATGACACTACTGGGTACCAATGAAAGCTAGGAAGTGGGACCTAGTAGGAGGAAATATGTCACTGGAGAGATGGGCCTGGGGGCTATACGTTGTCCTGCCCCTTCCTGTATTCCCACTTTCTCTCTGCTTCCTGGTCACCATGACATAAGTTGCTCTGCAGTGCCATGTCCTTCCCATCATGGTGTACTGACATCTCTGGAAACATAAGTTAAAACAAATCCTCCTTTAGTAAGTAATACAAAATAAATCCTTTCAGTTGCTCTCTCAGGTGTTCTGTCACAGCCATAAGAAAAGCAACCAACACAACTTCCAACCCTCTGTGCTGTCCACACACTCATCCCATGGAGTTCTCTGTTCTTCTCAATTTCCACAGACCTTCCCGTCTCCATTCTGCTACTCATGCCATTTCATTTGTGGGGAACACCAAGCACTCCTGATAGTCATCGTCCCCGTCCATCATCAATTCCGGAAAGTACAGGCTGAATTCCATTTTTTTAAGAACTTTGAGGGATGGGGAGATGGCTCATCACTTAAAGGCACTTGCTTGCAAAGCCTGCCAGTCCCAGTTCAATGCCCTGGTCCCTACGTAAAGCCAGGTGCACAAAGTGGGACATGTGCCTGGAGTTTGTTTACAGAGGCAAGAGGGACTGACATGCCCATTCTCATTCATTCTCTCTCTCTCTCTCTCTCTCTCTCTCTCTCTCTCTCTCTCTCTCCCTCTTGCAAGTAAATAAAATCAAAACATTTTTAAAAAGAAATTTGAGTTGTTGAGCTATTTTGAAATTATTAGCATTAGCTAGGCAGAGATAATTATTTAAGAAAGTGCAACTGACAATAGTGTGTGTGTGTGTGTGTGAGTTTTTCCCTTGGGGACTATTTCACTGACATTAGATTATAAGACTACCATCTCAAATATTTTCTAATTAAATGATGCCAACATTGGAATAAGGCAATATATAATGTGAACACATAAATCTCTAGATAACATCCATTTTTTTTTGTCTTATAGTATGTGTAAGGCACCAAATTGTGCTATTTCATATAGTATCCCTCACCACGCGTACCACTGAAATCAGTTACATGGAGTTACAGTTCCTCTGCCACATTTCAAGCACTCTGCAGCTACATGTGGTGAGTGGCTACCACAGTGAGCAGTGCAGCTGAAGGCCACCTCTATTTTCACATGGAGGCCCACTGGACAGTGCCGCTCAGAGCATCCGTAATGCATCCAAGTCACCCGAGGGGCTGCTCAGAACACAGCTTCTGATGGAGTAGATCTGGTGTGGGGCTGAGTCCTCCACTCTCTAATAGGAGCCTGGCTGACCGTGATGCTGCTGGTACAAGGGCCGTCTGCGAGACTCCCTGGACTTGGCCGTGGACACTGGCTGAGCGATTCGTGCTGTGCATACCCAGGACTTACAGCTTCACTTCTCCCCATTCAGGCAGAAAGTATCTAATCACAGGCACTCTTTGGCTCCTAAGGGTCTATGGAGCCTTTTATAACATGTTGCTTTCTTTTTATGTTGTTTTTCTCTTTTTTTATGTGTGTGTGTGTGAGAGAGAGAGAGAGAAGAGAGAGAGAGAGAGAATTGGCCCACCAGAGCCTCTTGCTACCTCAATCAAACTCCAGACGTATGTGCTGCCTTGTGAGCATGCATGTGTGTGTGTGTCTGGCTTACGTGGGTCCTAGGGAGTCAAACCTGCATCCTTAGGTTTCATCCTAACTGCTAAGCCATCTCTCCAGCCCACCTGTTGCTTCCTTAATTAGGATAGCATCAGGTCAGTTTCAGGAAAGGCTGTATTCCTTGGAACTGTTTACGCATGAGCACAAATATGGTGGCTAAGTACCTCAGATAGGAGGCAGACTGTGCAACCAAAAGGTCTGGGGCAGTTTGTTTAGCATCTTAGCAGCTCAGAGGAAAATATCAGAAGCCACAGACCACAGGGCTGCTTTCAGGCTAAGACATGCAGAACAGCATGTGTAGGTAAGTACCTGGCACCAAGCAAGGGCTCCATCAGGGTCAGACACTGTTATTTTTATTGTTACTCTTCATGAGATCTGCAGTCCAGAAACATTAGGAGTGTCTGGGGGCTGCAAAGATAGTTCTGCAGTTAAAAGCACTTGCTTGCAAAGCCTGCCGGCCTCAGTTCAATTCCCTAGTACCCATGTCAAGCCAGATGCACAAAAGGATGCATGCATCTGGAGTTATTTATAGCAGCAGGAGGCCCTGGTGTACCCATAGATAGTTTTCTCTCTCTCTCTCTCTTGTTCTCTCTCATAAAGAGTGTTTAGTTTGGCCAACATCAACATGCTCTATATGTAGCAAAGAAGCTATGTCTTGGGAGATAATTGTGTGAGTAAAGTTTGCCGCAGGAATTATTTGGAGGAATTTCAAACAAGAGAGCCAAGAGTCATCTTCATAGAGCACATTTGCAGGTGAAATTGAAAACAGAATTTCTTCAGCCATATTTTATCTGACAATAGGCACAAGAGGTACATTCCCTGGGCCTTAGACTGGATTCCAACTTTCAGAACAGCTGACAACTAGTTTTTGGAGCCCCAGCCTTTATCACACCGCTAGGCACGTGGAAGATGTCCCAAAATATTTAATACGTGGCTGCATGGAAGGATGAAGGGATGAATGCATGCATGGGCAAACCAGCAGAGGAGGGTGTGGATGGACAGATGATGGGTGGGTAGGTGGGTGGGTGGTTAAACGCACCCTTTGAATGCTGGGTTGAAGAAGAACAGAGCCCACCAGTGAGGACCTTGTGAACATCGGGTCCAATGTCCTCATCTTATAAATAAGGCCAAATGACACATTCAAGATCCAAAAGAACTTATTCAGTGATAGAGGGCCTACATCTCGAATATACCTCTTCTCTAAAGGGGGAAGAAAGGGGGAGGGAGGGAGGGAGGGAGGAAAAGAGGAAGGTAGCTTTAAGGACTAGTCAGATGGCTAGTCACCTTAAATACAGTTACATGTTCAAAAGAAAGACATTCTGTTTCTTCTCCCACTTTACCTCTTTGCCAAGAATCAGTTTGAGCCAAAAACACGCAGAAAGGCAACAATCTGGTGTTTTCTAAATTTATTTCTGGTCAATAAAAGTGTGTCCATTAACACAAACTCAGATTCTCTAAAATTCACTGACAGGTGCCTTTTGTAAAATGAGGCAGGAGCAGCAGACGTGGTCATTTAAATGTATACACAGCCTAGTAAAGCTGTTGCTTGCCCACATAGTCAATGTCTTCCTTCAACAAAAGCAAAACCCTAATTTATAGACGGCCAGCATGCTTCCCAGAGAAGAGACTCTATATAGTGTAGTCTCTCCATGGTCAGGAAGTGTGAGACCAAAACCCACCCAAAGAGATATAAACAAAAGTGCTCTGCAAGGTTTCCAGAATTTTCTTAGAGGAAAAGGCCATGCTGACTGCTTCCTCCACACCTGTTTCTGGAGCGGGATTGTGATGGCTGAAGCTGTTTCGGTATTATCAAGAGAGGAAGGACTTTACTTAGGGACAAAGGAGGAGAGAGAGAGAGTCAGAGCTCAGGTCCCTGACCCTGAGACTTGGAGTCACCAGATAGCATCTGCACCATGTACCTCCAGACTGCTTTTCAGTAAGAGAAAGAAAATTGTTCTGCTGTTTAAGCCACTGTAATTATTTTCTAAGAAAAAAAATGCAACTCCACATTATCTTATATTCAACACATGACTTGTCTTGGCTACCTATTAAGAGTGATTCCCAATTTCAAAAGTTATCCAGCTGGGCTGGAGAGATGGCTAAGTGGTTAAGGCACTTGCCTGCAGAGCCTAATGACCAGGGTTTGATTCCCCCAGGATCCACATAAAGCCAGATGCATAAGATGGTGCATGCATCTGGAATTTGTTTGCAGAGGCTGGAGACCATGACGTGCCCATTCATATTTTCTCTCTCTCTCTATCTGCTTGCAAATAAATAAATAAAAGTATCTTTTTTTTTTTTTTATAGAAGTTACTCAGGGGCTGAGAGTTGGCTTAGTGGTTAAAGAGCCTGCCCACTAAGCCTAAGAATGCCGGTTCCAATCTCCAGGTCCCACGTTTAGCCAGATGCAAAGTGACGCAAGGGCACAATGCTTCACTTGCCCACAAGGGGGTGCACACATCTGGAGTTCGTTCACAGCAGTTGAGAGGCTGCTGGTGCACCCATTCTCTCTCTCTCTTTGCCCCTCCCTCTCTCTCTGTCTTCCTCTGTGTCTCTCTCCAAAAAAAAAAAAAAAAAGTTATTCAGCATTGAAAACTTTCATGAGGAAGTGGTGAGTCTTGGTTGGTGCGATAGCTTAACAATCCATGTCTGTCGAAAGTCATGGTTTGATATGAAGTGTTCCCCATAAAGGCTCTTGTGTTGAAGGCTTGGTCCCCAGCTGGTGGCGTGATTGAGAGCGGATTGGATCATGAAGGCTAACTTTATCGATAGGTTAGCCTACTGGTACAGTCATGGTTGCATGGGCCCTTAGGATATGGGGCAAAGCTGGAGGAAGTAGTGTTATGGGATCCAGTGTCACACAAGTAAGACCATTGACTCACGGAATGTGAGGCAGTTTTATTGGGTAAAAAAAGAAAAGAAACAGAAGACAAGCTGGTGCACACCAGGGCTACATCTATAGTTTCTCAGGATGCAGCACTGAATTGTTTGGAGTGTCAGCTTTTATTGGAAAAAACTACACAATGTATATTGCAAAAACAGGATGGGAGTTAAACCATAAATCACAATTCACATGTTGCAGTTACAGCCAGGAAATTAACTTTAAACATAAAGGGGAAATCGGTGCATTATGGCAGGGGCATTCCATTCTTAGGAGATTATACAAACCTGTGAATAGGTCAGTTAGTCAGTTACAGAAATGCCTGGGGGGTGGGGGGAAGGGGAGACTAGGCTTGCGACCAAGAGCCTCCAAATGTCCTGCTTATCTGCCCTTAAGGATTTTGCTTAATAATACAGGCCCAGGATAATACTATTCAGACCAGCAGAGCATCCTGTTTATTTACCTTCCCCCACCTGCTCAATGCTCAAGCAAGTGTTTCTGTAAGCTTGATGTAAAGAAATAATAACATTTTGCTCTCTTTACAGTAGGGCACTGGAGCTGTGAATTTGAAGGTATATCTTGTCCCAGACCTTTCCTCACTTGCTCTCTCTCTGCTTGCTGGTTACCACGAGACAGGCCACTTCCCTCTGCTATGCCCTCCTGCCACAATACTTCTGCCTTGACATGGGTCTAAAAGTAACGGAGCCAGCCAGCCACAGACAAAATCTTCTAAAAATAAATCTTTCCTCCTGCAAAGAAAATTGTGTGTGTGTGTGTGTGTGTGTGTGTGTGTGTGTGTGTGTGTGTGTGTCAGGGTCTCTTGTCACTTTAATCACAAATACCAGATGTGTGCACTACTGTTTTTTATTACTGTATGAACAAATCGTGTGTTGGTCCCATTCCCCTCTTGTTATCCTCTTATATTCCCTCTTTTCCTCCCCTATTCCACTGAGGGCCCATCTTAGTGGGGTTCCTGGTATTCACCGTGGGGTTACGAATGTGTCAATCAATCTCTGTGGGGGGAGCAGGAGGGGAGAGATAACAATACCTCAGGATACGACTTCCCACAGTATTTCCACCCTCCTCTCCTGCGATGTTCCCTGAGTATTAGCAGGCGTTTAGTAACTCTACCTTAGTGTTGAGCTCTCTGCATCCCTTGCATTTCTGCTTTGATGAGTTATGAGTGTCCTCAGTGTCTATGGCCATTTTCCCGGAGCAGCTTGTCAGGATAGTAGTGAGAGCAGTACTCATGTTTAAATCTCCACTCCCTCTGCAAAATCTCATGGGCCCTGGAAGATGTGATAGGGGTGGCTTGTCTCAGTGTGCACTACTCTGTGCATCTGGTTTCACTTTGTGCTGGGGAATCAGACTCCAGGCTGGCAGGTTTTGCAAGCAAGTGCTTTAACCACTGAGCAATCTCCTCAGCCTCAAATCTTTCCTCCTTTACCTTGGTTTTCTGGGGCATTTTGCAACAATGATGAAACTAGCACACCACTAGAAGCTCGTTGCCCTTACTCAGCACTTCCAAATGAGAAATGCTAGTTCAGGAAACCCTGTTCTTCCAGATTTTCCCCACATACTTCCTTCCAGCATCCTCTCTCTTCTCCAGAACAAAACTCCTGCCACAGCTCCCTGACAGCCACACCACACTTGCTGTCTCTCTTGGTCTAGGCATGGAGAATACATAGTAAATCACAACACCAAAATCACACTTGGCTGAAAACTCTGTGAGGCATTATGTTAATTAAATTAGCTCTCTTTTGTTCTATTCTATGCATTTGAAACTCTGTCTTTAAGAAAACAGCTGTTGACTTCTTGTGACTAGCGATGGATTCTACATGTCTATACATTTTCTTTTTAATGAAAACACAGATTTTTGTTTGTTTTTTGAAGAGGCAGATCAAAATTTTACCAGGCCCTCAGGTGAAACATGAAAATAACAACATCTCTAGTCTTGTAATACTACCACAATATTATTCACTTCAGGCAATATTAAATTGAAAATGTCAAGTCTTTCAAGTACAAAAAAAATTAACTTATAATTTGGACAGATGTAGATTCTGTGGAGTTTGAAGCTTATTTAATTTGAGGAGCCCTATTAAAGAATAAAGAATACAGTAGGCAGGCATGGTGGCACACATTTGCAATCCCAGCACTTGGGAGAGTGAGGCTGGAAGATGAGGAGTTCAAGGCCATCCTCGGCTATATAACAAGCTCAAGGACAGCTTGGGATACATAAGGCCTATCTCAAAGCAAAAAAATATAGAATTATAACTACATCTAATATATAACTATGTACAGGTCTTGGAAAAGGCCAGTGAGCATGTGAGAGGAGTTCTAAGACAGGTTATGTCAGCTTCACAGTAAAACCACGTCTGCTTATCATCAAGACGTACATACTAGGCTCAACCCAAGAGAAAAGATTATGCAAAAGCAAATTATAAACAGATGTATGGCTAAAAGCCAGAAGAGAGAAAAAAATCTTGCAAGAAAAACTTAAGGAGTAGTTTTAAACTTCCTGCTACATTTATGTAGCAATTATAATGGTGTAGGGGGATTTTACACACAAAAAGATCAGTATTTATTACAAATACATGCCCTTCACACACACAAATGTGTTAGCTACTCAGATATGGAGTAGATCTAAAATCCTTGTTTTAGTAAAAATGTTTAGACCACTTACAGAAAGAAAGGTTCTTACTGGTTCTTGTGTAAAAGTTTTCATATCTATTGCTAATGACAAAATTAATAATAGCTAATTAAACTTGGGTATTTGTTTTGTGCCAACCCACATAATTTGATAAGTACTTTACCTAGAATGACTCAATCTTCAAACAAGCAAATGAAAGAGGTGTTTGATTTCTGTTTCAGATGGGGAAACTGGGGCCTAGCAAGGTCATACAGCTCAAGTTCTAGAGAAACCTAAGATTCAGAAAGGCAAAATAACCAACCAAGGTCACATAGCTATTAAGAGGCAATGGCAGCTGGGCATGGTGATGCACACCTTTAATCCCAGCACTCTGGAGGCAGAGGTAGGAGAGTTCAAGGCCACCCTGAGACTACATAGTGAATTCCAGGTCAGCCTGGGCTAGAGCGAGACCTTACCTTGAAAAAAAAAAAAAAAAAAAAAGAGGCAAGGGCAGAGTCCCATGGAGGTTCACTTCAAAACACTCATGCTCTTACACTCACACTTTAAAGGAACTGAGCACCTAACATAACATTATTGAGAGTTTCCAGCTTTTGATTCCATGGTGGCTTGAATCAGATGTTCCCATAAACTCATGGTTTTTGTTTGTTTGTTTGTTGTTGTTGTTTTTGAGAGAGAGAGTGACCCAGAGAGAAATAGAATGGGTGTGCCAGGGCCATTTCAGCCACTGTGAACGAATTCCAGATGCATGCGCCCCCTGTGGGCAAGCATGGCATTGCATGCTTGCATTGCTTGTGTCTGGCTAAACGTGGGACCTGGAGATAGAGAGGGTGTTCTTAGGCTTGGCAGGCAGGCGCCTTAACTGCTAAGCCATCTCTCCAGCCCAACTCATGTGTTTTGAATGCTTGCTCCCCAACTGATGGCGACTTGGGAGGTGGAGCTTTGCTGGGGGAAGTGTGTCACTGCAGTCCACCACGAAGCATCCCTTCAAGACTGCAGACCAGAATAAATTCTTTGCTCTCATCAGCTGCTTTGTGTTCCAGTAATGCAAAGGTAGCTACAACAAGTTCTTTTTGCAAAAATGATAGACAGGAGAAAAGGAAATGTGGGGTATCAAGTCTGTGGGTGAAAAGCAGCGACCAAGTGTAGCTTCAAACAAGGTGTGTGTATGTTCGTTAGCGTTCGCACTGCAGTGAGTGTCCTTGACCCCCTTGTTCCTTGTACTCCTTGTAGAAGAGACTGTGGTCATTCATATTCATTTCCGTTCCCCTCTGACCAAATGGCATAATTTGTGGCTAAAATATCACTTCATGTTTTACGAAGTTCCATATGAGTTTACATATTTACATAATAAGAAGAAGGCCATCATTTTCATCAGCTGGAATAAGTGTCACAAAGTCCCTGTTCCTGCTGTAGGTTTCCTCCAAGTGATTTATAATACACACACACACACACACACACACACACACACACAGAGAGAGAGAGAGAGAGAGGCAGATTATGTTAGTTTCTTTAAGTTCTAAATTTGGGTTCAGGTCCAACCGGAAGGAGCCAGGTCTATAGCCAACATCATACCAGGTATTAAATTGTCAAAAAGACAAAAAAATATTCGAGCCCCAGCATATCAAGATAACATGAGATGTCAGAAACCCACACAGGTATCCCCCATTCTATACCAAGGGATAGCAATTTGGAAAGTTGTATGTTTGCTTCCATTTATAAAAATAGATTGAGAGGGGGAGGGGATATGATGGAGAGTGGAGTTTCAAAGGGGAAGGTGGGGGGAGGGAAGGAATTACTGTGGGATATATCTACAATTATGGAAGCTGTCAATAAAAATTAAAATAATAAAAATAGGAGGAAAAAATAGGATGTGGAAACCACTAAAAGTTAGGAAAAAATATAAGGTATGTGCAAAAAAAGCACTTGTCTAATCTTTTTGTCCAAAGAGGAAATGACTTATTTCTTGCAGCATTTTATCTACTTTAGAAAAATAATTGGGATCAAATAGTATTTATAATTCTTAAATTTCTGGTGGGCTTTGTTGTTTTATTTTTAAAGGCCATCTGTTTACTTCTTGTGAACAACTCCCTTATATTTCAGGCAAAGATCATTTCAGCATCTTAACTTGAGCACTCCAGAGACTGCAAGCAGCCTGAACTTCTCGTAAGTGTAATTCAGTAATGTGTTTGGGGACTTTTTGATCCCCTGGTAGTGAAGATGTCCTCCCACAGGTTAATCTCCGTGGAGCCTCATAGCAACACAAGAGCTGACCTTCCAGAACACTATGATGGCAATTATACTCTCAGGCTAATCTGACTTTAGTGAGATAGTCTCTTTCCTTTGCTTTGCTTGCTTTTTTTTTTTTTTTTTTTGGTTTTTCTTTTTTTAATGCTTCACAACACACACTCTTTCACATCTGGCAATCTTCAAAGTGCATAAGCAGGGAAGATTGCAAAGACTCAAAAGCAAGGAAGGGAGGTGGTGCACAGAGAGGAGTGGGGGGCTCCTCTAAACAATTACATGGTGTTGAGAGCCTTATTCATGTGACATGAGGGAGGCACAGAAAATGGGAAGGAGAAGAGGGAGAGGTTGACGTTTCTCCTCTTTGACTGCTCTAAACCTTTCTCCTTTCTCAGTCCCAGAAGAAGGAAAACTCTAGGCTGGATTCTTAACAGTGGACGCGCCAAGATACGTTTACTACTCGGATGCAAACTGACGTGGGCGTTTTGGCAAATGATTATCCTTTTGAAAATGATCCAAAATTATACTCTTCTAATTGGATCAAAGAGATCAATATATGTAATGGATTTTTTAAGTGTGTTGGCCCAGCACAGAGAGTGGGAGCCACCAGCAAGGTTTTATGGGTTGTCAGCTAAGACTCCGTCATCCTGCTTGATTTCCGTCGGAGTGGCTCTGTAATTTTTTTTAACGGAAGTTCTCATGATTCTCTGTCCACTTATTCCTCTGCCTTCATTAGAATTGCTGACGCTTGCCGGGGATGGTGGCGCACACCTTTAATCCCAGCACTGGGGAGGCAGAGGTAGTAGGATCGCTGAGAGTTTGAGGCCACCCTGAGACTACATAGTTAATTCCAGGTCAGCCTGGACCAGAGTGAAACCTTACCTCGCAAAACCAAAAAAAAAAAAAAAAAAGAATTGCTGACGCCTGAAGACATCAATCATGGGGCAATGCAGGATTATTAGAACTGGATGAGTTTTCCAAAAGGCATTTTTTACCAATAGAAAGATAAGGGAAGAATGCAGCTTCCCCAATGTGTAGTCACTAGGTATAGAGCTTAGCAGCCTGTTGCCATGAATACCTCCCCTAAATACAATGTGTGCTCCATAGTCCAGAGAGTGGGTTGCTTCAGGCATTCATTTTATTTTTTCAGGCATTACGGATAACTCAGCTGGAAGTCTCCTCCCTGTTGGCTAGCTGTCATCGTGCTGGAAAGTGCTAGGCACTCTGTTAGGGGAGAAAAGTCATTAACCATCCTAACCGGCAGTGAACCTTGAAAACTACACAGCCCGCCAGTCAGGCCAAATGTACCAACTAGTGAAATGGTGGTAGGTCTGTGATGGTAGAAACCAGCTATTCTCTGAGTGGACTGGAGAGCCACCCCATGGGAGGGAATTCGTGCCTGGTACTGAAACCCTAGCCAAAAGCCTATGGCTGAGGAGGTCTGGGGGGGAACTACTTCAGTTGTCTGGCTAAGTGGATATATTATGCCCTCCAAACTGCTCTCGAAATATTTATGCTTATACCATATATTAACGCTACTCTCACTTTTGGTTAGAGAAGATTCTCTTTTCAGATGGTGGAGACCACTGGGGAGACTCAAAACTCACCAAAGTGCTGAGAAGAAGTAACAGCGGAGTGTTTAGCACTAAGTGAGACATCTCTGTCACATCCTCCAGGGCTTGGGGACCATTGCTGAAGAGGTGGAAGAAAGAATACAAGAGCCAGCTGGGTGTGGTGGTGCGCACCTTTAATCCCAGCATTCAGGAGGCAGAGGTAGGAGGATCACCATGAGTTCAAGACCACCTTGAGACTACATAGTGAATCCCAGGTCAGCCTGAGCTAGAGTGAGACCCTACCTCAAAAAACCAAAAAATAAAATAAAAAGCAAGAACCAAATGAAAGGGAGGAGTGTTTGGCAATACTGTCTTGCAGACACAAACTGGCTGTTGCATTTCTGACCTCACAGTGGCTGATACCACCTACAAAAGGCTTACAAGCTGGAATAAAAGATCCATCAAAATAGAAGAGAGAATAGTTGGAAAAGGGGGCTTAATTGAGGTTGATAGGGATGGGGTAAAAGAGGGCTGTGTAAAGGGATTATGCCAGGGTGCATATTAATGGAGATTGTCAATAAAAAGTTGTTTAACAGTGGAGAAGGATAGTCTGCAACATGTTAAATAGAAAAAGTGTTACGTCCCAACCTAATGGCTTTCTTCCTGGATATTGTGATAATATTTGATGTTCCTGTAGTGCTTATTATTATTATTATTATTATTATTATTATTATTAGCACTATGCTACCAAGCTTAAGTTACTCTGAGTTCAAGTTAGCCATGGTCTTCATTGCTGGTGATTTTCAAAAATGTCTTAGGGGAGACCAACCTGCTCAAGGAATGGAAAAAAGTGCCATCTCAACTCTTCTCAAGTGCAGTTATGATTTTTTTAGATTTTTTTTTTGAAGTAGGGTCTCATTCTAGGCCAGGCTTACCTGGAACTCACTGCAGTCCCAGGCTGGCCTTGAACTCACAGCAATCCTCCTACCTCTGCCTCTCAAGTACTAGGATTAAAGGCACACACTGCCCATGCCCAACTTCTAATATTTGCAGTTAAAAACATACATTTTAAATTTGTTGATCCAGAAAAAAAAAAAAACCTGTGGTGAGTGACCTGTTTTAATTTTCAGCTCTTGATCTATGTGTAGGAAAATTTCACCCTGATACACATTTGAACTGAAAAAAGAGAGTTCACAAGACAAGGGAAGAATCCATAAAACAGTTTCATAGCCCATGTAAAAATATCTATATGGCCTACATGCCAAAGAAAAATCGATTCTCAGTTATCTATGGAGTGATTTCCAACTCCCATTCCAAAGCAGTGTAAGTGCACAGTGAACACTTATCTGGAGTTAGCTACCATTTGTATAATGGGATCCTTAGAGGAGAGCCTTAGCTGGCTGACAGTGCGGACACAGCCCCCACTGTTTCAGGGGAATGCAACATATTTCTGTTTTCCTCCCAAATAACCCAAACTAAAAAACTCAAATTTGCTTATGGAAAGCTCTGAGGAGGGCTGGAGAAATGGCTTAGCAGTAAAGGCACTTGCCTCCAAAGTCAAAGGACCATGGTTCGATTTCCCAGGACCCACGTAAGCCAGATGCACAAGGTGGCGCATGCATCTGGAGTTCGTTTGCATTGTCTGGAGGCCCTGGTGCACCCATTCTCTCATTCTTTCTATCTCTATTTGCCTTTCTCTTTCTCTCAAATAAATAAATAAATAAATATTTTTTAGAAAGAAAGCTCTGGTCAGGCGTGGTGGCACACGCCTTTAATCCCAGCACTGGGGAGGCAGAGGTAGGAGGATTGCCGAGAGTTTGAGGCCACCCTGAGACTACATAGTGAATTCCAGGTCAGCCTGGACTAGAGTAAAACCCTACCTCAGAAAACCAAAAAGAAAAAAAAGAAAAAAGAAACCTCTGAAGAATTTTTAATGTCATAGGAATAACATTTCTGTTTTTGAACATGAATTATTAAGTAGAACCTTTAAATGTGCTGTGGCCTTAATCTTACTGCAGGGATTTGCTTTTCTCCTTTTCAAAAAATAAATTTGTTACTATAAAAGTTACAGGAAAATAACTACAGGAGAAATGTCGCGCCTGCCCGCATTTGAAATTCTGGGATCTGTTGACAGAAGTGACAGCTGTGTGCCAGCCCTGATTAATGCCACTTTCTTCAGCACTGACTGTAATCCATCTCTTTAATGGTTGGCACACGCAGTACTTCCTAATGAGCTATGTCTACTCTTTCTGAAGCTCTTAGCCTTGAGTTGTCCCACTCTCACCATACTTCCAGACCATATGTAGTTTTGAACCAATTATTTAAGTCCCTCAGCTTAATGGCCTTTGCTGGTTTTTTACAACTACAGTAAAAAAATTCAGATTCTTTTCCAGGTCTCTCTGGCTCCCACCCAGCCTAAGGCCCAACCTGCCTTTCTTATCTCATGTCCTTATTCCATTTGCCAACCATGCTGAATCTTTATCTCTCTCAGAATTCACCATTCTCAGGCTGGAGACATGGCTTAGTGGTGAAGGCACTTGTCTGTGAAGCGTAAGGACCCAGGTTCAATTCCCCAGTACCCCACATAAGCCAGATGCACAAGGTGGCACATGAGTCTGGAGTTCATTTGCAGTGGCTGGAGGCCCTGGCGCACCCATTCTCTCTCTATCTGACTCTTCCTCACTTTCTCTCTCCCTCTCTCTAACATCTATGCCTTCTCATTTACTACTGTCCCTCTTTCCTTCTACCTTCTATAAGCTCCTGAATTTTTTTTTTTTTTTGGTCTTTTCAAGGTAGGGTCTCACTCTAACCCAGTATAACCTGGACCTCTATAGTGCCAGACTGGCCTTGAACTCACAGTAATCCTTCTACATCTGCCTCCTGAGTACTGGGCTTAAAGGCATGTGCCACCACATCCGGCTCAATCTTCTATTTTAAAACTGGGAATGTAGTCTAGCAGTATACATAGACAAGCTGGGGTAAAATCACTAAAGGACAAATAGAATAGGAGAAAGAGAGGGAATAAAAGGTTGACAGAAGGGTGACAGAGAAGAACGGATGGCAACACTGGAAAACCACACAGAACATTCTACGCTCAAGATGGTACTTGTCACCCACACAAAACGACTGTTGAGAGAATGAGAAATGTACCCATTCTGGAATTTTTCCATTAAGATTTCTTTTTCATCTAAATCTTAGGGCACCGTACCACACTCACAAAAGACTGAGTGCATCAGAAACCTCCAAGCCCTTTTCTTCATGAAATGACAAAAGCCTAAAGAGCGGCTGAAAAAGCCTATGCTAACCCTCACTTCTGACACCAGCTTCTAGCCCCAGTTGATCTCATTTCCTGGATGTCCACTCCTCTAACAGCCACACATGCTGCGATCAAAGGATGGAGAGACGGTTCCATACAACGGGAACATTACCAAGAGGAGTGGAGAGGCTCAGACTTCATTATATGAAAGAATCATTTCAAGAAATAAAAACCATTTTCAGAGGAAGTTGAAACCAAAAATAGTAACAACTTTAAACTTCATTTTAGTAGTCGGAGGGATGTCACACCCCTCCACGCTGTTGCCTAGGGAACAAGGTTCATTTATTCTGTGCTGTCCAATAGTTTCTAAGAAATTGCTATCCTGTATTATATTTATCATTGTTAAATTCAATCTACATGGAAAAAGCTCTCAAAAATGCAGTTTAAGTTACAGCAAAAAAAAAAAAAAAATAGTGTCAGAAAAAGTGTTACAGAAAGCTTAATCTCCTTTAATATATTTTGCTGTCCCAATAAATTAGCATTCATCTTGGATAGGAGATTCTCTTATCCACACTTCATTGTGATTCCTGAACGTGGAGTCTTCTTATGAATAAGTGAATCTGTCTTGATTAAAAACACCCATCACATCAAAAATATAAATAGGAATCTTCTACTCTGAATTAAACTATGCAAAATTCTTCTGACTTTCTTCCAAACATTCAAGAAAAATATCATTGATAACAGAATGGGTAAGAAGCAAAAGAAAAGGTTTCTTTACGTGACAAATTTTCTTCAACTTTTGCCTGTGGAAAGCCCACCACAAAAGAGAAAAATTGAAGTAACTCTCATGAGCAGACTTTGGAAGTGCCAATCAATGACATTAGTGTGTTGTGAGTATGTGTGTGTGTGTGTTGTTTAAAAACAACACTGCTGGGCTGGAGAGATGGCTTATCAGTTAAGGCGTTTGTCTAAAAAGTGTAAGGACAGAGGTTCGATTCCCCAATACCCATGTAAGCCAAGTGCACAAGGGGACATATGTATCTGCAGTCCATTTGTAATGGCTAGAGGCCCCGGCATGCTCATTTTTTCTCTCTCTCTCTCTCGCCCCCCACCCCCATAAATTACTAAAATGAAACTTAAAAAAAAAAAAAACACTACTGACCAAATTTCCATTGTTTCTAATTCCTATGATTTTTTTTTTTTTTTCAGGCCAAGTTAATTATTTTACAGGCATGTGGAAACTTTCACCTTTGGCTCCTTTGTGTTCACTGAGCATAGGGCGCCATGAGAGTTAGCTCCCCAGCGTGTGTAACATTTCTTTTATTTTGTTCCTTTCTAATACTTTTTGCTTCTCTCCACCTTATCAATCTTTACAAAGAAGCTAAAAGATGCTGAACTTTATCTCTATAGGGTGCATTTTGAAACAGCTTGTGTGGAGACCTTAACGAAGGGAAGAAACTGAGGCCAGACGCTAACAAAGGAGTAAGAGGTGACTTGGTGAGTTCTCCGTGAAGAACTTTGCTTCACTATGCCCAAGGCCAGAGACTTTGTACCTCAAAGATATGCTTTAGAGTAGAGCAGCTCTAAATCTCTATTAACCAGAATTTAACCCTAAGAGGAAAATTCCTATTTGTCAGAACATACTGTCAGGAACTATGGGACTTTAAAAAATGCACAGATAATTTTTCACATTTTAGTTACTTTTAATGTTTTTCTTGTATATATTCATTTTACATGATACAAAAGGATATTTTATACACGTATATATTGGCTACCTTCTCCCCCATATCCTTCAGTCCTCCCCTTTTTTCCTTCCCTCCTCCCATTAGTTTGCTTGTCCTCCTATCCAGTTTCACTTCTACTTTAAAATATATATATTATTTATTGAGTCGGGCATGGTGGCGCACACCTTTAATCCCAGCACTCAGGAGGCAGAGGTAGGAGGATTGCCATGAGTTCGAGGCCACCCTGAGACTACAGAGTGAATTCTAGGTCAGCCTGAGCTAGAGTGAGACCCTACCTCGAAAAACCAAAAAAACCCCAAATATATATATACATAATTTATTTATTTGAGAGAGAGAAAGAGGCAGAGAGAGAGAGAGAGGAAGATAATGGCCATGCCAGAGCCTCCAGCCATTGCAAATAAACTCCAAATGCATGCGCCCCCTTGTACATCTGGGTTACATGGGTCCTGGAGAATTGAACTAGGATCCTTTGGCTTTTCAGGCAAACGCCTTAACCGCTAAGCCACCTTTCCAGCTCCTCACTTCTACTTCTAAGCTACATATACAAACATGATTTAGCAGGGTGTGGTGGCGCATGCCTTTAATCCCAGCATTCGGGAGGCAAAGGTAGGAGGATCACCATGAGTTCGAGGCCACCCTGAGATTACATAGGGAATTCCAGGTCAGCCTGGGCTAGAGTGAGACCCTACCTTGAAAAACCGAAAAAAAAAAAAAAACACATGATTTTATGAATCTATGTAAAATCTAGTAACCACATCTGATAGAAAACATACAATATTTGTCTTTATGAATTGGCTCAGTTTGTTTAATCTGATCATCTCCAGTTGCATCCATGTTTCTACAAATGACATAGTTTTGGGCTTCTCTGTATCTGAACAACAACAAAAAAAAACCCATTGTGTACAGAAACCACATTTTCGTTATTAATTCCTCTGTTGTTGGACACCAAGACTGCTCCCATGACTTAGCTTCTCTGGCTGGTTCTGCAATAAGCATTGATGTGCTAGTATCTTTGTGATATGTTGACCTGGAGCCTGTATCAGTTAAGGTTCTCAGCAGTCCAGAACCAATAGAGTGAACATAGATGACAAAGGGGGTTTACTACATTGGCTTACGTGATACGAACTGGGCAGTCCAACGACGCAGGCTCTCTGGAGACCCAGAGAAGCCGGTAGCTGCTCAGTCCATGAGACTGGTTACCTCAGCTGTCGCAGGATGGCACGGAAGGCCTGGGGCATTTCTGGAGGGCTGCTGCTGGTCTTCATTTCCCACAGGAAGCTGAAGAAGCTGGGTTCTGATGTCAGTGCAGGAAGGAGGCAGCAAGGGAGCAGATGCACTCGCCAGTAAGAGCAAACTCCTCCCTGCCCTTCCCTCGGACATCTGGGCCACCACTGGAGGGTGCTGCCCACTCTGGAGAGGATCTTACCCTCTCCAGCAATCCTTCCAGGCAATACCCTCACAGAGCTGCCATGACTCATGTCTCTTAGTTGATTCTAGACCTGATCAAGTTGACAACTCAGGAGTGGTATCACTGTGTCATCTTAATGTTTACTTTTTTCAGGAACCTCCATACTGATCTCCACAAATCAGGATTAGTTTGTATTCCTACCAGCAGTGTATATGGGTTCCCTTTTGTGTGCATCTTAATGAATATCTGTTGTTATATCTTTTTTTTTTGTTTGTTTGCTTTCAAGGTAGGGTCTCACTGTAGCTCAGAATGTATTTATTTGGGAGAGAAAGAGAGAGAGAGAGAGAGAGAGAGAGAGGGAGAATGGATGCACCAAGGTTTCCTGCCACAGCAAATGAATTCCAGATGAATGGTCCACTTTGTGCATTGGACTTTATGTGTGTACTGGGGAATCGAACCCATGTCGGCAGGCTTTGTAAACTGCTCAGCCATCTCCCCAGCCTCTCATTTGTTTTCTTAATGTTTGACATTAGAACTGGCATGAGATGGAGTCTTGGTGTAGTTTTAATTTGCAACTCTCTGATGGCTATGGGAGTTGAACATTTTTGTGTGTTTATTGGCCATTTTTGTGTTTCATCTTTTGAGAACTTCCTATTCACTTCATTAGCCCATTTGGTAAGAAATAAAGTTTCCAGGGCTAGAGAGATGGCTTAGCGGTTGAGCACTTGCCTGCAAAGCCTAAGGACCCCGGTTCGAGGCTCAATTCCCCAGGACCCACGTAAGCCAGATGCACAAAGCTGGCACATGCATCTGCATTTCTTTTGCAGTGGATGGAAGCCCTGGTGTGCCCATTCTCTCCCTCTCTCTGCCTCTTTCTCTCTGTGCCTGTCATTCTCAAATAAATAAATAAAAATAAAAAAAAATGAAGTCTCCAGAGGATGTCCTCAGGTGCACACCCAGCTCTATCTCATGGAACAAATTAAACCGCCATAAGGATGAGGCTCCGGATGATTGTACTGGGTGTGCACTGCCTCATCTTTCTCACTATTTTATTCATGACAGTCCATTGGTGACTGTTTTAGGCTGGATCTTGGTGTTTGAACACAGAAGTGGATTCATGGTGAAAACAAAGTTACTGTACACAATCTTATCAATGTTAAGTTTTAAAATGACAATGTGAACTTTATGGATTGAGTTGTTTGAGTTCCTGGTGTTTAGTTTTTTGAGTTCTTTGTATATTCCAGGTACTAATCCTCCATCAGATATATACCTAATCAAGATTTTCTCCCATGCTGTAGGCTGTCATCTCACTCAATTAACTGTTTCCTTTAATTAACCGGGTTCCTTTTGTCAACTGTTGGCATTATTTCCTGAGTGACTGGAGTCCTATTCAAACAGTCCTTTCTTATGCCTGTATCTTGAAGGGATTCCCTTACTTTTTATTTTAATGGTTTCAAGTCATACATTGAAATCTTCAATCCACTGGGAATTGATTATTTTTGTTTGTGAGAGGTAGAGATCTAGTTTCATTCTTTTACATGTGGATAACCAGTTTTCCCAGCACCATTTGTTGAAGAGGCTGGCTTTCCTACTATGCAGATTTTTGGCATCTTTGTCAAAAATCAGGTGGCTGTAGCAACATGGGTTTACATTTGGCCCTCTATTCCACCCCATTGTTTCTGTGACAGTGCCATACTGTTTTTATTACTATGACCTTGTAGTATAACTTCAAATCCAGTTTGGTGATACCTCTAGCTTGATTCTTTTTGCTCAGGATTACTTTGCCTATCTGGGGTGTGCTGTGCTTCCCTATGAATTTCTTTCTACTTATGTGAAGGATGGCATTGGAATTTCAGTGGATATTTCATTGCATCTATAGATTACTTTTGGCAGTATAACCATTTTCACAATATTAATTCTTCCAGTCCATGAGCATGGGAGGAGGTCTTTCTATCTTCTCATGTCTTCCTCAATTTCTTTCTTCAGTGTTTTGAGTTTTCATTGTAGACATCTTTAATTTCCTTGTTTAGGTTTATCCTTAGCTTTTAAAATGTTTTATTTTATTTTATTTTATTTTGAGGTAGGGTCTCACTCTGGCCCAGTCTCAAGATGGCCTTGAACTCACAGCAGTCCTCCTACCTCGGCTTCCCAAGTGCTGGGATTAAAAGTGTGTGTCACCATGTCCAACTATTGTAAGCTTTTTTTTGAGGCAATTGTGAATGGGATTATTTCCCTGATTTTTTTCTCAACCTGTTTGTTATTGATATACATACATGCCATATGCTATTGATTTTTGCATGTGTTTTTGTATCTTGCCACCTTGCTAAAAAATGTTTCTGCAAATGCTGGATCCAGGTATTTCAATGCAGACATAGATTCATGGTGAAAACAAAGTTACTCTACACAATCTTATGGATGTTAAATTTTAAAATGACAATGGGAATTTATTGTATCTGAGAACATTCAGCTGTATAGAAGATGAGAAAGCCAATGGAATGTGTGAAATTACAAACATATATTAAGTATAGATAAACACGTAACTTATAAGCCATGTTAGGTATTTAGGTAATAAAATCAGTAGTACATATGTGTGCTAAGCATAGAATGGGATAGAAATGTTTAAACACTCAAGTGGTTACTAAACATTAAATATACATGAGGCATATAAGTCAATCAATATTCATGAGATTGTCAATTACCAACCAAATTGGTGAGCTCACAGCTATGACCAGAAACACTCCTGCATCTCTTTTACTGTGTCTCCTTGCTCGAAGTTTTAATTCTAGTCCCCATTGCTGCACCATCAGCAAGGAAGGCTGATTACTGAAGGAGAGAGAGGGCAGGGGGAAGAGAATGCACAGGGAGAGGGAGAGGAAGTAGCCGGGGAGGTTGGGTAGGTAGTGGGAGGGAGAGAGAGGCTGTTGGGCTGCTTGGGATTCATGCTATATTGTTCTTCTACCCCACTGGTACATTAACTTACTCTGCCTCCCTCCCCTTACTCCCCATGGTGTGTCTTTTAATTGATTCAATAAACCATGTAATTCAAGCATCTTAATTTGTGATCCATAACCTGAGGGATGGCTCACCTGGTCGTGAATGTGGAGGCTACAATGCATCCAGTAATTTCCCACCTGACAAAATTCATCAGTGTTTCATAAGCCTCCACGCGGACTGCTAATTATCTGCCACCAAAAGCCAATAGAAGAAAAATGAATGACAAGAGGCAAGCAATTATTTATGAAGAAACAGAAAGTGGGGCTGGAGAGATGGCTTAGTGGTTAGGTGCTTGCCTGAACAAAGCCTAAGGACCCAGGTTCAATTCCCCAGGACCCACATGGCATCTGGAGTTCATTTGCAGTGGCTGAAGGCCCTGCTGCACTTCTCTCTCTCTCTCTCCCCAATAAATAAAATATTTTTTAAAAAGAAACATGAAGTGGTTAATGTTGCTTACTTCTGTGGCTTGGCTACATGACTTTATGTCACATACATAAAAACAGTCATGGTGGGTTTTTTTTCTGGTAAAATTACACAAGCTCAAATTGTTAAATTACAGGTATTGGTGTTTCATGACATTCCACAAAGAGGAGAATGGTCTGCAAAGAGGCCGTGATCTCAGGACACTCAGCCAGATGAACAAACTAGAAAGAGGTTCACTCACAGTGTGAAAGTAATTCACTCCAATGCATCCAGTGTTTACTTACTGTACATTTCATGTGGGCCAAGCACTATCTTCTGTGTTAAAATGAGAAAACATGGGTCAAATATGACAGAGCCACTATCACTGTAATTTCAAAGCATCCGATCTATGCATAGTGCACCTCATATGGCCAGATACACACATAGTGTGATCTTAGAAGTACACTAAGGACCCAGTGATATAAGATGGACATTTACTGTATATCTATGATAATGCAAGAAACTAGCTAACATACACACAACAAATAGGCAAAGAAAGTTTAATGGGAATTCAAAGAAGTAAGCAATCCCACCCATTGGGAGAATCCCAGTTAAGTAAAATGGTGGAAGCTCTCTTGAGGGTAGCTTATTAATGCATGAAAAGGCTACTGCTATACAACGTGTGGCAGTTAAAAACGTGAAGTAGCCTATGTCCGCAAGAACCGGGGAGAGGTTAAATAAATCATGATGTAACCATTCACTAGAACATGGGCAGTCATCAAAGATTACATTAAAGTTAAATGTTCTGTAAGATCTTTACAGGAAAAGCATAAACTATGTGCGATGAAAAGAAAACGGTTTAAACCTCTCAAAAGGACAGTGAAGTAGCTTTCTCCCACCCCAGGACCTCCAATACCTTTATCCAAAAGACTATTACCCACGACAATATAGACGCCTAGAGGTACCCAAACAAAGCTCCTTTACCTAAAGAACCTCAAATATGTCAACCCAAGGCCTATGTTTGAAAGTACATGGGCAAACATATAGTTACCTGCACACTGCATTATTTCTTCAAATTGTGGATGTCATGCTAATAATACACTTTGCTTTGAGCCCTTAAAAGTTTATCTTGAGCCGGGTGTGGCGGCGCACGCCTTTAATCCCAGCCCTCGGGAGGCAGAGGTAGGAGGATCGCCGTGAGTTCAAGGCCACCCTGAGACTACATAGTGAATTCCAGGTCAGCCTGGGCCAGAGTGAGACCCTACCTCGAAAAAAAAAAAAAAAGTTTATCTTGGATATTTTTTCCATATTAGCAAAATACAGATATATATATATATATATATATATATATATATATATATATATATATATATATGGTAGGTACTTGAATCATCACTTCATATACAATCAAATGGGTTTTCTCAAAGTCCCTTACAAAAAGACAATTGTATTGATTCCAGAATTTTGTTATTGTAAATAATGCTGTAATGTATTCAGATGAGATTTGTAATAATATGTAAAATGTTCAAGATGTCTTAAAGGAGAAGAAGACCGGGTATAAAATAACATATATGGGGCTGGGGAAATGGCTCTGTGGTTAAGAGTGCTTGACACTTCAGCATGAGGTCCTCTCAGGCCAGACACCACCAAGTTTGAGTCCTTAGAACCTATGTAAAAAGCTGGATATGGCCATGCACATTGGTAACTCCACAAGGGACAGATCCCACAGAATCACTGGGACTCGCTGATGGACAGCAGTTCCAGGTTGAGGGAGCGACCCTGTCTCAAGGAAATGTGCAGATGAGCCATGTTCTACTCTGGCTTCCACAAGCACTTGCATGGGACAAACACATCACACACAAGAGCATGAACCACACATCACAGACACCACACCTACTACATGCACACACACACACACACACACACACTGACATAGACAGTATGATCTAAACTTACTTGTGTGTGTGTGTGTATATATACATATATATATATATATATATATATATATATATATATATATATATAAATGAAGAGTAAAAGTCAAAATGAGAGATGAAGTATATTAATAGCAGGTATCCTTTAATGTTCACTCATTTACTTTCTTTGTCTTTATTGTCCAAATTTTCAAGTATCATTTATGTGACCCCAGTTCAATCAAATGGCTATGAGAAAGGTGGAAGAAATAGCCTGTGGAATAGGATCTGAAGGATGGCTAAAATATTTTTTTATCCATTCACATACAGATGAAGGGAACTGCCACTGAAGCTACATGGGATAAAAGCATTTAGGCAAACTGGAAGTAAACCAATGCAATTAGATAAGAGTGAGTATAGGATATCTGTGGGCAGGTATGGGGAAAACTGACTATGCTAGAAGACTGAATTCACATCTCACACGTCAAGGGGATGTGTATATTTGACACAGTAAGAGCACAGGATAAGAACAATGACAGATGGGGCAGCAGCATCTCTGGTTTAGTCAGGTAATTGAAATTATCCAGAATATTTCTGAGTTATTTATTTCTTTATTTATTTCTTTATTTATTTATTTTTTTGAGATAGTGTCTCACTTTGGCTCAGGCTGACTTGGAATTCACTATGTAGTCTCAGGGTGGCCTCGAAATCTAGGCGATCCTCCTATCTCTGCCTCCCGAGTGCTGGGATTAAAGGCGTGCGCCACCATGCTTGGCTCCTGAGTTCTTAATTTAAAATCTTTTTTTAAATTTTTAAAAATTAAATTAAATTTATTTATTTGAGAGCAACAGACACACAGAGAGAGAAAGAGAGAGAGAAAATGGGCACACCAGGGCCTCCAGCCACTACAAACGGACTCCAGATGCATGCACCACCTTGTGCATCTGGCTTACATGGGTACTGGGGAATCAAGCCTCGAACTGGGGTCCTTAGGCTTCACAAGCAAGCACTTAATCACTAAGCCATCTCTCCAGCCCCTGAGGTCTTACTTTAGTCAACAATTGGTACGACAGTACGTTTGTCTCCCCACACATACCGCCAAAGAAGTCAGCATTATACAGTAGAGGGTTTTAGGAAGGAGTGGGGGGAGGAGGGAAGGTTAAAGGTGGGGAGAGGAAAGAAGAGAGAGAAAACTAGAGGAAAATACAATGTTATAAGGCAAATGTAGTAAAAAGTCTTAAACTACTGCTACATTAAACATCATCGAAGATATCAGTACCACGTATTCTTTTCAGTGTTCCCAATAAGCCAGTGTAACTTTAAGCACATATGCCCAAGAGGCACACGTGGGAGGATCACAGAATGCCGAGATCAATACCATGAAGCAGGAGGACTTTTGAGATACAGACCAATTAGGCTCAAGCTGTTACTGCAGCAAAACCAGCCTCAAGGACATGGAGGGGCTATCTGGACCTCAAACTCATCCTGTGGTTGATAATACATAGAAGATCCAATCCAGAATACTGACTTCCTGTAACAATTTCTTAAGCAAATGGTTGACCTGATAGAATGGCTTGGGCTTGCTGCCCAGGCCTGACAACTGGAGCTCAAATCCCCAGAACCCATGTAGTGTCAGATGCAGTGTTGCACACATCTGTAATCCCAAGACACCCATGATAATGGGAAGCAGAGTTGGGAAGAGCCCAAAGCTCCTGGACCAGCTCTTCTGTTGGGCACCATGGCCAAGTAGGTACTAATTGCTCCCAAACCTGAAAGTGACATCAAATTTCCTTTCCTGTGCCGGTATCAAGATCTGTAGGGTAACTAAAAACCCCAGAACTCATTTCAGACAGATAACTGATACCACTAGCTAATCAGAAATAACAGCTCTGGGCTGGGGAGATGGCTTAGCAGTTAAGGCGCCTGCCTGTGAAGCCTAAGAATGTTTGTTCAAATCTCCAGGTTCCATGTATAGTCAGATGCAAAAGTGATGCAAGTGTGCAATGTTGCACATGCACACAAGGGGGCGCATGTGTCTGGAGTTCATTCACAGTGGCTGAAAAGCCTAGGCATGCACATTCTCTATCTGCCTCTTCCTCTCTCTCTGTCTTTCTCTCTCTTTCTCTCTCTCAAAAAAAAAAAAAAAAAAAACCTTTAAAAAGAAAGAAATATACAGCAAAAATTAAAACAAAAATTAAAATTTCCAAGGACAGACCTATGCCAAATGTTGTTATGGCCAGCTTCTGTCTTTGCCTTAATTGCTAGAAAAATTAACAACTAGTCAGAAAGGGAAGCCCCCGAGACTCCCCAAACAGTACTGGCTACTAATTATTGCCAAGGCACTTGGATGCCCACCAGAACAACATGGTAAGACCCTGTTGCTGAAGACACCACATGCTTAGGTTGCAGGTCACTGAGAAATCAAGCTGGAACTAAGTTGGATGCCTCCTCCCTGCTGACTAGCTGTCATTGTGTTGGAAAGTGCTATGCAGGCTGCTGGGGGAGGAAAGTCATCAATGGTCTTAACCATAACTGCTTAACACTTAAGCAGTGGACCCTGTAAGCTACACAACCAGCTGGGCAACATGTGCCCAGTGGTGTAAAAGTAACATGACTGTTGAGGGTAACCAGCTGCTCTTTGATTGGATTTGAGGCACACACTTTATAGGAGAGAATTCGTGCCTGTTACTGAAAACCTAATCAAAAGGCTATAGCTAGGGAGACCATAGACCCTAAGAAGGAAGCTGCTACTGTTCATTGACTAAATGGCTACATGTTTCCATCATATTGCCCTCTAAATATTTACGTGTCTGCCCTTAGATTAGTGCTGCTCTCACTTGATGTCAGAGAAAGAAAGAGAGACAGATAGAGAATGGGTGCACCAGCAGTCTCTCAGCCACTGGGAACAAACTCCAGACTCATGCACCCCCTTTTGGGCAAGTGTGGCACTGCACCCTTGCTTCACTTTGTGTCTGGCTAAATGTGGGACCTGGAGAATCGAACAGGTGTTCTTAGGCTTAGTAGGCAGGCGACTTAACCACTAAGCCATCTCTCTAGCCCGAGAAGTGACTTTTTGCAGGTGGTGGTGACTCCTGGAGAGACTCAAAACTTGTTAAAATGTCGAGAATAAGTGACTATTGAGTATTCAGTGCTAAATGAGACATTTCTATCACCTCTTCTATGGCTCAGACAACATTGAAGAAGAGTGAATAGAAAGAATATAAGAGCCAGAGGCTAGAGAAGAGTGCTTCTAGGCATTAAATGCCTCACAGAGACTGCTGTTGCCTGCACAAGACCTGCACAATATGGGGCCCATCAGCATCCGTTATGGATGGTGGGGAAGAACAAAAATATGACATAAAAATAGAATGGGAGAGTTGGAGAGATGGCTTAGCAATTAAGGCGCTTGCTTGTAAAGCCTAACGACCTGGGTTCAATTTTCCCAATACTCATGTAAGCCAGATGCACAAGGTGGCACATGCATCTGGAGTTCGTTTACAGTGGCAAGAGGTCCTGGTATGCCCATTCTTTCTCTCTTTCTCTGTTTCTCTCCCTCTCTCTGTCTCCTCTATATCTCTCTGTTTGCAAATATATAAAGAAAAAATAAGAAAAAACTCCTGAGAGCATGACAGCTTAAAAAAATAGAATAGGGACTAATTGGAAAGGAGAAGGGTTGAATGGAAGGGAGTATAGGACAAAAGAGATAATAGGAGGGAGACTATGATAAAAAAATTTTTAATTCAATGGATTAAGAAAAGGCATAAACTGGGCACAGTGGTGCACACCTTTAATCCCAGCACTCGGGAGGCAGAGGTAGGAGGATTGCTGTGAGTTCAAGGCCACCCTGAGATTACATAGTGAATTCCAGGTCAGCCTGGGCTAGAGTAAGACCCTCCCTCAAAAAATTAAAAAAAGAAAGAAAGAAAAGAAAAGTCATGAAAGTAAGATGGAGATTAATGGGGAAAAGGGTGTGAGTGGATGGGAATGGGAATAAGAGGATATTTGGGAAAAGTAAGATCAAATTACAATATATGTGTATGAAAATGTCAAAAAACAGGAAAAAATAATTTAAAATTTTGAAAATACATCATGCACATATATGAAAATTATCAATGAAAGTTTTAAAAAATTGATCGATACTACAATTCTATTCATTTAAGAGTCGAATAAATACATTTCTTTTATGACCAGGAATAAGAACTTTTTAAGCCTTGAACTATATTGTCCACATATTTTAAATATCACAAATTCTCTAGAAAAGTTTCAGGACTGAGGCTTTGATTTAAAATAGCTATAAATAACGAGTAATCTAGTAAAATATGACTGAGTTAAACCAAAGAAGAACATGAGCAAGAGGCCATTTTACTGTCTTTGTAGAACAAAATTCCTTAGAGAATAGAGGAACCGTTGTTCTAAGAATAGAATGAACATTTTCTCCCCAAATACACCATTTCCTAACATCATTATACTGTCATCTTCTGTCCACCAGCAGCTGCCGCCTCCCACCCCAAAGACAAGGAGGGGGCATATCTGGTGGAAATGTCTAAATATTAGATCATCTATAGAATAAGGAAAAGAACATCAGTGACAACGCTTTTTCCATGACTTCTCCAGATCAACAGAGGCAACCAAGAAAAAGGCAGGGTTGCATTATCAAATGCTCCAGTTGCTTTCCACTACCATTTCCATAGAATGCCGGGCCTCTCAATACCAGGAAGGGAGAAGCCGAGAGAAGCTGAATCAACCACGGTGTGGATGGCTCACTCACCCACCCACCACCTGTCCTCATCTAGCCCTGCTGTGGACTAGGCATCAGGAGTGACAACTCAAGTCACAGATTCGGTTAGATTGCTATGTGACCATTCCCACGGCACACCACACTTTCTCCTTCTAGCACTCATTGTAAGCTTTCTGTCCTTTCCACTACATTTCAGCCATAAAAGAGTTCTTTTCATGGGGATATAGAATGATGTATCCACTGTGGAAAATGTTATAGTTTCTCAAAAAAAAAAATTATAATAGGGTTGGAGGAGTTAAAAGCAAGATTTGTACACTTGTGTTGAAAGTAATGTTACTTCTAACAGGCAAGAGTAGGAAACAACTGACGTATCCATTGACAGATAAATGGATAAACCAAAGGGGATATATACATACAATTGAATGTTTGTCAACTTGAAAAAGCAAGGGCATTCTTTTTTTAATTTTTTTAAATTTTTTTTATTTTTGGAGGGAGACACAGAGAGAGATAGACAGAGAGAGAGAGAGAGGGAGAGGGAGACAGATAGAGAATGGGTGCACCAGCAGTCTCTCAGCTGCTGTGAACAAAATCCAGATGTGTGCGCCCCCTTGTGGTCAAGTGCGGCATTGCACCCTTGTGTCACTTTGCATCTGGCTAAACGTGAGACCTGGAGATTGGAACCGGGTTCTTAGGCTTAGCAGGCAGGTGCCTTAACCACTAAGCCATCTCTCCAGCCCAAGGGCATTCTTATACATGCTACAACATGCAGGAACCCTGAAGACAATATGCTAGGTGAATAAGGACAAAATATTGTGTGATTGCGCTGATGTGAGATGCCTAGAATGGAAGCTTCATAGAGATAGCAAGTAGATTAGGGGAACTAGGAGTTAGGGATGGGAGGAATGGGGAACTATTGTTTAACAGGTATAGTAGGGTTTTTTTTGTTTGTTTGTTTTGCAAGCTGAAAATATTCTAGAGGTTGGATGCATGGCAGTATGTTTCATTTAATAATATTAAACTTAACAATAACAACAGTACTGAACCAAGTTACAATGTGGTTAAGTTAGTAAGTTTTATGTTATATGCATTTTAACACAATTGAAAATAAATATTGAGAATGGGGGTAGTGCTGCATGTCTGTAATCTCAGCACTCAGGAGGCAGAGTCAGGAGGATCACAAGTTCTAGGCCAGCCTGGTCTATACATTGAGTTGCAGGCCAGCTAGAGCTACAGTGTAAACCCCTGATTTAAAAAAAAAAGCCCCCCCCAAAAAAAAACCATTAAAAGGAGGCTTGTTTATTGGTACCTTTAAGCAGAGGACCTGTGTTTAATAAATATTTATTGGATGGACGAACAGAAGATGGATAGAGGAACACAAGAATGGGAAGTGGAAAACTGCGCAGCCTGTCATGTTGCAGTTAGCATACGTTGTGAACATAAAAATGGCCCGTGGACAGGAAAAGCTGTATGTTTCTTGTTATTATTAATTTTTGTATCAGTTACTTTGTTTTACCCAGCAACACCATAAAAATCCAACATAGACTTAGTTCTGTCTAGCTAGATGGTTCTTATTTTATTTTATATGTGAGAAGAGAAGAGAAAGAGAGAGTGAGACAGAGAGAAAGAGAGAATGGTCACACCAGGGCCTCTTGCCACTGCAAAGAAACCCCAGATGCATGCGCCACTTTGTGCTTCTGACTTCATGTTGGTACTTGGGAACAGAACCTGGGATGGCAGGCTTTGCAAGTCAATGCCTTTAACAGCTGTGCATCACACTAGCCCAATAATTCTTTTTTTTTTGTGGGGGGGTGTTTCAAGGTAGGGTCTCACTTTAGCTCAGGCTGACCTGGAATTAACTATGTAGTCTCAGGGTGGCCTCAAACTCATGGTGATCCTCCTACCTCTGCCTCCCAAGTGCTGGGATTAAAGGTGTGCACCACCACGCCTGGCCCAGCCCAATAATTCTAGTTTCCATCTTGTTTGTCTTGTACCGTGCCACAGCATCATCTATCTTTTGACCTAGGTGTATTAAGATGGAACAAAATCCATTTCCTGTCATGTCTGCTCTTTGCAGCACCTCTCTTCAGCCCACAAGACAATGTGACCTGAAGGCTACACTTGACACTGCCAGGACCATGCTGTCCTCCAGAGAACGTGGCTGGGAGATCACGGGTGGTAAACAGCAGACGAGAAGAATCCCTTGCATTTTCTGACTCTGAAGTACAGACATGTGCTAGGAAACTAAATTGACATCTGCTAGCAGGCTCGTCACATGGGTGTTGTTTTTTTTTTTTTTTTCCTGCAGAATCTGGAATAAATTAAATCTTAAAATAAAACTTGGAACAGAGAGACTGCTTTACATAATTCCCCCTAATGGTGTGCTGTGAACCTATCACACTGATTTTAAAGAGAAGTTCTTGTGAGAAATGTATCCTTATCGTTTTAATTGCAAAACTGTTGAATGCCTCTCCATGCTAGGAAGCTGGTATTTTTTTTTAAGGACCCTTATGTCCTTAAACTAAATAGCAACTGGAAATTCCTTTCCTGGTATTTCCACTGACTGGAAAAAATAAACCAGGTTTTATGTCCAAATGAAATGTTGCCCGCTTTTCCCCACACACCTGGGCGTATAGCTCATGGGCATGTCAGTCCCACTCTGGCTGGACTGTGGATGTGGAAGTGCCCAGCATGGGTGTGACCTGGATGAATTTGCTCAGGAGTGTACTGCTGCAGAGGATGCGCTAATGTCATAGGAAGTTCTTAGGGATCTTCTATCAAAAGGCATTTTAGGGCTGGAGGGTTGGCTTAGCAGTTAAAGCACCTGCCTGCAAAGCCAAAGGACCCAACTTTTGATTCCCCAGGACCCACGTTAGCCAGATGCACAAGGGGGAGCATGCATCTGGAGTTCGTTTGCAGTGGCTGGAGGCCCTTGTGTGCCCATTCTCTCTCTCTCTCTCTCTTTCCCTCCCTCCTTCTCTGTCAAATAAATAAATAAAAATGAAGTATTTAAAAAAATTAAAGGCATTTTAAATATTAAAACCACACATACCATCGCAAAGCTGTGTGAACCTGTATATTGGCCCTCTACAGCAGACCCACAGTCCTTCAGGAAAAGAAGTCACCCACGGGGACATAAAGGAAACGGTGGCACCCTGTGCTCTGTCCAGATTCACTTAGTTCTCATTAGGCAAACTTTGCCAAAATGACAAGATGCTTGGACAAGCCCGCCCACCAGTGGTGCATGGCAACAAAGGGGAGCAAATGGCACACCCCTTAAGCTCATTTCCACCACATACAAAACCCTCCTCTTTTTGTAAGAAGATGGGACCCTTCACCGTCTCTGAGAAGAACCTCCAGTCACAAGTCCCCCTACACCACAATCTCAGTCCTCATTCATTCTCTCTCCCTGGTATGATCCATTTGCCTGTAACTACCTTCTCTAGTGACAGGGGTAACTGAGGCCCAGCAGACTCAGAGATGTGGTGACAAGATAGGGAGGATGGTGCAGAAGCTGACAGCTTGGCTCCAGCCAGATCTCTTTTCTGATTAAAGGGTTTTATGCACATGGGCTGGAGAGATGGCCCAGCAATTAAGGTGAATGTCTGCAAAGCCTAATGACCTGGGGTCTGATTCCCCAATATCCACCTAAAGCCAGATGCACATAGTGGCGTATGCATCTGGAGTTCATCTGCAGTGGCTAGAGGCCCTGGTGTGCTCTCTCTCCGTGAAAATAAATATAACAAAAATGGTCTTGTGCACAGCAAGAGGTGGGAGTTACAAGTACAAGGCTAAGACACACACTCCTTTCTATATACTGACTCCTCTAAGGGAGTCAGCTTTCTCTTGCTGTGTCAAAACACTCGAGATTTTGCTTAAAAAGAAAAACCGAAGCTAGGCGTGGTGGCGCACGCCTTTAATCCCAGCACTTGGGAGGCAGAGGTAGGAGGATCGCCATGAGTTTGAGGCCACCCTGAGAATAGAGTGAATTCCAGGTCAGCCTGGGCTAGAGCGAGACCCTACCTCGAAAAAACAAACAAACAAAAAAAACCATTTTGGCTCCTGGCTTCGACATTTTCAGCTTATGTTAATATTATTTGGGTTGTCTGGTGTTTACAGTTCTAACAGTAGGATCCAAAGAGCACTTGGCTCCACACAGGTGACAGCAGGTTTCAGACTCCAGAACACTTGTCCCACACATGCTTGTCAGCTCCAGCCCCAGGAATGTAGTAGACTGCACCAAAGAAAACTCCACCCACAGCTAAATGCAGGTGCACTAGCTCTCTCTTCGGGGGACTTTCTAATCTGTGGTAGCTCCATAAATACTAGACGGCTTGAGAGAGCCGAATCGTAACCACTAGATGACCAGGGAAGGTTCCTAGATGGCTTGAAAAGCAAGAAGAGTCAAGACATTTTGCGCCATGGGAAAATC
This sequence comes from Orientallactaga sibirica, assembly GCA_036365145.1. Taxonomy (NCBI): domain Eukaryota; kingdom Metazoa; phylum Chordata; class Mammalia; order Rodentia; family Dipodidae; genus Orientallactaga; species Orientallactaga sibirica. The sequence goes on from JAEOAD010000020.1 coordinate 27,147,611, forward strand.
TTTCTATTCTAGATGAATGAGCAAAAACCTCCAATAAAAGGGCTGGGAACGTGGCTCAGCAGTTAAAGCTGCTTGCTTGCAAAACCTGACAGCTTGGGTTAGATCCCCCAGTATCCATGTAAAGCCAGAGGCACAAGGTAGTGCAAGCGTCTGGAGAATGTTTGCAGTGGCAAGAGGCCCTGGCATGCCCATACTCACTCTGTCTCTGTCTGACTCTCTTACTTACATATATGCATGCATGCATACAAGTTTTTAAAGGGGAAAACCCCCCTTATTTCCTATGTGTTGAATTGGAAAGTTCCAGACTCATGTTCACAAGATGGCTTATCCTTCGGGTGCCCTGTAGACAGGTGGAGATGGGAAGATTTCTCTGCATCTCCAGTTGTAATTCAGTATCATGAGTCGCCACCAGCTTAGTTCACAGAAACATAGAATGTTCATGATTAGAGGGTCATTTGTCAAGGTGAGCTTTCTTTCAAATGCACCGAAGCACATACGTCTCTCTTTGAAAAAGGAATATGAGGTAGAGGATTGCACTGGAGCCTAAAGTAATTGTGTGAACATCTGCTTTTACTACACTATAGCAGCTTTTTGTTGTTGTTGTTGTTTGAGGTAGGGTCTCACTCTAGTCCAGGCTGACCTGGAATTCACTATGTAGTCTCAGGATGGCCTTGAACTCACAGCAATCCTCCTGCCTCTGCCTTCCGAATGAGGGATTAAAGGTGCACACCACCAGGCAGGCGCCACCACACCCGGCTTGTACCATAGCAGCTCTCAGTAAGCTCTCCCACTCAAGCATTCTCCTGAAGCACCGTTAACCTCCAGTACGCACCTGCACTCTCACAGCTGCTGCCTATTACTTCTGGGCTAGGTGGTGTCAGAAAATAAGATATTTAAACCCTGGCGCCCTGAACGTTTCACTTGGAAATGGAGAAATAGTCAGATGGATGAGTTTTCTGTATATTTCCCATTGACTTCACTAGGTATTTGGAGTGGGAATCCCTGTGACGAGGGGTCTTTGTGGTCTGGGCTATAGCTCAGTTGGGAAGATGCATCTCAGAGACAAGATCCTTGTGTGAGAGTAAAGCATGAATCATCGAATCCAGCATGCACAGCCTATGACCTGAGATGCCAGGCTAGCAGAGAAGAATTGGTCCCAGGATGGCAGCTTGTACTGAAATACGGTGTCCCAGGCTGAAGATAAGAAAATGACCAAGCACATTGCAAAGCATCTGTCCCTCACCTGACTACGGCAAAGATATGGGCTGTGAGTGGAAGACACAGCAACAGGGCACCAAGTAGCCAGTGCTCAAGCTCTGAGGGACAGCGATTTGTCGATTACTATTACGTATCCCTGTTCCTGTACTTCTCCAAATGTGGTACAGATCTTGCTCCTCAACCTATATAGTTCCCCAACCAGCAACTTCATCATCGCTTCAGAGCTTACTAGGAATTCAGAGCGCAGCCCCACCTCTGCCTCTTGTACCAACCTGTGTGCTTGAATTGCATTCCCCGGTGGTTAACATATATATTACATTAGAGAAGTCATAAGGAATATGACTTGCAGGCAATACAAACATCTCAAAAGCACTGATTTGTTAATTATTTTGAACCCATGGACTTTGTTTCTCTATATAACTGTAGGAATGTTGAATCCATTTAAAGTCTATTTATTTATTTTTAATTTTTATTTTTTAAAATATTGAACAATTTTTATTTATATATTTGCTTAACTAACATTAAAGCTCTGATTTAGCAGGGCATGGTGGCTCATGACTTTTCGAGACCAGCCTGATGCTACATAGTTAATTCCAGGCCAGCCTGGGCTAGAGCAAGACCGTATCTTGAACTCCCTCCACACACAATAAAAAAGCTTTAATTTAACTTTAAAATATGTTTTTGGGCTGGAGATATGACTCAGTGGTTAAGGCACTTGCTTGTGAAGCCTAAAGACCCAGGTTTGATTTCCCAAGTACCCATGTAAGCCAGATGTACACAGTGGTGCATGTGTCTGGAAGGCCTGACATTCATTCTCTCTCTATCTGCCTCTTCCTCTCCCTCTACCCCTCTCTAAAATAAATAAAAATAATATATTTTAAAAATAGTTGGGCGTGGTGGCGCACGCTGTTAATCCCAGCACTTGGGAAACAGAGGTAAAAGGATCACCAAGAGTTCAAGGCCAACCTGAGGCTCTATAGTGAATTCCAGGTCAGCCTGGGTTAGAGCAAGACCCTGCTTTGAAAAAACAAAAGAGAGAGAGATTGAAGATAGACAAAGAAAATGGGCAGCTGCTACAAACAAACTCCAGAAGCATGCTCCACTTTGTGCATCTGGCTATTTGTAGGTACTGGGGAGTTGAACCTGCCTCATTAGGCTTTACACGTAAGCACCTTAACCACTGAGCCATCTCTCCAACCCCTCTTTGGACTTTTTTTTTTTTTTTTTTTTAAGTTTTTATAATACTCCATTTATTTAGATTGTTTATCTTCTCTTAATGTCCACACCCATATATACTCTCACTTTTGGTTAGAGAAGCTTCTCTTTTCAGATGATGGCAACCCTAGGATAACTCAGAAGGCATCATGGTTCTGAGAAGAAGTGACAGAGGAGTGCTCAGCACTGAAACATCTCCAAGGCTCAGGGTCCATTGCGGAAGAGGTAGCGGAAAGAATGTAAGAGCCAAAGGAAGAGTACTCCTTACAGCGTGCTCCTCCAGACACAAAATGGCCTGGATATCCATGACCTCACAGTGCCTGCCACTCCCTACACAAAACCATCATAATAGGAGGAAAAGATCATGACATCAAACTGATAAGAGAGACTGATTGAGAGGGGGAGGGGATATGATGGAGAGTGAAGTTTCAAAGGGGAAAGTGGGGGGAGGGAAGGGAGTACCATGGGATATTGTCTACAATTAAAGAAGTCAATAAAAAAATAATAATAATTAAAAAATAAAAAAGATATCTACACAAGAGAAATAATCACAGATGTAAAAATGTATATTTGTTTGATCAAGTGTCCATTTATAATCATATAAGCAACCTAAATAAAGTGTGTTTAGATGAAAATATGGGAACTGGGGAGATGGTTCAGTCAACACAACACTTGTCATGCAAGTGTGAGGATAGCGCCCAGAGTCCCAGCACACACCTACATGCCAGGTGGGCATGACATCCAGCCTGTAATCCCTGCACTCGGGAGGCAGAGACGGCCAGATCCCTGGGGCAGGCTGGCTAGGTAGACTGGCTGAGTCATGATGCTCCAGGTTCAAGCGAGAGACCCTACCTCAGTAAATAAGGTGAGAGCAATCAAAGAAGTTACCTGACTTCAACTTCTAGCCTACACACACATGCACACTCATACAAACACACATGTAACACGCATATACACATATTCACACGACACATATGAACATGCATATACCCATATGTACACACACCACACACAGAGACACATGAAACAAAATGAAAATATGAAAGTAAGGTGTACACTGGCCCTATGACATACACAACCTAGAAAGGAGAAAATTATCTCAAAAACAAAGACATACAGACTAAATTAGGGCTAAAAAGAAAGACAAACTTCTTTTTGTTTTGTTATTTGAGGTAGGGTCTCACTCTAGCTCAGGCTGACCTGGAACTCACTCTGTAGTTTCAGGGTGGCCTTGAACTCACTGCATTCCTCCTACTTTTGCCTCCCAAGTGCTGGGATTAAAGGCGTGTGCCACCTCACCTGGCTCAAGATGAACATCTTCATCAGACCAGAATACAGAGCAATGAGCCAGCCTGAAGCCAGGATGTGCTGCTTCCACCTTCCAGCAGGGGGCAGTGTTCTGGGCTTGCAGCTCCTCCAGGGATGGGAGCTATAGTGCTCCTTGATTAAAGCCAGGGGCTGGGGTGGAGCCCACATAGCTCCAGAAATCAGCTTGAAATAAACTTCCAAACACCACTGGTTAGAGATCTGGTTTAAAACCAGCCATGAGCCCAAGGAGGCACAGCCTAGGAAACAGCAAATGAGCCAGACCTCGGATTTTCCTGTGAAGCCCTCAAATGCTTAAATAAGACCAGGCCTCCAAGGCTATTGCAAAATCACTAGACAGAAAAGGGTGAGCCAGAAAGGAAAGGAAAGAAAGCAAAACCAAACCAAGAAAACTTTCCATTGAAAGTTAGTCAGCAACCCCAAATTCCAAACGGCGCACAGACAACAGGGGATAAGGGAAACAAACAATAACTGGATTATTTCTCCCCAAGACAAAGTGACTCTTGAGATTGGGCTGGCTGTAAGTATGTTTAGGGTGCTGAGGAGAATGAAGAACAGTCTACTTTCACAAGCATTCAGCAATGACAATGTAATTTAAATAAAACATGCAAAAATAGAAAAGAACCAACGGACAAGAAAGGTTCTAGTTAAAAGTCTTGAAAGTGGGGCTGGGGAGATGGCTGAGCAGTTAAAGACACTTGCTTGCCTGAGTTCAATTCCCCCAGCCCCCACATAAAGCCAGATGCAAAGTAGTGCACAAATCCACACTCCCACACACCCTACTGCAATAAGGGGCAGAGTCACTGAGCCAGGAGACTGGAGCACGAGAGAAACTCTATCTCAGAAAGAATGTGAGAGGAGAGGACAGATGCCCTAAGGGTGTCCTCTGGCTTCCACAGGCACGTCATCACATAGGTGCTTCAACACACACACATCATATATGTCTACACATGTGACATACACACACATAGACCAAAAAAACTTTGAAAGGAAAAATACTTTTTAAAGCAAAAACATCAAAAAATGGTATAAATTCTACACTGGACAAAAACAATCAGAAGCTAATACTGAGGAATTCACCTTAAAGTAGGACAGTGCATAACATTTTAAAATATGAAGAAAGCAACTAAGAGGAAAAGAGGATAGACTGTGAGGCTCCAAAACATATCTCCTGGGAACTCCTGAGAAAAATGATGTAAAAAGAAGAAAGAGCTGGGCGTGGTGGTGCATGCCTTTACTCCCAGCACTCGGGAGGCAGAGATAGGATGATCGCCCTGAGTTTGAGGCCACCATGAGAATACAGAGTGAATTCCAGGTCAGCCTAGAATGAGAGCCCATCTCAAGAAATAAACAAAACAAAAAAAAAGAATAAGAAGGAGGAGGAGGAAGAGGAGGAAAGGAGAAAGGGAGCTGGAGAGATGGCTTAGCAATTAAGGTGCTTGCCTGCAAAGTCAAAGAACATAGGTTCCAGTCCCCAGGACCCACGTAAGCCAGATGCACAAGGAGGCACATGCGTCTGGAATTAGTTTACAGTGGCCAAAGGCCCTGGTGCACCCATTCTCTCTATATAGCTCCCTCCCTCTCTATCTCTCTCTCTCAAATAAATAAATACAAAAGAAGAAAAAAGGTTTATTTTCACTCACACTGTCTGAGTTCCAGTTCATTGGCCATTGACTCCATTGCTTTAAGGGCCTTGGCAAAGCGGCACATCACAGAAGGAGCACATGGCAGAGAAGGCTGCCTCTAACAGTCAGGAAACAAAATGCAAGACAGGAAGGGGTTGGGGTCCCAATAGCCCCTCCAGGGCATGTTCCCAAATGACTTAACTTTCTTCTACTAGGTCTCACTTCTCAAAAGTTCTACCACCTCCCGATCATGTCAGGCGCTCAGCCCATGGGCCTCTGAGAGACAGTGGAGATCTAAATCATAGCACAAAGCAACTGAAAACATAGAATTTCTTAAATATTCACAAGGTACAAAAATTCAAAAGGTAGAGTACAGAGCCTTTTCCTTAGCCATCGGATTCTTCCTGGAGGCAATCCACATCACCCAGTTCTTGTTATACCTCCAGAGTCTATAAATATAAAAACTATCAGGCTGGAGAGATGGCTTAGTGGTTAAGGTACCTGCCTGCTAAGCCTAAGAACGCCTTACCCAATCTCCAGGTCCCACGTTTAGCCAGATGCAAAGTGATGCAAGGGTGCAATGTTGCACTTGCCCACAAGGGGGGTTCATTCACAGTGGCTGAGATGCTGCTGGTTTGCCCATTCTCTGTCTTCCTCTCCCTGTCTCTCTCTGTGTCTCTCTCCAAAAAGAAAAAGAAAAGGAAAAGAAAAAAAAAACTATCCTATGAGGTGCAGAATGACAGAGCTTAACATTGTCTGCCATTTTCCCTTATTGAGGCATAATTAATGTAAATAAAATTCACACATTTCAAGTACATAGACCAGTGACTTTTAACATAAAGATCCATGTAACAACCAACACACTCAAAATACAGGACAAAATACAGTTCCTGCATGATTCTTTTGGTAGATTTACTCTAATCTTTATCAACCTCTCCAGGCAACCATTGTGTCTGATTTCTACCACTGGATAATAGGTTATTTTCTCTTCTAGAATCCTTTTAAGTATGGAATTGTATCATATGGAATATTTTACATTTGGTCTCCTTCATTCAATATAAATTTATGTTGCACAGATATCATTACATTTATTCCTTTTTATTGCTGAACAGTATTCCATCTCATAACACGTTATTCATACTATAACCTCTCTATTCAGGCACCTGCTGTATTACTTACTTTTCTTGTTTGTTTGGTTTTGGTTTTATCAAGGTGAGGTCTCACTCCAGCCCAGACTGATCTGGAACTCACTCTGTAGTCCTAGGCTGGCCTTGAATTCCCAGTGATCCTCCTACCTCTGTCTCCCAAGTGCTGGGATTCAAGGAGTATACCACCATGCCTGGATGGTTTTTTTTTTTTAAATATGTTTTTTCTTTTATTTGCAAGCAGAGAAAGAACGTGCATACCAGCGTCTCTTGCCAATATATACAAATTCCAGGCACATGTGCCATTTTCTTCATCTGGCTTTACGTGGGAACTGGGGAATCAAATGTGAACTGTCAGGCTTTGCAAGTAAGTGCCTTTTAACACTGAGCCATCTCTCCAGTTCCTGGCTTGCTTTGGTTGTTTTGTTTTGTTTGTTTGTTGTTGTTGATCTTTTTTGCCCTTTTTTTGAAGAGCTAATTGTTGAAAACAAAAAGTGAAAAAAGAGACAAAGAGAGAAAGTCAATATGGCAAAATATTACAAATTACTGAGTCTCAGTGAAAGATACATGAAAATTCATTATATTATTCTTACAATTTTTGAGTTTTCTTCTTTTTAATATGTGGCAGGAAACTCCAGATAATAATAATATAGGGGATCTTTGTCATATTTAGGAGGAATAGTAAACAATTTAGTATGTTGTTAAAATTTTTTAGGGTCAAACGTATACATATATATATTATATATGTTTAAATATTAAGAAATATGGACTGGGGGTACAGCTCAGTGGTATAACATTTGCCTAGCACATGCAAGGTTCTGAGTCAATCCCAACACTGCAAAAAAAATCAACAACAATAAAAAAGGAGACTATGAAAAACAAAAATATAAATTTTGAAAAGACAGAAACAGAAAACAAGCACAGGAACCCAAAAGCTCATAGAAATTGACTGAAATATACTGACTCACATTAAAATAAATGAATTAACACATCTGTTTAAAGGTAGATTATCTGATTAGAGTTAAAGTGGACATGTACTGAATATGTTAATCCTTTTAAGCTACATGTAAACTGTAACTCAATCAAAAGAAGAAAAATACAGGAATCTAGAATGGTCTATTATACAAATACTTATCCAAAAAGTGCCGAGAGCCAGACATGAAGGCACATATCTGTAATCTCACTCACTCACTCAGGAGATGGGGGCAAAAGCATCAGGACTTTAAGATCATCCTCAGTTCATAGCAAGTTCCAGTTCTAGGGCAGCCTGAGCTACAAGAGGCCTTATCTCAGAAAATTAAAAAAGCTGATATGTGTCACAGAATCAGTAGCAGACAAAACAGAGTTTATGACAATGAAACCATTTGTGTGTTTGCACGTGCATGTGTGTGCATGTGCATGCACATACATGTACAGATGCATGCCCCAAGGAGAATGTCAAGTATGCCCTTTGTGATAGTTTATACTGATTGCCGATTTAGCAAGGCCTAGAATCACCTGTAAAGGATTATCTGCATCAGGAAGACCCACACTAACTGTGGGTAGGGTCTTGGACTGTATGAAGGGAGAGCGCTGGCTGAACAACAGCATGTGAGCCAGCTTCCTGCTCCTGCCACACCTTCCTACCACGATGGACTCTACCCCTGGATTGTAGGTCAAATAAACTCTTTCCTTCCCTAAGTTGTTTATGGTTGAGTCAGCAAGGAGAAAGTAACTGGTACACTCCTCTCTTGCTCTTCCACCTTATTCCCTCAATAACCCTGGAGCTTGCTGTTGTTCAGTCTGACTGACTGACCAGTGAACTCCAGCAATTCTCCTGTCTGCACCTCACTCAGTGCTGGGGTTACAGGTGTGCACAGCCATGCCTGGCTTTTTCATGCTTGTGCAGTAAGCGCTCTTACCTTTTTGAGCCATCTCCACAGCGCCACCCAAAAAGCTTTCTAAGGATAAACACTGACGTACGCAGATGACCAAATTTCCTTCCTGAAAGAATATTCTCATTTTCTGTTTCCATCAGCAAAGCCTTTTATTCCCACCAGGCAAGCCAATGTAGGTCAGTATCAACCACTTGTTTGTTTGTTTCCAATTTAACAAGCACAAAGGAAAGGAGATCATTTTGTAGTTTAATTTCAGAGCCTATATTCTCTCAAATAGCAGAAAGCACAGAACAAGACTGACATTTTTTGAATCTTCTGGAATCAGTGTCTAGCTCTCAGCCCAGGGAGGTGGACACTCCAGTCCTATTAGTGTCTGTGGGGACGAGGACGCTGAACTGCACGGGGTAGTGACAGGGGTAAGCTGGGAAAGAGACAGGAGTTGATCTGCGGGAAGCCCCTCTCCCCAGGGGCATCTGACCAGTAGCCCCAGGCAGTGAGGTATGCATCTGCTCATATACAACACATTCCAATTAATTCTCAGCCGCTTGTCTAATTTCCATGCACCACAGTATTTACTTTCCACACAAAGCTGTCCGTGCCCCAAGGCAGCAAACAGCAATTCTCTTTCAACCATGTCTGAAGAACCAATTGCCCCTTGGTTTTCACACAAAGCTTTTTTTAAGAACTCTTGACTGAAATCAGGTGCAGTTAGCAATTTCCAAAGTCTTTCTTCCCTGTAAACAAGGAAAGAAAGAGAAAAGATATTTGCTATGAAATTTGGGCAAAAAGGGTTACTGATACTGTTGAGAACAATTCACTGAATTTGACTGAAAACATTGAATAATCTCAGGGCGGCTTTCTGCTGGGCACTTTTTTTCATTTCACACTGTGTTCTCAGACTGAATTCTCAAACGAACCACAATTTGGGCAAGTCTTATTGTCCTTGTTTCACAGATAATCAAACTGAGTGCCAGAGAGGTCAAACGACTTGCCCAGTGCCAGATGCTAAGAAGCAGACTCACGATTCGAATGTAGATTAATGAGCTCACAGGGGCAAGTTTGCAGGAAGGCCTGTGATTTGTGTTATCAGCGATGTGGTTAAGGCTGAAAGTCAGAATAATGAGGCAGGTCGGGAGAACCCGAGCCTCCCTAAGGGGACTTCATTTGGCGTTAAGCATTGTTAGATAAAGCTCATGGCAGAATTTAATTTCACGTTAGATCTTTACTGCAAGCACTATTTATTTATTTTCCTTTTGAAATGACTGAAGCCTTCAGGGGCGAGCTGTACAGCTGCTTGATTGACAAATGCCAGGCCCTTACCCTGTGTTCAGTGACAGTGGCGCAGTGCAGACCAGGGCAGAACCCGGAGGGGGGTGGTTTCTGTTAGGTCCGTGAGTGGGGCTGAGAACAACATTACTGCCGTTCCTGAAGACCCAGTGGGGTCATACCCGTAAGTTCAAATGACCGCCATTCTGGGGGGTCATTTGTGGGAGCCATCAGTCAACCAGCTAATGCTTCTGTGATTGCTCCAGCTGCTATCTGACCATCTCACAGCTGCCGATTCCCAGGAGGAGGCTCTGTCCCAACAATGGACACCGGGGTAGCTTTCATGGTTGGTTCACTCTTCTAACTGTGGCTTTTGCTTTGAAATGTTTTACTTTGGTCACAGCTACTCCAGGTGCCTGAGACAACGCAGAGAAAGATTGCTCCAACCATGATGACACCACCCAGATCAGAAGTCTTCCAAAAGTCCTCAGACAGGTCGGGCACCTGCTCCACTCATGCTGGAATAGCTGCCATGAGGCTAGGGGTGACTGGCTATATAGATAACCCTTCTGTCTTTGAGTCAGTTCAGGCGACATGCCTCCTGCACTACACTCCCTACCACAACACTGGGTCCTCACCAAGCCTCATACACTGGGTCTTAGTGCCCACTTTTGCCCAGTATCATGGGTAGAGTATCCAAGGAGAGTGAAGGAATGACTGTAGAAGGGTGGAGAGCCCAGACATTGGAGACTGGGGAAAGCTAAGACCATGGAGGGCAAAACAACCACAGTGAGCTGAGACCCTGGAAGTGCCACACACACACCCAGCCCTGGAAGAGTCCCCAAAGCCAGGGAGCCTCACTAGCTATGTCTGAACTGGAAGAGTCCCCAAAGCCAGGGAGACTTACCCGCTCTATCTGATCAGGGTTAGCCCAGAGCTGTAACACTCAGAGCAGAGGGTCACTGGCACACAAAGCTTGAAGCTATAACGCTAAAAGCCGGGTCCCAATACCCTAAGCTCAGAGTTGCTCAGCATTTTGCCTATTCACGAATTCTACACAGAGCAAAAGAATCCTCAGCTGACTGGTAACAGTAATAATCATAATTTCTCATCAACAAGCCTGGATGGTTTAGGAAATGCTGAGTATGTAATTACGAGTTGGCGGGAGAGAAACACATAATTCATATGAGCAGAAACTTCAGGTTTAATCTTTATGCATTCTGAGAAAAAAAAAATCACAGGCTGAGTTAACCTCAGCAGCCATTTCAACCTGGACTAGACAATAAATCATTCCCAATAACATAGATCCAGGTGTTGTTACTCCCTGGCACACTGGTCCACAGGGTTTGCTGATGCGGCTCCCCTGCTTGATGCTCTATAAAGGCTTTTTTGATTTATAGTTTGAAGTTAAAATTAGTAGAGTTTGTAAGGCAGTTCCAAAGCCATATACATCTTCCTGCCACTATCTCTACACGCTGCTTGCATCTGGCCCATATTTTTTTGCTTGAGTGACTACAGTCAAGATTTGAATCCAAAGAAGAACAAGAAGAAAAAAAAAAAAAAAAAAAACAGCAACAACCTAACATGGAAACTATTGCAAAACTATGTGAAATATTTTTAAAGTCATGTAGAAAAAAATAACTGAAAAAAATCATTTGGTTTCCATTGTAAGTAAAGGAGGCAACACAAAGGTACTGACGCATTTGAGACATGTTTGTTCTATTTGCCTCCCTGCCCCGGCCCTCCTATTTATCACTGTCTGCACACATGCAGAGAAATGAAAGCACATCATGCTTGCTAAGACCACAGATAAGGTTTCCTTTTATCTGGCACCGCATAGCCCCGAGAAGCATGGTCCTAATGGAAGCAATCACTCACCGATGGGTTGAGGTTTTTGTTGTTTTGGTTTTAAAAACACACACACACACACACACACACACACACACACACACACATCTCTATGAAAGAATTTTGGTGCTTCTTAAATTCTTCAACCAGATACATATTTTTTTAAGCATCAAATATATACCTGGCAATTCAGAGCCATTCCACTGTCATTGGTATTAATGTTTTTAATTAAAACAAAATAAGTAGCCTTAGGAACATAAACAGCCCTTTAAGCATTTCTCCTTTCTAAGCATTATTGTAAACACTTCTGCTGTCTCAAAGAGGCACTGCTGCCAAATGCTTCATGCTTTACCCTGGGTATAAAGGGTTGACCACTGCAGCTCTGGGAGAGCTAAACAAACGCTATTCAGGTCTGTGTTGTCTTATCCCAAAACACATTCTGTATAGGAAATATGGTTAAATTACATCACACATCCCTTTTCAAAGCTTTCCCTATATCCTCACCTATAGCAAATCTTTTGCTAAAACATTATTGAAGAATGAAAAGACTGAATTTCACCTTTTCCCTAGTCTGTCTCTTCTTAAAAGAGTGAGGGTGGAGGGGTCAGGAAGTAACAAGCACGAAAGAAGCTAACAAGACTCCTTAGTGAACATAAAGAAGCAGTATTGCCTTATGAATAATCTAGACAACATATTAGAAAACAGTCTTGTAATTTTTAGCTGTTATAAAACAGGCTCGAGCTGGGGAGATGGTTCGGTGGTTAGGCACCTGCTTACAAAGCCTGATGGCCTAGGTTCAATCCCCCCATTACTCATGTAAAGTGGTGCACATGTCTGGTGTTTGTTTTGCAGTGGCAAGAGACCCTGGCACACCTACACACTCTCTTAAATAAACAAATAAAAACTAAAAATGAAGAACAGTATGGGGCTGGGGAGATGGCTCAGTGATTAATGGCACTTGCTTGCAAAATCTGATGGCCCAGGTTTGATTCCCCAGTACCTATGTAAAGACAGATACACAAAGTGGTACATGCATCTGGAGTTTGTTTGCAGTGGCAAGAGGCCCTAGTGTGCCCATTTATTCTCATTCAGCCTCTCTCTCTCTCTTTCTCCTTGTAAATAAATAATAAAAATCTTTTTTAAAAGTAACAGTAAGGGAGCTGGAGGGATGGCTTAGCGGTTAAGGCATTTGCCTGCAAAGCCAAAAGGACCCCGGTTTGATTCTCCAGGACCCACGTAAGCCAGATGCCCAAGGGGTGCATGCATCTGGAGTTCGTTTTCAGTGGCTAGAGGCCCTGGTACACCCATATTCTCTCTCTCTCTCTCTCTCTCTGCCTCTTTCTCTCAAAGGAATATATATATATAAATTTTTTAAAAAAGAACAGTAAATTCTTTAAAGTTGTTCTTGAAGAAGCTTTGGCTAGCTAATTAAAGGGAGTTTTTTTAAAAAAAAGAAGAGGAGGAAGAAGAAAGAGAACAGTACAGGGAGAATAGCCTTTTATTAAATATTAAGAAGCCAACTAAGGAGTCTGGGAAGATGGCTTAGCAGTTAAGGCACTTCTCTGCAAAGCTAAAAGACCTAGGTTCAATTCCCCAGGACCCACGTAAGCCAGATGCACAAGGTGGCACATACGTCTGGAGTTCGTTTACAGTGGCTGAAGGCCTTGGCATGCCCATTCTCTCTCTCTCTCCCTGTGCTTCTCTCTCTCAAATAAATGAATTTTTTAAAAAAGAAAAGATTCAAACTAAAGACCGCTATTGCCCTGTTGTGGTGGTGGTTGCCTGTCCTAGGTACAAACCCAAATCCCATACAGTTTCTGGTATCCACCCTTATCTTTCTCTCTCCTTTCATCATGATAAATTGCTTGAAAATTCCAACTCCCCTGGGTTCTCAAAAAAAGAAAGAAAGAAAGAAAGAAAAAAGAAAGAAAGAAAGAAAGAAAGAAAGGGAAAGAGAAAGAAAAAGGAAGGAAGGAAAAGAAAAGAAAGGAAGGAAGGAAGGAAGAAAGATAGATAGAAAGAAAGAAAGAAAGAAGAAAGAAAGAGAAAAAGAAGCCAACTAAATTTTAGATTTTGGGGGAGGAGTTGAGGTAGGGTCTCGCTCTATCCCAGGCTGACCTAGAATTTACTATGTAGTCTCAGAGTGGCCTCCAACTCAGCAATCCTTCTACCTCTACCTCCTGAGTGCCAGCATTAAAGACATGTGCCACCATGCCTGGCCCAACTAAATTTTTTTAAAAGATATTTTATTTATTTATTTATTTATTTATTTATTTATTTATTTATTTAAGAGAGAAAGAGAGGAAGAGGCAGAAAGAAGGAGCAAGTGGGCCCCCAGGGCCTCCAGCCACTGCAAACGAACTCCAGATGCATGCGCCCTTGTTCATCTGGCTTACATGGGTCCTGGGGAATCGAACCCAGGTCCTTAGGCTTCACAGGCAAAAGCTTTAACCACTAAGCCATTTCCCCAGCCCTCAACTAAATTTTAAAATGAGGACACATGCAACTTCCTGTTCTGACATGTTTCAAATTACATTGCACCTATGGACAGAGATCAAAATAGCCAACTGCACTCAGAACATTTTTGACAATAACCTAAAGAATGCAATTAGCTCAGGCAGATTACACTAAAAATTCTGTTCAAGGAACATAGTTAAAAGATTGAGTCTCACTTTTGCCATCCACCAACAATGAAATATTTGGAGATATCTGACATCCTTTGACATAAGTATATAAGTTGCAAAAGTGGTACTATCCATTCAATTTTAAAAAGTAAATTTTAATCAAAGCTGCATCTATTTTCTGGACTTGGAATAGTGAGAACCATGCTACAATATCACACACAAGCCATGTTTTACCAAATACATGCATGACAGATTATTTTTGCATATTCAAGGCAACCATAAGCAGTTTGGGCTTTATGGAAATTTTAAGTCAATTCCTGAGAAGAAGCAATAAATGCTTCAGCCTCTGCCAGAAGCCAGTTTCTTAGCCTTCTTGTCCACCCTTGGCGAAGATCTCAGCATTACTCAACAGCAAGTAAAATTTTCAAATCAATGTGGACAATCTCTATTCATGCCAAAACTTTATGTCTGCGGAGATGACTTCTAATGCAGTAAGGTTAAGATCAGGCCTTCACCTTTCCAATGTCCATGTTATCTTTGCTTTTCTTCTCTTTCTTAAGTTGGTGGATTTGCTCATCTTATTTAATTATAGAGCCAAATGAAAAGCCTCACCTTGTGATGCCCAAATTCATTCAAAATGCTTCCCAGTTTCCTGGTGCTGCTCTGTGGTTTCTGGGCCGCCAAGGCCGGATGGGGATCCCGCCAATCAATGGATAACCGGTGATGCCACAAGCGCCGACTCTGCAGAACGTGAGCCGATTTGACGCTGGGATCAAAACGATGCACTTCACACCCACGGTTGGCCATGCTCACCTCAAAATGGATATCGTCACTTCCCAGCCTGGGGAGAATAAGGGAGGAGGTCATTAACAAATGGAGATAATGATTGATGATGTGACAGCTTTGAGGCCGATTTCTTGAGGCAAGCTTTCTGTGTTAATATAAATCTAATGTGCACATCCAATACACGTTATTACACACACACACACACACACACACACACACACACACACACACACACGCTATAGCTCAAAGCCTCCAGCAAGCCCCCCGCCCCATTATCTACTATGTGCTGGATAAGTAGCTTAGTTGGTAAAGTGATCTCCTTGCAAGCGTGAAGTCCTGCACTTAGACTCCTAGCCCTGGGGAGGTGGAGACAGGAGGATTCCTGGAGCTATCTAGACAGTCAGGTTAGCCCAATTGGCCAATGAGATACCCTGTCTCAAAAAGAAATGGACAGTACCTGAGGAACAACACCTAAGGTTGTTCTCTGGCCTCTACACATGCACACGCACACACGTGTGCATGCATGCACACACACACACACACACACACAAAGTTATCTACTAAACAGAGAGTATAAAATCATATGTTCAAACATGAGGATGATTTCTGGAGAGTAATGAGACAGAGAGAATATATACTGGTCTTGAGAGTTTTCTCAGAATATACCAAAAATATAAACCCCTGGATCAGTTTCCTTGTTTGTCTTCATTCCAACGGCCACAGGGCTGTGCATGAATTTTTTCTTTTTTTTGGTTTTTTTCAAGGTAGGGTCTCACTCTGGCCCAAGCTGACCTGGAATTCACTATGTAGTCCCAGGGTGGCCTCAAACTCACAGCAATCCTCCTACCTCTGCCTCCCAAGTGCTGGGATTAAAGGCGTGCGCCACCATGCCCGTTTTATGTGCATGAAATTTGACTTACAGACAACAGCAGACATCTTTTAAGTGGAGTGCATTTTAAAACAGTACAGTCAAGGGAAAACAAGCAAATGTACACACTTGTACTGAATCCAAAGCCCAAGAAGCAGAAGAGATGCTTTACCACGGTTCACATTGACAAGGGGAAGAAATCATGAATGAGTTCCATGTAAGTGCGCACGAGGCAGGCAGCGCATCACGTAGAAGCTTCATATACTTACAACCATTCACTCTATTGAGAAACATTTCCTATTTAGCGTAAGAATCATCACTACAATTACAGCACCAATTTGAATGAAAAGCAGGAAATTAACCAAAAGAGTGTTTTTTTTATAAAAAAATAGTAATAATAATTTCTCTGTAAAAAAAAATTCTATTTTTTTTTTTCTTAAAGAAATGGGGTCTTGTCATGTAGCCCAGGCTGGCCTAGAACTCTTGATTCTCCTGCCTGAGTGTAGGGATCAAGGCATGTGTCACTATGCTTGGCTCTCAGTTTATATGTAATTTGGGATACTCAAATCCCACAGACTAGCTATAACATAGTGGCCACACCTGAACCCAGTGCAGACACCCTTTATTCTCTTAGACTATTGCATCATTTGGAAATGTACAAGTACAGTGGATAATGACTATCTTAGCAGGTTTGTCTTAGTCAAACCAAGCCTTCGGTACAGAACTCATCCTTCCACATCTCTAGATGGTCTTATTTGCCCTGTCCTCTGACTTTACCCTACTGCACTGTTCTTTCCCTCACTGGATTCCATGGCTTCCCAGCCATCCCTCTGATATCCCTGTACCGTACTTCCTCTGATCCTCATTAAGTACAAAGCACTTCTTGTCGACTTCCCACTTCCTCTAGCTGAGATGACTTGTTCTCTGGTTTCTTTTTTTTTTAATCAAGCAAGATTTTAAAAAATTATTTATTTATTTGCACACGCATGTGACAGAGAGAAAGAGGCAGACACAAAGAGAGTGAGTATGGGCTCACCAGGACTTCCTGCCACAGCAAACTCCAGATGCAGGCACCACTTAGTGCATGTGGCTTTATGTGGGTACTGGGGAATTGAACTCAGGTCCCTAGGCTTTGCAGGCAAGTACCTTAACTGCTGAGCTATCTCTCCAGCCCATTGTTTCCTATTTTCTAGAAACTATGGAATCCTCGCAGTTCAGACCACTGTATTTCCCCTACCCAGGTTTCCTCCCAAGTCTCCCACTTCATAGTGTGATGTGGCAGCCTGGCGTCTTGGCTCTTCACCTTTCTTCATCCACAGTGGACTCTGCTCTTCGTGGGGGGTCTTCTTCCCAGCCCATCATTTTGTGGCTTGTCCATGTGACTTGATTTTTTTATTTTTTATTTTAGAGAGAGAGAAAGAATATTGGTGCACCAAGGCCTCAGCCACTACAATCAAACTCCAGATGCTTGCACCATCTAGTGGGGGTGTATGACCTTGCACTCACCTCACCTTTGTGCATCTGGCTTATGTGGGATCTGGAGAGTAAAACATGGGTTCTGGGCTTCGCAGGCAAGTACCTTATCTACTAAGCCATCTCACCAGCCTGTGACTTGCTTTTTTTTTTTTTTTAATAGTATTCATTTATTTGAGACAGAGAAAGAGGCAGAGAGGAAGAGAGAGAGGGAGAGAGAGAGAGAGAGAGAGAGAGAATGGGCACACCAGGGCCTCTAGCCACTGCAAACAAACTCCAGACGTATGTGCTACCTTGTGCATCTGGCTTATCTGGGTACTGTGGAATCAAACCTGGGTCCTTAGGCTTCACAGGCAAGTGCCTGAACTGCTAAGCCATCTCTCCAGCCAGTGACTTGCTTTGTGAAAGGAGGTGACAGGATGCCAGTTCTCATCCTAGACTTAGAGAATTTCTGTTCATGCTCATGAAAGATCATTGCAATAAGATTGTGCCCTGGAGAGCTCACTGGTCTCCGTAGGAGTGCTGAGGAGCAGAGGTGTAGAACATGCCATCTAACTGCTTTCTATCAAAACCAGAAGTGGGGGTCAGTGGGTAAAGAGCTCGCTGAGCAAGCATGAGGAGCTGAGTTTGGATCCCCAGCACTTACATAAAAATGCCAGGTGTGGGCTGGAGGGATGACTTAGCAGTTAAGGTATCTGCCTGCAAAGCCAAAGGATCCAGGTTTGATTCCCCAGGACCCACATTAGCCAGATGCACAAGGGGGGAGCGCATGTTTCTGGAGTTCATTTGCAGTGGCTGGAGGCCCTGGAGCACCCATTCTGTCTGTCTGTCTGTCTGTCTATCTGTCTGTCTGTCTCAAATAAATAAATAAAACTTTTTAAAAAGCCAGGTGTGATGGTATGCACATGTAATCCTAGAGCCAGGGAGGTAGACATAGGAAGATCTCAAGGCTTGCTGGCTAGCTTCTCTAGCCTAATTGATAAGCTCTGGGTTCAGTGAGAGAACTTGTCTCAAAAGAGTAAGGTGGAGAGGGATTGAATAAGACACCGTGGGCTGGGAATGTAGGTAGAGCTTGTCTAACTAGCAGGAGGCCCTGGGTTCTATCCTCAGTACACCTGGAATCCTAGCACTCCGGAGATGGAGGCAGATCTGAAATCCAAGGTTATCCCTAAAAAAAAAAAAGATATGCAACACCACCCTCTGGCCTCTACACATATGTGTGCACATGTGCATGTGTAAATACATGCATGCATATACTCACATGCACCACATGCACATAAAACAAACAACTACCTTTAACTATTTCATCTTGATTAAAAAGAAAAAAAACAACCTACCAGCTGAGCCAGCCTGGAGCAGCTGAAGCCCAACAAGTGATATTAAATAATAACAAGCAATAGGGCTGGAGAGATGGCTTAGTGATTAAGCACTTGCCTGTGAAGACTAAGGACTCAGGTTTGAGGCTCAATTCCCCAGGACCCATGTAAGCCAGATGCACAAGGGAGCACATGCATCTGAAGTTCATTTGCAGTGGCTGGAGGCCCTGGCGTGCCCATTGTCTCTCTCTCTCTCTGCCTTTCTCTGTCTGTCACTTTCAAATAAATAAATGAAAATAAACAAAAAATAAAAAAAACAAGCAATAATAAATAATGGTGGGTTCAAGCTATGGTGATTTTCATATAGCAGTAGCTAGTTGATCCACAAACATTTTGTACAAATCTGAGGTTCTTTGAAGGGCTGGTGGTATAGCTCAGTGATATTGCTTAGGTTAATTCGCCAGTGCAGAAATAAAAATAAGAGTTTCATTTGAAACCATGAAACATTTTTTACAAGATAGATTTGTTTCCATATAGATGAAAATGTTATACAAGTCATCTACTCCAAGGGTTTTTTTTTCATGTTATTAAACTTGTTGAAGCTTTAAAAAAAAAAAAAGGGGGGGTAGTTTGTAGCATCACTAAAAAAAGTCATATCAAAAAAAAAAAAAAAAAAGGGTGGCCTTGAACTCACAGTGATCTTCCTACCTTGGCCTCCCATGTGCTGGGATTAAAGGTGTGCACCACCACACCCAGCCTCTTTTTTATTATTATTAATAGTGTGTTATCTTACTTTCAAAATGCTGGGAGAACAGCTTATTAAATATAATGCACATATAAGCCTTCCAGAGTAAAAATGTGTATATGTTCTGCCTTTGTGAATCTTCACAATTAAAAAAAATCTTTCTTTACAGTAAAGCATATATTTTAATCAAGATCTTAAGAAAACCTTAAGAATTAAATTAGCCACATAACTGTAATGAAAAGTTTTGGTAAGATTTATTTAAAATATTTTTTAAAGATTTTATTTTTATTTATTTATTAGAGTCAGAGAGAGAGGGAGGGAGAGAGTGAGAATGAGCACGCCAGGGCCTCTAGCCACTGCAAACGAACTCCAGATGCATGCACCACCATGTGTATCTGGCTTACCTAGGACCTGGAGAATCAAACCTGGATCCTTAGGCTTTGCAGGCAAGTGCCTCAACTGCTAAGCCATCTCTCCAGCCCTAAGATATTTTATTATATATTGGTATGTTCCCAATTTAAATGTTTTCTTTCTTCCTTTCTTTACCTTTCCTTTCTCTCTCACTCCCATGTTCGTTCATTCGTTCTTTCTTTCTTTCTTTCTTTCTTCTTTGTGTCTTTAGAGATGGAATCCATAGCCTTACTTATGCTAGGTAAGTGCTCTACCACTGAGCTATATCCTCAGCTCTTAAACGAGTTACTTATAATTCTATTTCTACACATAGAAAAATTAAAAGGTAAGAAGCATAAAAAATAAAGAGTAAAAGTTTTCTGCCACAAGAAATTTTGGCCATTAACATCCAGAGATTAACATAACTAGCAAACTTTGTGTATCCTATTATAATTTATAGAGTGCACATGTATATATATAAATTAATCATTAAATAGTAGGGAAACATTTTGTATGGTACATGCAATAACACACAACTCTGTGCAATTAGTGATTTTTAATAACTTCTGGTACCTTGACTCAATCCATCTTTTTTTTTTTTTTTTCTGAGGTAGGGTCTTGCTCTTGTCCTGACTGACCCAGAATTCACTATGTAGTCACAGGGTGGCCTCGAACTCACAGTGATCCTCCTACCTTGGCCTCCCATGTGCTGGGATTAAAGGTGTGCACTACCACACCCAGCCTTTTTTTTTTTTTTTTTATTAATAGTGTGTTATCTCACTTTCAAAATGCTGGGAGAACAGCTTCAAAGAAGGAATTGTATATTTTGGGTCATGCTGTCAGAATTTTCTACACATTGCAGCAGGGATGTGAGCAGCTCACATCATAGCAGACAGGAAGTAGAGTGGAGCAGTGTGTCAGGAAGGGAGGCACAGTGAGACGCTCAGACAGGAAGTAGATGGAGCAGTGTTAGGAAGGGTCTAGAGCAAGATACAGCCCCTAAGGAGACACCTCAGTGACTGCTCTACCTCCCCACAGCTATACTGCCTCCAAATCAGCTATTAAAAATTTAAATCCATCAACAAGATTAAACCATTCATTAGTTCAGAGTCCTCTATTTGTCTCTTAAATGGTCCCCAGAGGTGTGCTTTACTAATCTCAATATTTCAGTCCAATCAAGTTGATAATCAAGACTAATCATTACAATTAACACAAGTTAATTGTAAAAGAATAATGGGCTCATTATGACATTTTCATGCCATTTAAGCTTAACATATAAATATGTACAGTTTGGGGAAGTAATAAGCTATACTCATTTAACCAATTACAAATCATGACGTTCATTGATTCAAAATGAAATTTCTTGAGGCTTAATCCAAATTAGTCAAGTTTAGTGTGAGGCATAAAGAGCAAGAGGGAGAACAAAGGGAATCAGAGATGTTGCCCAAAGTGCCCAAAGTTGCCCAAAGTGATAGAACCAGGAGTCCAGTCCAGTCCTGGAAGTCCCAAAGCATGGGGACTACACTCTCCCTCACAGTACGGGAACTGAGGGACACAGGTGGTGGGAAAATATTCATCATTTTGGGGAGTCTAGAAAATGTCAATTACTGGACAGTACAATGTCAATTACTGGCTAGTATGATGTCAGTTACTGAATAGTACAATTACCGGGTAGTACAGTGAATGAAACAACACGTGTGTGGGCCCTGTTTGTTTCAGAGTTTCCTGTGCTGAGCATATAAATGGCCATAAACAGACCAGCTCAAATATTGCCCCCATTAACTTTCAGGTAAGGTCTGAATTTCCCAGAGTTCACACCTCAGTGTTCAAAC
This sequence comes from Orientallactaga sibirica, assembly GCA_036365145.1. NCBI lineage: Eukaryota > Metazoa > Chordata > Mammalia > Rodentia > Dipodidae > Orientallactaga > Orientallactaga sibirica. The sequence continues at coordinate 27,169,165 of JAEOAD010000020.1, forward strand.
AGTTCACGTGGCAGGCTGCATTTCACTGACTCATCTGTGTCTACAAATGAGCGTTTATAGATATAGATATTCAGAGATACGCGCAGGGTGCTCTACGATGAGGAACCAACAGATGCGTGTCCTTGAGCTGAAGAAGCTCATAGTGAAGAAGGAGCTTTGGAACAAATAATCATCATGATAGCTCTTATGTATTTACAGAGACTATCTTTAGGTGTGTAAGTGTGTAGCACATGTGGTGTGTGTGCGTGCAGCGCACATGTGTAGGCAGATGCACATTTCCTGTGCACACCTATGGGGAGGACAGATGTGGATTTGGGGTGTCCACCTCCATCACTCTTCCTCCTTATTTCCTTCTGACAGTGTGGTGTTTTGATTCAGGTGTCCCCCATAAACTTAGGTGTCCTGACTGCTAGGTTCTCAGCTGATGGACATTTGGGAATTAATGCCTCCTGGAGGCACTGTGTTGTTGGGGGCAGGCTTATGGGTGTTATAACCAGCTTCCTCTTGCCAGTGTTTGGCACACTCTTCTGCTGCTGTTGTCCATCTGATGTTGGCCAGAAGGTGAAGTCCACCCTCTGCTCATGCCACCATTTTCCCCTGCTGTCATGGAGCTTCCCCTTGAGTCTCTAAGCCAAAATAAACCTCCCCCCCAATAACCTGCTCTTGATAGGGTTATTTCTGCCAGCAATTGGAACCTGACTGCAACAGTAAAGTTGGTACCAGAGGAGTGAGATTGTTGCTGCTAGACACCTGACTGTGGATTTTGGCCTTTTGGAACTACTTTGCAGGAGGAATGTAGAAAGATTTGAAATCATTGCCTAAGAGATGCACTGGAGTGCTGTAAGTACAGCTCAATGGACTATTCTGGTCAGAGTTGAAAGACCTGAATGCAGTAAGAACTATAGACTGTGAGGTTTGGCTTATGAGAATGAGAAAAAGCTTTGTCTGGACTGAGCTAGAAACAGTTTGTGTGAGAGGCTTGCTATTATGGCCATGTCCTGAGAACTTGTGCAGGGTTGCATTGTGTAGAAATGGAGTGGTGTGAGCAGAGGGATATGGCACAGTAAAAATGAAATCTTTGGACCTAAACTTCTGCCTATTCACATGCATTTGTCTGAGAGATTACAACTATTGAGATTGATGCCAGGGTTTGGCACACTTTCCTGCTAATGTTGACCGCCTGATGTTGGCCAGGGGTTGATGTCCACTGTCTATTCATGCCATCGTTTCCTCCTGCCATCATGGAGCTTCCCCTCAAGTCTGTAAGCCAAAACAAACCTTTTTTTCCCTACAAGCTGCTCTTGGCTGGGTGATTTCTGCCAGCAATGCGCACCTGACTGCAGCAGAAAGAGTCACTCACTGAGCCTGAAGCTTGCTATTTTTCAGTTACACTGGCTGATCAACCTGTCTCGGGCCCACTCAGCTCTGGGGTTTCAGGTGTGCACAGCCACACCCAACTTTCTACGCAGGTACTGAGGATTAAACTGGGGTCTTTGTGCTTGCACAGGTAATGCTCTTGTGCACAGAGCCATCTCGCCAACCCTAGGAAACTATCTCTTACTGTTACTTAACAGCAAAGAGAATTCCTTATAAAAACATTTATTTGAAAGAAAATATGTTTTTGGAGAGAGTCAGAGAGAGACAGAGACACAGATAGAGAATGGGCGTGCCAGCAGCCTCTCAGCCACTGTGAATGAACTCCAGATACGTGCGCCCCCTTGTGGACAAGTGCGGCATTGCACCCTTGTGTCACTTTGCAGCTGGCTAAACGTGGGACCTGAAGAATCGAACGGGCATTCTTAGGCTTAGCGGGCAAGTGCCTTAACTGGTAAGCTATCTCTTCAGCCCAGAAATATTTTATTTAATGTGTATTCCATGAAGCAAGAAGTACAGATCACTTATAAGCAAGCAAGTGCCTTTAACCATGGATACATTTTCCCTAGCCCTACAACATGTATTTTCAACAGGACAGTATAACTCTCAAGGTAACACAATGGGTTCTAACTAGGGGGAAACATTTCCTCTTTACATAGAAAGCATAGACATTATATATGACATAAACAGATATACAATATACCTATAGCATTAGAAAGACGATGGACAGGTCAGAGGGGAAAATCAGAAAAGAGACCGACCTTGGGGTCATATTTTCCAATTCTTCATTCACATATACTATGCTAACATCATTTCTGCTGCCTTAATTCAAGTTCTGTAAAACAAAAAATATTTGGCTATGGAGCTCATTCATTCTTCTTTATTTACTTGAGACAGAGAGAATGGGCACATCAGGGCCTCCAGCAGCTGCAAACAAACTCCCAGATGCATGTGCCACCTGTGCATCTGTCTTACATGTGTCCTGGGGGAATCGAACATGGGTCCTTTGGCTTTGCAGGTAAGTGCTTATCCGCTAAGCCATCCCTCCAACCCTCATTCACTCTTCTTGAATGCTCTCAACACCCAGAAGTTCCAGATTTTCCATATAAAATCCTGGCTCTTGTTGCCTCACCAACCTGTCACTATAAATCTTCCTTTCTCTTACACTAAGGAGTTATGTCTTGAAATCAAATACCACAATTCCTCACAGAAATAAGGAGGTGATGAAGATGCTTGCTCGTATATGATATTCTTTCAAGTCTTTTCTTTCACACCCACTTCTGCCCCTAAAATCCAGTCTTTGGTATGAAAAGTAAAACACATGCTGTTTCCCTCTTTGCACCATTAACCTTTCGTCCCCTGTTCTTCTCACTATGTCTACACAGGAGAACTTTCAGGGTAGACCCGGCCTGACGTTGTGAGGTAGACACTACCCTCTGAACTCACAGCCCCTTTTTGTTTATCTTCTCTTTCTTCTCTACGTTTTTTTTTTTTTTTTTTTTTTTTTTTTGTGGTGTCTTCCCCTATCCTTACTGGTCTATGAGACCCCATTTGGAAAGTGAAAATGATCTGATTTTCATTTTCCACAGAACATCACACTGCAGCAGACAACTGGCTTTTAAACCCACTGTGTAATACAAGGCTTTGGCTCATAGTAGAAAATTTTCAACCATCCGAAAGATAATAGAGATGTTACCTACGTCAGTTATTGGGGTGGAAAAGAGAGGACAGGACAGGCCAAAATGCAAGGATATCAGCTTTGGGTCCTCATTCCAGGATTGTTATCTCCCCTCCCTTCCCCTCTCCTCTTCTCCCCTCTCCTAGGTGTAGCAATATCTTTGGTGTGCCTGGGAATTATTGGGCATAACAAAGGCATAGTCTTGTTGTTGCACTAACCTGGGGCTTAGAGCACATACTTCTTTTATGTGAGTCCTATGACTCCCCACCCACCTCACTTTTCGTGCAACTGTTCCAACGCTTCCAGGCACTGGGAACCCAGGGCCCTCATTTCAGGATCACCACTCACTCTGCATCTCTCTTCAACACCAGCTAGGCTGTTCTCAGCCAGCTATCTGCTTGTCTTGCAATAAGCAATGCAAGGCACCTGGGCAAAGGAGCCTGTCTGGATTCTGGACGCTAAGTCAACACCATATAATCACATCATCACCCACTGTCTCTCTCCCTCCCTCCCTTCTTCCCCCTTTCTTCTTCTTTGTTTTCTCCTCCTCCTTTTTCTTCTTCTGCTCTCTCTCTCTCTCTCACACACACACTATGACAAATATCTTCTTTAGTTTCCAGTTTTCCAATGGACATGTTCATTTCTTAAATTTTTATTTATTTATTTATTTGACAGAGAGAAAGAGGGAGGGAGGGAGAGAGAGAGAGCGAGAGAGAGAGAGCGAGAGAGAGAGAATGGGCACGCCAGGGCCTCCAGCCATTGCAAATGAACTCCAGATGCATGTGCCACCTTGTGCATCTAGCTAACATGGATCCTGGGGAACCAAACCTGGATCCTTTGGCTTTGCAGGCAAATGCCTTAACTGCTAAGCATCCCTCCAGACCCCATTCATATCTTTTTCATCAAATGTTGACCTTTGCAATCCATTCATTTCTGTTCCCAGTGGAATTCAGAGGTTCTTACCTGCTCCTCACAAAGCTGAATGGTGAGTGGGTGAATGGTAATCATATGAATGGAAGCCAAAACCAACTGTTTCTGCAGCAGAACCATCTTCTCTAACAGCTCTGAAGCATAAAGGAGGAGGCTGAGGCAGGAGGATTACTATGAGTTCGAGGCCAGTCTGAGACTACATAGTGAATTCCAGAGTGAAACCCTACCTTGAAAAAAAAAAAGTATTTCAACATTTCCTCCAAAACAATTTTCCACGTTTTATTTTATTTGGTTATATGCTTTAAAGGAAATTATTCCAGGATGTACACTGCTAAGTCAAATATAAAATATAGAAGCAAGAAAATAGGATCACGTGACACCTCCAATTTGCATGTGGTACTATGCAATTATTTTTTTGACCTATTTTCACAAATTTTTAATGTGACATACAATAAGCTGTCCTGTCACAACTCCTCCCATTCTTCCTGCAGTCTTAAAGCCTGGCTGGTAGACTTCTAGGAAAAGGGCTCAGTTCTTTACATTAAAAAAAATATTTTATTTATTTATTTGCAAGCAGAGATAGACAGCGAGCGAGCGAGAGAGAATGGGCATACCAGGGCCTCTAGCCACTGCAAATGAACTCCAGATGCATGTGCCCCTTTAATGCATCTGGCTTTACATGAGTACTGGGGAATTGAACCCAGGTCATTAGGTTTTGCAGGCAAGTGCCTTAACCACCAGCCAATCTCTCCAGCCCAAAGGCTCAGTTCTGACCCACTGGTTGAGCCTCTTGTCAAGGATGACCTTGAACTTCTAGTCCTCCTGCTACTTCTTCCTCTCACCTCCCAAGTGCTGAGATCACAGGTGATTGCCACCATACTCAGTTTATTCTGCACTAGGGCTCAAACCAAGGGATTTGTGTATCCTAAGCAAGCACTCTACCAACTGTGCTGCGTCCCCAACCCATTGACTGGTAACCCTTGTTTGTTACAGCCCGACAGCAGTGAGAACGTCCCTGCTGTTGTGGAGGTCTCCCGCCATCCGGATGTCTGTCCCTATCTTTGAGCCTTTGAGGGTCTGATTAACAGATATTTGAATGTCGACCCTAGAAAGGGGTGGGTACAACCTGTGAGAAACAAACATGGGACTGTGTTCTAGAGCCTTCTGTAGTGCTATACAAGACTTCAGTGGTTTATCCTGGGAACCTATATCGCTCCTACAAAGTCTGAACAGTGTGTTCCCAATAGAAGCAACCCCCACTTGTCTTGTTTTGAGGCATACATCATTGTAACGTCCAGGATGCTTATAAATATACTGATATATTTGGAGAAATAGTCTCCTGACTTTGCATCCATGCTGTCATATAAAGTTCACTAAATCCATTTATAATCAAAGCCATTCTCAAATTAAATAACCAGGTGCCAATTTTTCTTATTTTTGGCAAACAATCACATGGTTTTTGTAAAACTTCCCGTTACTTTCTTTTTATCGAAATATACAACTATGCATAGATTGATCACTGGCACAAGAGAGAGAAGTCCAATTGTGGTTATTGTCTTGGGTCCTTCATAACTGTGCATAAAATTTCTCATATACTATTTTCCAGACCGTATTCTCTGATATTCTTCTCTAAAAAAAGGTGTTCTAGTTCTAGCTGGAAAACTTTGGTTTCTCTATGGGATCATCCCCATGCTGAGAACGAAGCTGCCAACTTATTACCAGCAGAATGACAGAAGAGTGATTCCCGCCAAGGTGACCTCAGCCAGCTGCATAGCAGACCCCTGTGACACAGTGGCAGGAGACCAGGCTCAGGGCCAGCACACACTGCTGGCCGCCCTCGCTCAGTGCTGCTGAAAAGGCCTTGGCTGCCTACAGCAATGTCTGGGTTTCCCTTTGCCATTCCAAAAAAAAAAAAAAAAAGCTCTTACCCTAAAGAGTAGAGACGGCACTGCTTGTTGCGAATTTGATGAGCTAAGCCAAACCTGTCATCAAGACACACCAGCCAGGGCTTCTTTGTGGGGCTGGAGTCAGTAGCCAGGCTGTCTGTACTCATGTGATCACATGCAATCTGTAAGGATTGGAAATCAATATGAATAATTTAAAATGTTGGGTGATAAATGGCAGGTACAGATGTACTGCCTTCCCCATTCTCGAAAGCCTTAATAGGAAAATTATGTCCTCTGCCGTCTAACTGCTCTCTCCCATGGGACCCACCAGACAGACTGCTGTAAAGGGTGCAGAGGAATTTCAATGACAAGGAAGATAAGAAGTAACGTCTTAGAGATGCAGCTCCCTGGAAAGGGTTGCTCAGAGCTGCCAGAGCCACTTGCTCAAAAAGCTGAGGCGGGAGGGAGGAGGGGTCAGGAGTCTTTGAAGACCTGTTAGTCTGGGAGGATGGACAGGAGTTGAGAAAGGATGGGAGGGCATCTAGACATAGAGGACAGGACAGGACAACATGTCTGTTTTGTTGTTGTTATTTTGTTGTTGTTGTTGTTTTAGAGAAAAAGAGATAGACAGAGACGGCGAGAAAGAGAGAGAGAGAGAATTGGTGCACCAGGGCCTCAGCCACTGCAATCGAACTCCAGATGCTTGTGCCACCTAGTGGGCATGTGCGACCTTGTGCTTTGCCTCACTTTTGTGCGTTTCCTTCCGTGGGATCTGGAGAGTCGAACATGGGTCCTTAGACTTCGCAGGCAAGCACCTTAACCGCTAAGCCATCTCTCCAGGCCTGTTATGTTTTTACTCTTTTTTTTTTTTAATTTTTATTTATTTATTTATTTGACAGAGGAAGAGGAAGAGAGAGAGAGAATGGGTACACCAGAGCCTCCAGCCACTGCAAACGAACTCCAGATGTATGTGCCCCCTTGTGTATCTAGCTAACGTAGGTCCTGGGGAATCGAACCTGGGTCCTTTGGCTTCTCAGGCAAATGCCTTAACCACTAAGCCATCCTTCCAGCCCCAATATGTTTTTTTCAAGGTAGTGTCTCACTCTAGCCCAGGCTGACCTGGAGCTCACTCTGTAGCTGGCCTCATACACTCGCTGCAATCCTCCTACTTCTGCCTCCCAAGTTCTGGGATTAAAGACATGCATTGACAGTTGTGTGATGCAACCTTGCCCACAACTCTCAGAAGGACATTCACAAGGTTACCTGTACCTCAGTTCAGGCAGATAAGGTAGAGTCACTGAGGTCCATAACACAGCATGTTATCCAAGCAGGTCTGGTTCAAGTGCACTTCCTAGGAATTCGGTGATAAGACTGGGTTCTTTGTGATGGCTGCTCTAACCAGTCTGCTCGGGAAGCAGAGGGAAGCGCCCAGGTGAAAAGCTCTTCTCAGCTAACTACTTCTTCTAGCTCATGGGTCAACATTAGATTAGAAAAAAAAAGCTGAAAGGCATGTGACTCTAAGTCAAACAGAAAGAAGTCTCTAAGGCCAAGTACACTTGAAGGAAATGAACTTACAAGGGATGCTAAACTAACTCAGGTTGGAAGGCTGTCAGAATAGAAGAAAACAAGCTCCGGGCCACAGATATTTGCCTTACTGAGCAAATAGTCCCCTTCTGTCCATCAAGATGCTCTGAGTCATCAGGATAGGCCATGATTCAGAGGCTCCTCCTGTCACATCCTGAACAACAGACCCTTCCAGATGCAAAGGGTGAACTGAGGTTTATTGCTTTCGCTCACCGGAAAACAGAACTACGAGTGACTTTAATCCTAGCGCTCAGGATACTGAGGTAGGAGCGTCATGAGTTTGAGGCCTTGGGGCTACAGAGTGAGTTTCAGGTCAACCTGAGCTAGAGTGAGACGCTTCCTCTAAAATAAAAAAGAAAGAAAGAGAGAGAGAGAGAGAGAGAGGGAGAGAGAGAGAGAGAGAGAGAGGAGGGAGGGAGGGAGAAAGGGAGGAAGGAAGGAAGGAAGAGAGGGAGGGAGGGAGGGAGGAAGAAACAAACTGTAGTCTGGCCCAATCCTTTTTCTTATTTCCCAAAGCTTTAATCTAAAAATATATCATCCAAGAACTGTACTCAGGTGCACATCTGCATCACTTTGCAGTAACCAGGGCAGGCTTGGCAAAATCGTGCTAGCAATATTGATCAGCTGCAAGAGACTGCTAGCATGTGCACATCTCATAGGAAGAAACAAAAGGTAAAAACAACCAGGTGAGGTGGCACATGGCAGTTATCCCAAAACAAGGAACGTGGAGACCAGAGGATCAGGAGCTCAATGGTCATCCTCAGCCACATAGGGAGTTCAAGGCTAGCCTGGGCTGCATGAGTCCCTGTCCTAAAAAGAGGGCCTGGGAGGCTGGAGAAATGGCTCAGCCATTAAGGTACTTGCCTGCAAAGCCTAAGGACCTAGGTTCCCTAGTTCCCACATAAATGCTCACATGCTCAAGGTGGTGCATGCATCTGGAGTTTGTTTGCAGTGGCTGGAGAACCTAACACACTCATTCTCTCTCTCTCTCTCTCTCTCATAAGAAAATAAAATATTTTGTTGAAATAGGGGATTGGGGAGATGGCTTGGCAGTTAAAAGCACTTGCTTACGAAACTGCTGGCCTGGGTTCAATTCCTGAGCCCCACATAAAGCCAGATGAGCATTCATTTGCAGCAGCAAGTGACATTCCCCCTATATACATACATTACTCATTTTTAAAAGTGAAAACATTATATTGTCTTTTCCTTCAACTCCAAATCTTCCTTTCTCTGCTTCCAACCACTGTTCAAAGTCAAAAAAAAAAAAAAAAAGAAAGATCACAGTAGAAAATGTAATGGGGACTGGGAGATGGCTTTGTGGTTAAAGGTGCTTGCTTACAAAGCCTGTTGGTTGGGGTTCAATTCCCAGTACCCACATAAAGCTAGATGCACAAAGTGCCATATGCATCTGAAGTTCATTTGCAGTGGCAAGAGGTCCTGGTGTACCCATACACATTCTCTCGCTCATAAATAAATAACTTTTTTTAACAAAAGAAAATGCAATTGAACCCTTTCTCAAGCAAGTACTACAGAAAAGATGTCAACCTAGTGTGTCTGCAAGTTAGCTCCCACAATTCCCATTCTAGTGTCCAAAGGAGAAATGGGACCTCTGCCTTTGCCCAACCACCTCCTCTTCCCAGGCTGCCTGCTGGTCCACTCAGGACAGGGAAACCGCTCACCTTGGTGAGAGCTCCCTACATTCACCTAGCTACTGGTGGGAAGCTTTCGTGTCTTGCAGCTGGGCACCTTGGTTAACACTCTGTCCCATGCCCTGCCCCCAGGAGAAGGCTGGTTGTTGAAGGACGTCCTGTGAGTTCCTGGGACTTGTCTGGACCTCCTAAGCCCGAGCTGGTGACTCTAGGGCAGCATTCTGGAGGGCTTTAACATAAATTGCTCTGACAATTCCTGCCGCCTCTGCGGGCACTTCTCCCTAAGAGTCTCCGCATTTCTTTCCTAAAGCCAGCAAACCCCAAGCCTCTTCCATGGTGATTTTATTTTGGTTTTGAAGAGGGGTGGGGTTGAGGCAGGGTCTGGCTCTAGTCCAGACTGACCTAGAATTCACTCAGTAGCCCAGGCTGGCTATTCTTGATAGTGACCCTCAGCCTGCTGAGTGCTGAATTAAAGGTGTACACCACCACACTTGGCATTTCCATAGTGCTGTTTTGAAACAGGGTCTTATGTAGCCCAGGCGGGGTTTGAAATCATTAGATAATCAAGGAGGACCTTGAATGTCTGATGGTGCTTCTACCTCTCACGTGCTAGCTTTATAGGTGTGCGCCACCACACCTAATTTATTCTATGCAGAGGTTCTAACCCAGGGCTTTGTGCATGCTTGGCAAGCACTCTGCCGGCTTAAGTATATCCTAACCCCATGGCATCTATTAAGGTGTGGTCTACCTTCTTAAGAACTATTGGAGGGCTGGAGAGATGGCTTAGTGGTTAAAAACTTGCCTGTGAAGCCTAAGGACCCCAGTTCTAGGCTCGATTCCCTAGTTCCCATGTAAGCCAGATGCACAAGGGGGCACATGCATCTAGAGTTCATTTGTAGTGGCTGGAGGCCCTGGTGCACCCATTCTCTCTTTCTCTCTCTGTCTGTCTGTTGCTAATAAATAAATGGATTTAAAAAAAAAAAAAAGAAGAAGAACTATTGGAGTGGAGGCAAACATGAAGTTAATTTTTTAAAATATTGTTATGGGCTGGAGAGATGGCTTAGCAGTTAAGGCGCCTGCCTCCTAAGCCTAAGAATGCTGGTTCCAATCTCCAGCAGTTCCAATCTCCAGGACGTTTAGCCAGATGCAAAGTGATGCAAGGGCGCAATGCCACACCTGACCACAAGGGGGCGCAGGCATCTGGATTTCGTTTGCAGCTGCTGGTGCGCCCATTTCTATCTGTCTTCCTCTCCCTCTCTTTCTGTCTCTCTCCAAAAAAAAAAAAAATATTTTTATTTATTCATTTGAGAGAGAGAGAGACAGACACAGAGAAAGAGGCATATGGAGAGAGTGAGTCTGGGAGCACCAAGGCCCTCTGCCACTGCAAAAAACTCCAGATGCATGCACCACTTTGTGCATCTGGCTTTATGTGGGAATCGAACCAGGGCCCTCAGGTTTTATAAGCAAGAGACTTCAACTGATGAGCCATCTTTCCAGCCCAGCCATGAAGTTAAATGGCAGGTTCCTGAGACCCATTTCAGAGCTACCAAGGCCAAATCTCTGAGATTTTGAACAGGAGTTCCAACGAGCTCCTCAGACATTCTTTTAGGCATGTGGTTCTGAGAGTTTGTTGGTTAGCTCGTTCCTAATGCCCCAAGGAAAAGACCAAAGTAGTCTCACCTCTGCCTTAGCAAGAGACTATGTCTGGGCCAGAGGGTCCAACTATAAACATCAGCCCCTGTGGACCCCCCAATGAGGGAGCAGGGTGTGGGGGGAGAGCTGGCACCAACAATTAGCCATAGGTCTCCCAAAGGCAGGAACTAAGGACCAAGAGTCCAGGCTGAGGGCTGGAGAGATGGCTTAGAGGTTAAGGCACTTGCCTGTGAAGCCTAAGGACCCAGGTTTGATTCCCCAGTACCCATGTAAGCCAGATGCACATGATGGTGCATGTGTCTGGAATTCATTTGCAGTGGCTAGAGGCCCTGGCATGCCCATTCTCTCAAAGGAAGGAAGGGAAGGGAAGGGAAGGGAAGGGAAGGGAAGGGAAGGGAAGGGAAGGGAAGGGAAGGGAAGGGAAGGGAAGAAGGAAGAGAGAGTCCGGGATGAGAGGTCCAGCTGCTCCTCCTCTGCCAAGGTCATGGTCTAGGGTGTTTTCTATTAAAGACGCGTCATTTATTAAGCATTTGTCTTGTTCTAAGATTTCATCTTGCACAGATAAATATCCCATCAGTGAGACATTCGTTTCCATTCTCCTTCCTCTTTCAGCTCAAAAGATATGGCATAGGAATTATTCAGTTTTAACCATTTATTAACCATCTTTTTGACAGACATTAACTTTTGAAAATAACTACAGTTCTCCCATAAAATTCTTCTCTTAAAAATTAATTAAATATTGATTTTTTTTTCAAACGCTCTGGTTAAGATTTATAGCCAGGGCTTCAATAAACTCTCTTGCAAGCAAAATAAGTGGGGGCAGCCACTTCACGTTAAGCTCCAACTGAAGTAATTATGCTCTCTGTCTGCCTAATTCCTCTTCTGATTTTAACATTCTAAAGTGAATTATTAGGTCTGGACAAAGGAGACCAGACCAGGCAAAAGAAAGTTTTGTGAAATGTTTTTATTGATGTATTTAGCCTAAAGGAATATAATTTATTTTCACTTCATTTTGTTTGGTATCCCAAATGCTTAAATAGCATTTCTGCCAACCCATGAGTACAATGTGGCAAATGAAGCCCTGAAAGTTTGGAGACTTTTGGCCAGAATCTCTTAATAATTAACTGTATGTTTATATGGTCTTATATTTTGAAAAGCTTAAAGGCAGAATTGAATTTTTGTTGTTTTTATCCTAGCTTCATTCACCCTCACTCGTGTGTGTGTGTGTGTGCGCGCGTGTGTGTGTAACAGTAAATATAATAGATACTGTTGTCATAATGTTATAAAGTTATAGTCTGCATTCCTACAGCCTAAGTTCGGAGGTTATTTTACAAGTAGATGGCTAGATAATAGGTTGACTATGCTGGATAAGCAACAGATAGAACAACAGAATTTAAAATGCTTTCTCTTGTTCGGAACAGCCCCTGTTGCTTAGATGAATTTTGCACTGCAAAGGCTTGCTTCCTGGAGGCATATGGTTTGGGGGTTGCCGTGAAAAGCTGGCCGTGGAGCCTTCCCTCAGAACACAGCTCTGTATTTATGATTTAACCATTTCCTGTCAGCAGTGGCTGCAGAGGTCTGTCCATGTGAAAAGAAGAAAATCAATATTCCTAATTAAATTGACCTTGCTGTTCTGCATACTCTCCTCAAATACCCCAATCATGCCACCAAGATCACGGCAATGCACAAGTCCAGGGTCACCATGCCCACGGCCGCCTGTCCTATGCCCTGTGCCTCTATTCCTGAGCTCCTTTGGCCTAGGAGCCCCTCCCCACCTATCTGTCCACTCTTTGTTGGAGAACACATACCTCCCTTGCACTCCAACTATTTACCAGTGGGGAAGCAGCTTATTCAGGCTTGAGATCCTGTGCCAGCCACTGAGCAGGTACCCCACAAAAACCTGCTGTCCTTGGGCTGAGGAGATGGCTCAGCAGTTAAAGGCACTTGCTTGCAAAGCCGATGGCCTGGGTTCAATTCCCTAGTACCCACGTAAAACCAGATGCACAAAGTGGTGCATGCATCTGGAGGTCATTTGCAGTCGCAAGAGGCCCTGGTGTGCCGATCCTCCTCCCTCTGTGCTTGCAAATAAATCAGTAAAATTATTTTTTTAAAAACTTACTGCCCCGATTCATGGACACAATCAGCAATGAACATGACAATGGCAGGGCCTTCCTAACAAGTCGGAGTACAGATCTGAGGGAAATCATTGCTTATTATTTTAAAAGCAGCATGGGAGGATGGGGGTGGAATTGACTTCAGTACTCTCTGAAGTTTTGTTATTGCCAAGCTCTGATGACTCACTGCTGCTAAGTAAAAATTTCAGGTAGCAGTGAATCTAATATACTAAAAGTTCTGCAGGCTTTCATTGTCAAGACGACTTTTCAATGAGGCATAAGGCCCCAAAGCTGTGGAAAAGCTTTGCATTCCATAGAGAATGGATGGAGGCAATGGTTGGTCAAAGATTCTGACAAGGATTAATGTCACCTCCGATGGCTCTCACCTGCAGCCCTCCTGGTAATTTGGAAGTAGATCAAAACACAGGGCTTGGGCTGGAGAGATGGCTTAGTGACTAACATGCTTGCCTGCAAAGCCAAAAGACTCACGTTCAATTTCCCAGGACCCACGTAAGCCAGTTGCACAAAGTGGTGCATGCTTCTGGAGTTCATTTGCAGTGGATGAGGGTCCTGGCATACCCATATTCTCTCTCTTTCCTCTCTCAAATAAATAAAATAAATTTTAAAAAATTAGAGAAAAGAAAACCAGGGCTTGACCTGGATAAAATGGCTCCTAATTACAAAACCTAGTGAGGTCTGTAATTTTAAAAAAGAACGACATTTTATTTATGATTTACTTGCAAGGAGAGACAGAGAATGGGCACATTAGGGCCGCCAGTCACTGCAAACAAACTGCAGATACATGTGCCACTTCATGCATCTGGCTTTACATGGATACTGGGGAATCGAACCCTGGATGTTAGGCTTTGAGGGCAAATGCCTTAACTACTGGGCAATCTCTCTAGCTCTGAAACTTTTATCTCGTTTTTTCTGGAAGATCCAGTGAGTAGAGGAAACCCAGAGCATGCCATCTCAAAATGTGCCAAATTGGTAAAATTATCATTTCAAGCCGAAATCACTTCAGGAACTATAGCTTCAGAAGGGCCATTTATTTGGCCTTTCTTTTCCTCTTTGCAAGCCATAAAGATTCTTTTAGGTGAGGTGTCCTTCCCATACCAAGACCCCCAGATAGCTGGGGAATGGTAATTGGAGCTATTATGAAACTGAATAAACTCTAAAGTAACACCATCCCCTAACTCTTAGAGCCCACCCCCCAACACACACACACATACACCATACATTACTCAGTAATAGCCCTAGAACTTATTAATCATTTCTTTGGACTTCATTCTGTCAGAAGCTCTCCACGCACATAGCAGGTTAATGAGACTTTGGGGCTCCTATATCAAATGGGACCCTAGATCTAGCCAAAAGCCCATGTGAGAACTAAAGGAGGTGGAAAGACCCTTTCTCCTACAGCTTCAGCAACCTAATCTTTAGTATTTGCACTTATCAAGTTGCAAATAATTATCCATCTATGCATCTTCCATCCCAGTCTTGTTTGCTAACTCTCTGAGGGCAAGAACCTGCATCCCAGTGCTAACCACACCTCCTGGCATGGATAGATGCTCAAAAATACTCAGGTAATCACATCCCTATGCTCCTTTCTGTACAGTACAAGCTCACAGAACTGAGAAGGACACTAAGGACAATCTGATCCAGTCTCTTCCTGCACAGGATCAGAGCAGGGAGAGCCACAGGAACAACACAAATTGTACAGTGTCACGGCGTCAGGCGACACCCCATCCTAGGAGGCGACACCCCATCCTAGGAGGCTTTGCTATTGTATCTAGGCTTTTCTTTCCTCTCAGCCCATAGCTCATGAGAAAGATCCAAGAGGGGCGTGAAATCATCTTGGCATGCTTCGGGAACATCTTCTAAGGAGAGGGGTTCCTTATATAAGTTACCCTAAAATATAGATCTAATGGAATTTGGAAACTTGCACTTTGTAAATTAATTTTGGAGGGTGGAGTCCATAGTTCTCCAAAATCAATTTATATTATTTAAAAAATATTTTCTTTATTTACTTGAGAGACAGAGAGAGAGAGAAAGAGAGAATGGCTTGTGGCCACAACAAACACCAGAAGCATATGCCACTCTGTGCACCTGGCTTTATGTGGGTACTGGGGTATTGAACCCGGGACATCAAGCTTCTCAAGCAAGTGCCTTTAACCACTCAGCAATCTCTCCTGCCCCTAATTTAGAAATTTTAAACCTTTCCTTTCTCTCTGGGCCTTTAAGAGCTTTTTAAATGTCATAATGAAAAGATCTAGCCTCCAATCTTTCATGGACAGCCAGGCTGTAAAATTAAAATTGCATTTAATTTATTTAAGTATTTATTTATTAAGCATTAATGAAGTATTTAATTAAGTCCGCATAAGTCCCCCAAATTATCTTTCTTTCTTACAGCAGAAAAATAACACAAGATTATATAAAGCACAGGGACTGATTTATCGTTCCATCATCCATGCTTAATTCCACAAGCTTTTACTTCCATGTTTGGCTGACAAGTATCAGAATCTCTATGATGGATTGCATCATGCAAGTAGTGGGATTTTTTTACCCTCAAACGAGCTTCCTAAGGGTCTAAGACATGAGTCAGACATAGTGGTGCACACCTGTAATCCCAACACACGGGACCTGAAGCAGGAGAGCCAAGTTCAAGGCCAGCTTGGGCACACCTCAGAAAATCAGAAAGATCTGGAATATATGCTCTCCCATGGATGGAAGTGGTATTGGCTGCCGGCGAGGTTCAGGATGAAAAGTGGAGTACCAAGAGCCACTGGACTGAGGGACATGAGAATCCAGGGGCGTGTGTATCTAGAGTTCATTTGCAGTGGCTAGAGGCCTTGGCCCACCTATAGTCTCTCCCTCTCTCTGTCTCTCTCTGTCTGTATCTCTCTGCTTGCAAATAAGTAAAATAAAAATATGTTTAAGAATCTAGGACTCTACCTTGCCACTCCTGCTCTAACAGGCAGCTTGCAGAGTGGATCCATGCTCAGTTCCCAGGCACCCAGAGCTCTGATTCACTGCCACCCCTCAGGTCAGGACTAAGTGGCCCTGGAGCCTCAATCTCCTCTTATGTCTGCCTTTTCCCCAGGATCAGGCAACATGAGAAAGAACCTTCTGATTAAAGTGTCAAGAGCCATAGACGCTCCTTAATGGATGGCCTCTTGCTTGCTTAGGGCTCTACTTCACTTCACCCTCCCGCTCGGCAGGAGCTGCCACTGTGTGTTAAGCCACTAATAAAGGCCGCGTTTGGTAATGACTTTAGAGTGCTCAGAGGAGAGCACGCATTGGAGTCATTAACTCCTCACTCCTCCTCAGGCTCTGCTGCTCCCTTGTCTAGTGTGGCCCGGCTATTAAATGCCTGTGGCTGAGAAGCACACAGACCAATGCTTCCAAAGTGACCAGGAGACCAATGCTTCCAAATGTGACCAGGAGCCTCTAGATGACCATTTTGTTTTGTGACATATTCGACTACCTACTCATGGAGACAAATCTGTCCCTTCAATGGCTTTCCAAAACAATTTTCTAAAGTGGATCTTTAAAGCACTTGGGAATGAATCACTAAAACATCCCAAGTTGATGAGAGTCCTGACATAAAGGTACTGAGTTAGCAGAAGGCAACTCATCTGCCTGGGCAGGTCCCAGTCCTGTCCCCATCAGGAGTCCCTCACAACTTCCTGACCCTGGAGGACAAATCCTGCTTTTGAGCATCAGTCAATATGGAACTGAAACACAACCTGAGTGGTACTGATGTAGCTCAGGAACCTTGAAGCCTCTTCATCCAGGGACTGAGTAGGGCCTGCCCATGGCTGGAGCTCTATGTGCCACCGGGGACCCTGTGAGGGGCAGAGAACACAAGCAATGCGTAAGGATGAGGCACTGATGGGGCCAAGTCCACCTACCAGTCAATGAAACCAGCCCTACGAACAGGGCTATTACCATGAAGGCCACCTGGGCCACAGGGAGAAAAAGGAGAAAGTCCAGAACTCAGGTTAAGAAAATGGGTGTGGGCCTGAAGAAATGGCTCAGAGGTACTTCTTTGTAAAACCTGCTGGCCCAGGTTTCAGTTCCCCAAGTGGTACTTTGAATCTATGTCCCTATCAGCTGGGCATGGTGGCACACGCCTTTAATCCCAGCACTTGGGAGGCAGAAGTAGGAGGATCACTGTGAGTCTGAGGCCACCCTGAGACTACAGAGTGAATTCCAGGTCAGTCTGGGCTAGAGTGAGACCCTACCTTGAAAAAAAAAAAAAAAAATTTGCATCTATGCCCCACATAGACTCATATGTTTTATTAAAATTGAGTTTACAGGGTTTGAAGGATGGCTTAGCAGTTAAGGCATTTGCCTACAAAGCCAAAGGACCCAGGTCCGACTCCCCAGGACCCACATTAGCCAGATGCACAAGAGGGTGCATGCATCTGGAGTTCATTGCAGTGCCCTGGCATGCCCATTTTCTCCCCCTCTCTGTCAACAAAATAAATTAAAGCCGGGCATGGTGGTGCACACCTTTAATCCCAGCACTTGGGAGGCAGAGGTGGGAGGACTGCTGTGAATTCGAGGCCACCCTGAGACTACATAGTTAATTCCAGGTCAGCCTGGACCAGAGTGAGACCCTACCTTGAAAAACCAAAAATAAATAAATAAATATAAAAAATAAATTAAATTAAATATTCCTTTAAAAACTGAGTTTACAGTTTCAGTCCCTAGCAGATAAGACTCCTACTAGGGGGGTAGAGGGCGTATCACTGGGGGCACATCTGAATTCCAGTCTAAAGATATGAAGAGAACTTTTGAGCTTGCTTGTGGTGCTGGCTGTTTGGTGATGTCTCTGTGCTTGGACTTATGAAAGGGAGCCAGTTTCTTCTGCCATTTGACGGAACTTCCTCTGGATCTGTAAGCTTGAAATAAATCACTTCCTCCCATAATCTGTGTCTGGCTTAGGTGTTCATCTTAGCAACATAAAGCTGACTACAACAGAAAGTTGGTACTAAGAAGTGGGGTCTCTCTAGATGAATCTGACCATATGGATTTTGGCCTTTGGGAACTTGGAGGAGTATGTGTGGACTTGGAACTTGTGACTGTAGAAGCCCTACAGAATGGCAAGCCAAGTTTTATGGACTATTCTGGTGAGAGTTTGAAAATGCTAATTGCAGAGAGAATTGTGTTGGTTTACAAACTTTCAAAGGGCAAGGAAAAACAGCAGAGCACTTTGTGGGAACTGGGCTACTGGCATAAATGCTGGCTGTATTCTTCTGCACATGCTCAGAGAGTTTAGGCAAGGTTGAATTTTAAGTATGGGCTGGTATGCTTAGCAGAAGATATAGAACTGAAAGATGTCCAATTTAAGGTGGGAAAAACTCAAGCAAGTTTAAAAATGCAGCCACAGAGACTTGTTCTAGGGCGACTGAAGCTGCTATTGTCAAACATATCAGCATCCTTAAAGAGGATAGGCCAACAACTTTACACTGAAATAACAGAAAGATGCCTGAGGTGAGTCCACCAAGGGAAAACTGAATGGTAAAAATGCAAACTCTTAAAAGGAAGAAACCTGGGCTGGAGAGATGAGTTAATGGTTAAGGTGCTTGCCAGCAAAGCCAAAGGACCTAGGTTCAATTCTCCAGGACCCACATAAGCCAGATGCACATGGTGGTGCATGCATCTGAAGTTTGTTTGCAGCAGCTGGAGGCCCTGGCACTTCCATTTTCTCTTTCTCTCAAATAAATAAAAAATAAAATATTTTTAAAAAGAAAGGAAGGGGCTGGAGAGATGGCTTAAGGGTTAAAGCGCCTGCCTCCTAAGCCTAAGAACACTGGTTCCAATCTCCAGCGGTTCCAATCTCCAGGTCCCACGTTTAGCCAGATGCAAAGTGACACAAGGGCGCAATGCCACACTTGACCACAAGGAGGCACACGCATCTGGATTTTGTTCTCAGCAGCTGAGACACTGCTGGTGTGCCCATCTCTGTCTGTCTTCTCTCTTTCTCCCTGTCTCTCTCTGTGTCTCTCTAAAAAAAAAATTAAAAATTAAAAAAATATATTTTAAAAAGAAAGGAAGGAACCTGGTCTTCAAGGTCACAGAATCTGTGGATTAACAATATGGCTTTGTCTTGCACACCTAGTATAGATTTTGGAAGCAGAAAAATGTGGAAGTGGGTCATGAAGTATGTACAGTCCCAGGAGCCTTTGCCGAGATGAGGCATATCAATGGGAAACAGTATATTCCTGTTTTGTAAGCCAGATGCACCAAGCGGCACATGTGTCTGGAGTTTATTTGTAGCAGCAAGAGGCCCTAGTGTACCCATTCTCATTCTTTCTCTCTCTCTCTTTCTCTCCTCACAAATAAATAAATTATATATATGAAGATAGTTGCAGTGCTCCCTCAGGACTGTCTGACTCCTCACTTTTAATCAAAGGCAGATCATTTAATATGTTTTTTTTTGTTTTGCTTTGTTTTAAATTTTTATTTATTTATTTGAGAGCAACAGACAGACAAAGAGAGAAAGAGGCAGAGAGAGAAAGAAAGAGAGAGAGAATGGGAGCACCAGGGCCTCCAGCCACTGCAAACAAACTCCAGATGTGTGAGCCACCTTGTGCATCTGGCTTACATGGGTACTGGGAAATCCAGCCTCAAAGTAGGGTCCTCAGGCTTCACAGGCAAACGCATAACTGCTAAGCCATCTCTCCAGCTGATTAATATGGTTTTATATTACATGATGTCACTCCCCATTCAAAAGGAAAAAGTATCTATCTACAGTCTTCTGTAGTTAGATCTTCAGGAATATGTGCCTCCCTAAAGGACAGTCCTTATTTTAGAATGTATTTATTTATTTTAGAGACACAGGGAGGAGAGAATGGGCCTGCCAGGGCCTCCTGTCACTGCAAACAAATTCCAGACACATGTGCCACTTTATGCATCTGGATTTCTGTGGGTACTGAGGCATTGAACCTGGGCTATCAGGCTTTGCAAGCAAGTGCCTTTAACCTCGGAGCCATCTCACCAGCCCCTTAAAAAGACAGTTCTGATGTCAACAGCTCCATGAAGCTGGAGTGTTATCTTTGAAGGGTTAATAAGTCACTGGGGCAAACTGACTTCAGTGGAAGCATAAAAACAAAGAAAATTCCTGTGGGCAATAAAAATACCTCCCTGGACCCTAGCATGATAAGAACATCTGTTACACAGAGACCACGGCCCTGAGAACAGAAAAATAGACCCATAATTCAAAGATAGACACGTCTGACCCCAGAGCCATAATTATCAGGCCTGGTCCATTTGGGAAACCAGTCAGCAGAAGAAACGGCCTTGCTTCCGTCTTATCTTCCCCATCCTTCACTCCCATTTGCTCTTTCTGTCTCTGGCCTAACCAAAAGATAAAAAGACTCAACAGACGGAACTGCCTAAACTCTATTTTTTTTTTAACTTTATCCCATTCCAGCTCATTCCTTTTCCTGCCCTTGGGCCTCTAAAATCCCCAGCTCTACTACACCTGGACACAGCAGTTTCTGTCTGGCAGGAACTGTTGTCCTTCCCTGTTCCTTTCTCTGAATAAAGGACAATCTATAGCTGTGGGGGTCAGTTTCTCTGTCTTCCTTTGCGTGTCACCTCGATTGGTCCCAGTCCCAATTCTGGTCCAACAATCTTCACAAGGAGGATTAAACAGCCAGGAGCTCCGTTCTCTTCCTCAGCACAGGGAGATGGGTAAGGCCACCTCACTGCTCGGCTCATGCACGTGGCGCCAGGACCCTAAGCTGTCAACCACCCACAGCATCAGCAGAGGATCCGAGGCACTAGCACAGTAGGCTCGGCTTGGACCCTAAGGCTCTTTTAACAGCAAGGATAGGTAGCAAGAGGGCTGGGACAGGAGGGGTCAGGAAGAAGCAAACTTGGGAATACCTCCAGGTAAAAGAGTTGAGGGGAGCACCTCACAGAGGGCTGCCGCCATCTTCATCCTCCAAGAGTGCCTCAGTGATTCCAAGGACAAAGGGGGCTTAGCTGACAGGGTGGGAACGAGCTAGAAGGCTGGAGACCCTCCAGCAGCTGGTAGAGTGAGTGATTAGCTTTAGGAAAAACTTCAGGGATGGGGAGTGGCAAGGAGCTCCTGCTGAGTGATCAGGTGAGGAAGGGGTCAAGGGAGGGTTCTGGGGACAGGGTAAGGGAACCGTTCATATGCATGCAATATTCTTTAGGCTGATACTGTGGCAAGAACTGTCACTCAAAAAAACAAACAAAAATATCTAAACACGCTGGCTGTGAGTCCCATCAGTACAAATGTGATTGTTTGTCCTTAGTTGGGGTGGCCTAGGTGACTTGGTGTTAAGCTGAAATGAGGAACAGGGGACAGAGAAAGGGGGTTAGTCAGCACGAAGCAGGTGTCTGGGTTGCAAAGAGGAGCCTTCTTCTGTGTGAGGTCTGAGCCTTTGGAAGTGATGAAGTGTTACGTGGGTTAGGCAGTATTAGACAATGTGGTAGTTTGAATATATGGCCCCCAATATCTTCAATGTTTTATTAGTTTATAGTTTGCATCTGCAGTCACCTTGCACATCTTAAGATGTGGTGATGGTTTGAGATTCCATTGTAAAGATATGCAAAGTGTGCCTAGTAGGAGTTCCTGAAGTGTGCTGTGGCTTTTGGCTATAGCCTTGTTCTGTGTGCTATGTGCCTGGTTGGCTTTTCTCTCTCTGCTTGGCCCTATGAAGGCAGGCCAGCTTCTTCTGCCATTATGGAACTTCCCCTGGACCTGTAAGCTTCAATAATATCCCTTCCTCAATAACTGTGCCTAGTCTGGAAGTTCATCTCAGCGAACCTGAAGCTGTCTGCTACAGACACCTACCATTGTATAGTCCCCAAGGCCCCAGGCTCAACGGCCCCTAGTACTGACCCTGCAGTGTATGCAAGCCATGCAATCTGTCTAGCTGAAAAGAGCCTCCCTGAGGCCCTGCAAGCTGCCTCTTTCTGGGGGATCCATGCACGCATGTGTGCAGACCTTGCAGATTCAGAAGAGCCGTGCATGCGTATGCAGGGTGTGCAGCCCGTGCAGGCTCCGAAGAGCCATGCATGTGTGTGTAGCCTTAGAAGGGCCATGCCTGCGTTGTCACGCTGCTGACACTGTTTTGAAATTCTTTGTGATTTTTGTTTTGAACAACAGGCCCCACGTTTGGTCATTTTACATTAGGCCTCACAAATGATGTAGGCAGTCAGGCGGGCATGGTGGTCTACAACTACCATCCCAGCAGCTGAGAGGCTGAGGCAGGAGGATGTTGAGTCCAAGGCCAGCCTGGATGACCTTGTCTCCAAAAAGGAAACTAATAATAAATTATGTAGCCTGAGGGACACCTTTGCTTGGTGGGGGGACAGCCTTGTCCTCTAGCTGTTCCTGTCCTGTGAGGGTTGAGCAGGCAAAGACTCAAGAGCCAGAGCAGAGCAGAGGGCACTGGCTAACTTGCCTTCTCTGTTTTCATGTGCCCAACCATTTAGTCAATCAATACTTATTGACCATCAGCCACTCTGTGCCAGACACTAGTAAATACAGATCTGAATATGACCTAGATTCAAACCAAAAGGCATTGTGGCCAGGCGAAGAGAGTCAGATTTCTATCAAATAACTTTGATAAGGAAATGTGAAGAATTTCAGGAAAGTCATTCTTTCAGAAAATGAATTTTTTTTTTTTTTTTTTTTTTTTTTTTTGGTTTTGCGAGGTAGGGTCTCACTCTGGTCCAGGCTGACCTGGAATTCACTTTGTAGTCTCGGGCTGGCCTCGAACTCATGGCAATCCTCCTACCTCTGCCTCCTGAGTGCTGGGATTAAAGGCGTGCGCCACCACGCCCAGCAGAAAATGAATTCTGTAAGCACATGTTATAAGCACATTTAATCCCCCCTCTTGCATGCACACTGTGCTTGATCACATCTTGGGGGGCATCAAATGAGCAGAGGGTTTTCCAGGTTGCCGCAGCCATCAGCAGAGCCAACAGCGCCCCACGAAAGCCTGTCAGACTTGGAGATTCAAACCTCCCGGACATTGTCCTGATGCCACTCAGCAGTGCCCCCAGCAACCGGCTCAGGAGCCTCTGATGAAAATGATCAACGTCACATGTATGGCTTTTTTGTAGAGCTTTTTTTATCATGTGTCAAATAACGAAAATTTTAGGCTTTGCAGGCCATAGGGATTTGGGTGTCACCCCTCGCCTCCTGTCATAACTCGAAAGCAGCCACCGACAGAAGACAAGAAGCAAACACACAGTGGTGGCTGTGTTCCAATAAAGCTCCATTCAGGAAACCAGGCAGCAGGCTGGATTTGGCCAGCAAGTTGAAGCGAGCTGACCTCTGCTCCAGTTGCTTCTAATTTGGAGGTCAGCTAGTCTTTTCTAGAGAGTTTTACTTGCAGCAATGCAAGAGAGACTGTGGTTTCTAGATTGGGCCAACTTTGCCACCTGGGTGCATGGACAAGTACCAGTCAGGGACCCAGCAGCACACCGAGGAACTTGAAACTCACTGGAGAGAATTTCACAGAGACTATTTACAAAGGTGTGGACAGGATTCAAGCACTTGCATAAAAAAAAAAAAAGATGTCATTTCTATAGCAAAGAATCCTACTAGAGCTAGGAAAATAGTATGAGCAGTGTCTTTAATAAGGGAAAGAGCCAGTCCTATTATGTTCTCCACCCTAAGTACCTGTGTCACCCACCAGTCACCTGCCTCTGGCCTCTGAGAAGAAAGAATCTATGATTGGTCCACACAGTCAGCACCCCAGGGTCCAGGCAGGTGGAGCACAGTGGAAGCTAAACAAGGAGGGGAAGTTCGCTTGGGCAACAGCCCTTGGAAAGAAGCAATGACTAGAGTCATTCATTCTGCGGACATTGTATCTCAGGTCAGGTTCTTTCTCACAATGTAATAACATAGAACACAGCTGTAGCCCCAATAAATGCAATGAATGGTTTAGAGGCTCAGGCAGAATTTTCTAGAGGGTATAATAAGGCACAAGAAGATGACTACTTGAATATTACTCCATAATACATGCCCCAACAAAGACAAATGCAGGGCTGGAGAGATGGCTTAGTGGTCAAGCTGCTTGTCTGCAAAGCTTAAGGACCCAGGTTCAATTCCCCAGGACCCACATAAGCTAGCAGCACAAGGTGGCACAATGCACCTGGAGTTCCTTTGCAGTGGTTGGAAGCCCTGGAATACCCATTCTCTCTCTCTATCTGCCCCTTCTCTCTCTCTCTCTCTCTCAAATAATAAATAACATAAAAATATTTAAAAACAAATGCAATCCGTCATGGCTAGAACAGCCACTCTGGCTTCAAGAGCAGCCATGGCCAGAAGCCCAAAAGCACATCCATAGTCCTCTAGCATCTTGAACTCCCTTTAACACGGCAGCAGCATTTAAAAGGGCCAACACACAGAAGTAACTTCACAGAGCAATCATTGCCATCCCTATGGTGAAGCTGTAGGATTACGTTAAGGATCTGCGAACAATACCTTACCGGAATCTGATAGTTTTCATTTCCAACCAAGTGTTGACCACCAAGGAGCTAACCACAGTGCTGGGCTGGCAGATAAGATAACTCGAGTCTCAGATGGGAGGGTCTAATGGCAGCATACAGACAGAGGTGCTCTGGCTCAATGCTTTGGTTGAGCTGTTTAAAAAACATTTCACATAAAGCAATGTTCTTATTGGAATCAATCTGACAGCAGGTCGTGATCATATCCCCCATGGAAACCACTAGCTTTTATCATCTCTTTCAATTATCATTTGTCTTAATTCTCGAGTGCACATATCAACATAATGTCTTTCCCAAATCCCCACAAACAGAATTCTATGAGCACCTTCAAACATAAATGAATGATTTAATAGAATAGGGCAAAAATATAACATTTTTTCCTTTAAAGAAAAAAAATATTTATGTGGGTGTCTTGGTGCACACCTTTAATCCCAGCATCCGGGAGGTGGAGGTGGGAGGATCGCCTGTGAGTCTGAGGCCACACTGAGACCACAGAGTGAGCTCCAGGTCAGCCTGGACTATATACAGCAAGACCCCACCTCACCAAAACAAAAAACAGAAAGATTATCATAATTTTACTCCAAACAAGTTCCCAACTGCCAGGGTACACTAAGTACTTCAAATATCAAGTGACCATGAACAATGTCACCCCCGTCACTCCCATAAGGTGGACTGTGAAGTCCCAGGCCTGCCTGTCCACCAGACTCGCTCGTCAGAAGGATGACACCATAACTTAGCCAAAAGTGACTGCAAGCAGAATTATTTTGGATTGGCCTGTCCATCTGTTCCCTTCAGGCCTTCGCTGACCCATCAAGTGGACCATATCAGGAGTTGCCACGCAGAAGATTCTCCAAGGGAAGGAAGCCTCTCTGTTCCTTTGAAATCCACACTCCTGCTTCCTAAATCACCAGATATTCATCCAGAGGGTCTTCCCTGAGTCCAACGAGTTTCCCAAGAAAGGAAACAACGTTCTTGCTGCTGTGCTGGATGGATAAACATCACTTCCTCCAGGGAATGTATGTTGAGAGAGGCAGAAGTTTTCTTTACACAGAAAAAAATTTTTCTAAAAATTAGGGTTCAGGACAGCAGAAGGTCCTATACAGAAGTAATGCATGCTGTTTGGTGGCTATTTTGTGGGCATCTGCGGGTCTCCTTCCCATAGGGTAAACCGTGATTAGATGCATAGCGATAAGGGAGGGACCTGACTCAATGACTGCAAAAAGCACAGCCATGAGGCGCCGCGATATTTTTATCATTTATGATCTCAGCATTAAGTTCTGCTTCATAAAAAAAAAGAAAAGAAAGAGGTTCTTTCAAGCCATAAAGCTGAATTCTAAGATTTTACTCCTAAAAGATAATGCAAAAAATAAAACAAAAAAAAATCAGCAATCATTTAAGACACTTCTTTGTCTACCAGCCTCTGCTCATTAATTCAAGATATAAGCCCCAAGCAAAACTGGTCATATTAAAAAAAAATTAAAGCCATTCCACCCATGACCTAAAAAAGACAGCCATCAACTCTGTCTTGCACAAGCGCTTTCTTTTTCTGGAAATTTGGAAGAACTGCTTTCTTCTAATGGGCAGTTCCCTTATACTGATACATGACTTTGTGTAGCCCATGGGGAAATCAGCAAACCAAAAATAGTGATCCCATCAGCGAGACCCTATTGGCTGTCCTTGAACTTGACATCCTCCTGCCCCAGCCTACCAAGTGCTACGATTATAAGCATGTATCACAAGGCGTGGCAGTAAAAGCAATTTTTGTACAAGCATGTTTTTTATACTTGTGGGGAGGGATAAAATCTTTAGGTAAAATAAGCCAAAAGAAAGCTTTTCCATAAGTCCATTCTTCTATGTTTCAATGACACAGTTTTATCTGGGGATGTAAATGTATAATGAGTGGTTTAAATGATCAGTTTCCTTGTCACATGACAGATAATTAATAGAATATTTGGGGTGATTTCTATAAAATCTCAACACTCCAAGCACACAGTCCCATCATTAGACAACTCCTGGAAGGTTTTGAGAGCCAGATGTTTTCCACAGGCAAAGATGGCTAATGACTGGATCTGTGCATTATGCGCCCATGGAAAGAAACTGGATTGTCAGTCCTTGATTCAAACTAAACAAGACCCTGAGCTGAGCGCGTGTTGATGTTGGGGAAGCCAAATTTCTGGGAGAAGCAAACCAAAACAAGTAAAATAGATTTATTTAGCAATTTTGTACTAATTAAGAGCATCTGTTAGTGGGCAGGGAACAATGACTAGAGGGAACTGTTTTCTCCTCTTTCTGGAAGTTCTGGAGGTTGCTGGAACTGTTGGGGGAGGGGAAGCACAGAATGGTCTCTGATCAGTGCATACATCCAGCCACAGCTGAGGGTTTGTGGGTACCAGCACTACCCCCCACCCACCCCGACTTCTATGATGTCTTTAAAATGACAGTGCTTCCGGGCCCTCTGTTTTTATCTACACTCTCAGGCTTAACTCAAATTCAAAAAAAGCCAAAATCAGTTTTAAATTCAGGTACCTCATCAAAACCCTTTATAAAAACAACAGGCCTGAGTTTCAGCTCCAGGTCCGATGGCTAAGCACACTGTCACCATGTCACCTATGCAGCAATGAAACCTGGGCGGGATGTACAGAGCAGTTATTGGAGGAATCTGAGAAGTAAACTTGTCCAGGCAGATGGCAGAGAGAGACTAGAATTCAAAGTACCGTGGAAGCAACAGCGAGCTAGCCAGTTATTTATTTGAGAAAGAGACTGAGAGAAAGAAGCACACAGACAGACAGCAGACCGAATGTGCACACCAGGGCTTCTTGTCACTGCAAACAAATTCCAGATTGCATGTGCTACTTTGTGCATCTGGCTTTACATGGGTCCTGAGAAATCGAACCCAGTCCATCAGGCTTGGCAAGGAAGCGCCTTTAACCGCTGAACCATCTCTCAGGAGCCCTCACCATTTTTTCTTTCCCCCTTGCCCTCACTCAGGGCTGCCTAGCTCAGCAGTGGAGAACAGACCATGGTACCTACAGAAAACCCCACAGCAGCCCTCCAGTTCAGGTTTAGGAAGGGAAAGAGATCTCTATGGCTCAAAAAGAGTGGGAGCCGGGCGTGGTGGCTCACGCCTGTAATCCCAGCACTCAGGAGGCAGAGGTAGGAGGATCGCTACAAGTTCAAGGCCACCCTGAGAATATGTAGTGAGCCTGGGGGAAGGTACATTTCATATTTAAACCAGAACACCACAGAAAGTTGGCTGGAACTTGAGACCTGAACCCAACCAGGTCAATTATATGTCAAGACAACATCAATATTATCTAGAATATGGAAACAAAAATCAATGTCTTAAATGATATTCAAACTATCCAGATACAATGCTAAACTACTAAGATTGTAAAGAAGCAGGAAAATCTCCCTGGCATGGGAAATAGACAATCAACAGGGCCCAGTGAAGATTATGAAACTTTTTAACTGATTGAAAGGCAACTATTATAAGAATAGTTAACATGAAGTAAAAGTATACACTTTTGGAAACCAATGGGAAGATAGGAACTCCGAGCAAAGATAGAGGAGCTAAAAGGAGCCAAATGGAAATTGTAGAACAGAAAAATATGGATATAGTCACTGACACAAAAATATCAGTGGAGGCTGGAGAGATGGCTCAGCGGCCTGCAAAGCCTAATGACCTGGGTTCAATTGCCCAGTGCCCATATAAAGGCAGATGCACAGTAGTGCATCCATCTGGCATTCATTTGCAGTGGCTGGAGGCCCTGGCATGCCCATTCCCGTCTCGCTTCTCTCTATCTCCCTCTGCTTGCAAATGAATAATAAATAGAAAAAAACAACCTCAGTGGGTGGACTTCACAGCAGAATGAATATGACCTAAGAGTCAGTGAACCCGAAGATAAAGCAATAGAAAGTACCCAATCTAAACAACAGACATGGGCTGCAAGGATGGTTTAGTGTACAAAGTGCTTGTCATGCATTCATGAAGACCTGAGTTTGGATCCCCAGAACCCAGGTAAAATGCTCAGACTCATGGGGCACACCGTCACCCCAGCACTAGGGAGGTAGAGATAGGGAATCTCTGGGACTTGCTGGCTAAGCTCATCTAACTGAATAGGTGAGTGACCCTTTGTGAAAGAATCAGTAGAGACTGGGGCTGGAGAGATGGCTTAGTTGTTAAGGTGATTGCCTGAGAAGCCTAAGGACCCAGGTTTGATTCTCCAGTACCCGTGTAAGCCTGATGCACAAGGTGGCACATTGTCTGGAGTTCGTTTGCAGAGGCTAGAGGCCCGGGTGTGCCCAATTTTTCCTTTCTCTCTCTCTCTCTCTCAAATAAATAAATAAAAACAAAGTTTTTGAAAAGTAGAAAGTGATCAAGGAAGATACCCAATGTCTACCTCTGGCCTCCACACGCACAGATACACACACACACACACACACATACACACACGTGCAAAAATAAAATAAATAACAGAAAAATTACTCAGGGAAAGGGAGAATGAAAAGAGTCATGGAGACTTATGCATCAATATCAAAAGGTATAATATACACAGTCTTGCTTTCTCAGGGGAGGACAAAAAAATGCAGTGAATAAAAATACAAAGAAATAATAACAGAAATTTCCCAATTTAATTTTTAAAATTTATTTGTACACATGTAAGACTGGGGTGGGGCACATCCTGCTCCTGCATACAAACACCAGGTGAATGTACCACTTTTTGCATCTGGTTTTATGAGGGTGCTGGGAAACCGAACCCCAGGCCTACATGTAGGCTTTGCAAGTAAGAATCTTTACCTCTGTGCCATCTTCCCAATCTGGACAAAATAAATAAACATGAAGCACAAGGATCTCAGCAAACTCCCAAGAGAAACACTCACGGAATTCCTGAGTCTAAGGGATGGCTCAGCGGTAGAGAGCTTGACTAACATGTATGAGGTGTGTGAGGTTCAGGGTTCAGCCCCCAGCACTAAAATAAAATTATGTCATGAATGGATTTCACATCCATACACATCATGACCGAACTGCTAAAATCCTAAAGACAACAGTAAGTAAAAGCTTAGTCTGTATCAATGTGACAAAATTCTGTGCCAAAATTAGCTGGGTGAGAAGGGGTAGAGGCAGCGCATGCCTCAGGAGGCTCTGAACCCCCCACCCCCAGTCCTCTCCCTGTCCAGGCCCAGCCCTACCTCTTCTCCACCAAGTCTGCTAACTGTCTCTGGCAGCAGGCAGAAACCACATCCAACGCAGCCTGCTGAATCCTTCCCCATCAATCTGCCACCGGAGCATCATTACACAGAGTGTGGGCTGGGAGGCGAGGGACAAGGGAACCAGAAATCAAATCAACTCTGACAAGAGAAAATGCACCATAATTCAAGCAGGCCCTGATAACTTTTAGGAAGGCCTAAAAAAAAAAAAAAAGAAATAGAGCAAAGAGAAATAAACTCTCAGCTCTAGAACTACTCTGGAAGTGATTCCACTAAGGTTGGAAAGAGAGGCCAAGTAATTTAAGGTAGGATTTTGATCTTCAATTGGTATCTTTAAATTCATGCCATTTTCTTTGTGTGTCAAAATGGTTCAGATGTGGGGGAGGTTGAACACTCCAAGAGAGAGCTAAGAGAATAAAACATCATGTATTTTCAGATGTTATCACAGGCAGTAAAAAGAAAAGTTAAATTTTGTGGAATGGATCCAGTGAGAGCCAGAGGCTTATGTTTGTCTTCAGGATGAACACACTGTTCTGTGTCTAGATACTAAGGGCTCATATGTTAAGAGCTTCATTGAGGCTTTCCTTTTTTTAAAAGTTTTTTAAAATTTATTCATTTATTTATTTATTTATTTATTTATTTATTTATTTATTTATTTATTTATTTGCAAGCAGAGAGAGAAAGAGAGATAGAAGAGAGGCAGACAGAGAGAGAATGGGCACACCAGGGCCTCCAGCCACTGCAAATGAACTCCAGATGCATGGGCCCCTTGTGCAGCTGGCTTACGTGGGCCCTGAAGAATCAAACCCAGATCCTTTTGCTTCACAGGCAAACGCCTTAACTGCTAAGCCATTTCTCCAGTCTCATTTGCCTTTTCTTTCTTTATTTTTGTCGTTGTTGTTTGTTTTCAAGGCAGGGTCTCATTGTAGCCCAGGTTAACCTGGAACTCACTCTATAGCTCTAGGCTGGCCTCAAACTCACAGTGATCCTCTTATCTCTGCCTTCCAAATACTGGGATTAAAGGTGTGCACCACAATGCCCAGCTCACTTGTCTTTTTTTCATTTATGAGAGACAGAGACAGAGACAGAGAGACAGAGAATGGGCATGCCAGGGCCTCTAGCCACTGCCAACAAACTCCAGACACAGGCACCACCTTATGCATGTGGCTTATATGGGTTCTGGGGAATTGATCCTGGATCCTTAGGCTTCACAGGCAATTGCCTTAACTGCTAATCCATCTCTCCTGTTCCTCATTTGTCTTTTGAAAGTTAGCTTATGCAAGAATGTCTACAAAAGC
The DNA here is from genome assembly GCA_036365145.1 of Orientallactaga sibirica. Taxonomy (NCBI): domain Eukaryota; kingdom Metazoa; phylum Chordata; class Mammalia; order Rodentia; family Dipodidae; genus Orientallactaga; species Orientallactaga sibirica. Next base: position 27,200,044 of record JAEOAD010000020.1, read on the forward strand.
AAATAGAAGTTTAGGAAAGCATTAGCCATATTCTTGGTTTTTTGAGGGTTTTTTTTTTTTTATGAAAGAGAGAGAGAGAATTGGCACAACAGGGCCTCTAGCCACTGCAATCAAACTCCAAACATGTGTGCCACCTTGTGCACATGTGTGACCTTGTGTGCTTGCATCACCTTGTGCATTTGGCTTACATGGGATCTGGTGAGTTGAACATGGGTCTTTAGGCTTCCCAGGCAAGCATCTTAACTGCTAAGACATCTCTCCAGCTCAGCCATATTCTTTTTAAATACTTTTATTTATTTATTTATTAGAGAGATTGAGAATATGGGTGTAATAAGGCCTCTTGCCACTATAAACAAACATCAGATGCATGTGCCGCTTTATGCATCTGGTTTCCATGGGTACTGGGGAATCAAACTCAGGCCATCAGGCTTTGCAAGTAAGTTCCTTTAACTATTGAGCCAGCCCAATTAGACATATTCTTATGGATCCTTCTCCTATTTATTTCTCTATGTTTCTCTCTTTCTCTCTCTCTCTCTCTCTCTCTCCACACACACACACACACACACACACTTCACTCATACACACACCTCTACTTGCACGTACAAACTCTTCACAATATGGAAGGTACCAGAATTCTCGATGCTTAACATCCTGAATCAGCATCACTTTGCCATGTTCATGAACTTGATTCAGTCAGAAAGCTCTGGGGAGTTAACAGCCCCTATACAGCCCTCGGTTCCTGAAACACTGGCCTTCCAGGATGGAGAGTCTGCAGCACTCTTGCAAGACTATCCCAAAGATGTCAGGAATCTTGAGCAGCTGACAAAACCAAACAAAAAATTAGTTGGCAGAAGGTGGAGGGGACAGGAAAGCCTCTGGTAAGGAGGTAGAGGAAAGGGAAAGGAACATGAGAAGAGAAGAAAGTGGGGCTTCCTTCAATACCCATCCAGCTGTCTTCTCTCCCTGTAAGTTCACGGAGACCCAGGGTGGTCCACAAGGGGTTCTCAGGGCCTCTTTGTTGGCTTTCAGCCCACATGAGTCCTCAAACCTCATCTAAACCAGGAAAAGTGTATCAGTTCTACACTCCACTCTAAGCAGGAAGCAGTTTTTGTTTTTGAGGTAGGGGCTTGCTCTAGACCAGACCGTCCTGGAATTCACTCTGTAGTCTCAGGGTGGCCTTGAACTCATGGCAATCCTCCTACCTCTGCCTTCCAAGTGCTGGGATTAAAGGTGTGCGCCACCATGGCCAGCAACAAGAAGCAATTTTTTTTCACCCCTAGTCACAAAGTGTAGGAAACAAATACATCCATGAGGTCAACAGAACACATAAGACACAGAGTGGCAATGTCACCCAACAGCCACCCCCAAGGCTGGCAGGTGGGATGGCAGCCACATGTGCACAGCACACTGACGGGAAGCAAACCTTCACTGAAAGTCATCTGGAGAGACTGGGTGATGCTCGAACCATCTTCCATGAAAAAGAACATGAGCAAGCTGGGCAAGGTGCCCAGGTATGAGGAAGACAAGCCAAGTGGGTACAAGAAACAGAACCAGATGAGGCCCAGGACCCCAACCAAGCCCCACACCATTTACCACATGTCAAAAAGCATTACTCATTTCCTGATGAGGCCATCACATCCCACTGAATATGTCACCGGTTGTTCATAACTATGTTTGTATAGCCACATGCATTGCTCAGCGGCAAGCACGCATTCATGTATTGTAACTGACTCTTTGTCGTTTTCATATTGTCCATGTTGCATAATGTTCACATCGTCACACTCTGGTCCTTAGATAGTGATAGCATAATTAGGCAGCCTCAGTAAATCCTTCCTGAAAATCAGAGATAATATCCTGGGTCCAAGAAATTCTTTGCATGACTCTATATTTATAGGGCATCTTCTGCCGGAATGCATGATAAGTTATCATGCTTGACAATTTAGAAAAAGCTCACTGAATGTGGTCTGTGGGAAGCTGCCAAAAGCATAAAACTAGACAAGAAGAGCTGGCTGGACTCCTCGGGAACCAAAAGCACTTAAGTCTTAAACCTAAATGAGGGCTGGAGGGATGGCTTAGCGGTTAAGGCATTTGCCTGCAAAGCCGAAGGACCCAGGTTCGATTCCCCAGGACCCACGTTAGCCAGATGCACAAGGGGGCACACGCATCTGGAGTTTGATTTTGCAGTGGCTGGAGGCCCTGGCATGCCCATTCTCTCTCTCTCCCTCTCCCACATTCTCTGTCAAAAAAAAAAAAAAAAAAACTAAATGAAAGGAAACCTCCCATCTTCATCACTGAATGGAAGGAAAGCCCCCCCCCATCCTCATCATTAAGTTCTGCTTTTCAGGAACATGAAGACTTGTTGGGGCTGGGGAGATGGCTCTAAGGTTAAAGGCACTTGCTTGCAAAGCCTGTCCATCTAGGTTCAATTCCCTAGAACCCACAGAAAGGCAGATGCACAAAGTGCATGTGTGCATGTGTGTGGAATCTTTTTGCAGTGGCATGCATTCATTCATTTTAAATGACTCTTTCTCTCCACTCTCCATTTTCTCCCTTACAAATGAATAAATAAAACTTTTAAAAAAAAAGAGTTGCTAAAGGAAGTGGAACTTTTTGGAAGTTATTGGCTTGCCTCTTGCAGTGTGGGTCTGAGTTTGGCATTCTTTGCTGCCTGGCAGCAAGAATCCCCATGGTTGGAAGTGATACTGCCTACGTGGACGTGTCTGAGAGTCCTGACTGGACAAAAGAGGAGCAGAGGGGAAGGGCGCAAACAGTACCACAGAAATCCTTGCTTGTCTATGTTCATAGCTGCTCTACCACAATGGCAAGGAAATAGAACCAGCCTAGATGTCCTTCAACTGATGAGTGAATAATAAAGATATGGTACATTTACACAATGGAGTTTTATGCAGCTGTAAAGAAAAACTAAGTTATGAAAATTTCAAGGAATGGGTGGATCTGGAAAAGATTTTATATTAAGTGAGATAACTCAAGCCCTGAATGTCAAAAGCCCCCATGTTTGCTCTCACATGTGAGTTGGAGTAAAAGTCAGGAGTAGAGGCCAGGAAGTTTGAAAGGAGCCATGGAAGAGTAAGAAGAGAGGGCTTAAGGGGAGGGCATACTTGATCTGTAAGTAAAGGAGCAGAATACTAAGGGGGGGGCTAGTCTAAGTAGGGTTAGGGGAAGAATAGAGGAGAAGAGAGGATGGACGAGGGTTAATCAGAATTAAAGATGCTATGAATAAGCCTAATGAAAACCTATTTCTTTGCCAGCTAAAATAATATATATGTTAAGAAAGAGAATTTGGAGCCAGGCGTAGTGGTGCATACCTTTAATTCCAGCATTCGGGAGGCAGAGATAAGAGGACCACCGTGAGTTCAAGGCCACCCTGAGACTACATAGTGAATTCCAGGTCAGCCTGGACTAAAGTGAAGCCCTACCTCAAAAAACAAAAAACAAACAAACAAACAAACAAAGAGAGAGAGAGAGAATTTGGACAGAAGTATCTTGGGAGGGTAGATAATACTGTGTCCTGAAGCCATAGATTGTTAGAAGAAAATTTCCGTGCCAGGGATGGTATAGCTTCTGGCGAGTTGTTGGTCAGAGAGGCCCTGATGCCTCCAAAACATTACAGGCCATTGCCAAGCTCTCAGGTGCCCACCAGAACTAGATAGTATGGATGGTACGACCCTACTGCTGAAGACTCCACATGCTTCTGCTGCAGGTCACTGAGAAATCAAGCTGGCACTGAGCTGGAAGCCTCCTTCTTGTTAACTGTCATGATGCTGGAAAGAGCGATATATCCTGCTGGGGGAGAAAAGTCATCACTGGTTTTAACCAGCAGTGGACCTTGCAAGCTTTATGATTGGCCAACCAGGCCAAATGTGCCAACTGGTACAAAGTGTCACATGTTACCGAGGAAACCAAATGAGCTCTGGTTGGGTTTGAAGCTTACTCTATAGGAGGGAATTCATACCTGGTACTGAAAACCTAATCAAAAGCCTATGGCTTGTAAGGTCATAAGCGCTAAGAGGGAAACCACTACTATTGTCTGGCTAAATGGATATATTACGGCCCACCAAACTGCCCTCTAAATACTTATGTTTATTTTCATGCATTAATAGTACTCTCTGTTTTGGTTAGGGAAGCTTCTCTTTTCAGGTGGCGGTGACCACTGGAGTGACTCAAAACTCAACAAAGTGCTGGGAAGAACCACAGTGGAATGTTCTACAGGGAGACATCTCTACCACACCCTTCAAGGTTCAGGGACCACTGCAAAAGAAGTCAGCAAAAAGAATGTAGGAGCCCCAGGAAGGGGAGGAGTGCTTTGTAATACTGTCTTCCAGAAACAGAGTGGCTGTGGTATTCATGACCTCACAGTGGCTGACACTTCCTACCCAAGACCTACATAATAGAAGGAGAAAATGATGATATCAAAATAGAAGAGAGGCCGGGCGTGGTGGCGCACGCCTTTAATCCCAGCACTCAGGAGACAGAGGTAGGAGGATTGCTGTGAGTTCAAGGCCACCCTGAGAATACAGAGTGAATTCCAGGTCAGCCTGGGCCAGAGTGAGACCCTGCCTTGAAAAAAACAAAACAAAACAAAAAAACCAAATGAACAAAATAGAAGAGAGACTAGTTGGAAAGAGAAAGTGATTCAGTGGAGGGGAAATAGGGGAAGGGAAGGGAGGTGGGAGGGGATTATGATCGTGGTATATTGTCTACATGTAAGGAGGCTGTCAATAAAAAGTTAAAACTAAAAAAAGTAGAGAGGACAATTGTGCAAATAAATGGACCAGATGGAAGCTAAGGACATTCTGAACACATTTTTAATGGTATGAGAAAGGATTGATACTCCTTGCATTAAAAATAACGAATTTCCTTCCACAAGGAAGGGCTTAGAAAACAAACTACAAAAACAGTTACACAATCTGGAAGATGCCACATATTCCCAGCTTCAAATTTTATTTGTGTCCATGAGATGTGAAAGTGGGAGGGAAAATATAGGGTACAGAAAGGTACAAGCAGGGTGGAGGGAAGGGACAGGGAGGAGAGGAGTTCCAACCTAAACTAACTATATATAAAAATGCCATAAGGGGGGCTGGAGAGATGGCTTAGTGGTTATGGCGCCTGCCTCCTAAGCCTAAAGAACACCAGTTCCAATCTCCAGCGGTTCCAATCTCAGGTCCCATGTTTAGCCAGATGCAAAGTGATGCAAGGGCACAATGTCACACTTGACCACAAGGGGTGCATGCATCTGGATTTCATTCACAGCAGCTGAAAGGCTGTTGGTACGCCCATCTCTGTCTTCCTCTCCCTCTCTTTCTGTCTCTCTCTGTGTCTCTCAAAAAAAAAAAAAAAAAAAAAAATGCCATAAGGGGGCCAGAGAGATGGCTCAGCAGTTAAGCATAACAGCCTGGGTTTGATTCTCTAGTACCCATGAAAAGTTAGCTACACAAAGTAGCATTGGCATCTGCAATTCGACTACAGTGGCTAGAGGCCCTGGCACGCCCATTCTCTCTGTGTGTCTGTATGTCTCTGCTTGCAAATAAATAAATAAATAAAAATTAAAAGAAAATGCCATAAGGAAACCTGTTACTTTGTATGTTCACTTAAAAAATAAATTAAATTTTTAAGATACTTGTGTCATACTTGTACAGAACAACTGTATTGAAAAGGACCTTGTGCATAATCTGGATGGACTCCTCCACAGTATAATTAAAGAAAATAAAATTCATAGACACACACAAAAAAATGACAAACCAAAGTCACACAGGAGGAGGTGAGAGAGGAGACGGGCAGCTAATCTCATCCTTGCTTTGCTACACCAGACTTCCACCATCGCAGCTCAGAGTTTCTCTTCCTCACACATGGTTCTCCTGATCATATAGACATGGCATGTCACAACTTCAGAAGGGACTCCAGGTAAAGCCACCATGGCCAGCTTATATTGACAGACTAATTGATCCTACGAGTAGTAAATTAGTGTAATTCTTTAGCTATGTGATGTGGAACTCACTAAGCAATTCACCAGTGGTTCTGAGAACATCATGAGTACTTAACCCTCAGGAGTTAAAAGGGGGTGTTACAGGGCTAGAGAGATGGCTTAGTGGTTAAGGCACTTGCCTGCAAAGCCTAAGGACCCATGTTCAACTCTCCAGGTCCCACATAAGCCAGATGCACAAACTGACGCAAGCATGCAAGGTCACACATGCACACAAAGTGGTGCATGCATCTGGAGTTTGAGTGCAGTGGCTGGAGACCCTGGCACACCAATTCTCTCTCTCTCTCTCTTTCTCTCCTTCTCTCTTTCTTTCTTTCTCTCTCGCTCTCACTCTCACATAAAAAAAGGCCAGTCTGTTGGGCTTACAGTGTGTCAGAGGAAAGGATTCGGGCCTTTCCGATGGGTGCCAGTGGCTACCTAAATAGTGGCAGGAATCAGCCGGAGTCCCTGAATGACAGCAGCAAACTGAGAGTATGCCTTGTGCCACCTCTACCAGTCCACAGGGAACAGGTAGCATGAGTGATAAATTTTGAAAGGTTAGTATAATCCGCTGAAATTTGAAATCCAAACTTCCATATGGATGTTTGTTTTTGCAGCATAGCCTAGCCTGTGCTGACTGACACAAGCGTCTAAGGGGCATTTGGTTAAAGATGGTTAATTACGATGATGACCACAGAATCTTCCCAGTGCCATACCTTCAGGGTTTGAATGAAAGATCAAAAACAAGCCACAGGTCATATGAGGATTCTTGGACAGAGAAAGAAAATAAATATCACCAAAGACAATTCAGTGTCAAGTTAAGAGTCAGAGAAGCTAGGGCATATCAGAATAAGTTTATATGGAAATTCTCATTACAAAACAATTCTTACTGCCTGGTCTGTTTCCCAAGTGTATCTGGCCTCTAACATACTGTGCCATGCCTTTTTCCTCCTACCCAGATTTCTCTCCTTGATTCACTAGTCAGTTCAAATTCCACTTTGTCTTCAGGACCCAGTTTTAGTTCCAAACACTGCCCTCAAATGTTCTAATCCCCCAGGCCTCTGCTGCATGTAAAATGGATTCTCCAAGGCAGGTGCTTCAGCAATTACTGCTTCTACTTCTCTTTTGTACTTACTGCTTGTTATGATCTGATTCAAGGAAGTCAGTTTAACCAGGTTATGAGCCATATGAAGACACCACATGCCTTGCTTCTTCCCCCACAGAACTAGTTCCAATGGACATTTTTACACTGATTTAAATGCGAAGGAGGAAAGAATACGATATATCTCTTGGGTCTGAGAATAAGTTTTTTATTAATTTGGAAAAAAGTGGGGAAATTCACTAACTGGGCTTTATAGGAATACATTAAAGTAGCTAAATATAAGTACTTTTTCCTCAGACAGAAACAAATTGTTCTGAATTTGGGCTGGAGAGATAGCTTAGTGGTTAAGGCACTTGCCTGCAAAGCTAAAGGACCCAGGTTTGATTCCCCAGGATCTATGTAAGCCAGATGTACAAAGTGGCACATGCATCGAGTTCCTTTGCAATGGCTGGATGCCCTGACACACCCATTCTCTCTCTCTCTCTCCCTCTCTGTGCTTCTCTCTCTCTCTGTCTCTCTCCTTTTCTCAAATAAATAAAATAAAATAAGTTCTTAATTCTTTGATTTATCTCTGTTCAAATGAAAATAAAAAATCAGGGCTGGATAGATAGCTTAGTGGTTAAAGCACTTGCCTGTGAAGCCTAAGAACCCATGTTCTACTATTCAGAGCCCACGTTAGTCAGACACACAAAGGTGAGACAAGTGCAAGGTCACACATGCCCACTAGGTGGCGCAAGTGTCTGGAGTTCAATTGCAATGGCTGAGGTCCTGGCACACCAATTCTCTCTTGCTCTGTCTCTCACTCTCACTCAATCTCTCTAAAAATAATAAAAATTAAAAAATAAAAATATGGGGCTAGAGAGATGGCTTAGCAGTTAAGCGCTTGCCTATGAAGCCTAAGGACACTGATTCAAGGCTGGATTCCCCAGTACCCATGTAAGCCAGATGCACAAGGCGGTGCATGCATCTGGAATTCATTTGCAGTGGCTGGAGGCCCTGATGCACCCATTTTTTCTCTCTCTCTGCCTCTTTCTCTCTCTGTCTGTCTGTCTGTCACTCTCAAATAAATACAATAAATTTTTTAATTAAAAAAATTAAAATAACTTTTAAGAAAGGGAAAATAGCAATAGTCAGCTGAAGAGATTGCTTAGTGGTTATAGCACTTGCCTGCAAAGCCAGAGAACCCAGGTTTGATTCCCCAGTACCCACATAAGCCAGATGCACAAGGTGGCATGTGTGTCTGGAGTTCATTTGCAGCAGCTAAAAGCCCTGGTGCACCCATTCTCTCTCTATATCTGACGCTCTCTCAAATCAATTAATAAATAAAATATTTTAAAAATAATATTTGTGGGTTGTAAAGATGGCTTAGCGGTTAAGGTACATGCTTTCAAATCCTAAGAACCCAGGTTCAATTCTCCAGGTCCCATGGAAGCCAGATGCACATGGTGGTGCATGCGTCTGGAGTTCGTTTGCAGTGGCTAGAGGCCCTGGCGTGCCCATTCTCACTCTCTACCTCTATCTCCCTTTCTGGGTCTTAAATAAATAAATAAATAAATAATCTTTAAAGAAATAGCATTTGTTTTCATAGTTATCATACATTTTAGTACAAACATTTTGAGGGGGGGCACAGGATTTGATATATATATATATCAGGTTGGTCTCTAACTTGCAATCCTCCTATCTCAGCCTCCAGAATGGTGGAATTACAGGCATCTGGCATCATGCTCAGTTAACTGAAACACTCTTAACCTATCACCACAAAATCATTTAACTGAAATTCAGAACTTCTCTCCCTGTGCACTCCACTGCTAAATTCTTTCTACTAGTAGTGCTTTTGTTTGTTCCCAAATGAGTTCATACCAACTTTACATGTTTGTTTTTTAAGGTTTAGAGAGACTTTGTTAGATCAAGAGAAGGAAGTACAGGGAGCCCCCGTCATGTGGAAGGCAGGAGGGAGTAAAGCCTCCAGTGTTAGATGTTTTGTAAAAAATATTTTTATTTATTTGAGAGAGAGAGAGAGAATGAGCACACCAGGGCATCTTGCCACTGCAAGGAACTCCAGACACATATACCACTTTGTGTATCTGGCTTTACATGGGTGCTGGGCAATCAAACCCAAGCCAACAGCTTTGCAAGAAAGTGCCTTTAACCACTGGACCATCTCCCCAACTTCTGTTTAATAAGTTTTTTGAAATGACAATGTAATTGAACATTTCACAAAACTATGAAATGTGTACACAGAAGAAAGTAAGTTATCTTTGCTATTAAAAAAAGGAGGGGCTTGAGTGATGGCTTAGCAATTAAGGTATTTGCCTGCAAAGCCCAAGGACCCAGGTTCAATTCCCTAGAACCCACCTAAGCCTGATGTACTAGGTGGCACGTGCTTCTGGAGTTCGTTTGCAGTGGCTGGAGGCCTTGATGCACCCATTCTCTCTCCCTCTCTCTCTCTCTCTCTCTCTGTCTCTCTGTCTCTAGCTGCCTCTTTCTCTCTTAAATAAATAAATTTTTAGAAAATATGGTAGGAAGAAGTTTAAAAAGGGGGCGGGGCATGGTGGTGCATGCTTTTAATCCCAGCACTTGAGAGGTAGTGGTAGGAGGATCACTGTGAGTTCAAGGCCAACCTGAGACTGCATAGTGAATTCCATAGTGAATTCTAGCCTGGGCTAGAGCAAGACCATACTTCAAAAAGCCAAAAAATAAAATAAAAAAAAAATAAAACAACTCAGGGCTGGGGAGACGACTTAGTGGTTAAGGCATTTGCCTGTAAAGTCTTAAGAACCCAGGTTCAATTCCCCAGACTCCACAAAAAGCCAGATGCACAAGGTGGCACATGCATCTGGAGTTCATTTGCAGTGGCTGGAGGCCCTTGTGTGCCTATTCTCTATCTGCATCTTTCTCTCTCACACACACATTCTCAAATAAATAAATAAATAAAATATTTTTTTTAATTTTATTTTTACTTTATTTTTGGAGAGAGAGGCAGAGGGAGACAGATAGAGATGGGCGTGCCAGCAGTCTCTCAGCTGCTGTGAACGAAATCCAGATGTGTGCGCCCCCTTTTGGGCAAGTGCGGCATTGCGCCCTTGCATCACTGCATCTGGCTAAACGTGGGACCTGGAGATTGGAACCAGGTTCTTCGGCTTAGCAGGCGGGCGCCTTAACCGCTAAGCCATCTCTCCAGCCCAAATATTATTTTTTAAAAAAACAAGTCAACCAGGACTTGTGTGTTTAAACACTTGACCCTCAGTGGGTAGCGCTATTTTCAGGAGGGTGTGAAACCCTTGGGATATGGAGCCTCGCTGGAGGAAGTGTGTCAGTGCCTGCGTCCAGCCCCAGTTTTCCACTTTCTGGTTGGTGCTGCTTTACAAGCTGCTGCAGTAGGCTCTCCCTGCCACAGCCAAGCCCTGGCCATGCCTTCCCCACTGATGGATGTGACCTCTGAACCATGAGCTAAAATAAGCCTTTCTTCCTTTAAGTTGTTTCTAGCAAATATTTGCCACCGTGTCTATTTTAAGAAGCTATTGTAGGGCTGGAGAAATGGCTCAGTGGCTATGGCATTGTCTGAAAAGCCTAATGACCTGAGTTTGAATCCCATACTCACATAAAGCCAGTTGCACAAGGTGGTGCATGCATCTGAAGTTCATTTGCAGTGGCTGGAGGCCCTGGCACGCCCATTCTCTCCCTCCCTATCTTTCTCTTTGTCTCTGTCTTATTTCTCTTCTATCGCTCTCTGCTTGCAAATAAATAAGTAAATATATATATATTTTTTATTATTTTATTTATTTTTGGAGAGAGACACAGAGAGAGACAGACAGAGAGGGAGATAGACAGTGATGGGCGCACCAGCAGTCCCTCAGCTGCTATGAACGAAATCCAGATGCGTGCGCCCCCTTGTGGTCAAGTGCGCCATTGTGCCCTTGTGTCACTTTGCATCTGGCTAAACGTGGGACCTGGAGATTGGCACCGGGTTCTTAGGCTTAGCAGGCAGGCGCCTTAACCGCTAAGCCATCTCTCCAGCCCTAAAAATATTTTTTAAAAAGGTATTGTTTTAGGTATGGGTGAAATAACTATAAGAAAAAAAATTAAATCATTGCAATCGCAAAGCACTCTGTACTTACATTGCTTCACAGGTGTCAAGTTCTTGCTCCACAGGTGGAGAGATTGCTCAGTGATTAAAGATACTTGCTTGTAAAGCCTGACCACCTGGGGTTCAATTCTCCAATACCCATGTAAAGCCAGATGCATAAAGTCATGCATGCTTCTGGAGTCTGTTTGAAGCTGCAGGAGGCCCTAGTGCACCCATTCTGTCTGTCTGTCTGTCTCTGTCTCTCAAATAAATAAATGAAATTTTTTTTTAGTTCTTGGGCTGGACAGATGGCTTAGTGGTCAAGGCACTTGTCTGTGAAAACTAAGGACTTATATTTGATTCCCCAGTGCCCAAGTAAGCCAGATGCACAAGGTGGTGCATGCATTTGAAGTTCATTTACAGTGGCTGGAGGCCCTGGCGTGTCCATTCTCTCTCTCTCTCTATCTGCCCCCCCCTCAAATAAATATATAAAAATGAGATTTTTTAAAAGTTCTTGCTCTATTCTGAGTAAACTAAAACTGGACAGGGTGATGATGCAGTTTAGATGGGTTTTGCAAGATTGCAAAATAATAATGGCAAATGAACATACGTGCACATTTTAAAAAATATTTTTTTATTTATTTGAGAAAGAGGTAGAGAGACAATGAGCACACCGGAACCCCCAGCCACTGCAAACAAACTCCAGATGCATATGCCACCATGTACATCTAGTTCAGTTGGATTCTGGGGAATTGAACCGAGGTCCTTTGGCTGTACAGGCAAGTTCCTTAACCACTAAGCAATCTATCCAGCCACTTGCACATTTTTTGGCTAAAATGGACTGTGTATGTGTATATTTTGTAATTCTTACTTTACCTATCTTTTATATATAGGATCTAATTACTGTAAATGGGTGAGCGCTGATATAAGGCTTTGACTAACTTGTTAAACGGTTGTAAAGACAGCACAAGTGCTGGGTCAGAATGCAAAGCTACTGGTCCACATTAGAAGATGCTGGGCCAGTCCAGCCGGCAGCTGAAGACCCTAAACATAAATCAGAAGTGGACAAAATGGAGGAGGGGACCTACAACTGCCTTTACATCTATTTTCTCAAGAAGCTATAAATTTTCCCACCTTCAAAAATTTGTTTAGGGGCTGGAGAGATGGCTCAGCACTTAAGGCACCTGCCTGCAAAGCCTACCGACCTGAGTTTGATTCCCCAGTACCCACATAAAGCCAGATGCACAAAGTGACACATGCATCTGGAGTCCATTTGCAGTGGCTAAAGGCCCTGGCACTCCCATTCTTTCTGACTGTCTCTCTTCTATCTCTCTCTGCTTGAAAATGTTTTTTTTAATTGTTTAAAAATTTGTTTAGCATTGAGTAGTTTCATAGCACTGAATAAGCACTTGTTTACAAATGAAATAACACAAGCAATAGCACGAAGGGGCTCTTGGCTAAATTCTGAAGAGAAAAATACAGCTCTTCTTCCAGGTATAGCTCCAGAAGACCAAAGCAAACAGACCTGGCCAGGAAGACTCTCCAGACTGTGGTCCACAGCACCAGGGTTCCTCTACTTCCCTGAGACTCAGCTCAGCACAGTCCGTGGTGAGGAAATGCCAGGAGAGAAATGAGGCAGCTCTCACCCAAGTGAAGGAGTTGGCCATCCCAACCGTAACTGTCCACGTGACTCACTTCCCTGAGGAAGTGGCCCTCTGCAGGAAGCCTGAGCCAGGGTTATCTTCCAGAAATGCCTATGAGTGTTCTGACCCACTCTCACATTAAGATTTAGAGCTTTGGGGGGGCTGGAGAGATGGCTTAGCGGTTAAGTGCTTGCACGTGAAGCCTAAGGACCTCAGTTCAAGGTTCAATTCCCCAGCACCACGTAAGCCAGATGCACATGATAGTGCATGCGTCTGGAGTTCATCTGCAGTGGCTAGAGGGTTTGGTATGCCCATTCTCTCTCTCTCTCTCTCTCTTTCTCTCTCTCTGTCTCTAATAAGTAAATAAATAAAAATAAAAACTTTAAAAAAAAAAAGAGTTTAGAGCTTCAGGCTGGAGGGATGGCTTAACAGTTAGGGCATTTGCCTGCAAAGCCAAAGGACCCAGGTTCTATTTCCCTAGGACCCACGTTAGCCAGATGCACATGGTGGCACATGCCTCTGGAGTTCGTTTGCAGTGGCTGGAGGCCCTGGAACACCCATTCTCTCTCCCTCCCTTTTTCTCTGTCAAATAAATGAATAAATTTTTTTTTTTAAAGAGTGGAAAAAAAAGTTTGGAGCTTCAAGAAGACCACAACGCCCCCAACCCAAGGCAACTGCTAATGAATGTGTGCATGCACAGATGCTCAATAATCTGCAATGCTTTACACAGTTTCCACCAAATTGTCTTCATCATAGTCTTGTAACTCAAAAAGAGAAAAAATGTCCAGAACCACTGCTGTGATCTTGTCCAAGTCTCTCCACTGGCAGTTGGCACGGTCCTGAGGCGATGTGAGCACCGAATGCCAGTGCTCTGGGTGCACAGCGTCTCTCTTATATTTCTCCCTCTCTGTCTACATTTTTCCTATCCAGACACCAATCTGTTCCCATTTCTTCACTTCTATTTTTAAATGGAAAAAAAATTTTGGTCTCAAAATAACTATAACCTAAGAATTCCTTGGATAAAAGACACAGAAAATTGAATTTCCAATTTCCCTTACCCTACTTCTCTCATGCCCGTATGGTTTTATTATTAAAACATTAAAAAAAAACCTTAAGGGCATTTTCTGGTTTTACTATTAAGTCAATGACTGGACCAAATAGACATGTGATTTCAGTTCTCAGCACCATGGCTTACCTATGTTTTTAAGTAACAAATTATACAAATGGATAGCACCTTTTTCATGTTTCTTGTCTCAACACATCACCATAATAACAAGGAAGAAACCAATGGCGTGTGTGTTAAGCAAGTGCCAATCTGTACTGGTGGCCTGGTTTTATAAACAAGAACATTCCTTGTCCAGGAATAAGGCCCAGGCATTCAGATTTTCCAAAACAACTCTTCGTATCCAAGGTACCCAAATAAATTCAAGCATTTCAGTTTTAAAACTGATGTGGGGACTGGAGAAATGGCTTAGCCATTAAGGCACTTGCCTGAAAAGCCAAAGGACACGGGTTTGATCCCCCAAGACCCACGTAAGCCAGATGCACAAGGAGGCGCATGCATCTGGAGTTCATTTGCAGTGGCTGGAGGCCCTGGCACACCCAATCTCTCTCTCTCTCTCTCTCTCTGCCTATCTCTGTATCTCTCTCTCTCTCTCTCAAATAAATAAATACAAATAAAATATTTTTTAAAAGATGCCAAAACTGATGTGGTTGTCTGCTCCAGATGGAGGGCTTTAGAAGTGCACATTAGGTAAATAAGCTAGTTTTTACTATTTCTGTGCAAAATGAATATTCACCATCCAAAAGAGCATTCCCTATCATAATTATATAATCAGTTCAAATTTGTTTCTAAGCAATGTAAGGCATACTTGAAATTCTGCCTAACAAAAATAGCTAAAACCGAGCTCTAAAATACATTAGTTGATTTGGAAAATATCCAAGAAGCTGTAATATCAAAACTAAAATTTGGGCTGGAGAGATTGCTCAGTGGTTAAGGTGTTTGCCTGCAATGCCTACTGGGGTTCAATTCCCTAGTACCCACATAAAGCCAGATGCACAAAGTAATGCATGCATCTGGAGTTTGTTTGCATTGGCCAGAGGCCCTGATGCACCCATTTGCGCTCCCTCTCTCTCTCTCTCTCTCTCTCTCTCTCTCTCCTTGCAAATAAATAAATAAAACATTTTTTAAAAAAAAACTAAAATTTATAGGAGCTGACATATTTTTCTAAAACCTACAATTCAAAAAAGGTATGCATGACATAGCTTAGAAATGATACCAAGTCTGACCTCAGCTGAGCTGGGTTATATTTGCAATTTACATTGAATCAGTAATGCAAGCGGACTGTAGGAAATAATGTCCGCTCACACACAAGGCTATGAGAGGACCCCCGCCCCTTGGCAAAGTCTCTGGAAGGTAAGAAAGGCTGTCTGAAACCCCCACATGATTACTGCAAATGAGGTGACAAGGTCATTTAGGTGAGAATGAACAGCCACAGAGGCTAAAGCCTTGCGCAGAATAACAAGCCACTTGCTTAAGAGATGCAGTGGGCTGATAGGTGTCCAGCCACGTTTTCTGACAAACTGCTCCGTGTCACACTTTCTTCCAGAACTGGACGCTCCACTTGCCCAGTGAGCTCACAGTAATGGCAGCTGGAGGTTTTCCTTCAGCTGCAAGCACAGGGCTGGGTGTGTCGTTTTCTGCAACGTGTCTTCCAGGCCTGGAGAGCTGTGAGCGTGTGAGCGCTGGTCCTGAGAGGCCAAGTCAGGATCCACTTAAAAGGCAAACACGTGGGCTGTACATTTCCTCTGAATATGGCCATGCCTGTAGGTGAGCATTACCAGGCCAGCAGTTAAGTGCACTTCCTGTGCAAGCATGAGGGCCTGAGAGTGTGAGTTCAAATCTCCGGATCCCATGTTAGATTGATATTTGTTTTGCAACGGAAGATTATAAAATGCCCAGTGCAGGCCAGTAGAGAGGCACCCATCTAGCAGCGGAAGTGCAGAACTGACCAGAAAACAAGAGCCCTAGACATTTATCAGAGTATCCGGCAGAAGGAAAGACAGTGAACTTCTCATACCACAAGGCCCAGGCCACTTTAATATTTTATTTCTTTATTCGAGAGAGAGAGAGGAAGAGGCAGATAGAGAAAGAGAAAATGGGCACACCAGGGCCTCTAGCCACTGCAAACGAACTCCAGACACATGTGCCCCCTTGTGCATCTGGCTTATGTGGGTCCTGGGGAATCGAACCAGAGTCCTTAGGCTTCGTAGGCAAACGCCTTAACCACTAAGCCATTTACCCAGCCCAACTCAGGCCATTTTCATGTAAGTAATAAGGGAAAGGGGACTCTAGAAACAGGAAGAAACGAATCATCTGAGTCTTGTAATAGTAGAGTGTCCAGCACCCTACAGTTGCATGAGAAAAGGTGGGTAGCAGATGGCATAAGACAAGCCAAGCTGTAAACCACTCAAATATTCACCGAACATCAGTGACCACATAACAAAGGCCTTCGAGGCTTTATGGTGGCCTTCCCATGAAGGATCCGAGATTAACCCAACATTTAAGATGTCTTGGTAAAATCTAGAACCTTTCTCCACATTCTGCAGAGGGGGAAAATGTTAACATGAGAGTCTCCTAGACTTGACGGGGCCCACTGAAGTTTTGTTTTCAGCCTAATTTGAAAGAGTCCCGGTCAGAGCCAGATGTGGCAGTGCACGCCTTTAAGCCCAGCACTGGGAAGGCAGAGATAGGAGGACAGAGGTGAGACCACAAGGCCAGCCTGGACTTCAGAGGGAGTTCCAGGTCAACTTGGGCTAGAGTGAGAATCTATCTTGAAAAAAAAAAAAAGCTGTCACAGTCAGGTGACCCCCTGAGGCCACTTGCTAAGCAGGGATGGAAAACATTTTTTGCAAAAAAAAAAAAAAAAAAGTATTAAACACTTTAAAGTTTTTAATTTTTATTTATTTATTAGAGACAGAGAGTGAGAGAGAGAATGGACACACCAGGGCCTTTAACACTTGACAGATTTGGATGATCTGGTACCCAGTGCCAGAAATAGCCATCCTTCCAGCCAGTATGACCAAGTCCCTACTGCACACTAGTACAATCTGAGCACTGGGCATACGGTGGTGAGCAAGACAGATGCACTTTCTTCTTTCATGGGGAATGAAACTACCAACAAGAATTAAAGAAAGAGAGCTGGGGATGACGGCTCAGTGGATAAAGGTGCTTGCTTGCAAAGCCTGAGGGCCTGGGTTCAATTTCCCAGTACCCACATAAAGCCAGATGCAGAAAGTGGCGCATGTATCTGGAGTTCGTTTATAGCGGCTACACACCCTGGCATGCCATTCTCTCTCTGCACTCTTTTTTCACCTTCCCTCTCTCAAACAAATAAATTTTTATAAAAGAATTAAAAAAAAGAAAAGCATGGTCAGAGTGTAACCATACTATGGAAGAAAATAAGTGAAGGCATTAAAACATGAGGGCAGGGCTCCTTTGGACAAAGCGGAGGAATGAGGTGTTCCTTTTTCTGCACATGATTAGCAATCCTTCTTTATCAGATATATTATATTTTTTCTATTGTATTTATTCATTTATTTATTTATTTTTCTATTGTATTTTTTTCTCATTGGGTTTTGATTTGCTTTCCCTGCTTATAGTAGAGTTGACATCATTAGATATGTGTGTAACTTTTTTTGCCTTTCTACTTTTTAAATATTATTTTCTTACAGTGATGAGAGGTACCTTGCCCATGCTAGGTAGTGCTCTACCACTGAGCTACATCCGCCCCAGGCCTTTCCTCTACTGTTAACTCCTGGTGATTCCCTGATTCTTTTCCTTCATTTATTATTTGTCTTCTCTTTTGTTGGTGTATTAGCTAGAAATCGCATCACAGAAGCCAAACGTCAGACATAAACAACTAAAGGAAGGTTTGATGGATTTTGGCTCCTTTCTTCACAGGAGTCAGCCCATCATGGTGGGAAGGACATGACAGAGCAAACCAGCAGGAAAGGGGGACAGAGGAAGAGTCCGGCGAAAAATATGGTCCTCCTCTTAATTGGACTGGAGGCCCACTCCATGGGAGGGAATACATCCCTGATACTGAAAACCTACAACAGGGGTAGTCATGAGCCCTAGGGGTGTAATGTCTGCTGGTGTCTGGCTAAATGTATATACTATGCTCACCAAACTGCCCATTAAGCACTTCTCTTAATGTTCATACCCATATATTAATGCTACTCTCACTGTTGGTTAGAGAAGCTTCTCTTTTCAGATGGCAGTGACCTTGGGATGACTCAGAAAGCACCATGGTGCTGAGAAGAAGGGACAGAGGAGTTCTCAGCACTGAAACATCTAACACACCTTCCAAGGCTCAGGGTCCATTGCGGAAGAGGGGGCGGAAAGAATGTAAGAGCCAAAGGAAGAGTAGGACTCCTTACAACGTGCTCCAAAGACACAAAATGGCCTGGATATCTATGACCTCACAGTGCCTGACACTACCTACACAAGACCATCATTATAATAGGAGGAAAGATGATGACATCAAAATGAAAAGAGAGACTGATTGAGAGGGGGAGGGGATATGATGGAGAGTGGAGTTTCAAAGGGCAAAGTGGGGGGAGGGCGGGAAGTACCGTGGGATATTGTCTACAATTAAGGAAGTTGTCAATTAAAAAAAGAAAGAAAGAAAGAAAGAAAGAAAAATATGGTCCTCAAGGATTCCCAGTGACCTAATTCCTCCAAGCAGGCCCCATTTCCTATCTTTTACCAATAATACAATTATATATTGAATCCTTCACGGGGATAATTCTCTCATTAGGTCAGAGCCTTCGGGACCAAATAGTCTCTGGAAATACCCTGGCAGACATACCCAGAGGGTACTTAACTAATGTCTGAGGCATCTCTCAATTCAGTCAAGTTAACAATAAAAATTAACCATCACAGTTTTTTTTCCCCCCTTTCATTCATTTTTCAAGGTAGGATCTCTCTCTAGCCCAGGCTGACCTGGAATTCACTCTGTAGTCTCAGGCTGGCCATGAACTCACGACAATCCCCTATCACTGCCTCCTGAGTGCTGGGATTAAAGGTGTGCGCCACCACGCCTGGCTCACAGTTGGTATTTATTGATTGATTGATTGATTGATTGATTGATTTTGCAGTGCTGCGGATCAAACCTCCTGTACGCTAGGCAAGAGGGTAACTCTACCACTGAGCTATATATCCCTAGCTCAATTCTGTCAGATATTGATCTTTTTTTTTTTTTTTTTTTTGGAGAGAGACACAGAGAGAGACAGACAGAGAAGGAGACAGATAGAGATGGGCGCACCAGCAGTCTCTCAGCTGCTGCAAACGAAATCCAGATGTGTGCGCCTCCTTGTGGTCAAGTGCGGCATTGCACCCTTGCGTCACTGCATCTGGCTAAACGTGGGACCTGGAGTTTGGAACCGGGTTCTTAGGCTTGGCAGGCAGGCACCTTAACTGTTAAGCCGTCTCTCCAGCCCTCAGATATTGATCTTTTACTAATGACATGCATTGCAAATACTGTCTTCTAGACAACACCACTGTTCCTAACTTTGTGGCTTCTCTCGTTGTGCCCCAGGTTGGACACGTTGGCAGCTGTCTGGAGTCAGAAGAACTGTGCTGTATGAGCTCGGGTCTACTGACATCCTTTGGAAGGAGGGAGGCTCATGAGGCTCTCAGAGCTGACAAGCCCCTCCCCTCTCTAGGTCACAGAATCACTAAACACTTGCTGGCGGAAGGGGACTGCAGTGGGGCAAGTGCGTGTAAGGTGTCTAGGGGCCCCCGTTCAGTGCAGCAACGTTTCTTGGATTGCCTGTGTTGCAGGTGGGTCTCTTCAGTGGTTTAGCTTCCTGTAAGTTGCCAGGAACTTCCTGGCGATGCAGCTGCCCTTGAGTCACAGTCGCCCATGGTCTTGTAAGAAACCCAGATGAACTCATTGATTCACCAAACTGGACCGAACTGCACTAGACTGGACTGGACTGGACTGGAGTGCCCCCCCACCTTGGGTCTGTCAGAGATCTCTCTGCCTTGGGTGAATAAAAATGGATGGTTCTAGCCAGGTGTGGTGGTGCACGCCTTTAATCCCAGAACTAGGGAGGCAGAGGTAGGAGGATCGCCGTGAGTTCGAGGCCACCCTGAGACTACATAGTGAATTCCAGGTCAGCCTGAGCTACAGTGAGACCCTACCTTGAAAAACCAAAAAAAAAATGAAAATAAAAATGGATGGTTCTCTACACCTCCACAGGAAAAATCACATCACATTTGTTTATGAGAAGAGTTTCGCGCATGCGCGCATCTTTTGTGTGTGTGTGTGTGTGTGTGTGTGTGTGTGTGTGTACATGTGTGTGCATGCAGAGGTCAGAAGGGGAACATAAGGTATCCTTCTCTTCTTGCTTATTTGTGTATTTCCTTGAGATGGCATCTCTCCCTTAACCCAGAGCAGCTCTCTGGTCTGTCAGTGAGCCCCAGTGATTCTTTTGTCTCTGCCTGCCCCTTTCCACCTGGGAACTGGGGTTACAGACCTGTATAGCCACACCCAGCTTTTTACATAGGTTCTGGGGAGTGTCTAGCCCGAAAGGCCTTCATGCTTGAGCTGCAAGTGCTGTTAACCACTGAGCCATCTCCCTAGCCCAAGATTTTCATTTATATCTGGTAAAGAATCTGTGTGAGAACTGGTTGTTAGCCACCTATCTCACAAGCAAGCAAGGTATGAATTATGAATTTAAACCTGTTTCATCCCTTAGAACTATGTCTTCCCCAAATGCGTCAATGCTCTTGAGTCTTGGACCATTTTTACTTCACAGATTTGATCTGAAAATCACAGGAAAGTGTGCATGCAACTCCACTAGTACAGCAGTCTCCTCCCCGTCCAGTATCAACTGCTTGAAGTAAGTACCAGAGTGCCAAGCACTGTGTAGATGCTTACGTGTTGTTTATTGGGTTGAGTAAAATGAGCACATCTTTTTTAAAAAAATTTTAAATATGTTTTATTTATTTATTCGAGAGAGAGAAAGAGACACAGAGAGAATGGGCACGCCAGGGCCTCCAGCCACTGCAAACGAACTCCAGAGGCATGTGCCCCCTTGTGCATCTGGCTTACGTGGGTCCTAGGAAATCAAATTGGGATCCTTTGGCTTTGCAGGCAAATGCCTCAACCGCTAAGCCATTTCTTCAGCCCAATCAAGAATATCTTTAAAAGGCGTACAAAAATACAATAATATTCACTTAACATTGATTAAAATGTGGAAGACAAGACCAGGAAAACAATTAATTAGCTCTTTAACCCACAATTACTTCAATTGGCTGCCCTTGAAGTATTAGAGTGGTTGCAGGTGAGCCAGGTAATAGATCTGTAAACATCCTTTTGAGGGAAAATTATATTGCAAAAATCTTTGAATCACATTTTTATAGTTGACTAAAAGCATTCAACGACACTTTGTAAAACGATAATTATAATTTGTTTTGAGGGGGAAAATCACGAGCTGATGTAAACTGGTATGGCCCTAACAGTATTACAAGTGAGTTACACGGGCAATGCATTTAAGATAAACACCAACAAGACTGTAGGAGTTACTGCTTAATTTAACTTCAGATTTAAAAAATAGATGTCCCAGCTCCTATGATTCCTGGGTATATTTTATATGCTTTACATCTCAAGAATAATAAAAAAATAATATTTAAAATTATCATCAATAATCCTGAGCTTCATATGTCCCAGACACCCCGGCTCTTGCTCTCTGATATTTACAGACCATTCACAGAACTACTCCCCTGTGCAGGGGCCCCTGCCCTCACCTCCACCTGGCTCCCATTTCATCCTCTCAGCTGCTCTCTCACTTATGTACTATCATTTTTTGTTTAGAGGAAGAAACTAAAATTCAGAGACAGCATGCCTCTTGTCCACATTCATTTAGTGAGGAAGCAAAATTTAACTTTCTGATCTAACATGTAAAACTGTCTCAGCAGTTAAGGCTCTTGCCTGCAAAGCCTAATGACCCAGGTTCGATTCCCCAGTATTCACGTAAAGCCAGATGCACAAGGTGGCACATGCATCTGGAGTTCATTTGCAGTGGCTAGAGGCCCTGGTACACCCATTCTCTCTTTCTCTCTCTCTCTCTCTCCCTCTTTCCCTCTTTCTCCCTTCCTCTTTGTCTGCCTCTCTCTCTCTTAAATAAAAAAATCTTTAAAAAAAAAATTTAAATGGGATCCTTGAGTCTAATGGGTGCAGGACCCTGGGTTTGATTCTCAACGACAAAAGACAAGAGAAGCCAAAAGTTACAGGCAAGGCTGCACCATGGCAGAGTATTTATAAATCCATGTCTACAAATGTCCAAGGATCTCCTGCACCACCTTTCCCTGACTTCTTCCTTAATCCGCTCCCAAAACTGCTGACAGAGAAAGACACTTTCTACAGCCTAATCACTCTGGGCTCAATGACCGTGTATGTTGCTAATTGGGATTTTTAAGTGATTTGTTGGACTACACTTAAAGTAGATGAAAAATAAACTGAAACAGCTAGCTGTCATATTGTGCAGAAGCGCCAAGGCTGTACAACTCAAGATCACCTCTGATTTGTGACCGCATTCTGAAAACATATTTGGAAGTCTTTCAACTAGCTCCAAGTAACAGTGAGAACGTGACTGCCATGAAGATGGATGGAGGCATCCGGTTGATTCCTCTCATTAAAGGCCTTCGGCTCATTTACACCCATGGCTTCATTTAATAATTGCTTCTCCCATGCCCCTCACCAGAAAAGACTGGCAGAGCCTCCTCCCATCACTACCCTGTGCAAAGAATATAACATAAACAATGTCAGAAAGAATCACCATATTTAACAAACGCTAGGACGGACCGCAGGACTATTGGTAAAATGTAACTCAAATCTGCTTTCAGTCCAGCGTGCTGCTAATTTTGAGGGGTCTGTTTCATTTTAGGTCTCAGCCCCCAGCCCTGAAAAGAGACAGCCATATTTTATTCATTACTGTCAAACATGCGACTTCATCAAGGCATTCAAAATGTAGGTGTGAAAGCTGATGGAGGCACTGTCTGTTTGAAGATGCATAACTGAAGGGTCGCATAGTTTAGTGGCCATCACCCTGCTCATCAAACAGCCTAGCTCTGGCTCTTGCACACAGCAGGGTGGTGCCTCTGGGCTTGGGTGACTAGAACAGCCCTCTCTGGACATTTTTTTTTCGAGAGAGAGACACAGAGAGAAGGGAGAGGAAGACAGATAGAGATGGGTGTGCCAGCAGCCTCTCAGCTGCTGCGAATGAAATCCAGATGCGTGTGCCCTTGTGATCAAGTGCGGCATTGTGCCCTTGCATCTGGCTGAACGTGGGACCTGGAGATTGGAACTGCTGGAGATTGGAAGCAGCGTTCTTAGGCTTAGGAGGCAGGCGCCTTAACCTCTAAGCCATCTCTCCAGTCCTCTCTGGACATTTTGAATTGTGAGCAGGAGAAGTGTGTGTGTGGCTTCCAGGCTACTTTTGGGGGGGGGCAGCCAAGAGCTACTTGAATACCCCTCTTCTGCCAAGGTGATGGGAGACATCACAACCAAGGTGGCAGCCTGAAGTCCAGAGCGAGGCCATTGACAGTACCCCACCTATCCAACCCACAAGGGCTATGTGGCCCCAGCCAGAAAGGAATTTTGAATAGTATAAGCTCTGACATGGGAGCGTTGTTTATAACAGTGCCATAAACTGGCCTCTCTTGCCCAATACTCCAGGCAAAAACACCATGAAACATGGCTTGGTGTCTCCAGAGATAAGTTAGCAGATCTGTGCAATTTAGTATCTGAAGCTAAATGTTATTATCTTGTCAGAGGAAGGTCCCTCAGCCCATAGTTCACTTGGCTTCCCATCATCATGTTCCAAAGCCTGAATTAAACATACCTAAGCAAGAGTGAAAGGAAAAAGTCACAGTGGTAACCTTCTGGAGTGCCAGTTCTAATTTATTGGTCTGTCAAGGCTCTTCGTTGTAAACAACAGAAACCACTCTAGCTAGTTAAGCAGAAAAGAAATTGATAAAAGATTTATTAGCTTGCAGAATGCCAAGGGCAGGAAGACCACCTTCAGACACCCCAGTGCTGACTGTACCACTTCAACACTGGGCACAGTCACCTTGTGCCACTCACTTCCCCACATCTAGAGCCCCAGACCAAGGAGCCACTGTGAGGTCCTCAGGCCACCTACTTCTCTGAGCAAACTGGAAGTCAGGTCTGAATTGTGATGTCTAGGTCCCATGAATGCACTATTTAGAAAGTTCTGGAAATATAGGGCAAATAGTCAAAAATGACTAAAACAGATGATCAGTGCATACCATCCCTGTGCCATTGAGTCTCGTGGCTCCAGGCTCACTTAAGCCCCCCACCAAGGTTCCAGGGCCTCCTGGATGCTGTGGCTCTTCTTTTTGCTCCCAGTACAGTTCCAACCAATCTCTGCTTTTACTAGTTTCAGTTAGGTCTGTCTCTTAGAACCCAAGAGTCCTAACTGATACAGAAGTCCTAACTGATTAAAGAAAAAGACTCCATTGTGAAGCCTGGGGATGTGGCTCAGCAGTTAAAGGTGCTTGCTTGCAAAGCCTGATGGCCCTGGTTTGACACACCAGTACCAATGCAAATCCAGCTGCACAAAGCGACACACATGTCTGGAGTTTGTTCACAGTGTCAGGAAGCCCCGGTGTACCTTCTCTCTCTCTCTCTCTCTTTCTCTCTAATAAATTAATTAAATAAATAAGTAATCCATGAGGTTGGACAGATTGCTCAGCAGTTAAAGATGCATGCTTGCAAAGCTTGCTGGCCCAGGTTTAATTCCCCCATACCCACATAAAGCCAGATGTACAACATGGCACATGTATCTAGAGTTCATTTGCAGAGGCAAAAGATGCCCCCCCTTTTTTTTAAGGAATCCCAAACTAGCCAGTTGGAAAGGGAACTGGAAATACACAGAAGTTCTGAAGAATAATTTGGATTTTTTTTTTTTAATAACTGCATTGACACACACACACACACAAAACCCAAAGATTTTAAGACTTTAATTTTGGTTTAAGAAAACCAATAGAGATTATTGGTTGAATAATAAATACTGATATTTACATTCTACTAAAAGTCCTCAGAAATAACTTTTCACAGGAAAGAAGGGAGGGAGGGAAGGAGGGAGGGAGGGAGGGAGGGAGGGAGGAGGAGGGAAAGGAAGGGAAGGGAAAAGAAAAGGAAAAGGAAAGGAAAGGAAAGGAAAAGGAAAAGAAAAAGAAGGGAAGGGAAGGGAAAGAAGGAATTACAAAGGCATACATCATTTGTATATATACTAACTGAATTAAAACATCAGAAGTATACACAAGGTGCCAACTTACTGCCAAATGCTACCTGGAAACAAGATTAGATATAAGAGTACTGTATGGGGCTGGGCGTGGTGGCGCACACCTTTAATTCCAGCACTCGGGAGGCAGAGGTAGGATCGCCGAGAGTTCGAGGCCACCCTGAGACCACATAGTGAATTCCAGGTCAGCCTGAGCCAGAGTGAGACCCTACCTCGCAAAACCACACATTTGGGGCTGGAGAGATGGCTCAGCAATTAAACGTGCTTGCTTGCAATGCCTGATGGCCTGGATTTGATTCCCCAGTACCCATGTAAAGCCAGATGCACAGAATGGCACTTGTATCTGCCGTTCATTTACAAAAGAAGTAGGAGGTCCTGGCTCCCAAATTCTCTTCTCTCCTCTCCCCCCGTGTGTGTGTGTCCGTCTGTCTTGCTCTCTTAAACTTGTTTGTGTCAGGCACTCTGTCCCAGCAATAAGAAGAAAACTAATACGATGACTTTTCCCGCTGCTATGATACAAATACCTAAGAGAAGAACTTCAGGGAAGAAGTATTTGTTTTGGCTTCGTAGACAGGGAGGATATTGTCCATGGTAGTGAGGACAGCGTGACGGAGGGGAAGGCATGAGGAGTTCGTGGTGGCAGAAGCACGCACTGGGACTCCTCACATCTCAACAGGTCAGGATCAAGAAGCAGAGCGCAAGGAATGCTGGAACTCATTGACATTTTCCCTCCCTGCGTTCAGTCTAAGCCCCCAGCCTGTGGGATGGGGCAACCCACATTCAAGGTGGTTCCGGCCTCCTCGGTCAATCCTCTGTGGAAATATTCTCACAGGTATGTCCAGCCTCAGGGGTCATTAAACTTGCCTGCCACTTTTTAGGATAAAAAACAACTGCCCACTTGAGAACATCCGCTCAGGGCTGTAAGTTCCAATGCCTTCAGAGGTCAGAGAGGAGAGAGGTAAAGTAAGTGGGGAGAACAATAAGCTTGATCCCACTGGACACCCCAACTAAAGATAATTAGTTAAGATGGAGCTGTGACTCCGTCGTTGTCTGAGCTTGATCTCCACTACTGAAAATACATGCTATGTAATTCCAACAAAATTCATGGGCTAGATTTACCTCCTGAGCCACTTATTAACAGCCTAGCTTGCTATTAGTTTAAATTACATATGAGCCTATGTTATAAGACTCCTAAAATTCAATTTTCTTTCAATCACTTGAGAAGGATTTTGGGAGAGTAAAATTTCTCACTCTCCTTTAGCAGAAACCACCATAGGAAAACTAATGGGTCCAGTGTGAGCTATTTAGAGACCCAGGTGCTGATTTCAAAGAAGCTTATCAGCCCTGGGAGATTGCTCTGTGGGTCTGGGGCTTGTGGTAAATGAGCAGGCTTCTGTTTCTCACTGTGTGTCACAGAACAAAGAGGCCATCTCCTCAGAAACACGAGGAGAGCAGAGTATCACAACTCGGATGAAAACTCAAGGGCCCTCCATCCTTCACAGCCTCCCCGTGAACCGTGAGGCCCCAGTTCTTTCCACAGGCTGAAAAGGAAATCCAATTCTATTCCAGAAAACTGACAAGACATTCTTCTCCTTAGAGAAAATGGACTGCGCAAATTGCACACAAAACCTAAAATCTCTACCACTGGTTGTTGAAAAACACTAGAGCCTCCATTAGCAGTCCTCTGCCCACAAAATACTCTCTGAGAAACTAACTGTGGGCTTTTGATGGAGTACAGAGCCCTGATACCTGATGAAGGCACATCAAAGTGGTAATAATAGGGGGGAAAAAAAACAGCTTTTAAAAATGAAACTAAGCAACAGCTCTTGCACACCCACATATTGCCAGAGCTCATTCAATTACCCTCCACCACTGATTTTGTTTAAAATGAAAAGGTTTGGCTTCCTGGGGACACTGGGAGAGGATGGATTCACGCTGCTCCCTGACAGACAGAAGTGTAGGTATGTATGCAAAACTCCAAGGGGTTGGAAATGACTGTTGCTGGGCTATACTTCTCAAGGGACTCAAAACCACTTTCAAGTATTATTTTAGAGAAGGTAAGGACTCTTAAGGCACTTGGGAGGATCAGGGGCATGCTACACTGGTGCTGGCTCTCCTCATTGATAGCCATAGAATTGGAAAAGCAAGAGGAGGGGCTGGAGAGATGGCTCAGCAGTTAAGGCATTTGCCTGAAAAGCAAAAGGACCCAGGTTTGATTCCCCAGGACCTATGTAAGCCAGATGCACAAGGTGGTACGTGAGTCTGGAGTTCGTTTGCAGTGGCTGGAGGCTCTGGCCCATTCTCTCTCTCTTTCTTGCTCTTTCAAATAAATAAATAAAATTTTTTACAAAAAGAAAAAGTAAAGAAGAGCAAGAGGAGGATCACAAGACGTGAAAAAGACCACATTTGTCATATGGTTTCAGAGAAGAGGAAACAGCTCCACCCTCCACCCCCACCCCCACACACCCACACACAAAAGTTGTTCCAAAGGATCTGTAACTAACCAGCCAAGCCAACACATTGCTGGGTTCTGTAGCTCAGTGACTCAGAAGTCACTTTTCAAGCCAACATATTAAATGTCAAGGAATGTATCACTGATAAGACAGAAGGCATTTCTTCAGGAACCTTGGCCCTGAGTAAATGTCCCCTGAACAGATGAACCTTATATGTTAAAAGTCTCTTAGGTGGAACTACCAACCTGTAAGATAGCACACGCATCCAGGAGCTGTGTAAGACACCTAAGTCGAGGAGATCCATGTCTAATCTTCCATAAATCCCCCCCCAAAAAACTTTACCTATATGAATCTGCTTAAGAAAATAAATAAGGGGCTGGAGAGATGGCTTAGTGGTTAACATGCTGGCCTGCAAAGCCTAAGCATCCAGATTCTATTCCCCGGTACCCACGTAAAGCCAGAGGCACAAGGTGGCACATACATCTGGAGCTCATTTTCAGTGGCTAGAGGCCCTGGTGTGCCCATATTCTCATCAACCCCCTCCCCCGTTTTTCTCTCTCAAATAAATAAAATAGAAAAAATTTTAAAACAAATCAAACAAAATCAGAAGCACACATCAAAAAAAAAAGGATTACAGTGTTTTTAAAATATTCTATTTATTTATTCGAGAGGAGAGAGGGGAAGAGTGAGACTGTGCACACACCAGGACGAATTGCTGCTATAAATGCACTCCAGATGCATGCACCACTTTGTGTACCTGGCTGTACATGGATACTAGAGACTTGAACCTGGGCTGACCCCAGGCAGGCAGGCTTTTGCAAGCAAGAGCTTTGAACCATTGAGCCATCTCCCCAGCCCCACAGTGATGTTTTTATGCATGTTTAGTGTGCCAAGTGTAGAGATCAAGCGTTCTAATGAAATGCTTACACTCTGCATTACACAAGAACATCTGGAGTCCAGGATGGTCCCAGGTAGCGTTTCTCTATCACCTATCATTTGTGCTCAGTTCCTGGAGCTCCAGGATTAGAACTTCTGATGCACAAGAGCACTTACACTCTGTAGAGCTTGCTGCATAAGTTGGTGAAAGAAAAGGAGGAAGGAAGAGGAAAAAAATGATATGAGGATTGCACCTCTCTCTCTTTTTCAAATATTTTTATTCATTTGTAAGCATACAGAGACAGAGAAAGAGAAGAGTAGGGGAGAGGGAGAGAGAATGGGCACGAAAGCCACTAGCTTCCACAAACGAACTTCAGATGCATACACCACTTTGTGCATCTGGCTTTATGTGAGTACTGGAGAATCAAACTTGGATCATTAGGCTTTGCAGGCAAACGCCTTAAAGTGCTAAACCATCTCTCCAGTCCACTTCTCTCTTTTTTAATTATTATTAATTTATTTATTTATCTGAGAGAGAGGAAGAGGCAGAAAGACAGATAATGGGTGCATGCCAGGGCCTCCAGCCACTGCAAACGAACTCCAGACACATGTGTCTTGTGCATCTGGCTTACGTGGGTACTGGGGAATTGAACCTGGGTCCTTAGGCTTCACAGGCAAATGCCTTACTTAACCACTAAGCCATTTCCCCAGCCCGACGTCTCTCTTTTTTAATAACACATTTTTTTCAGAGCAGCATGGTCTATAATTAAGGTGGCAATATAATTCGCTGAATTTTTGTACCTCTTACACCTGCAAAAGCAAAAGCATGGTGACAAGAAACATTGTGACCCAATTACTTCCTGCAGGTTCTCATCCACCCTGAAAGCTGCATCTCAAAAGAGAATTGTTAGGGCTGGAGAAATGGCTCAGCAGTCTAGCAAAGCCTTAAGGCTCAGGTTCAATTTCCCAGTACCCAAGTAAAGCCAGAGGCACAAAGTGGCACATGCATCTGGAGTCCATTTGCAGCAGGAGGAAGCCCTGGAGTTCATTCTTGTTCTCTCTCTCTCTCATTACAAATAAATAAATATATCAGAAAAATAGAATGGAATTTGCTGTCCCTTACCAATCTGGTCAGTGACTGGGGAAAAGGAACCAAGAACCTCATCAATATTCGTCAATATTTTCAACAAGCAAAATTAAGATCAAATGCAAGGATACCTCTCGGACTTTATTTCAGTTACTTAATGGTGCATTCAACTTATATTATACCATATGTTGATGTGCAGTTCAAAAGAAACAAGGCTTGTCCCCAGAGAGATGTAGGATGTGGAGCTGTGTTCTCAGGACTGAAAAAGCAGATCCGATAACTGGTCTTTCCAGTTTTGAGGAATATTTTAACTTAACTGTGAAATACTGGTGAAATGAAACGAATTCAAGATCCTCCCTGTGATGGAATGTGGTGACGTTGGATATATATCCTGAAAATAGATAAATAGCTACAAGGAAGGAAAACCAGGGGAGATGTTTTCACAGGAGCCTAAGAATGTAGTGCTTCTATAATATTCATCAGTCTGCTTACTCCTTTCTAACGTATCTGTAAGCAAGCTCTTTTAACTGCTGAGCCAGCTCTGCAGCACTTTTCTTATAGACATGTAATAAAGGCATGTACAGTTATTCATGATAGACTAAAGTAGTAAGAATATGCTTCTTTTACATGTTGGTGTCTCTACAGTAAGCATTTACTAGGGTTCACTGTGAGAAGTGGAATCCTTCCCACCTGAGACGAAATCTTCCACTGAGGTGGAAACCAGGCCTCCACATGCACAAAGCCACTTACAGAAGGTTTCGATTGCTGTTGTCAACCCAGACGGGGAAGAGAACCGCATGGAAACAGGCCTGATATTCTCAATGTACCTTGGCCTGAATGTCCAGGGATGGACAGGACAGGAAGCTGACCAGAAGCAGGACAATGCCATGCAGTAAAGGAATCGGCATACACCAAAAGGATGGAAATAAGTTATAAGAAATTATATTTCTTAAAAATATTTTTATTTATTGATTTGCAAGCAAAGAGAGAGAGAGAAAATGGGTGCACCAGGGCCTCTAGACACTGCAAGCAAATTCCAGATGCATGACTACTTTGTCTATCTGGCTTTATTTAAGTACTGGGGAGTTAAACCTGGGTCCTTAGGCTTTGAAGGCAAATGTCTTATCCACTGAGCAATCTCTCCAGCCCTACAAGAAATTATATGTAGCTGGGCATGATGGTGCACACCTTTAATCCCAGCACTTGGGAAGCAGAGGTAGGAGGAGTGCCATGAGTTTGAGGTCGCCCTGGGACTACATAGTGAATTCCAGGTCAGCTTGGGCTAGAGTGAGACTCTACCTCAAGAAAGAAAGAAAGAAAGAAAGAAAGAAAGAAAGAAAGAAAGAAAGAAAGAAAGAAAGAAAGAAAGAAAGAAGGGAGGGAGGGAGGGAGGGAGGGAGGGAGGAAAGAAAGAGGGAGGGAGGGAGGGAGGGAGGGAAAGAAAGAGAGAGAGAGAGAGAGAGAGAGAGAGAGAGAAAGAGAGAGAGAGAGAGAGAAAGAGAGAGAGAAAGAAAGAGAGAGAAAGAAAGAGAGAGAGAGAAAGGAAAGAAGGAGAGAGAGAAAGAAGGAAAGAAAGAAAAAGAAGGAAGAGAGAGAGAAAGAAAGAAAGAGAGAAGAGAGAGAAAGAAAGAAAGAAAGAAAGAAAGAAAGAAAGAAAGAAAGAAAGAAAAAGAAATTATATTTGAGGAATGGCTGCAGCTAAAGAGCTGAAACAACCTAGTGAAATTAAAGCCACCGTTATTCCATGTTCAGAATATGCTAGGTGGCATGCTAAAAATTTGCTTTTGTTTTCTGCCTTTTTATTTTGTTTCCTTTCCTGCAGCACTCACACTCATGTTTCCTGTCCTTGTTAGCCATATTCACTCCCTAGTTGATCTCACCAAGTTTCCTAAGTTTAGTATCACCTAAACACAAGGACCCAAGTCACTTCTTCAACTTGGACATTGCCGCCAAGGCCCAGAATCACAAATGCAACTATCTATTTGACATGTTCACCTGAAGGTCTAAAAGCTATTTCAAACTTAACTTATCTGGAGCCAGCACCTCCTTCTTGTTCATCTACCAAACACAAAGCAAACAGAAATTGCGGGCTCTTCCCTTACCTTCCAGATACATACAATGTCCCACCACCTTCCACCTCCTCCACATCTCCCACCCAGCCCGTTTTCAGCCTGGATTTCTGCTGCAGCCTGCCAGAGGGATGAAGGTGAGATTTCCCCCATCTGTAAAACAGGCTCTGTGACCAATCCTGTTTTCTGAAGTGGAGGTAATGATTTAAGAGGAGTTCTTAGGCAGGTAACAGCAGAAACAACAGATGTTGACAGTGAATATGAAAGGAAAAGTATAATGTAGGGTAAAAAGTATCAAGGGCAGGACATTTGAGGACCTCCAGAGAGGGGCAAATGAAGGTTGAACTTTTTGAAATAATTATTTATTTAAGAGAGATCAGGAGAGAGACATAGAGACAGTTAACATGAATGAATGCATACCACTGCAGATGAACTCGAGACGTGTGGACACATGGGCCACCACTTTGTGCCTCTGTTTGTTTGTTTGTTGTTGTTGTTGTTGTTGTTGTTGTTGTTTGTGGGTGTTGGGGAATTGAACAGGCAGGCTTTGCAGGTAAGCACTTTTAACTGCCAAGCCATTTCTCAAGCCCAGAAATCAAACTCATAAGAAACATCAAGCCCCTGCTCTAATGCCCCCAACTTAATTCTCCATTTCTGACTCTTCCCTCAGCAGAATCCAGACCTGAGTTAGAGCCAGTTCTGTGGGAATGGTTACACAACTGCACCCCACCACTACCACCCACTGGGAACTCATCTTGTGCCCCAGCACCCCAAGATCCAGTGGAGCTCTTGGCAACAGTTGTTGAATGCATAACACAGTATCATGGGGCAACGTGAGAAGGAAGAGGTTCTTCCTTCTAGAAGGGCTAATTAAGTCTTTACATAGGAGCTACATTTCTGAGACAGAAAACAGTAACAGTGGTGTAGGAAGACAGAGCCTCTGCAACGTCTGAAGAGGAAGTGGGGAAGGAAAGTAGTGAAAGAAATGGTGGGGGATTGAAAAAGTAAGTTAGGTTCTGGGGCAATGGCTTAGCAGTTAGAGGCGCTTGCAAAGCCTGCTGGTTTTGCAGTTAAAGGTGCTCGCAAAGCCTGATGGCCTGGGGTTCCATTCCTAGTACTCATGTGAAGCCAGATGCGCAAAATAGCTCATGCATCTGGAGTTTGCTTGAAGCAGCCAGAGGCCCTGATGTGCCCATACATACTCTTTCTTTCTCTCTCTCTCTCCCTCCCTCCTTCTCTCTCTCTCCTTTCTCCACAATAAAGGAAAAGAACATGATGTCAAAATTTTTAAAGTAGGTTAAAATTACACAGAAAGGGGTGGGGACAGGATCAAAAGAAGGAGTCTGACCAGGCAGGCATAGTTGCTACAGTGGATGCAGGTAGGGTTGGTAGCTGGAGTGATGGCTACAAGGTCTTGGCAAGCTGGTGGATTCAGTTCTCAGTCATCTCACTCTTAAGTACCATGTAAATGATGAGCTCCAAAAAAAGGAAGGAGGTGGGGTGGGAGGCCAGAGGCTTAACAATCAGAGGTTAGAATCAGCCTACTCAATGAGGTGTAAGGCAAGAAGCTAATGAGGCAGGAAGAGCCTACTCAGCGTTGTGAAACAAGCCTCGCTCTTGGGTCCTTGAGGATCCAATTATTTTCCCATTAAGTGGTGCTGGGGTGGGGGCAGGGGGCCTCGACTTCTCACCCTGCGCCAGCCAGCCACCCTGTCAACGCCTGGGGAGGGGATGGGGGAAATTGTGCTGGGAGATCTCTGGGATTTCAGCACAGTGAAGGCGATGGCCTAGCCCATTCACAGTGGCCAAGCGCCCCAGCCCCCAGCTTTGTCCTGGCCTCCTTGAGGAAACTGGGTGATCCCCAGAAGATGTCACTTAATGGCCACCGTGCCTCCTTTCCCTGTCCTGCTTGTCCCTCCCCCTCGCTGAACAGAGCTTGGGGTGCTCTGTGCCTAGAGGCTGGCAGCCCCACAGCGGATGTTCCGCAAATGCTGGCTGAGCGTGGGATGAACTCTGCTCCGTCCCGCTTCTTATCCATCGTGGCACGGACTGAGGGGACCACCGGGAGGGCTCCAGGAGGGCACCGAGGAGCAAGAAGCTTTAGGATGCCACCGAAAAGGGGGCTTCCTGCCCGGGGCGGGGGGCACAGGGCTCCACCCCTAAGTGCCAAGGGCCGAGTGAGTGCTCTCGGTTGACCACTGACCTTCCAGCGGGGGCGCCCTCGCAGGGCGCAGCAGCTGGGCTGGGGCGTGCGGCTCCCCGCGGTCCCCCGGCGCCCGCTGCGCACGTAGGTCACCTGCCGGCGGCTGGCGCGGCGCGCGGGGCCGGGCGTGGGCGCGAGGGGCGCGGGCGGCGGGGCGCGGCGGGCCGGGGGTCCGGGCTCCGCGCGCCGCAGCTCCACGCACAGCCGCAGGCCCAGCAGCAGCGCGGCGCCCAGCAGCCAGCGGGGCCGGGAACCGCAACCCCGCGCCCGAGGCCTCTCCCTGCCCATGGCCGGTCCCCGCCAGGGCGGCTCCGGGGATCCCGTCCCTTTGGGCTCGATCCGCCGACTGTGGGAACTCCCCCCCCCAACCCCCGCGGACCGGGGCGCGGGCTCGGACCGCCTCCCTCTGGGGAGGCCCGGTGTAACCTTATCCTGCCCGGCTGCAGGGGCGGCGGGCCTGGCCCTGGATGCCTGGCTGGTTGAACTGGGGTCGCCCAGGAGGTCCCCACCGACCCCCTAGAGCCTGGAGGAGGGGACAGAGCCAAGACTGCCTGGTTGGTTGAACTGGGGTCACCCAGGAAGTCCCCCACTGACCTCCAGAGCCTGGAGGAGAGGACAGAGCCGGGGATGCCTGGCTAGCTGAACTGGGGTGACTCAAGAAGTCCCCCCAGTGTCCCCCAGAATCTGAAGGAGGGGACAGAGCCGGGGATGCCTGGCTGGCTGAACTGAATTCACCCAGGAGGCCCCCACCGAGCCCCAAAACCAGCCCCACGGGGTCCCTGAGTCCTGACTTCATTTTCTGATGTTAGCATTAATTATTAACCCTGGGGAAGAGGTGAGCTGCCTGCCAGGTTTTGCTACCCAGAGCAAGTTCTGACTGTAAAGCAGTTCATGCCATTAAGCACGATATAAAAATAAATCATACTTATGGCTCCGGTTTACAACTTCTCTCCCTCAAGAAAGAAGAGGGGAAGAGAGAATAGAGCTCGGTGCAGGAGAATCAAATTAAGAGTTATTTCGTTTCTAAATTCTGCCTGAAGCCAACCCGTGCTTTCTCTCCGTGTTATGAAATGTGTGGGGGTGATGCCGGAGAGGAAAAAGCCAGCTAAGACATCTGACAGCAGGGAGAAGAACAGAAG